>PUFA01000381.1:0-600000 GCA_003508835.1 Eonycteris spelaea | reverse complement strand
GGTCCAGGGATGTGCATGGGGCACTTGCAGAAACAGGAAGAAACAGATACCCAAAGATGAAAGATAATGGAATTATCAGACACTGATTATAAAGCAATAAAACAAAATGGCAAATTTGAAAAATCTAAGGATGGAACAGGAGACTATAAAAAGTGGCAAAGAAGTTTTGCAAATTGATTAAAATTTCAAGAAATAAAATATACAATAACAAAAATTAAAAACTAATGGTAAATTGTACCTCAATGAATGAATTAAAACAAACAAAACAAAACAAAACAAAACAAAAAACAAACAAAACAAAACAAAACACTGGGGAGCCTAAAAGTAGATGAGAGTAAAGAAGAGGTGATATTTAAAGGGGTAGTGGTACCGCATAGACCTTAACCATCTTTGCATAGCTATAACCTGATGTTATTTCAACTCAGCTATGGATGCTTCTCTAGTTTCCTGCCTGATGATGTGACACCTCAATGCGAGGTGCTGGTGGGAACCCACTGGCACTCATGCATGTACAACATGAAAATGTGAGGGACTTGTGGGTACCATTTTGACCACTGGGGGCAGGTTCGCATTGAGGGAGCAATGGGAGATTAACAGATAATTGTGTCCCCCTTGCATACTCCAAATGGACAATTCTGAGATACAAATTCATAAGCTTCCTCAGTATGTTCAGTGTGACTGAGCATCGGTTTCCCTTAGGGGTGGCCAACTTGGTAATGCAGCCTCGCATAGGCTTTTACACCTCTATTTCATTCCTCTACCCTCACTCCTGATTTCTGGGATTACTTCTCAAATTAATGACCTGTACGTAATTGTCTCAGTCTCAACTTTTGAGGAGTATCAGACTGAGAAAAGTAAAATATTAATGTAATTTGTAATGTAATTTGCTATATTATCAAATTAAAGGAGAAAAAATCAATGATAATATATACAGATACAGAAAAATACTTTCACAGAATTCAGCATCTGTTCATGATAAAAACTTTACAAAACCTATGAATAGAAGAAACTTCCTTAGCCTGATTAATAGACACACTTAAAATGTTCAGAGCTGTCTCTTTGACTAACACTGTGAGAGCCTTTTGTTACTCTTAATCTCACAATCCAGTCAGGAAAACAAATAAACAAACAAACCATTTTATACAGTATTTCAATATAGGGAGTTACATACCATGGGGGAAATGATGACATAGGTGCTGGAAGAGTTGAGAAACCAAAGAAGGGAGAGTGAATTTTACCAGAGATGAGAAACAGCTGGAACTCATTGGAAAGGAGGGAC
Organism: Eonycteris spelaea; assembly: GCA_003508835.1. Classification (NCBI taxonomy): domain Eukaryota; kingdom Metazoa; phylum Chordata; class Mammalia; order Chiroptera; family Pteropodidae; genus Eonycteris; species Eonycteris spelaea. Next base: position 598,721 of record PUFA01000381.1, on the reverse strand, counting down.
AGAAGGAGGGAGCAGCATTACCAGAGCCCGGAAACTCGGGCCTCAGATAGAGGCTAGAACCGTGGTGACACAAGGACCACAAAGAGGAGGACTATGTATGGCACGGACTTCAAACAATGAAGAGACGAGCTGCTGCCTGACGCTGCCCAAAGTGGGTGACAAATTGTCAGTTTTCTCCTCAGTACCTCCCTTTGTCACATTCAATTGGAAACCAGAGAAAAAAAGAATCTGTTAATATAATATGCCAATTTATTTCTCCTGGGGTCCATATCAAGATGAAATATGGACAGTAGAGACTGGAGGGCAAATTGAAACTATGCAGTATAGCGGAGAAAAGATTATAAATGTCAGGGAAGTAGCTACCTTTGCCATCTGAGGTATTGACAATATCCTATTTCTTGCCATGATTGGTGGTTAAATTGGTGTTTGCTTCATAATTGTATTTAATCCTCACATATATATTAGGTTCTCTTTTGTGTATATGATATATCCCATAAAAAGCACAAAGAAGATTTTTAAAAATCCATAGACTCACATAACTGAAAAATTCAGAGGTAAGACTAACTTCTGGTGGCTTTTATCCACAGCCTCAAACGTTGCCAGCAAGGCTCTTCTCTGTCATCCCACCTCGTTCTCATGGTGTCTGCAACATTCTCGTCTTTTACCACACTAATTCTTTCTCTCTCTGTCCCAGAAACTTCAGTAAATATTTAATTAGCTTTTTTTTTCAACCACACGCTCATTCGTGAAGCCAATCGATGTGGTCAAGAGGATAAAGAAATCACTTTTAGGCAAATTTCATTAGCTGAGTCTGGAGGACAGGTGAATCCTCCAACAAAATCACTTCCAGTAGATGGGGGAGGCCCCTGCCAAGTGATCACTCTTCCACTTCATTCCACCCATCTCCTGGGTTGATGGACCTCACGTGCCCGGTTTAATGCCTACTAGGAGCTCGAGAGAAACAGGAAATGAGGGAGTTAGAAATTGAGCTCTCTGTGGATTTGTGTTTCTGTTCTGAGTCCTGATAACTTATACTCACTAGTTGATTCCAGGAAATACTATCAAGTATTTAAGTCATAGAGTAAGTTTCTCTAAGTTATCTGTCTCCCCCTCCTTCATCTCAGTCACCGTAAGAGGTCACTATATCCATCTCAGAAAAGAATAAGAGATGTAAGCTGACTCAGAGAGAGGCTCACTAGATGAGTGATGGTAACTTCTGTGTAGCATAGATGAGACTCTGCATTTGGTTTACTGCATCCATTAATAATATTTTCACATATTTTAAACACCCATACTTAACCATTTCTTTTGAACAAAAAAGGTATATGTGTCCTTCATGTCTGCATCTTAATATATATTTATTAGTCTTTTTTTGAAATGTAATATTGAATAAACTTTTTAACTGTAAATTTAATTGTTGAATGTGATTAACCTCATAGGTGCAATGAACACAAAGGCACTGCCTACATTTCATTTCAAGGAAGGATTTATTGCCCCAGCTGCTGGGAATGCTATCAGCAGACTATTTTCAACTGTCAGCCCTTAGTGATTGCCTCAGCTGTAAAGAGCCACCTCCCCTAAGATCATGCCTTTCTAAGGTGGCATGATGGTTAATTGTATATGTCAGCCTGGCTAGATCGCTATACCCACAGGTTGGGTCTAACTTTATTCGAGATGTTTCTGTGAGGTATTTTTTAGATGAGACTAACATTTAAATCAGTAGGCTCTGAGTAAAACAGATTGTCTCCGTAATGTGGGTGGGCCTAATCAAATTAGCTGAAGGCCTTAATAGAAAAAGCCTGGTCTCCCCAGAAGACGAGAGCATTCTGCCAGCACACTGCCTTTGGACTCGAACTGCAGTGCTTCCCTGGGCCTCCATCCTGCTAACCTACCCTGCAGATTCTGAACTTACCAGGCCTCCACAATTACGTGAGCCAATTTCTTAAATCAATTTCTTTCTCTCTCCCTATATATATTCTGTTGGTTTCATGCTTCTGTTTCTCTGGAGAATTCTGACTATGTAGATGGATTACACGCAAGGTGGGAATATAAAGATGCAGCCATTTTAACCCAACATGAGCGAACTCTGATGTGTCTGTCCTGCTCCTGAGCTCCCTCCAAAACTCTCGTTGACTGAAACTATTGGGCTTGTTGCTCGACTTCTGCCATTTCCAGCTTCCCTCCCCTTCCTTCTACCCGCATTGATCCCAAGGGTACTCCCTAACAAACATACTGAAAACTAAACTCCATCAGCCTGCTTCTTAGAGAAACTCACAACAAAAGGACAGTAGAATATATAAGGAAAATATAATAATTCCCATTCTCCCTGAAAAAAGTATCCCAAATTCTAGGAGGATATAAGAGACCAAACACTTGAAGTCTGGGCTGAAAAGCAAGTTGACTCTGAAGAGAGGACCCTAGTTTGGAAATAGAAAGGAGGGATTGGAAAATTTATTCTCAGGGTGCTAAATTTTCCCATCAGGATAGAAGACAATGTTCTCAGCCAGCAACCCCTGAAGTTTGAAGAAGGAAAATGACTTAGAGAGTAAGAAACACAGAAACATTAGACTGTCCCAGTGAGATACCAAGGCACATCTCAATTAGGAGATGGGACGAGAGGTATGTTAAATCTTTGGGGAAGAAAATGAGAAACACCAAATGAACTAAATGTCCTCCTCCTTTCCTCCTCTCTCTCCTTACCCAAGACACTGTAGTTATGTGCGCACACTCTAATCTGTTACATTTTAACCTACGGCATGTACTTTTAAAGGTTAAGCTTTCTTTGTCCTGTGATTACACTGCTAACTCCAGTCAATTACTCAGAAAATAAGCTTAAAGTTAGGGCAATTTCATTTAGTTTAGAGGGTGGCGGTGGAGTCCTCAACTAGTCCATAGGCTTACCTATTGTTGACATATTTCTTTTATAGTGCTCAGGTTTCTCTTTTGGATTTTCCTGGTCAATTGTTTACCTCTGTGGACATATTCCTTTTTATCCATGTCATGCAGAAATGAATTATATAGGAAGATAATTTTAATGTAATAGGATCACCCTTTGAGAATTAATTTGGATTGTGTTTCCTGCTGGTGTAGATTCAGAGAGAAGGAATGGAAACTTTCCCTAGCTTTCCTATCCTATTCTCTAGCCCTACCTCCCTGCTTCCTCTCAACACACTACCAACCATGATAAGGAAAGCCAGGATCTTAGAAACCCCTTTTTTGGACTTGATTTTAAAGGAGGCACTGATATTTAGGCTATGGGGGATAAAAGAGTTGTTAACCTCCGCGTCTAGAGGTTAGGTGCTGTTGACTAGAAACAGGCACGGGAGAACTTCCTGGGGTGATAGAAATGTCCTATATTTTGATCCGGCTGATAGCTACATGAAAACACCGATGTAAATGTCATTGAGCTATACACTGAAGATTTGTGTACTTTACTATATGTAAATATCTCAGTCCCTGCCCCCCACCCCTACCCATATATGGCTCTTTGTCAGTCAGAGCCCTGATCTTGGAGTAAAAGACTTTTTGGTTTTTTGCTCTACTGAGATATAATTGACATGTAATAGTTTAGATACACATAGTGATTTAATATATGCTAAACTACAAAATGATTACCCCAATAAGTTTAGTTAATATCTATTCTCACACTTGGTCAATATTTTATTTTATTTTTTTTATTATAATGAGAACTTTTAAGATCCACTCTCTTAGCAATAGAGAAGACTTGTTGAAGTTGAGCATTCAACCTATTTTGGAGCTCTTCTACTCTTTTACTACATTTAAGACCTAGGCCCAATCCAATTTTTCCTGCTCTCTGCCTGTGGGAGAAAAGAGTTTTTATGTTGTCAAGGAGGGCCTTTAGCTTTCACGTTTTGTCTTAAATTGGTGATTAATGATCCTCAGCACTTCATTGCTTTCTTCAATGGATTGGATTTACTCAGCAATAGCCAACAATTCCATAATCCTCATAATAACTATTTCCCCTGTACCTCTCAAATGCCTTGTAGATTGCACCTGACAGTGCACTCCTTTCTGCTGATATTCCATTCTAGTTTATTACCTATGAGTTTTTCAACAATTGCTCCACTGCAGCAAGCCAGGACCTATCTATATTCTTCCTGCTACCAATAATTGGCTCCTCTTTGCCAGCTGGTCAGTGAAGGGTCCAGTTCCAAAATCCATTTGAGAAATCTGCTTTGTAGGCTTATTTCCAGTACCAACTGCTGCAGATAAGGTTCTGGAAAACAGACTGAGACATTGGTATTTCCTGTAGTATGTTTATTTGAGCACGCTCTTTAGATCAATGCAGTTGAGGGAAGAATGAATGCAGAACTGGGCAGGAGAAGCTGAATTGCAACACAATCACAACTTCAGCCAATATTGTGGGAAACTTTTAAACTAGGCCTCCAGTGGTTTCCCAGTTTAGTCTTTTGTAATAGCACCAGTAATCAACCAGTAATTAAAGGTGAGTTGATCATGGGGAGGAAAAGTAATATTTGCAGCTTCTTTCAGTCAAGGGCAATGCCTAGATAGGAACATGGCTGTGAATCATCAGTACCCAACACCCCTGTGGTGGGGGTGGGGGTTAGGGGGGTGGGGGTAGCGGTGGTCATGGTGGGAGCCTTAGTCCTGCAGGCAGACTTGGGAGGTAGACCACAGTGTCTGCTACAAAGCTCACTGAAAATTAAGAGGTATTATTCCATAGACAAATAGTGCTACAGGGTTGAAGAACATCCCTACTCTTGTGATATTGAGTTCCTCAGACCTGGAAAAGGGTCATACTATCAAGTTCTATAAATAGGCTTGAGCCTGCTTGAAAACAATACCTTAGAGGTGTCTGGATCACAAGAATGTCTGACGACCATGCATCTGTAAGCTGAGTATTAAGTCTCTTGTGAATCTTAATGTCTCCTGTGCATAAGCTTGCCGTAGAGGGAGAGAGGCTGCCGGTAGAATTGTCTGACTTTGAATGGACCACACTGGACACACAATGACCAGCTGGGCATGCAAGTTCCAAGATGAATCGTTAATGCTAGACAGAGAGGTCTCACTTACGGTCATTAGACAGCTGGTGCTCCTGGAACTTTTGCCTTGTGCTGTTGGGCTGCGGTTTTCTATTATCATTTAGGATTTTATTGAAATAGAAATGGACCTAGTTCCAGGATCCTATGTACCGAAATTAGTAAGAGTTCAAAATCATTCATTTGGAGAGTCATTGGTGATATACAAAGAAGTGTGAGTGTGGTAGAGTAATACTTGTACAGCATTAATATGAATTAACCATGGTAGGTTCTGTTGTTCAAAATACTTGCTACTTCCCCCAAGGAAGGATTTCATATCCCCACTCACTCCTTTGTTATCATGTTTGCTATGTGCATTGCAATGAAGTGAAATGGCCAATGAGTGATAATGATGTGTGTCACTTCTGAACAGAAGTTTTAAGAGTCATTGAATGGTCTGCTACTTGGCCCCCTTTTCCATAAGATGAGAAATCTTCTAGTTAGGGGTTGTTCCATCAGCCTGGGCCTTGACCTAAATATTCATGCAGCAGAACCACAGCTGACTCATGATGAAAATGCAAGGTAAGTAAGGAAAAAAACCTCTGCCGTTTTAGCAAATTGAGATATTTTTGAGAAGTTGTTTGTTATCCGAGCATAATTTAGGTAAAATTGACTAATACGGTCAAATTTCATAGGTTTCATTTTGTGTATGATCTGATTGGAGACTTAAAGGAAATTGGCCATGTGTCTCATTCCTATAATCTAGTCATTTTAGTGTCTGGTTTTCATTTTTGTGATGACAGCAGAGGCTAGGAGAATAAAGGAAGATGGGGAGGGACATGTAGAAGATGAGCTGGTAAACAGTCCCTGACTGGGACAGAGGATGATGAGTGGGGATAATAGAAGCTATGTAATTAACAGAAAAAAAGATAAATTGCTAATTTTGAATTTGCATTTTCAGAAGATATTATTAATTCTTTTGAAAGTAATGCTGTAAGGAATCTATTCTGCAGTTCGAGTAGGACCAAAAAGAAAAACACGAGGCTTTCTTGCACTTATAGACAGTATGCGTTTTGTGGACACACACACACACACACACACACACACACTCACTCATACTTATGTGCATGAACACACACATTCACTCAGTGAAGTTAAGCTTTTGTTTCCTTTTTATTCCTTCATTGAAGTTCAGTACTTAAAATAGTAACATTAACAGCCAGAGATGTTTTTAGTTATTTAAAAGAAATGTTATGTGTTTGACTAATTTATTTTCTGGGTAGGTATGGGGATTCTTGATGATCCACATTTGCTTAAATCTTATACAAATATGAAAATATGATTCATCAAAAATTGTATACAACTCTTTATATAACTTAAAATAATAGCTATCATTTAAAATATGCTTTTATGTGAGACATTGCGCTAAGTATGTTACATGATATATAGGCTGTAACAACAAGATGATGGATAGTCTCATCTGCAAAATGAGGTTTTAAAGACAAACTCAGTAGTTTGTCAAAATAGGAAGTAGTTAAATGAAAATGCATGTAGAGTGCATAGCTTAGTGTCTGGCACAGAGGAAATAGGAAAAAATGATAGCTAATATGCACCTTAATATAATACTTCTTCCTTCCAAATGATACAAGTTTTTAGCTTCAGTTTTCCCAATAGAAAATTGACCAAGGTCATTGTATTGGGACAAAAACTTTTTGTGTTCTCAGTGTCCCTTGACTTCTTCCTTTCTCTCTCTCTCTCTCTCTCTCTCTTCTCTCATTTGGTGTCCCAGCAACACCTGACCACCCTTCCTTTTTTAGAACTGAATTGAGGTGGGCAGAATTCTAAGATGACCCCAAGATTCTTCCCTTGATATATATGCCTGTATAATCCCTCCTCTTGAGCGTGGGCAGAACCTGTGAATATGATAGGATGTTATTCCCATGATTAGGTTATGAATCCACTGACTTTTAGTAATCAAAGGGAAGTTATTCTGTGTGGATTTGACCTATCAGGGAGTCCTTTAAGAGAAGGTGAGGCATTGGAGTTGCTTCTCTTGCTGTCCTTGAAGGAGCAAACAGCCATGCTGCAAGGAGGGCGATATGACGAAGACCCTAGAACACCTCTAGGAACTGAAGTGGTTCCCCTGCAAGCAGTCTACAAGAAACGGAGACCTCAGTCATATAGTCACAAAGAAATGAATTCTGTCAAGTTCTGAGATAAGTACATAGCTAGCTGACATCTTGATTTCAGCCTTAGGACACTCTAAGCAAAGGAATAGTAGAAACTATGAGATAACTTTTTTTTTTTTAAAGGAAACTAAATTGTGGTAATTTTTTATGCAGCAATAAAAAACTACTACAAAACAAACACCATAGGATATGGGATCTGGCCTCCTGAGTGACTGTTAGAGTCAGATGACACAGTCCAGAAAAACAGGGAAATTACCTCTCCCTGGGATAAAGATTGACCAATGGGAAATGAAGGATGGGAGGAATTTGGGCATAAATTTCCAAAACCCACCCTTTTCTTCCACCCATAATAGACTTGTAATCCTTCTAAAGAAGCCCTATGTGCCAAGGGAGTGCATCACTTGCTTTTAGCTTGCTTTGTCTTTTCACAACTTGTTGTTTGTAGTAGCCAGCTTGGTAACATACCAGATCATCACACTTTGCTCATTTCTTTCCTCTTCATCCCCACCAGCCTGGGCTTGCATCTCTCAGATAAGTTGTTAGCACTTTAATGGTTCTTCCCATTCAGGTTCTACTTTCTGAAGGACCTGAGCTAAGTTACTCACATAACAATTAAGTGGCAGATCCAAGAAATTTTAAAGTCTGACTTCAAAGCCTACCTAAGTTAAATTTTAGAAAACTTTATTTCATTTTAAGGAAGTTAAAAGTGAAAAATACATACATGGTAGATGCAGCACATAATATCTATGCTAATGATCACTCAGGAAGCCATGATATGGGAATTTTAGATTGTCTTATTATTCAAAATAGGTTTGATCCATTAGAAGGAATAATTTCTGGCTCTTTCAATATGTTCAATTTAATGCATACATTTGAGAATAAGGAACTCTATAGTGTAAGTGATACTAGCTTTCTGTAATGTCCATTGCTAGTACCTGTTGGGACAATAGTATGATAAAAGAGTCATTTGTTCTTTGGAAAGTAGAAGTTGAGTTTCCAGCATACCTTTTCTTCTCAGGTTTTTTTTTTTCCCCCCGCGAGTTGTCAATACGTTTCCTGAGGTTGGGATTTTGCCTTGGACTATTTCCAAGATGCTTTTTTTTTCATTGAGCAGTGTTCAATGAGCCTGAGGCAGAGTTTGAGGCAAATAAACAAAAACAGTACCCAAGTGCATTTTTAACACTGAGTTCTGTTGGTAAATGAAAATGTTCCTTTCAGGTTGGCTAATCTGTTCAGTGCATTAGGGTCTAATAGGGTGGGCATTACACTTGCTGCCTTAATGATAGGGCCCAGAAAATAGATAAGGCCTTATTTCCTGTTTATTTTTCTCCTTATGAACTTGTAGTAACTTGTTGGCCATGACCACAAGTTGAGCATGTTGCTTTTAAATGTGTGTCCTTAGGATTCAGTTGCAGATTCCTTGGGGACACCTGGGCTGCTCTGGTTCTTTGAAAGTTTTACTGATAATCTGGGTTGAATCATTTGGCAGTCACCCTCCAAGTCACATGTAATTAAATAAGTGAGGCTTGGCCATTTTCTCAGGAATTTGGAGTTGAGATGGAGACCGTCAAAGAAATAGGGCTGATCTCCAGACCCAGCGATAGAGGGTGGCCTGGCCATCCTTCCCCTGCATGTGGATAGAGAAGCTAAAAAGCCGGTCTGATTTTTCTATGTGGAGTCTTTGCTCTCCCCCATTTTTATAGAAATGTGGTACGAAGAGAGAATGCCAGCAGGGATGATTTTCATTTTTCCCTCCTGGACTCACTGTTCACCTTTATTCACTTGAGTTGTGTTCCAGGAGGCCGATCTCTATCCTCTGATTCAGTGTTACTCCTTTACCCTCTGGCTTCCAGGTGGGTTTGGACATTATGAGGTATCATTAGGATATCAAATGTAAGAAAAGAGGCCGGAGTAGTTATTTATTTGCTTCCTTCCTCTAAGGCTGCAGGTTTGCAGTGATTGCCTTTCTGTAGCAAGGTCACAGATCTTATAGGGTGATTTTCTTTTTCAGCTATAGCGGTAGATCTCATTGTTTCAATAAATGCACCTCAGGTCTAGCAACAGGCAGATTCTATTACCACCAGTAGGCCTAAAGGAGACAGAGGAAGGAGCTTCATCTTGCCTTACTGGTTTCTCTTAACTCTGCCCTCAACCCTTTGTAAGTAATTCAATTATGCCTTCTCAGAGTGCCTTCTTTTTTCTGCTGGGATCATGATGGACTGCTTTGTGACCTGTGCTCCTGAGGTCTAATCCCTTTTGGATTCTGCCTGAAACAAACCTATGATCTTACAATAAATTTACTTTGCTTTAACTAGTTAAATGTGTATTAAAACCAAATAGCCCTAACAAATACAGGTCGAATTACATGTATAATACATACATAGACCTAAAGAATTTTTCAAAATAGGATAAGAAGTTCATTAAATCAAATGGGTTTTTACTGTATAATTGGTACTATGATGTCATACATTTTTTCAGTTTTGTTGAGATATAATTGGCATATAACATTATATTGATTTTAGATATACAACATGATGACTTGATATATACATATATATATATACTGCAAAATGATTTCCACAGTAAGTTTTGTTAAAATCTATCAACTCATGTTATGATTTTTTCTGGAGATAAGAACCTTTAAGATTTACTTTCTTAGTAACTTACAAATACACAATATATTATTGTTTAGTCACTATGCTGCACACTACATTCCCAGAACTGATTTATAACTGGAATTTCGTGTCTTTTGACCACTTTCACCCATTTTTCCTACCCCAAATCCCTGTCTCTGGCAACCACCAAACTGTTGTTCTCTGTGTCTGAATCTAGTTTTTTTTTAATTCCACATTTAAATGAGATCTTATAGTGTTTGTCATTGTAAGACTTATTTCACTTAGTGTAATGCCCTCGAGGTCCTTCTGTGTTGTTGCAAATGCCAGAATTTCTTTCCTTTCAGTGGCCGAATAGTGTTTCCTTGTATATGTATACCACATTTTCTTCATATTCATTTGTCCTGGACTCCTTGGTTGTTTCCATGTCTTGACTTCTAAATGATGATACAATGAACATGATGTATATATAATTCTTTTTTTAAAAAAATTTATTTTTTCAATTACAGTTGACATTAAAAATTATGTCAGTTTTAGGTGTACAGTATAATTGTTAGATATTTATATAACTAATGAAATCCCTCCGGTAAGTCCAGTACCTGCCTGACACCACACATAGTTATTATTGTTATTGACTATATTCCCTGTGCTGTACTTTATGTCTGTTACTACTTTGTAACTGCTGATCTACACATCTTAATTCCTTCTCCTTTTACATCTGACCCCTCAACCCCTCTCTCACCTGGAAACCATCAGTTTGTTCTCTGAGTCTGTTTCCGTTTTGTTTTCATTTATTGTTTTTTAGCTTCCACATCGAAGTGAAATCATATAGCATTTGTCTGATTTATTTCACTTAGTATGATACCCTAGATCCATCCATGTTGTCCCAAATGGTAAGATTTCATTCTTTTTTTATGGCTGTCTACTATTCCATTATATATCACCATACCTTCTTTATCCAGTTGTCTATTGATGGACACCTGGGTTGCTTCTGTATCTTGGTTAATGTGTGTAATGCTGCAATGAACATAGGGGTGCGTATATATTTTCAAATTAGTGTTTTGGATTTCCTCAGATAAATACCCAGCAGTGAGATTGCTGGGTCACATGGTAGTTCTATATTTAATTTTTTGAGGAAACTTCATACTGTTTTCTATAGTGGCTGAACCAATTCAAAAACAAGAGTTTTTCTCCACATCCTCACCAGTACTAGTTGTTTGTTGATTTATTGATAATAGCCACTCAGACAGGTGTGAGGTTATATCCCACAGTGGTTTTAATTCACATTTCTCTCATTAGTGAAGGTGAACATCCTTTAATATGTTAGCTGTCTTTGGAGAAATGTCTGTTCAGGTCCTCTGCCCATTTTTATTTATTTATTTATTTTTTGCTTTTTTTTGTTTTTTTTTTTTTAATTGAAGAAATGCTTTAACGTTTTTTTCCCCCTGTCTGCCTTCCCCTCTCTCTCCTCTCCGGTAACCACTAGTCCATTGTCCATGAGTCTCTGTTTATTTGCTCTGCCCATTTTAAAATCAGATTGTCTTTGTGGTGTTAAGTTGTATGTGTTCCTTTTATATTTTAGTTATTAACCCCTTATTGGATGTATCATTGGTGAATATTTTCTGCCATTTAGTACATTGACATTTTGTTGATTGTTTCTTTTGCTGTGCAAAACTTTTTAGTTTAATATATTCCCATTTCTTTGTTTCCCTTGCCTGAAGCAACATACCTAAAACATATTACTAAGCAATGTAAGAATATAGTGCCTATGTTTTCTTCTAAGAGCTTTATGGTTTTGGGTCTAATGTTCAAGTCTTTAACCATTTTGAGTTTATTCTTGTATATGTAAAATAGTGGCCCAATTGAATTCTTTTGTGTATAGCTGTACTTTTTTTTTTTATCACTACTTGTTGAAGAGACTGTCATTTCTCATTGTATGTTGTCTTCTTAGTCTCTTTTTCATTTATTTTCTGCTCTGATCTTTATTCTCTTCTAACTTTGCACTTAGTTTATTTTTTTTAGTTCCTTGCAGTATAAAGTTATGTTGTTTATTTGAGTTTTTTTTTTTTTCTTGATAGGGCATTTATTACTATAAACTTCCATCTTAGAACTGCCTTTGATGCATCACATACATGTTGGCATATTATATTTCTATTTTCATTTCTCTCCATTTTTTTTTTTTTTGACCCATTGGTTGTTCAGTAGCATATTGTGTCATCTCCACATTTCTTTGTGAAGTTTTTAGTTTTTGTCTGGTAATTGATTTTCTGGTTTTGTATTATTGTGGTCAGAAAAAATATGTAATATCTCAATCTTAAATTTATTAATACTGTGGTCTAACATATATATCCTGAAGAATGTTCTATATGCACTTGAGAAGAATGATTATTCTGCTGCGTTTAGATGGAATATTGTGGAAATGTCTAAGTCTATTTGGTCTGATGTGTAGTTTATATCCAGTGTTTCTTTATTGTGTTTTGCCATCTGCATGCTCTCTCCATTGATAAAAGTGGAATATTGAAGTCCTATACTATTTTATTGCTCTCTATTTCTCCCTCTATGTCTGTTAATGTTTGCTTTATATATTTAGGTTCCTTTGTGTTGGTATATAAATACCGATAAATGTTATATCTTCTTGTTGGTTTCACCCTCTTATTATATAATACCCTTCTTTGCCTCTTATTGCAATTTTGTCTTAACATATATTTTGTCTGATAAGTATAGCTAACCTTGCTCTCTTTTTGGTTATTTGCATGGGATATCTTTTCCATCCCTTTACTTTCAGTCTGTATGTCTTCAAAGCAGAAGTTAGTCTCTTGTATGCAGGATATAGTTGCATTTATTTTTTATTCATTCAACCACTATATTTTTTTGATAGGAGAATTCAATCTACATTTAAAGTACTTATTGATAGTTATGGACTATTGCCATCTTGTTTTGTAATTTCTTTCTTTCTTCCTTTGTTTGATGGTTTTCTGTAGTGGTATGTTTAAATTTCTTTATCTTTGTGTGTATCTACTGTAGGGGTTTGTTTTGTACTTATTATGAGGCATATATATTAACATCTTAAAGATAATAACCAATTTTATGCTGAAAACAACTTAAATTCAAATATATATTGAAGCTCTACATATTTTTTCTCCTCCTCCTGCCATGTATTATTTTTGTCATAGGTTACATCTTTTTATTTTGTGTACCCTATAACAAATTACTGTAGTTATAGTTTTTTTTTTGCTTTTGTCATTTAACTTTCATAGTAGATTTATAAGTGATTACCTACCACCATTACGACATTAGAGTATTCTAAATTTAATTGTATATTTACCTTCACCAATGAGATTTATACTCTTGTATGTCTCCTGGTTCAAATTAGCACCGTTTTAAGCTTGAAGTTCCTTTAACTTTCCTTGTAAGGCCATTCTAGTGGTTATGAATTTCTTCTACATTTGCTTGTCTGTAAGAATATTTGTCCAATTTTGAAGGAAAACTTTAGTGTGGAGTGTTCTTGGTTGTCACTTTTTTTCTTTTAGCACTTTAAATATATCATGCAACTTCCTTCTGAACTGTAAATTTCCTGCTGAAAATCTGCTTGTTATCTTGTGAGGGTTCCCTTGCATGATTGCCTTTTGCTGCTTTTAAGATTCTTTCCTTGTCCTTAACTTCTTGACAAGGTAATGTGTCTCAGTGAGGGACTCTGGTTTTATCTTGTTTGGAACCCTCTGAGTTTCCTGGATTTGGTTGTCTGTTTCTTTCCCCAGGTTAGGGATGTTTTCAGTCATTATTTCTCTAAGCTTTCTGCCTCTTTCTTTTTCTTCTGGGATCCCTATCATGCAATAATTTGTCCATTTTTAGTGTCTCATGCTCCCTTAAGCTATCTTTACTCTTTTTCATTATTTTCATTTAACCTGTTTGATTGAATGAATTCCATTCCCTGTCTTTGAGTTCATTTATTTTTTGCTTTTACTTTTTCTAGTGTGCTGTCGAACCTTTCATGTGACTTCTCAGTTCAGTTATTTTATTCTTCAGCTTTGTGATTTCTGTGTGGTACATTCTTATATCTCTTCGTTGAAATTTCACTTTGTTCACATTGTTCTCTTGACCTTGGTGAGCATCTTATAACAATTATTTTGAACTCTTCACTGTTTCATTAAGGTCTTTCTCGGGTTTATTTTGTTCTTTTATTTGAAACACATTCTCAGTTTCTTCAATTTCCTTGACTATGCATTGGTTAGTGCATTCACTAAAATAACACTGCTACCAACCTTGAAGGAGCAGTCTTGTGTAGGAAATAAAACTTATTATGTGGCCAGTCCTAGCTCTGGGTTATTTCTCAGACTTTTGTGATTGTCTAAGCAGTCATCTTTGTTCTTTAGTGGCTTCCAGTAGTTGAGAGTGTCCCAAGACCTTCAGTGTCCCCAAAGGGAAAATCTGTTCGCACCTAGGTGTAGACTGATTGGAAGATGCACCCTCAAGCAGCAATTTCTAGAGTATGCAAATATACCACTTTCAGGGAAATCCTGGGTGACCGGTGACTATCTGCTTCCTTTGTACTGAGCCTCAGAGTGTACAGCTAACCAAGAACTGCCTCTGTTTGCTGCAGTGCCACTGAGTCCATGAACACAAGCCCAGTTAGCTACGAAAGCCAGGTTATCAAGGGACATGTTCTTTGGGCAACAGTCATAAAAGCTGGGTTGCCAAATGTGTGCCCAAGTTCCCTTCACATGAAAACTGGCAACCTGGAGTCGGGTAGAAAGAGAGTGCAAAGATGGTGTCTGCCAGGCAGTCTGATCTGTGGAAAAGATAACTGCATGACTCTATTCCTGTGTTAAATTAGAAGCCTGACTCCTGGGCTTCAGCTTTTAAGATATCCAAATAGGCCCCTTTTGGGGAAAAATTGGGTGATTCAGTCTATTTCTCTGACGAGCCCCAAAGGGATAGTCACAGCTAGTCCTGGTGAACTTAAGAACTGTTAATTTACTTTATAGTCTTGTATGGCTCATGGATATAAGCCCAGTTGGCTTTCAGAGCTAGGTGTTTTGGGGGCCTGTCTCAGGTAGAATTCTTAAAAGTTGGGGAGTTACATGTTGGGAGCAAACCCTTCACTACTCAGGGAGAAGGTGGAAATTGTGAACTTCCTTCTGATTGTAGGGGGTAGAGTTTATGGGGAGATTGTACATCAGCCTCTTTTACCCATTTTGATGTGTTTTTTTCTTGTTTGTCTGATGTATAGGAGTTGCTCAACTAATTTCTGGATTTCTTTCAGAGGGAATTCTTTCATGTGTAGTCATAGATTTTGTGCATCCGTGGAGGAGGTGAGTTTAGGAGCCTCCCATGTGCCATCTTGGACTAGACTCTGAATTTGGATTAGACTCTGAATTTGGATTAGACATGTTTTTTACCCACAAATGGGTGTAGGGGTATAAGAAAGCAGTCTGTAAGGAAGTTGAATAGGTGATTATAAAATACAGAAGAGTATGAGAAGAACCAGAGAGGTAAAACAAATGGAATGGAGGTTCAAAAGAGGAAGACAATTCTTTGGGATTGGGGTAATATGGATAAAAAGCAGATACATCTTCATAGAAGCAGTATTACTTGAGCCAGTTCTTGCAGGAAGTGGGTGTTCACAAGCATCAAGGGTGACAAACAGAAAAAGATACTCCAGCAGGAGGAAAAGTATGAGCAAATGCACACAACTAAGATGATACTTGGTGTGCCAAGGAAAAATGACAACTTGGCAGAAGTTGAGAAACAATAAGTGGAATAGTTCTGGGGCCATATTAAAGGGTGGGCAAATAACTTCCTAGAAATATATTTTGCTTACTAGGCTAGAAAAATATTCTTTTCTTTCTAGGAAATGGGGAATCAGTGAAGAGTTTTGAGTAGGGTTGTGAAAATGAGTCATTTGAAGTAAGACAATTTTTTGTTTGCTGGATGGTCCAGATGGCTCCTTTGGGTAAATTAAGAATAAATATCTCAGCAGAAAGCATGACAAAGTCTCCAGCTGTTATGAGGATCGTATGCAATCCCCTAGGTAACTAACCCTGGGACCTTATCAGCAAGGCTATTTTCTCTTAACATGTGAGCTTGAAGCCTTTTAATTCTCATTATTAGATGATTACTTGTGTTTTCCTTATCCCCCTCCCTTCACTGCTCTGTAAATAAATAGAATTAGGAAGAGCAGTGCTTCTCTTTGGGACCCAGCTCCTGGTGTGTCCAGCTGTACCCACGTATTCCTTTCTGTGGGATGGTGAGAAATTGGTATCAAATGCAATCTTTTACTAATTCTCTGACGTTAGGTATCCACGATAACTTTGTTTATACTTGCACTCTGTATTATTCGTGGTAATTGTGTCTGTACCAGACTTGACAATTTTTGTGCTCTAGGGAAATTAATCTGGCCTACCCACTGCTACTTGATAAGAATGGGGGTGAGATAGGGAGACCAATTAAAAAGCCAATGATAAGGATGGCTAGGTAAGTGGTAATGAATTTCCAATGAGAATCTTAGAGATAGAGACACGTACTCAGGTAGTAGCTATAGGATTTGGTAGCCGAATGTAAGAAGATAGATAATACCAAGATTTTAAACCCAGATTACTAGGAGAACACTTGTATCATTCAAATAACTACAGAAGTTGGTTTACAGAGGGTGGATGGGGAATGGTATAAATTTGGAATGACAGGTTTGGTATATGTCCAACCCTGATGGAGAAACTGAGCAAATGTCTCGGAGGCAGCTATGAATATGATTCAGCAGAGATAAGGGTTAGAGATTCTCCTTAAATATATACAAAGAATTAATATTTTAAATAAAGATTTTATTTCAAGATTTTAACAAGGAAGCTGAAATATGTAGCAGAGTTAACTAGCTGAAACAAGTAATTGTAAAACAAAACAAAACAATATTTCCATACATGGTCCAAAAGAAATGAAGGTCAGGGGAATGAATGCTTTTGTATTTTGTATTCTTTGTTCTTTAATTTGCCAAGGGAGTGAAAAAGTAGCCACCTGTTAGAAGTGCCCCCATATTGGATTTTCTTGTTCCTTTTAGCATAATCATATTCCATATTGTTTTTCCCATGACCTTCTCTTCTTTCTTATACCCTCTGGTGAATGGGCCTCAGGAGAAACAAACTCATTAAAATATGTGGATACATAATGAGATAATAAATAATGCAGTAATCTCACTTCAACTAAAGATACTATCTCTATTGACTTTGGCATTTATTTAGAAGTCTTCAGAGGAGAACCTTCTAGGTACTGTTGTAGCAAGATTTAGCAGATTTCTTTTTTACCCAAGGTGTACTTAGAATAAAAATGACAATTCTAAATTGATTGATTTTTCTAACAGGTATTTCAAGGATAGTTTGGTAAATAGTACAACCACATTTATCTGGAGGCACTAAGCGCATTAGTGAAATTCTTATCTCAGTAGAAAACAACGAAGCCTTTCAATTGCTCTCAGCTCTGTTTCTTTAAGCTCCTTTGAAATTTGTTTTCTCATCTATGAAATGGAGGAACTGAGCTACATTTTGCAGGCCTGTTTTGGGTTTCCAGTTTCTAGTGACACCCAAAGTCACAGAGTGACAGCACCAGACATTTCCTTCCTCAGCGTGAGGAGGAAGAACTAACAGAAAATGGCTGGTTTTGGAATTTGAATTGACCAGAATACTGCTCCCAGCACCATTGACTAGTCGTAGATAAGAGAGTGATTTTTTTGTTCCCCTTTTTACATATTATCAAAGTAAGTTACAAATGCCATATGTTTTATAAGACTCTTTCAGGGACCTGTATACAATAGGTGCCTTGTCATTTCCCTCCCCATTACATCAGGAAGCTTCCTTTGGGACAATTTAACAATAATTTCTGTTATGTTGAAACCAAGCTTTGAGTCCCCATTCTTAGTTTATAAGTGAGTTAGACCCTCAGTGGTCCTTTAGAGATTAAATGTCAGTGAATGTCAAGACCAAATTCTAGCTTTATTTCTTACCTATATCAATAATAGTTTTCTGATTCAGCTCTACGGTTTTTAAATCTATATAATGGGGATATCATTAATTATGATAACAAAACAACACACACACACACAAACACAAATAGCTCTTGGAGCTCTCAGAAACATCATGTGATTTAAGTGTTAGGATCTCTTTCAAAATCATAGTTTATCTCATACATCTTTTTCTCTCATCCTTACATCAAATGATTTTTTCACAAATTCAAATTGCACATGTATTCTTATTACAGCTTCTTCAGAATGAACATCCTCTCTGGGAGACAATGTTTCAGTCATCTTTGTAATGTCTGCATTTAGCACAGTAACTAGCAAATAGTATCAAGAAAGTAGATGCTGTTGAATAAATTCTATTCCAACCCTTCTCCCTTCTCTTAAAGACAAAATCTAAACAGCCCCATCTCTTATCTTTTGCTCCTTCAAATGTTTTCCATGATACCGACTTTTTAAAATTTTATTAATGCCTTTTACGTATGTCTGGTAAGCTTGAGAAACAATACGATAATGTCTTGGCTGGGGCCTCTAGAAGTCAGAGCTGAGATAGGATAAAGGTGCTATAACTTTGTGAGATACAAGCCCAGGGCAGTGAGTGTGAAGGAAGAAGGGAAGTGAGTCAAGGAACTATGTGAAGCAATTCAAGTGTTGCCCTATTGCCTATTGCTACACAATAGGCTATTGAAGGATATAGCTCACTGCTTAGTAGTTGTATTTACTCACTATATAGGGCTTCTCCAGGAAAGGGCCAGACCTCGAGTTCATGAGAGAGAAAGGAAAGACTTTTATCTGGCTGTCTTCTCTTGTCTTTTGTTTCCTAATGGTCCTCAAGGGGAGCTAATTCTCCTGTATCACTAGTTCATCAACAGCTCTTCTGGGAGAGTAGGATACATGGCTTCCACTGTGATATTTTATCTAAACCTTAAAAGTAGAGAGGCAATATTGCATAGGTATGATGCTAAGAGAAAAATAAGGAGGCTTCTGTGTCCGTAGGTTGAAGAGAAGTACCTTGAATTTTTTATTCTTCCCTCAGTGATCCTGGATGGATTTGTATATATCTTACACCTCGCTGTGGTTCAAAAAACACAAAACAAAAATACTCCCCCTAAACCCCATTTCTTGAAGCTGTGTCTGCTTGATTAATACTGTCACCCACTTTCCCCTACTCTTATCTATATCTTTTGGACTCTGAGTTCTCTGAAGAAAGAAACAATGATTTTTATGAGTGGCATGCTCAGAATTGCCTCTGGGCTTAGGTGTATTCTTCAGTATAAGAATATACAAAAACTCTTTCCTACTCTTAAATTCTAAAGTCCCTGAGGAAAGGAACCATGAATTATCTTCTCTGGATTTCTTAAAGCACTCAGCAACTAGGTGGTCATGGATGAATAAATAAATGTTGGTCATAGTGGTTAACTCTTAGATCCTGCCTGCCATATCTGATATGATTTTCTTCTCACTTTTAACATACTTCAGGGACTCGTTAAGTTGTCACCTTAACCAAAAATGATAACATTTTCCTGAGAGATCTTATGAGATATTCCCCATTAAATTTCTCATAGCAATTTATTTGAAAATATGAATGTACCTTGTATTACAATCATTGAATGCATATATATATTTTTAAAAATCTCACTTTTACTTCATTTATTTATTTTGTAAACTTTGAAAATCTTTGTCTAGGACATAGGGTTACATAAATGAGAAGACTTAGTCACTCTCTTCAAGAAACTTATGACTCAGGATAGAGGGATTCATAAAACATTTTCTCTACTAGTCATTACCATATTATGCTCAAACTGCATTGTGAACAGAAAGAAAAGAGATAGGCTTTGGTGCAGTTTTCACAGAAGGAATCATGTTACAGTTTAAAAATGAGTGGTGAATGAATGATGTGTGGGGGGGAGTATGCAAAATGAGGCTGGAGGGTAAAGATGATGGACATTTGAAGGTTCTTACATGTGCTGCAGGGTTGACTGATGAAAGAGCAGTGTATTCTTGTGAGGCTGAGGCACAGGACACATAAGGGAGAACTGGAGAGATGAGGCCGAGAAGAAAGCTGGGGCTAGCGCTTGATGGACTGTAGACTGTGGTACAGATATCCTAAGTACAAAGAGGAGTCACTGAAGCACTATAAAGAAAGAACGAAAGCTTCTTGAGGGTCAGGGACTATCTCTTAGACAAAAAAAAAAAATCTTCGTTTCTTTCATGACATCTGTCAGAGCTTCTTATATGTAGCAGGTATTCAGTGAATTTCGATTAAATGATGAACGCCTATAGTTCTAGGATACCACGTGACAGGTAGGGATCTTAGCTAATTCACATCAAGACAGTAAATGTTTAGATTTCTTTGTTCATGGGAATAAACTTCTGAGGTACGACCTTGTATTTCATACAACTTTGTTCTTCAAAAATTGCTACCGTATTATACTTTTTGTCAATTAGTTGGAATTGCATTCATTTAATGTTATATGTAATTAGCCTTCTTATCTTGCTCGGAAGGGCACTAACAAGAGGTAAAATGAGCTATTTTCAGTGGTTGTAAAACTACTGAGCCACAGAAACAGAGGTTGAGACCCTTTAAAGGCTCAGAGGAAATGAAGCTGAAACTAAAAAAAAAAAAAAAATACCATCACAAATGGAAACTATTCTTTAAAAGGAAGACAGAATTCAGGTCGAATTTTTGGGATTACTCTGCCATATATGTTATATTATCAGGAACTGGTTATCCTTTCTACCACACTCCCAAGCCCATCTTCCTTTTTCTATGAAGATAAATGTTGTACCAAAGGAGATAATTACTTAGCGTTGCATAAATCTGTTGTTTATCTTATCAAACAATAAAAAAGTTGGTTAGTAATTAAAATTTAACAACCAGCTACATAAGATAAGAGTATTAATAGAAAAGCTAACATTTATTTTGTGCTTACTATGGGCTAGGTATTGTTTGAGGTTCTCTTCATGTATTCTCATTTAATCCTTGTAACAACTCTATGAATAACAAAATGGAATAACTGATTACACATTAGTAAGGAAATAATTATTCTCTCTACCCATTCTTATGTCTCTAGAGCTGTGCTGTCCATTACAGTAGCCACATGTGGCTATTTAAATTTAAATTAATGTAAATAAAAAATTCAGTTCCTTAGTCACATTACCCCATTCCAACTGCTCAAAAGCCCCATGTGGCTAGGAGTTACCATATTATATAGCACAGATAGAGAGCATTTCCATCATAGAAATTTGTCAGACAATGCTTTTCTAGAGAGACCTGACAAATACTGTCACAGAGCTCAGAAGATTCATAATTAGAAGAGAAATAAGAGGACGTCTGGTTCAATATCTTTATTTCCAGTTGAAAAGCTACTCACCAAAGCAGTTAAGGAACTTGCTTAAGATCACACAGTTTTTAATTGAGAGATCCAGGACATAAACATCTTTATCCATCATGTGCACTGCTATATCATACCTGCTTTTACCAATGCACAGCAGGTAAAGGGCAGTAAAATTATGGTAATAACCAGAAATGCTTGGCCATAAATCCTTCCGTTAATACTCATCTCGAGGAGGGGTTTGACTAAGAGAGGTTTTAACTCTGAAGTGTTTGGCTAGACTGCATTACTCTCCTTTTCAACAGCCCAATGCTAACTCAGGTGTAAGAGCAGCAGCAAGGAACAACAGGATGCCCTGTTTTATGTAACAGACTGAGAGGTAGGGAATACCAGATTGAACCTTCATTCCTTTCTTCGAGGTCCAGGGAAGTCTGAAAGCTTTAGTGAGCTCTACTTTTTCTCCTATAGTGGGTACTCTGTGGCATTTTTACTGTGACCTTTGCTGATCACCTCTGAGGGATGGCTTGTGCTGAAAACCTGGCTGGGGCCTAGCACCTGGGAATATGTTATAAAGTTTTCTGATTAGTATTTTCATTGTGACTTTGAAGTTTCTCATTTAATTTTTAAAATCAAACATAAAATAATAAACATGTCTTTTATACATGTGTTACAAATCTGCTCATGTTCTATAGCTGTAACCATTTTCATTTGTATCTAATATGTTAAGCACTTAAAAAAATTTTTTTATATATTAAAATTTGTTGGTTGTTCCCCCCCCCCCACTATTCTTTTAAATTCTAGAGGTGTTTCCTACTCTAGCAGTGCAGCAGGTGCCCTAGTGCCCAGCCGACTTCTCCTCAGCCCTCGCAATTCTTAAACATTTGAGCATATGAGACTCCCTGCTCCAGGGCTTCCTCTGGGTGCAGGAGCATGTCCATTTGCCCAGTGGGGAGCAGGCCAGAAATGCTAGGGAGGTAATGACTCCAGGAGCATTTGTCAACCAATGGCAGCTGAGAACTGGTAGAGAAATACACCCATGTCCTTGCTCTTTATGAGACGCCTGAGTTGGGGACCCACAATGAGTCACACCCTTGGATAATCCCGTTCACTCAAGTGGGGGCAGAACCTGAGACTTGCTCCTACCTGATAAATATGGCAAGTGTGATGGGATAGTCACTCCTGGGGAAGTAAGCTGCCATGTTGTGAGAGGGCTGCCTGGCAAGGAACAATAGGTCATCTATGGGCTAAGGGCTTCATTCCTATAGCCACATCAAACTGAATTCTGCCATCCACCATGTGAATTTGGAGAGAACCCCAAGCTCCAGAAAGAAAAGCAGCTGGTTGACTTTTTCTTTAAAGTCTTGTAAGACCTTTAATAGGGGATCCAGGTATTCTGTGCCCAGACTCATGACCCATTGGAAACTATGAGATAATAAATATGTATTGTTTTAAGCTGCTAAGTTTGCAGTAATTTGTTACACAACAATAGAAAACAAGGTTCTCACACAGCCTCCCAGAAATGCCCAGTGGAACTGAGCCCCAATTGCTCTTAGGGATAAATCTCATTATTGTATATAGGCTTCCTTCTATTTTCTTTCCCAGTTGTCTATTCTCTTACTGCTGCTGCTTGGACTCACCTTCTAAATAGAGAACTGGCACTCAAATCTTTCTTTTAGGATATGCTTCTAACACTAACCTAACACTAGCATTTTGGTGCTTTTTTTGAAATGAGTTTTTTTTTTTTTAAGCTACTTGTGAAGATATAATTCACATGTAATACAATTCACCCATTTATAATGTAAACTCATTTTTTAAATATATTCAGAGTCATGCAATGATTATCACAATTTTAGAACATTTATGTCACTCTAAAAAGAAACACATTAGTAGTCACTCTCCTTTCCCTTCTACCCCATCCTCTCAGCCCAAGGCAACCCTAATCTATACTTCCTGTCTGTACAGATTTGCCTGTTTTGGATGTGTATAGAAATGGAATTGTAAAATATGTGATCATATGTGACTAGCACCTTTCACTTAGTATAAATGCTTTCAAAGTTTGTCAATATTGAAGCATCAATATTCCTTTTTATTGCCTGGTATTCCATTATATGGATATACCATATTTTATATATTCGCCTATTGATGGGCATTTGAGTTGTTTCCACATTTGGCTTTTATGAATAATGCTGCTATGAACATATATGTACAAGTTTTTGGGTCTGGCAAGGAACTACAGGTCTATTTGGCTATTATGAATAATGCTGCTACGAACATGCATGTGTAAGTTTTTGTGTGGACATGTTTTGATTTCTTTTGTGTATATACGTAGGAGTAGCATTGCTAAGTCATAGGGTACCTCTATGGTTAACGTTTTAAGGAAATGTCAAACTGTTTTCCAAAGTGAATACATCATTATACCTTGCTGCTAGCATGTGTGAGGGTTATAATTTCTTACATGCTTGCCAACATGTGTTTTCTGCCTTTTGGATTATAGCCATCCCAGTAGGTATGAGTGGTATCTCATTGTGATTTTCATTTTTATTTTCTTAATGATTAATATTGTTGAACATGTTTTCATGTGCTTATTGGCCATTTGTATGTATTCTTTAGAGAAATGTTTATTTACACCCATTCCCTATTTTTAAATTGAATTATTTGTCATTTTATTGTTGAGTTGTAAGTATTCTTTGTTTATTGAGATATATGATTTGCAAATACTTCCATTCTTAAGTTATTTTCTGACTTTTTAAATTTATTTTTATTTAGATATAATTGATATATCACATTGTGTAAGTTTAAGGTATACCTCTTGTTGGTTTGATGTACTTATATAGTGCAATATGCTTATCACCATAGCATTATTTATTACCTCTGTCATGTTACATAATTATTACTATTTGTGGTGGGAACAATTAAGTTCTGGCTCCTTAGCAACGGTGAAGTTTATAATATGGTGTTGCTGTCTGTGATCACTAGGATGTGCATTAGCACTCCAAGATTTATTCATCTATGAGTTGCAAGTTTGTCCCTTTAACACCTCCCAAATCCCCCCAGTTCCCACATTCTGGTGATAACCATTTTACTTTTTGGCTTTATAAGTTTAGCTTTCTAAGATTTCACATATAAGTGATATCATACAGTATTTGTCTTTCTCTGTCTGACTTATCCCTCACTTAGCATAATACCCTCACGGTCCATCCATGTTGTTTCAAATAGCAGGATTCCTTCTTTTGCATAACTAAATAATATTCCATTGTATATTATATACCACATCTTTATCCATTCATTTGTTGGCAGACACTTAGATTGTTTCCATATCTTAGCTATTAGGAATAATGCTACAATAAACATGGGAATGTATACGTCTCTATAATATCCCATCTTCATTCCTTTGGATATATACGTAGGAGTGGAATTGCTGGATCATATTGTAGTTTTATATTTAATTTTTCGAGGAACCTCCATGCTGTTTTCCATAGTGGCTAAACCAATCTGCCATCCCACCAATGGTGTACACAGGTTTTCTTTCCTCCAGATTCTCACCAACATTTATTGCTTGACTTTTCAATGATTGAGTGAAAAAGTAGCCATTTTTTTCATTTTATCTTTTGCTGTGAAGAAACTTTTTCAGTTTCATGTAGTCCCATTTGTTGATTTTTGCTTTTGTTGTTTGTGCCTTTGGTGTCATATCTAAAAATATCACTGCCAAGACCAATGTCAACAAATGGGCACGGTCCCCAAACTCCAGTGTATGGCCTGTTAGGAACCAGGCCGTGCAGCAGGAGGTGAGCAGTGGGGCCAGCAAGCAAAGCTTCATTTGTATTTACAGTGTATACATTTATCTCAAATTCTGATTAAATATAGAAAATTCACTTTATTATAGTTTTATTCCCTTCCTTTGTGCTTTAATTGTCATATATATGACATCTTATTATAAGTTCAATAATAATTTCATAATTATTTTTATATAATCTTATATATTTTAAAACAATTAAGAGGACAAATGTATTTTTATATAATCTTCTTCCTGTGTCCCTTATTTCTATGTATGGATCTTAATTTTCATTTGATGTTATTTACTTTCAGAATGAAGGATTTGTGTTTCTTAAGACAGGTGTGTTGGCAATGAATTCTCTCTTTATTTCTTTGAAAATGTCTTCATTGCACCTTCACCTTTCAAAACACTTAAGAAATTAAAACATTTTCTTTTTAGAGCAATTTCAGGTTTATAGGAACAGAAAGTACAAAAAATTCCATGTATTTCTTCTATCTTAGCCCATAGTTTCCTTTATTATTAACATTTTGTGTTGGTGTTGTACATTTTTTGCAATTGGTGATTCAATATTGATATATTCTTAACTAAAGTCCACAGTTTACATTAGGAGACACCCTTTGTGGTATACAGTTCTGTGAGTTTTGCCAAATGTGTAATGTCCTATATCACTATTACAATAACACACAAATAGTTTTAGTGTCCTACAAATCCTACGTAGCATACCTTTTCATTCCTCTTCTTTTAGCACTCCTTGGCAAATACTGTCTTTTTTACTCTCTCTATAGTTTTGCTTTTTCCAGAATATTATATAGTTGGAATCGTATAATGTGAAGCTTTTTAATCCTGGTTTCTTTCACTTAGCAATATGCGTTTAAGGTACCTCCGTGTCTTTTCATAGCTTAAAAGCTTATATTTCTTTTTTATCACTGAATAGTGTTCAGTTGCATGGCTATCTCACAGATTATCTGTCGACCTATTGAAGGCCACTTTGGTTGCTTCCAAGTTTTGAAAATTATGAATAAAGCTGCTATAAACATTTATGAGCAGGTTGGTGTGTGAAGATTTTCAATTCATTTGGGTCAATACCTAGGGGCACAGTTGCTGGAATGTGTAGGACTATGTTTGGCATTTTAAGAAACTGCCAAACTCTTCCAAAATGGCTGTACAAATTTGCAGTCCTGCTGGCAATGACTGAGAATTCCTGTTGCTGCACATCCTCATCAGCATTTAGTGTTGTTAGTGTTTTGGATTTTAGCCATTCTAAGAGATATGTAGTGGTTATCTCATTGATTTCCTTTTATGTAAAATTCCCTGATTACATGTAATGTTGAAAAAAATTAATATGCTTATTTGCTCTCTGGATGTCTGCTTTGGTGAGGTGTCTAAATTCTTTTGTTTACTTTCTTTTTTTTATTGTTGAATTTTAACAGTTTTTTGTGTATTTTGGATTCATGCCCATTATAAGATGTGTTTTGCACACATTTTCTCCCAGTCTGTTACTTTTCTTCTCATTCTCTTAACAATTTTTAGAAATTTTGTTTATACACACACACACACACACACACACACACACACACACTTCATTAGCTATTTTTGTCTCAGAGAAGGTGTATAGAAGGCCTCACATCATCATTGAGGTAGTCTTGCTAAGTTCATTTTTGCCCCCTTTCATTTATTTTATTATCTCATTTTTTTTTTCCTTAACACAGTTTTATGATTTTTTTCAATGAAGCAGAAAATAGTATGTGCCTACATTGGCCACATGTTACTATTCAGGCACCTTTGGAATATTTGGAGAGCTGTGGGAGTACAGGCCTCCCAGGATTGTAATTGTCAAAGAAAATGAGGAAGTTCCCTGAGGAAGGCTCACTGGAGGAAGGGTTAAACAGCTATGCGTCAGTCATGGGGCAGGTGGAGGGTGTCTATGACTCAGATTTGGGAGCATGAAACAAAGTTGGGAGAGAGGTCTCTCTGTGGATAGAAGAGGGAAGAGGGTGGAACAGTGTTTTTGTTTTTTTTGTTATTTTGTTTTTATCAGTTTGGAAAAGACGCATCAGACATCAGCTTGGAAAGACACTGCAGGCCAAGGGCTCTCGGGACGGGGGGGGGGGTCTGCAGGTAGGAGGCAACACTGTGCCACTTAGGAATGACAGGGCACCCTTTCTGTCCTCTTCCTCCAGGTGCAGATACAGACTTAGTGGCATAGGATTTAGTTTAGGAACTAGTAGATCTCGATGTTGAGCAGCACTCCCTTAAGTGGAAGGATCAGGATCATTAGTCATTTGTGTTTTCTTGGAATAAAACAGCTGTGACTTAGTGCACTGTTAAGCTTTCTGATCTGGTGAGACATGTCTCACATGCACACTGCTGCTTTGTAGCTGTGAGCTGGTTGGTGTTGAGTGTGGACAACTGTATGAAATCCTGTGACCCCAGGGGATGGAGATTCTGGAGGGGGAGCCTTCCAGTCAGAATTCCCACGTGTTTATGGTATCCGAAGTTGGGTGGAGAGGGAAAACCGGTCCTTCATTAGGTTGCTCTGGCCATTGCCATTCTGTGAGGTTGTGGGTTCCACGCTTGCTTCTTGGTACCATGAAATTAAAGTGTCACCAGCATATGAGGCATTAACAGCAGAGGTGGATTTGGCATCTTAAGGACTTTAGCACTCAGTTGTCTACTGTATAGGTCTGTCAATGATTGGTTGTGTTTTCTGGAAAGCTCTGAGGGCAGAAGTGAGGTGACGCCCATGTGACTTTGCACAGAGCTTTTCAGATAAATAATAGTAATTTATAGCCATGGCTTTAAAAAAAAAAAAAAAAGAACAGCTATGGTCACAGCAAAATCGAGAGGAAGGTACAGAGATTTTTCCTTATGACTTCTACCCCCGACAATACATAACCTCTCCCACTATCAACATCCCCCACCAGAGTGACATGTTTGTTATAATTGATGAATCTACATTGACACATCCTAATCATCCAAAGTACACAGTTTACATTAGGGTTCACTCTTGGACTTTTATATTCCACGGGTTTGAACAAATGTATAATTACATGTATCCATCATTACAAAATCATACTGAGTATTTTCACTGCCCTATAAGTATTCTGTGCTCTGCCAATGCATCCCTCAACTCCTCTCCTCTATCATAATAATAGCTTTTTAAAAGCTTACTATGTGCCAGTGAACTATATGCAATACCAGTGAGAAGTGGATCTTTTCATCAACTTTATTTTACAGGTGAGAAAATGAAGCTGAAAGGCTTGCGCATATGGTGATCCGATCTAGCAAGTGGAGAAAGGGGGAATCTCACTTCCAGAGTAGCACTGTTCACTGATCCCTTGTACTTCCTTTGCAGAGGTTCTTAGAAGAAAGTGTGGATCACCCAGTAGGTAGGAGAAGCTACTTTACTACTTAGAGCGAGCTCAATTCTTTTTTTAAATGCCAGGCTAGGGTGTCTTTGAGGAATACTATTTGCACTTAATGTTTTTGTATTTTTTTACTTTTACTTTTTCATCATGTAGGTTACAGCATTCGGTAGACAAACATTTCACATTTTTGTTTGAAATTGTTATACTTTTCATGTGTATTAAAAACATATTTTCTTTAATCACATATTTCTAGATGTTATCTACTATCAAAATGAAATTTACAGAAAAATTGGGTAATTTGTTTTGCTCTGATCTTCACATACACCAAGAGAAACTTTTATCCCTACTACATATGTTTATGTTCTTCCTAATGTTTCTGCTATTTCACTTATCCACATTTTAAACAAAACAAGTAAGTTATAGTTCTCTACATTTTATTGTCAATAGATAATCTATAACATGCTATATAGTATTATAATGACTTTACTTACATCTTTTCTGAGCAGGGAGAATAACTATTTACCATAAAGTAACCATATTCAAAGTGTTTTATATAGAAATATTTGTTCTATAATAAATAAAATGAGTCACATTTGCTTGTAAAAACTCTTAAACTGATAAAACTACAAATATGCTACCAGCCTAGATTTTTCTTCTGTGCACTAAATCATTGCAACAGTTACCAACTGGACCGTTCTGATTGTAATATCTCCTGTGGTGGATGCTGTGATGCATTGTTCAGATTCCTCTTTAGGTATAAAATACCTCTTTCTCTAGCTTTGGGAATGTTCACAACTGCCAGCCTTCCTCATGGATTGTCCTAGCTAAAGAGAGGCACCTCACTCAGTTTCCTGCTCCTTTCTGTGGATGCTTATCTCCAGTGATTGATCAATATAGAGGTATAAATGCCTGACCCTTTCAGATAGGGGCAACTCTGAGGGTTATTTTATCTTTAGAACTCTTTATAGGGCTTCTGAGGCTTCCATGGAGAGTGCATTTCTGCCCAGCTCTTCCCTTTGCCCAGTCCTGCTCTTTTCCCTTTCCTGCATCATGAGTTGATTCTAAGGGCATTCTCTCCTAAACTTCCTGCATGCTAATCTCCACCTCAGAATCAACTTCCCAGGAAATCGAACTTGAAATAATGACAGATATCAAACATGGTATGCCTAACACAAAACACGGTTCAGGGGAAGAGGATGAGGGCTTTTGAGTTATTTCCTAAACCAGTTTATGGCACCATCATCCACTCTAACACCAAAGTAGAGATAGGAGCATTGCTGTGGACTTTTTTCTTCATCACTATTATTTCTTTGGTTACCAGTCCTGTTGACTTTCTCAAATTTATTTTCAGATACACCCTCTTTTTTCATCCCTATTGCCACTTTTATGGCTCAAATCCCCATTATTTCCGCCTGCCTAGTATAACAGCCTAATAACGTGGTTTTGTAGCAGATGCTCTCAATGTAATGAAATCCCTTGACACTCACTGTTCCCAGACTTGCCAAAGGCTTGTTACACTGAGTACCTGCAACTCTGTCTGAGGGCTTTCTCTGGCCTCTGGAGAGTGCTGAGTTTGTCTCTGGGCAGTTCCAGGAAAATCTGGGGAGTTAACACTCCTACTAGCAGCCATCAACCATGGGAGTTGTAGGATAGATACTCTTATGGGAAACTTTGAAGTGTGTTCTCCATGTTCTCCCAGAGGTCACCTGTGGATTTGAACTTTAGTTGCTTATTGTTTTAACCTTTTCAATAATGTAAACTTCAATCACATCCTTCTTTTCCCTGTCTTCTTTACCTCTGTATCAGTGTTTCCTGTTATCACCTCCCCTAGGAACTGGCTGTGACAAGGATCTTACCTTAGGCTAAGATGCCTAGAAGCAGACCCTGAGATAAGGATTTAAGTGCAGGAAGAATTATCCAAATAAAACAAAAATGTGATTATTTCATTGTTTTAAGATTAATATCATATAATTTCACTTATATGTGGAATCTAAGGAACAAAAAGAACAAACTAATAAAAAACTGACTCACAAATATAGAGGGCAATTTGGTGACTGACAGAGGGGAGGGATGTTGGGGGCTGGGAAAATGGGGTGAAGGGCTAAAGAAGCACAAATTAGTAGATGATAGATGGTCACAGGGATGGGGAGCATGGCATAGGAATGGTTAGCATTAATATATTGACTAGGTGGAAAACCAGAGGAGAGAGGACCAATTGGGGATTGTTTTATAAACTTACATAGATGTCTAACCAATGTACTGTATACTTGAAACTAATTAAAAAAAAAAAAAAAAAGGTAAAGCCTAAAGTCCTCAGCTTGTCATTCAAGGCCCTTCATGACTTACAGCACCATCTTTGCTGATTCACTGAGCCAGCATCAGAATCATGGCCCTGCTAAGTAACCCACAATCATCTGTCTCTCAGAAGATGAAGCCTCAAGTGCCAAGCCTACCCAGTTCGGGCTAAATGTAGGATACATCTGATAACTTCTAAGAATAGTTCAAACAAAACTGAGCCAAGAAATAAAGTAACTATTCTAGACATAAAAATGTGGGCTTCTCAATAGCACTTCAATGATAAGTTTTCCCACCTTCATCCTATTTTAATGGGATTTGGGCTAAAATCTCATATTAGTTTTTCACAGTTGAGCATTTCTTCATAATAAAGATTGATGAAATTTTAGAGCTCATAGGAAAACTAGGGTGGAAAACAGGCATCCTTCCTTATTTCTGCCTTTAACTTGGCCAGTAGGGTCCAAATGAAAATGAAACCCAAAGCTAAATTTATTAGATTTGAAAACAAGTCAAAGTGTTACTATTAAATGAACATTTATGGAACACTTTCCATACCGTGTGGTGAGAGTAATACGGAGAGGTCTTGGGGCCAGGTAAGAAAGCTTAAAAAAGCAGGGGAGGGGGAAAGGTGGAGATAATCTCTGGCCAGAGCTTTTTGCCAAACTGTTGTTTAATCCTGTCCATGCAGTAAAGCGGCCCTGTCTACCACTTTACACACATGGCAATAATCTTAAATCGAATAACTACTAACTGAAACACCATTTCCCCAGCAATGACTTTCTGACTCCATAATCTGTTTTCCAGAGTATCTTAGAGTTTTATCCATAGCCATTACAATGTATAATTAATTGTTCATTTAAGTTCCATCTCCCTCACTGGATTGCAAGGTCCAAGAAGATTGGGACCACATCTGTATTGTTTATGACCATATTCTTATTGCATACTTCCTGACACATGGTGGGGGCTCAATAAATATTTTTTGAATGATTGAGTACTGAAACATAACAGATCAAGGAATTAATATCAGATTTGACTTCCTAGACTCATGTTCTTTACAGTGCATACTTTCAGCAGATTTAGAAGCAAAGATTGTATAACATGTATCTGTAAAATTGTGCTTAATTAAATATTGATTGGCAATGTTAAAGTGAGTAAACAGCCACTGAGAACTCTGACCAAACCTGTTGGCCTTTGTGTCATTTTAAAAAAATGTTTCTTATGCTTCATGGACTGTGGGGGCAGAGGGGATTCTGAGTTAGGAATTCACCCATGTGGCAAATTCAGGACATGGACTTCTTGGTGATGGGTTTTACATACGAACTGAATTCAGTTTATGGATGGCAGTCTAAAACCATTCACTCAAGTCTTCACTTATTTATTCCCTGGCTTAGGCTGTGAGAAAATTTTATTTCCCATGACAATTGTTAGCCCTATGGTTTGGTCTTTATGCCCTTCATGGCTACAAGCCTTCATGGCTGCCACAACTCCAGATAGTGAATGCAGGCAACATCTGTTTGGTGGAAAGGAGACTGGCAAAAATGCATATCTGGCATTTTTAACTTCTTCATAACATTCTTTTCTTGTGGGGTCTGTTTTCTATCAGAGAATAGGTGGAGCAGAGACAACCGACGGTGCCTCCCACAAGGGCTCCTACTCAGTGAAAGGACCAGCTCAAGTTTTCATTGAAAGGTTTAATTTGATAACTGGTTTTTATGATAGTTGAAGGGAGATTTAATAATTTAAATAGAGTGGCTAAAAAGAATCCTGCCCTTGAAAATGTTTGTCTCTAGTATGCCCTAATTCCCCACACCCCCCCAAATTAGTTGTGTTAATTCCATTTCTCTCCTTTTGAGCAGTTGGAGATCCAAAATTGTTCTCTTAGGAGAAAATGTTGGAAAATCAGCTAGGGGTTAAATTGAAGGCCCTCCAGTAAAATGCTATGTCCCATCAATTTCCACCTTCCACATATTTGGGTTCTGAAGTTTCCTGAATATGTCATGTACTTCTTCCATTGTGACTTTGCTCCCTCCAGCCTGTTAAAATTTTATGAATCTTTCACAGGAGGAAAGCCATTGAACTGGGTCTTGAAGTCTTTTATGATTCTCTCTCCCCTCCTTATACTTCTCTCTTAGCACTTATTGCCATGTGACCTGAATCATTAGTGTGTTCTTAATTTTTCCACAATCTATGACCTCAAAGATTCCAAATTAGTGTCTTATTTATCTTGGTATTTTATGGTCTAATACCCAGTATGTAGTCAATGCTTAAAGTAGATTCTTCCTCTTCCCTGTAGCCATACTCTTTGCAACATTACTTATGGACTCTGTTTATTGATGGGAGGAATTGCAATTTCCCCACCTCTTAAGACAGGGCTGACCTGTGGCCTGCCACAATCGTTGGTCAAAATAAAAGCGACAGTATGTTAATTTGAATCTAGGTTTCAAGAGGCCTTGTATGCTCCTCTTATCATTTTCTATCAGATTAGCCTGGCTTCTTTTCACAGCATAGCAGAAGAGAAAAGGGGATGGGGCGCAGGGAGAGAGACAGAGACAGAGACAGAAGGAAAGACAGAGGGAGAGATGGGTCCCTGAGGGAGAGGAAGGGACGGGACCTGAGGGGGAGAGAGACTGAGACGGGGGTATGGGGAGGGGGGGCGATGGGGAGACGGAGAGAGAGAACAAGATAGAGTGAGACAGTGATGGACACAGACCATTAAAGACAAACTGAGACTATCCTAGATAAGCTGATAACCAGTTAACCCTAAAACAAATGAGAGAGCCAAGCCAAGATCGGTAGAGCTGCCTATTCAATTTACAGATGATGTATGAATATTTATGAGTCTACCAGAAACCAGAAAAGATACCCACCTGACCTATAAATACATGAACAATGAAAAATATACTTTTAAGGTACTATGTTTTGGGGTGGTTTTCTATACAGTCATAACCACCTGATAACATGCTTGAGAATTTATTGCATTGAAATCACCTTCTGTAATTGAGTAAGAATTTCCATCCTTGGCAAAGGAGGGCCTAATAAATACATGGCCCAAATTCTTCATGGTAAAATTACCATAGATATTGAACAATCTGAGACAATGAGAAACAAGTCAGAAGATAACATTTCCACTTTTTTTAGTTTTTATTTTTATTTAATTTTTTGAAGTCTCTAGCATACTTTTTAAAGGTTATATCTAAAGTATACTAGCCATGAAAACAAAATGAAAAAGTCCAAGCACAAAATCATTTAATACTAAGTATTTTTTGTTCTTGAATAAAAGATTTTGATGTGCCTAGAGAGAGGGTAGTAATAACATTCAAAAGTCAAATTTATTCAAAATGCCTTTCAAGCACTCCTTTATTGTTATGCTAATTAAACTTAATTCATAAATAAAATATCTAGTTGAGATGTATTTGGCAAATGTGGTCTATTAAGGAGCACTCAGATTCATAACTCCTCCCAATTGGCTCAGTGTTCATACTGTACAGTTTTTTGTCAAGCCATGGGGTTATTCTCATGTTAAAGTAACAGGCATTTGCCAAGAATCCTAATTTAACTGTGTCTTTACACAACGATAAACAAATCATCATGGAATCTCAGCATTCAGTATGCAGAGGGATCATCAGTAGCCCAGAGCTCCCTCACTCAGAATTTCAGATTTTATGTGACTGGGGTCAGAATGCTAATCTGAAATAGGAATGCGTAAGATATTTTTAGTCTCCAACATTAAAAACCAGTTAAGGAAGAAAACGTTATTCTACTTCAATCAGAATCTGAACAGATGTGAAAGATTGCACCGTATTTGCTCTTCGGTGCCTGGCAATCAGCTTTGTGTAACTATATTAAGATGAGCCAAAGAGAAACTCAGTAAAAGAACTAGAATTTGGTTTCATGCCCAATTCTTTTGCTGCAGAGGCAAGGTAAATGGAAGATTTAAACATGCACAGGGTTGCACACTTGTTAGAATTCAAGAAGAGACAAACAAACAGTGGTTCCTATTCAAAGCTCTGTCTTTAGGTTTGGAGAATATATCTGCTTGGAGGTGAGACCAGGGACTAGAAAGGGAATCTAGAAATTCTTGCAGTCGGAGGTGATATTGCTGTAATATTTCATTGATATGGCCCCTCAGAATCTGGCTTTCCACTGAATGGTAGTGAATTAAAATTTAGTTAGCAATATTTACTGAATACCAGATGCTTCTTTGGTATGTCAGGTAGGAGGGAGCAGGAAAGAAAAGGCACTACTTGATGCCTATTCAGAAGTTTGTTGTCTTATTGAAATGGGAGGGAAGATTTTAGAAGGACATTATTAAATGTTTATTGAGCAGCCTTGTGCCCCTGCCTCACACATATCTTCACAATTTATTCTCCCCTCCACTACATTGAAGAGGAGATATGATAGACAGAGGCTCTGAGAAGTCGTACAACTTGCCTAAGTAAAGCAAAGCTTCAAAATCAGGTGTGACTCTCCAACTCATACTTGTTCCACTTATAGCAGTCCCCAACCTTTTTGGCACCAGGGACCAGTGCTCCTATGAGAATCTAATGCCTGATCTGAGGTGGAGCTGAGGCAGTGTGATGTTAGCTGGGGAGCGGCTGCTAGTACAGATGAAGACAGTATCAGTCTATGGCCTGGGGGTTGGGAACCCCTCCACTACAAGACACTGCAGAAGAACCAGAAGAGTAATGTCTGCAACTCTAGTACTGTTTCTGTGAAAAAGTATATGAATCTATGGATTTATGTAGGTGCTTTTCCAGGATAGGTTTTCTCCACCAAAGGTACAGTTTCTTGAGGTCCAGGCTGCTAGGTCTTTGTTGAATATAATTACATCTAATCTCTTTTTGTGGGAAAAAAATATTTTTATTAAAAAAAAAATCTTGCATATCAGCTCATAATATTAGAGATTCATAGGAGTCAGTGGGTGAGTAAAAGAGGAATTTTTTTCAATTGCAGTATTATGGGGCTTAGAATGGTATATGTCGCTTCTCCAGACATAGAAGCGATTATGTCCAGTCCCACTGATCCTGGGGCTAAGGTATGCCATTGACCTAAGATATATTAGTGATAGAATATATTATTAGTGAAGGTGCTCTGATATTCTCTCTGGAGACATTCCTCAGAGATTTTTCTAGGGCAAATAAGATTAATAATAAACCTTTTGTTTCATGTACTTTGTCGCAATTTAAAACTGCTTTTTAAATGGCCTCCTTTAAAAAATCTGTACTGATATATAATTCACATACCATAAAATTAATCCAATTAAAGTGTGCAATTCAATGGTGCTTAGTATATTCACAGTTATGCAGTGATCACAATCTAAGTTTAGAACACCTCTGCCATCCTAAAATCAAACCCTGTACCAGATTTTAAAATCTGTTCTTCAGTTGATGAATACTTGAGTTGTTTTTACTTTTGGCTTTTATAAATAATGTTGCTATGAACATTTGTGCACAAGTTTTTGTGAGGACATATGTTTTTGTTTCTCCTGGATCTGTGCCAAGGAATGAAATTGCTGGGTCATATGATAACTTTATCATTTTAAGGACTACCAAACCATTTTCCAAATCACTGCATGATTGTATATTCTCACTAGCAATGAATGAGGGTTGCAATTTCTCCACATCCTCATCAACACTTATTATGTGTCTTTTTATTTTAGCCATTCTAGTGCATGTAAGGTTGTATCTCATTGTGGTTTTGATTTGCATTTCCTTAAATAATTAATGATGTTGATCATCTTTTCAGGTGAATATTGGCCATTTGTATATCTTTGGAGAAATGCCCTTTCAAATCCCTTGCTCATTTCTAAATTAGTTTATTTACTTTTGTATTATTGAGTTTTAAAAGAATGTATTCTGAACACAAGTTTCTTATTAGAGAGATATTTTCAAATGTCTTCTCCCATTGTGTGAACTACCTTTTTGCTCTCTTGATGGCATTGTTTGCAGCCCCAAAATTTTTCATTTTGATAAAGTTCAGTTTATATATTTTGTTGATTGAGTTTATGGTGTCATATCTAACTTCCTGGTATCATATCTAACATTGCTTAATCCAAGCTTCCATAGATTTACTAGTATGTTTCCTTCTAGGAATCTTATGGTTTTAGTTTGGAGGGTGTTGTTGCATTTTGAGTTAATTTTTGTGTGTGTGATATGAGGTAGGGGTCCAAATTTATTCTTTTGCACATGGATATCTATTTGTCCCAAGACCATTTGTTGAAAAGACTGTACTTTTCCCCATTGAATTGTCTTGCTACACTTGTAGAAAATCTATTGACCATAAATTTAATTGTTTATTTTTGGCCTTTCGATTTTGTTTCATTTTTTATATGTTTGTTCTCATGCCAGTACCACACTGACTTGATTACTGTGGTAAGTTTTGAAATTGGGACTTCATCTTTTTTTGAGATTAATTGGCTGAGTCCCTTGCATATGAATGTAGGATCAGCTTGCACAATCTATCAAAAAAAATCCAACTTGAGATTTTGATTAGGATTGTGTTAAACCCTTAGATCAGATCAAGAAATTCTGCTGTCTTAACAATAACATGTTTCTTGGCCTTCGCTAATTCTGTCACTAATATAACTTGGCTTTCTTTCATCCATGCACGTGGGATGTCTTTACATTTATTTAGACCTTTCTTTCAATAACTTGTAGTTTTCAGTGTGGCAATCTCATTTTTGAGGATCTACCATGCTCCTATTCTCTACTACACTCCTATTTGAGGATCTACTGTACTTTTCCAGAGGGTTAGAGGATCAAAACATTGTTAATGCTGGACATTCCTCCAGTCTATAAGAAGCTCTGCTGGCTGATTTATGTCTCTGAGGCTCCTTCCTACCCACCAGACTGAGTCTACCACAGCGATGCATGCTGCTTTCTTCCCACAAATTCATGAAAGCACTAGACTTCTGTTTGTAGGATATGGTCAGCCAGACAGCTGTCAAAATTTTAGTTAAGAACTCACAGGTTTGTAATCAATGTGTTGCCAGGCAAAATTTTCATACATTTAAAGAAGACCCATAGGCGGCTTCTTTTATTCCAGCCACTACAGAAAGGACTAGTTCCATATAGGTCACCTTTCTACAGGTGAACTTTACCTTTTGTTTCCTGTCATGGGATTCATAATGCCAATATATGGGATGCCCCTGGGCACCTGCATGGTACTCTCAGAAGTGCACACTTGCAAGCACAACCTGGAAGTGCGGGAGAGTTAACATATGAGGTACTGTCTTACGCGATGGAGGAAGGGACTTGATAAGTAAATGCCACCCCTTTTGTTCACTGGGTAGCTGGTTCTGAAAGTTGCGTGACTGCAAGCACTAGCTGTCTGTTGTGGCTGCCAACTTGAAGGCATATCCCTGTTCTGCCTTTCCACTTCCTTGTTTCAGTCTTCTGTTCTAAAATCCTGATCTCTGGGGTCATATTTCTTAATTAATGTCCTCTACTCAGGCTCTGCTTTCAGGGCAAACCAGCCACGTCTTGAGGGAAAGACAGCCCTTTTGATGTTAGCATAACTTTAATCTTTATGACTATGCTACGCTATTTTTGGTATAATCTTTATGGAAACAGTTGAATATGTTGCAAAATGGAAAAATGTCAACTTACACATATTGGAACAAACCTTGTTGTATAAATATGTCTCCAGTGTTGACTGATTTACCCCAAAGTTTATAAATATACTAGCTTTCTTTCTAGGACTTAGTAGGGTGGTACTTTTCTGTGATCTTTGGATCACGTGGCCATGAGATTTACTTTAGTTAGTGAAATGTGGGTGCAAGTGGGAAGGCTCAGGCACTAGTTCTATGGGCCCAGGTGTGATTTCCTATATTTCTACCATCTTGCCATGGCGATTATTGAATATCAAGAATATTTTTTCATCACCCTGGATCTCAGAATGACAATGGTGAGCAGATCCTACCTGTTGATGTGCGTTGAACATGTTAGCATTAGCAAGAAATACACTTTGTCATGTTAAGCCATGGAGATTTTTTAGTTGTTTGCTGTGGTTTACAAACCAGGATGGCCTAGGTTGTTATGGAGTATCTAAAACATACATGTGCATGTACATGCACATGTACCATGTACCAAGCTTTACTCTAAGGATAAAAACAGAATGAAACAACAACAAAAACAAATAGCACCCAATGAATTGAGCTTCTCAACTGTAGAACAAGGATCACAGAAGTGTCTAAGGTTTAAGGTTAAGATGTATAACAACTTGCTGAAGATCACCCAGCTGGTAAGTGGAAAGCCAGGATCCAAACATCAGAGCCTGATCTCTAACACCTGGCCCAGTGTTTCTTGCGGTGGATGTACTTTGTTGGCGATCCTGGTGACCTGTCAAGTAGTCCACAGGGGAGCTTTGTATTTTTAATTACTTTTCTCATATATTTCACTAACTTTACATTTTTAAAATAATTTTTAGTTTTTAATTACAGTTGAGATACAATATTAGTTTCAGGTGTACAATATAGTGATTAGACGTTTCTATAACTTACAAAGTGATGACCCTGATAAATCTAGTACCCACCTGACACTATGCATAGTTGTTACAATATTATTGACTATATTTCCTATGCTATCATCCTCATGACTGCATTGTAACTACTGATTTATACTTAATCTCTTCCCCTTTTTATCCATCCTCTCAATCCCCTTATCATCTGGCACTCCTCAAAATGTACTTTGCATCTATGAGTTTGTTTCTGTTTTGTTTGTTCATATATTTTGCTTTTTAGATTCCACATATAAGTACAATCACATGGTATTGGTCTTCCTCTGGTTATTTCACTTAGCATAATACCCTGTAAGTCCATCCATGGTTTTGCAGATGGCAAGTAATATTCCATTTATATGCACCACTTCATTTATTGAATAAAGAAGGAACACCTAGCATCCCAGTATCCCCCTATCTCCCACAATCTCTACTGTTTTTCACAGCCAGAAGTTATGGGGACTTCTCTCCCCAGCTCTGGAACCCAGGGCTGAGGAGCCTAGTGTGAGGCCGGGACCCTTCATTCCTCAGGGAGGATCTCCGTAGCCAAGCTAATCCTCTCGATTTTTAGCCACCACACGTGGGTGTGGGACTAGCGCGTTTTGCATCTTTGTCCCTTCTACCTGTTTCAACATGGCTTCTTCTGTATGTCCTTAGTTACAGGACTTCTGCTCAGCTAGACCTCAGGCTCTTCTCAATGATGGTTGTTCTGTAGTTTAGTAGTATTTTGATGTGGTCATAGGAGGAGGCAAACACAGTGTTTACCTACTGTGCCATCTTGACTGATAAATGGAGCATTTAACTGAAATGATTATGTAACTTTCTTAAACAGAATTGATGCTACCTATGATTTACTCCCATTTAAATCAAACAAAAGACAAAAACGCTCATCAGGAGCTCTTACTCTGAACAATTCACTAATTTTATATTTAAGATTATTGTAAATTGTTACCTAATTTATATAAAATGCATCACATTAACAGATGTGGCTAACATTAATAACTTGTACATGTGCTAAGATGGACTGCATTTAAAAACGCAATTATGCAAAACATGAGATATCTGTTAAAATAAATAGTAATTTATCTTTACTGTTTTTATATCTATAGTTCATTAAAGTTTGCAGTTCCACAATAGTGCAAAAGTAGTTCATAAAGAAATGAAAGAAAATGAAGTAGGGATAAAATAGAAACCATCTCTGTAACTCAGAATAATGCTAAGTATATAAATACTGTATAGTATCACAGTGAATATAAAAAATGTCTACTGAAGAAAGTGATTTGGTTAGTGTGATGATTTTCCATAAGCAACTAAAGAAAGATGAAGAATCTGAATATTGATTTTATGGGATGAAATTAGTACAGCTCCATGAAATTGTCATGAAAACCTTAAAGCTTTTACATGATTTCCTAAGCAAAGCACAGTGACCACTCTACGAAAACAAAATTTTCAGGAATAGTATGAAATACCTTTTAGTGCAAAATTGATTAATTGCCACTAAGAAAAAAGAGATCAGAACATCAGAAGCATTATTTAAAGTTATAATTCCTACAGAAAATACAAACACAATACCTACTCTTGCTTAGAAGCTTGTAAAACTACCCATAAAGTTGACAAATAAAGCTCATATAGAAAGGACAAGCAATAGGTAGTTTTCTTTATTAAAAAAGATATTTTGGGCATTGCCTTATATCACTGGCATACAATGTGGAAAAGCAATTACTGTCACTTATGTGTTGGCAGATAATTTGCTTTTATAGCTGGACACACCAATTTCAACATATGTGTAGCATATGAGGAAGAAATGCCAGACACTG
The DNA here is from genome assembly GCA_003508835.1 of Eonycteris spelaea. NCBI lineage: Eukaryota > Metazoa > Chordata > Mammalia > Chiroptera > Pteropodidae > Eonycteris > Eonycteris spelaea. The sequence continues at coordinate 557,832 of PUFA01000381.1, read as the reverse complement.
CTTTTTGTCTCATTTATCACTAAAAAACTCATTTTGTGAGCTGTGTTATCAAGGAAAAATCTTTTCAATAATAAGTGGAAAAAAAGTGCACAGTATTGTCAAAACAACAGTTATGAGTACAACAAAGAAGAGCATTGCTACATAAATGAAGTTGCACTTGAATCAGATCCATACACTACTTTATAAAAAGGGAACAGTTATGGGTCAATATGATGTGTAAAGGATGTTCTCCATTTGCTTTATCAGAACAATGTTCTACCTTTTTGAGTCAGAGTCCCAACAAAAATCAGATGGTAGACTCAAAGTATGATAATTCAAAGAAGGGTTTTTGTTTTTGTTTTTTAACAAAAGAACTATTCACAAATACATGATAGAGAATGACAAGGAACATTGCACTGACTCAGGCTTTATAAGAGCCCAGCTCTTTACAGTGTATGTCCAATAAACTTCATATGATGATGACATAAATATTGTCAACACAAAACTAATGAATGATTCCAGCAATGTCTATGGCCAAGAAATTCACACCAACTCTGGTCTGCTTTGCCTCAACATCACCTCTCCCCAAGTTTGCTCTCTGAGTCTCTTGCTTCTTGCCTGGCTCTTCTGATGTCATTCATGTGGGACCCTGTGAAGAGCCAGCTGGACATCCCCATGCTCAACTCAGAAGTATGGGTGAGTTAATGCCTTAAGGAGCAATCCTCAACCAAATGGGGAATGGGAGTCAGTTGGCAAATGCTTTTCATCTCTTGGAGAAGCAGTTCTGAGATACACTCTACTTTATTCTTTAGAAGGTTCCCATGGTATTTGGCATCAACCACCTACAATAGCAAATTCACTCAATGTGTCCTCATATTGACTTTCCTCCTCTTCTATTTCAATGTAGATGATGCTCAGAAGGGATATCTATCGGCAATTTTTACTAAGAAAGGAGCACAATTCCTGACCTCTATGTCATGAGGTGCCCAATTACAGGCAATGGCATCTTTGAGAGAAAAGGACATATCAGAAGTTTTGGAAATTCATGTGGCCCCCTCTGGGTCCAGACTTCCACACATAAAGGTGAAGTGGTCCTGTGCATAAAGTGAGATTGGTTAGGTGGTCTCAGCATATATTCAGCTTAGGCTGAGTAATTTAATGTATAATGTGACTGCAAGGTACAATAGTACACTTAAGCCTCATTTATCCTCCACAGTCTCCAAAATCTTCATTTAGCATCCTCAAATTCTCCAAAACAGTAGCACCTGATTAAAAAATATTCTTTAACTCAGTGCTGCAAAATCAAAATGGGAGTTAGTGTTGTCATATTTCTTGGAATTGTGCTAATGAGCTCTTTAGCTCTAAAGTTTACCCTGTGGCAGATGACCTATTTTTCTTCTTTTCTAGCAGCATATAGAATCTTGTGTTTATTCTTAAACAATAATGTCTCAATTTGGCTAATTTCCCCAGCAAGGCCTTCAGTTGTGGAAAAATCTTCTCTAGTGTTTTTAATAACTTCATCCTTCGCTTATCTTTTCCTGAAACTCCTCTTATCTAGAGGAATCATCCTAACAAATTAACACCCAAATCTCATCTTACCTTATGGTTTCCATGTTTTAGGTGTATATATTGGGAGATTTTTTTAATGCAATTTAGAAGATAATATCTTTAAACTAGCTTTCCTTGTGGGGGGGGGTCAGTAATTTTAGGTCAGTAAATAAATTTAGGAAATAAAGCACTTTAAAAGATCAGATGTTTTATTTGGTTCATTTTAGGCATATCTTATTTGAAACGTAACTTTTTGTTTGCTTGCTTCTTATCTGATAGGTGATTTGAATCCACTCATTTTTGTGACAATTACTGGTATATTTAGACAGATTTAATAGCTTATCGTGTATTTACTATCTAATCTTTTTTCTTTCTTGCCTTCTTGTGGCTTGATAAAATTCTACTTATTCCCCTCGTTGATTTAAATTTTAAAAGACATTTTAAAGTTATATTTTGTAATAAAATCTATAGTTTAGTATATAACTAGTATGCTGGTGTTTTCTTCTTGGGAAGAAACCGAAGATATTAAAAGCATTCCTTCTGTCTTTTCTATTAATGTTTATAAACTCAGTTCTACTTTTCAAAAAAATTTCAGATACTAGTTATATTTACCAATGTTTCACACAGTTTTTTGCTCACCATTTGTTTGCATTCTATTCCTTCCTGACTTCTTGCTGTAGCAATTATTTGAGTTTATCATCTATAGATCCTATTGAAAGAAAGAATTTAGTCATTTTGTATCTGAAAATGCCTATTGTTCTTTTACTCTTGAATAGTAATCTATCTGGCTTAAGAAAACTTACACATTTTATATTTATCTCAGAATTTTGAAGATTTTAGGCTATTTTCTCCTAGAATTTATTTATATTGATTTATTTGTATCTGGGATTGCAATTAGACTAAGATAATCTGCAGACTAATATGAAATCTATGCTTTTTCTAGATATGGATTTATTTTTATTAGTTCTACTTAGATCTTGGTTAACACTGCTAGAAATGAGGAAAGACATAAATCTTCAGAGTGAAAGTACATAGCATCATTATTTCTTATTGCTTCACTTCTCATCCTGGGGCTTCAGTTAGACATATGTTGGGGCTTCTTTTATGTTCCACTTCTCTTTCACATTTTTTTTTTGACATTATTTCTGAGTGGCTTTCTAGGTGAATTTCTCAGGATTAATTCTTTGTTCAACTGTCTTGCATCTGTAATTTATCCCATATATGTGTGACTTTGAGATACATTCAGAGAGATCTGTCAAGGTCATTTTTCAGACAAAACAACAAATTAATAAAAAACTCACTACCAATCACCAAAAAAAATCACCTCATTTTAAGTTGAATTATACCAGTAAGGAACAGATGTGATCAGTACTTACTTTAAATAATATCTTCCTACACTTGTAGTTTTAAAACCCTGCTAAAATATGTCTAAACATTGGTCTTTTGATTTTACTTAGAATTTGAAGAACACTTTTAATCCCATATGAAGGTTTTCATATGGGGAAATTTTATTTGTTATTTTGCTGCTATTATTTCATTATTCCTGAAGATAGCTATTTATAGATGCTAGGAAAAATGGGTATCTACTCTTTCACTTCATTTTGACTTTGACCCATTTCCTTGCATTCAAGGAAAACTTATCAAGTGTGTCTTCCTTATCACTGGTTCTGTTACCTGCAGTGTGAAAGCTCTTCAGTTCTCCTTCCAATGCAGATTTTTAAAAAAATTAATTTATTTTTTATGTCAAAATTGGTTGATGAAATCTAATAAGTTCCAGTTGCATACTTTAACAGTAAGGCATATATATATTTACACTGCGTTCACCTCTCATAGTTAGATTTCTTTCTGTCACCACATTCCAATGCAGATTTAAATTGCTCTACATTTGTAGGCTATTTTTTTTTATTCATTTTTTTTCTCCTCTCACCTATTGAATTTCTTAGAACTTTTTGTTTCTATTCCTTAGGGACCACATTTTCGTGCATGTTAGTGAGGATGACAAGCCATTTTTCCTCAACTCATTTTCTGTTTTATAGAAAGTGATTTTTATGAAATAAACTCTTCTTGAGTTTATAATGTCTTTTTTTTTGTAGTATGTTTTTCACTGGTTAGGCAGATGAAAACCGATATGAGACCTTTCTTGACTAAAGATATGTTTAAAAGTGTTGTGTGGATTGCACTCATCTTGTTGGATTTACAGCTGGAAGGGAAGCAGTCTTGCATAGCTCCATAGCCATTTATTAGTGTTTCAGAAGTTTTGTTTTTACCTCAGTTCAATAGTGATAGAAGTGTCTTACTCTACTCTTCCTGCATGGTTATAAAATATTTTATATTCTGAGGAATATCACATCTATCAGAATACTGTGGACAAGAGAGGTGAAGAACCCAGCTGGTGGCAAATACTAGGATTATAGTTTTATAATTGGGTTCTGGCACTTCCATTTTCTCTTCTATTATTTTCTTGGAGTTACTGTTTTTGAATATTTATAGAAAGATATACTGATGGGGGCCAAGAGGGACACAGTACTCTATGTGTAGGTAATGATTTTGAGGCAAAGGGTCGGCTATTAAATAATCATGTTATATGCACCTTTACTCTGTAATCTAGGGCAGACTGTGGGGAAGGGGTGAAGCATATATTTACTTCCATGCTCGTAGATTCCCTCTCTAAGCAGACTTTGTTCACTTTACAGATTTTTTATTGGAAATTTAAGAACTGCTCCAGAGTATCAGAAATCAACACGAGTCCCTTATTGCTGCTCTGAAAGCCTGCTTGTTCTTTGTTCTTCTCACTCACCCTATGGGACTCTTCTGTTATTGCTCAAATCTCTATAAAGTACAATTCTGATCACTTTTTTCAAAGTCTTCAGTGATTACATTTCTGTAGGCAATGGGTAAACTTCTTATCGTTGTGTCTAATGTCTTGTATAAGAGTGGAAGGATGGACTAAGGAAATATTTTCAGAGTACTTTTTATATTGGAGCTTGTGTTCTGGTCCCATTTACCTGTAACTCACATGAAAGTATCAAGTGTTTTTGCAGCATTCGTACTATTTGATTCATGTAGACTGCCTTCTACTTTATCTACTATTGTTTATCCTTCAACACTCATTTGAGATATCATTACTATAATATATATTTTCTGAGCTTCACACTACTGGACATTGAAGCCCTCACAGCCCTTTCCGTTTCTCGTATGGTATTTATGCCATCACTTTATCTTTTGAACAGTAAATAGATCTTTAATTTTATCAGTATGTCTGCATAATACCTAATTAGTAGTGTCTTATACCCTATGGTTTTATAAATGCTATTCAGTACTTTAGATTTTGGGGTTCAACTGCACATTGGGAAATTCAAGAGTTTTCACTGGTAGTTGTAGCCACATAATCCAAAGTCCTACATTCTGTGACTAAAGTGTCATCTTTCTCTTTAAATCATTATCCCTGCATTATTATACAGAAATTAATTTGTTCCTTTTGTAGCTTGGTAAAGTACATTATCCAAATATTTTTTCAGCAAGTATAAAAACCATCTGATCCTATAGACCATGAAAGGACTCAGAAAGTAAGATTCAATAATTCTGGGTTTCTGTGAAAATATCCAAAGCCCTTATGGATTTGCAGTTAAGATGAAGATAAAATTGTCCTATTATGCACAAATATCAGATATATAAGCAACTTGGTGAATACAAGATTGATAATCCTAAAGTTCTTAGCAAGAGACAGCAAATGAGAATATAGTTAACTTTCAAAATTAAATAACATTCTGCTATCCAATACTTCAAATATATTTCATGACTTTGTAAAACATTCCAGAACTTGGTAGATTGTGAATAAAAGTTTACATGAATCAACCTCACAGAACCAGACCCTAAATACATCATAGAGATAATTCCTATTTACTTGTAGCAAGAATAAGTTGTTTTTCCAAGCAAGGCATGTGAATTAAGTTTAGAAAGATCACTCTGGCAGTAACATGGAGGCTGAATTGGAAAGACTTAGAGAGTAGAGGCCAACAGAAGAGTCTGAAAACTGTTAAAATGGTCCAAATGATTACAGTCTAAACTAAATCCAGCATGATGAGAATGGAGGTTAAAGAATGTATTGGAAAGGTGAGGTAGACTAAGAAAATACTTATGTCTCTGTCTCATCTATTTATTTGCCATTTTCAAAGGTGATTATCTTTAAAGTTTTCTAGTTTGGGAATTAAGACAGCAATATTGTTAACCAAAAAAGAACCACAAGAAAAGCAGGTACTTTCTTGGTTTGTTTATGGAGAAACACTATGAGATGTCTTTCTCTTCACTTGGAACTTTGAGAAATCACTGGAAGGAAAAGAAAGAAAAAAAAAAAGTTGGAAGACTGACATTAGGTAGGTTTGGGCTAGGAAGCCAGTGTAATTTAGGCCTGGGAGTTTGTCATTTGATTCTCAGTACAGAGCACGTTTTGATTATAGGAAATTACTGCCTCTTCATTTAGTGCAAATTGAATTTAGGGCCAAAGGCAGTTATATGATTTTGCTACAAAGGAATGGTTGTTGGATACTAAGATCACTGGGTTTGGAGGCATATTGATGAACTGTGAAAATGATGAAAGTAAATACATGCTCTAGCTGCATAAAATTCTTGGTAAGATGTGTAGAGAACATCCATACAGATTTCCTAGTGATTTCAGAGAAAACTGATTATTCTTCAAATACTAGATTAATTTAGGAAAGGGTGAGAATCTGGATGGTGATCTCTAAGTTTCTTCCCTTAAATATTTTATGATAATGTGGATGAAGAATGGAAGGCGAGGCCAGTCTATCTCAGAAAGAGGATCACAAGCTTTGGCTATGAAAGTACCTCTACAGCTCCAAACCTGAGTATATCTTCAGAGAAATGGCCCCAAATATTGAGTCAACCAACAGGAAGGGCTGTTCTATGTGTTGAAAAAATTAGGAGGTATCCCAAAAGACTATTCTCAGAGTTTCTGAAGCCCAAGGAAATAACTATTTCTGGCCAAGGGATGATGCTGACCTCAAATAATGAATTATTAAGGCCCATCACCATTAACTGCCACTTTCCCACTTCAGTTTATAAGCACTTATTTAGCATCTTAGTGGCATTAAACAGAATAAGATTTCAGAATTTTGGCCTAATCTAGAACATTTAGTTACTGTTAAAAATATTTCCAAACGTCTGTATGTAGTCTTAAGGTTTTTGACTATGCATCAGAGGGCTGAAAAGATCTTACCTTATGAAATAACTTCTAGGAAAAATGAGGATATATGTAAATGAGTTAAAGAAGAGATAAGTTGACCCATTTAGAACAAATGATAGATGGAGCTACATATAATAAGGTTTTAGCTGAAGCTCCTATTACCAAATTTAGGAGAGACTCTAATGATTCCCTACTTAACTACGACAAGGAAATAGGATGATACTGTTCAGGGCAGAGATAATGAGAAAGAAATTGAAAACTGAAATTTCCAAGATGCTCACTTATGCTCTGTTGACAGGGCAGATAAGGATTTAACTCAATACCATGGAAGCCCCAATGGGATGCAGGCATTCAGGAGGGACTAGTGGAAAGATTAGTGCAAGATTCTGAGAAAATACTGCTGGGTGGAGGCAAAGGGAATCCCCTTGGTTTGTTAATTGTCACGGAATGATAAAACAATGGATTCTGTAGTAAAGGGAAGACTCTTTAGGATTCAAAGGGTTAAAAGCCACTTGGTAAAAGTTAGAGTAAGAGTCCAGATGGCAGCTGATATGGAGGGTCCTGGCAAGTCATTATGGACACTGCTGGGTCCATGGCACTTGGTGTTCCATGGTCAAGCACTCATTTATATAGAATCCCAGGAACATATTGAGATGTTTGTCAAAAGATGGGTAATTCTCTGCTGCAGATGGCTTATCCTTACTCTAGAAACCCCAGAGCCTTTGTTGTGAATGTGTATGGTTGTCCATTCTATGTGAATGCAAACTGTATCTGGCCTTACTTAATTAGGATAGAAAAGAACTAATTTCTAAATGAATAGCTGAATATCTTATAACTGCTCTAGCAGTGACACTGTAACCAACATGGAAATTATGATTGGGACTACCATTTGGTTGAACTTGCAGTAGTCTGCAGTCATTCTCTAGGCTCCATCTGTGTTCACTGTGTCTGTAGGAGACGCATAAGGAAATAGGGAGATATGATAGACACTTGTGCATTTTTCACATTTTAAATTCTGATGATAATCTTTACCAGTCTTTACCTTCCATGAAATGTGATATTGTTCTTGATTTACTGTACCGGCCAGAAAGTTGGAATTTTGGAAAGTTCCATTTGGTTTCTGGGGAACAGCTATAATAGTGGGAAAGACCAAAGACCAATGTGAGGGTTGCTTCAACTGCCAAGCACATCAGTTTCAATTATATAATAGGTTACTAGGGAAATGACTACCAAGTGGGCCCATGGATCCAGAAAGTTTACCATAAGCTGAATTTTGGCGAGAACTCCATTTAGTACCTGTCTCCTTTATGCCCCCATTTTTAACTGAACCACTTGATAGTGTTTCAGGTCTTTGGCTATCAAAGACATTTTGAGGGCCATCAGTTATAGGGTCTGAGCTGTCAACGTATTCTATTTTTCCTAGTGTGTAGTTACCCAAGTAAGTGATATTGGTCTCCTTGGGAAAGTCTAGTGGAATCGTGTCAGTATATACTTGCTGTGATGTTTCAGGGTCCTTTGTCTTGATTACCTGGTCACCACTTTAGTCAAGAGGTTATGCATCTGAAATCTGGCTTAAGTCTGGAAATTTGGCAAGGGGTTTTAAGTTTTTATTGGAGTGATCATTTGTAACTTCCTAATCATTTATTCTCTTTCAATTATATAATTTTTCAAGCAGTACCCTCATTGGTTGCTCATCTATTTGTCTCCTAGGGAACTATTTCCTATTAACCATCTCCACAATCTTCTATGAGTCAAGCCCCCTTGGCTGTCAGTATGAGGTTGCTTATTATTATGGTAATTGAAATACCCTAGCTTCTGAAAGTTAAGTATACTGCCAACTAGGCTGTATCACTTTGGGGCCCTTTCTCTCCCATTGCTATTAATAAGTCAGGCTCTTTGACCACTTCTATCAACCCTGGCTGAACTTCTAAGTAATGCTGGTGTCTCCTCACTAGTGAATTCTGATTTTGTTAGTGAATAGTATGAATATAATTTTCTAATGGGTCTTTTGGTCTCATATAATACATTCATTCCAGCAATGTGTACTTTCCTGAGCCTTCTATTTCTTTTTATGTTTATTTTCATTGTAAGAACACTTAACATGACATCTACTCTCTTAATAAGTTAGTGCACAATACAGTATTGTTAACTGTATGTATCACATTGCACAGCAGATCTGAGCCTTCTACTTCCTTTTTCTACAATTGGCATGGAAACTCAGGCATTGCAACTTCACTCAGTATGGATCATCATTTTCTCCAGACTTCTTGGTGACACTTTAGCAGTGATTTATACCAATTCCTCAGGGTTCTTCTCAAGGTGTAAATCTCATATCTTGAGAGAGTGCCTGAGTCAATAAACTCTTCCTTACCCAGTCTTATTTTCTGGCCCCTTAGATAAAGCTTTTTAAAAATACAGCCCACTTTTACTTCCTGGGCTCCTGTCAGTATAATCTGGTTCATTCTTACAATTTTTCAAAGATATCATTCCTTTCCTCCTCTATCAGTTTCTGTACACCCCCAGGAGTGTTAACTACACCTGAGTTATTGGTCTAGCAGCTAGGAAGGTGACAGTAGATTCTGAGAGGACCTTCTGTTGCCTTCTGAGTAACAGGTCTCAGAAGTGTTTTCCCATATGAAGGGATTTCTAGCTCTTCATAGGGAGAAAGGGCACATCTGTCTGCAAGTTCTGAGAGTTCAGAAAAATCTGGTGAGCCAAAGCTTCCAGGTACATCCACTTACCTGTCCTCACCCCATATGTCCCAGGCTTACCCAGCAGACTTGCTTGTTGGTCGAACATTCAGTCTCAAAGCTATGATTTTTACTATTAAATCCTGAATTTGGTCTTCCCTCTGATATCCCACTGTACAAGATAAGGCCTCTTTGAAATCTGAGAGTCCTCTCTGGCCTTCATCTTTACATTTCCATGGTCTTATCTTTTATTATCTTTTGCAGGGCATCAGTGCAACTTAATAATGAGCTAATTCTTTTGTCCTAGTATGAAATACTTTCCTTCCTCTTACCTTTTTTTTTTCAATTTAGAAAGAATGTATTATATACTGAAAATATCAAAAATTAATTTCACACAGATTAATTCTGCTCATGAAATACTATATAGACTCCTAGCAGCTTTCTAAAATATTAATAAAAATTATATTTGAAGTGTACAAAATGATGATGTGATATACATAGTGAAATAATTAACTAATTAATATATCATTTTCTCACATAGTTTCCATTTTGTGTGTGTGATGAGTGCCCCTGAAATCTACTTTCAGCATATTTCCAGTGTTTGGTAGAGTATTAAGTAAGTCATCACATCTGTATAATAGATCTCTAGACTTATTCATCCTACAAAATTGCACCTTTGTACCCTTGGACCAACATCTTCCCATTCCCCCCACTCCCTGTTTCCCACCTTCAGCCCCTGGTAACCACTGTTCTACTCCCTGTTTCTGAGTTCTATTTTACTTTTAAAAATTTATTTTTAGTTAAACATTTTTTTCAATTACAGTTGACATTCAATATTATATTAGTTCCAGGTGTATAGCATAATGATTCCACATATAAGTGAGATCATACAGTATTTATCTTTCTTTGGCTTATTTCAATCAACATGATATTGTCCAGGTTCTTCCATGGGCTTGCAAATGACAGGATTTCGTTCTTATAGCTGAATATATCATTGTGTGTGTGTGTGTGTGTGTGTATATTACATCTTCTTTATCCACTTATTTAATGATGGGCACTTGTTCTCATATCTTGGTTATTGTAATAAAAACATGGAATGTAATTATCTCTTTGATAATTGTGATTTCATTTCCTTTGGATATTTACCCAGAAATGCAACTGTGGCTGGGATTTATATGGTAGTTCTGTTTTTAATCTTTTGAGTAATCTCTATATGTTTAGTAATAGCTGGTACCAACTTATATTCCTATCAACAGTGTACAAGGGTTCCCTTTTCTCCACATCTTTGCCAACACTTGTTGTCTTTTGTCTTTCTGGTAATAGCTATTCTAACAGGTGTGAGATGATAGCTAATGGTGGTTTTGATTTGCATTTCTCTGCTAGTTTGTGATATAGCACTTCTTCATGTACCTATTGGCCATTTGGGTGTCTTCTTTGGAAAAGTATATATTCAGTTCCTCCACTCATTTTCAAGTTGATTTTTTTTGTTTGTTACTGAGTTGTATGAATTCATTATAGTTTTGAATATTAATCCCTTGTTCAATATATGGTTTGCAAAATTTTTCTCCCATTATATAGGTTGCCTTTTTTATTTTTGTTAATTTTACCATGCAGAAGCTTTTTAGTTTGATGTAGTCTAACTTGTTTATTTTTGCTTTTGTTGCCTTTACTTTTGAGTTCATATCTAAAAAATCATTGCCAAGACTGATGGCAGGGAGCTTCTTTCTTATGTTTTCTTCTAGGAATTTTATGGTATGTTTAAATCTTTGATCCATTTAAGTTCATATTCGTGAATGGTATAAGATAGCAGTCCAATTTCATTTTTCTACATGTGGTTATTCAATCTTCCCATCACCATTTGTTGAAGAGACTGTCCTTTCTCCAGTGAGTGTTCTTGGAAACTTTGTCAAATATTAGCTGACCATAAATGTGAGGGTTTATTTCTAGGTGCTCTATTTTGTTTCATTGGTCTTTCTATATATATATATTTTTTTGGTGCCACCACCATGCTGTTTTAATTACCATAGCTTTATAGTATAGTTTGAAATCAAAGTTGATGCCTCTGTCTGTCTTTTTTTTTTTTTTTTTCATGTATGCTTTGGTTATTTGGGTCTTTTATGGTGCCATACCAGTTTTAGGACTACTTTTTTATTCATTTGAAAAATGCCATTGGAATTATGATGGGGATATTATTGAATCTATAGATGGCTTTGGGTGGTATGAACATTTTAACAATAATAATCCTTCAGATCTATGAGCATGTGCTATCTTTACATTTGTTTGTCTTCCTTAATTTTGTCCATCAAACTTTTGTTTGTTTTGATTGTATAGATATTTCACTTTCTTGATTAAATTTTTACTAAGTATTTTATTTTTAATGCTGTTGTAAATGGATAGTTTTTGTTATTTTTTTTCAAATGTTGTTAGTGTATAGAAACACAATCCATTTCTGTATGTTGATTTTATATCCAGAAATGGTAATGAATTCTTTGATTACTTCCAACACTTTTCTGATTAAGTCTTTAGGATTTTCTATATATAAGACCATATCATCTGCAAACAAAAGTTTTACTTTTTTCATTTCAGATTTGCATGCTTTTTATTTATTTATTTTTAATTGCTCTAGCTAGAACTTCTAGTATTATGTTAAAGAGGAGTGGTAAGAGTGAGCACCTGTATTATGTTTCTGATCTAAGAGGAAATTTTTAATTTTTCACCATTAAATATAATGTTACCTGTGGGTTTGTACTATGTAGCCTTTATTATGTTGAGGTATGTTCCTTCTGTATCTAATTTGTTGAGAATTTTTATCATAAATGAGTGTTTTATTTTATAAAATGCCTTTTCTGCATCTATTGAGGTGATTGTATGATTTTTCTTTCACTCTATTAATGTGGTATGGTACATTTATTGATATGCATATGTCAAACCATTCCTACATCCAGTGATAAATCCCACTTGGTCATGTTGTATAATTCTTTTAATGTGTTGTTGAATTTGATTCATTAATATTTTGTTGAGAATGTTTGCATCGATATTTGTCAGAGATATGAGTCTTATAGTGTCCTTATCTAGCTTTGGTATCAAAGTAATTCTGGACTTGTAAAATGAGTTAGAAAATAATCCATCTTCTTTCTTTTTAGAGGAGTTTGAGATGAATTTGTGTTAATTCTTCCTTCCTTAAGTGTTTGATATAATTTGTTGTGAAGCCATCTGGTCCTGGAGTTTTCTGTGCTGTGATGTTTTGATTATTGATTCAATCTTCTTGCTTGTATGAGTATTCACATTTTCTATTTCTTCCTAACTCATTCTTGGTTGGTTGTACATTTAGAGGAATTTATTAATTTCTTCTCTAAGTTATCCAATTTGTTGGTATATAATCATTTTCATAATCTTTATGTTGTATTTCTGTAGTGTCAGTTGTAATGTCTCTAGTTTTCATTTCCTACGTATTTGTTTGAATCGTCTCTTTTTTTTCTTAGTCCAGCTAAAGCCTTGTCAATTTTATTTGTCATTTTGAAAAACCATCTCTTAGTTTCATTGATTTATTTCTACTGTTTTTCTTGTCTCTATTTCTGCTCTGACATTTGTTGTCTCTTTCCTTCTTAACTTTGGGCTTAGTTAGTTCTTATTTTTCTAATTCCTTGATGTATTAAGTTTGGTTGTTTATTTGAGACCTTTTTTTTCTTATGCATTTATGGCTGTAAACTTTCCTCTCAGAGCTGCTTTTGCAGCATCCCATAGATTTTCCTATGTTGTGTTTCCATTTTCATTTTTTTTCCTGTGTTCTTCTTATCTAATAATTGTTTACTTGATGGCTTTCCAGAGATCAGGTAGGCATTCTTTGCTCTTTTCACCTTTTTTCTTTGTTTTTATTTAACTTGGTTATTTCAAAATTCCCATCTTCTAACTCACTTATTCTGTCTTCTATTTGCTATTCGTCTGCAGATCCTCTCTATTGCATTTTTCATTTTATTCATTGAATTCTTCAGCTCCAGTATTTCTGCTTGCTTTTTAAATGTATTCAATCTCTTTAGAAAGTATCTCATTTTGAATCTCTATATTTTCATGAATTTGTAAAATTGTCTTTCTGAGATTTTTTGTTTTTGTTTTCGTACTTCATTGAGCTTATTCAGAATAGCTATTTTGAATTCTTTATCCACTAGACCATAAAATTTTGTTATTTTGAGTTCAGTTATTGAAAAATTATATTTTGTTGATGATATGTTTCCTTGACTTTTCATGTTCTTCGTATAGTCTTGTATTGCTATTTTCACATTAGAAATAGCAGACACCTTCTTAAATCTTTGCTAGTTGCCTTTGATGGGGTATTCTTTTCATTGGTGTTATCAACTGAGGTTTTCACTGCCTTTGTATGGGTATATCTATTCCTCTCTTCTTATTTTTTCTTGTGGAAAAATTTTGAAGCTTTTACACCTTCTCTGGTTTTTATAACTCACCAACCTGGTTACTGGAAACCTCCTTTTTGTTTTCCAGAATATAGCACTATAGTTCAATTTTGTGTTTTCTTCCTTGTCCATATATCTTTGCCTATTTTCTGAGTGCACTGCCTGTCTACTGAAGCTTGCTCTTGTTGCTGCTCAAGGAAGCACACACAAGGAGCCAGCTGAAAGAGTGGGAGAGGTGTGGGTTTTAAACTCAGGGTGTTGGGAGTGACTGAGGACCCAGTAAGGAGATCCATGATTGTGGAGGCTTGTGGGGACTTCCTGCTGAGTGCAATAGCAAGAACCAAGTTCATTCATTGCCCATCAATATTCTTATCTGCTCTTTCCTTATCTCCTTCCTCCTCCCAGTCATTGAGGTGCTGCCTCAGGACTCTGTGTGCTGCAGGAGACAGACAGGTTTCTCCAGCCCTGTCCCACACCACTGGATTAGCCAGGTACTCACTCATTGCTCCTCCTTTTCCTCTGTGGGAGAGGTCACTCCTGCCTGATATTTCAGCCCCATCCAGTGTTGCCTTGGTGGTTGGGCAGTGCTGATAAAACTCTTCTGTCTCCTCTGTGTCCAAACACTTTTTTATTTTTATTATTTTGCTCCAGCGATGTTGCTGTAATCTCCAATCTGGAAGGCTGGACTTCTGCAGTTTCTCATTCATGGGTACATGCTCAGATCAGCAATCTAGGTTTTTCTCTGACCACCGCAAGAAGGGTTGGGGCAGGTTCACTGCTCTACTCATGTACTGAGCTGTTTGTCTGGCACAGGATACACAGGTAGATGAGACCTCCTGGGTCCCTTGGCATATGGTGCTTGGTCCCAGAACTGCTACAAAGGTGCTTTTGTTTGCGGGTAGATGCCTAATTTTTAATGAAAAAGGGGGATGAAAAGAAGAAATAATTTATGCCACCATAATGCTGATGTCACTCTCTCCAGTTGCTCCATTTAATAGTTCAATTTGTCTATTAAATTGACAAAAATGAATAGCACCTCAATGGATTATCACAATCTTAATGTCAGACACCTGCTCATTAATGTCTCTGTATCCGGTATTCTTTTATTATTGGCTCCATCCAATCTGGTAAATACTTTTAGTCATAGATTTTTAAATATGCTTTATTCAATGCCTATTTCAAAAGACTCTCAGATGCAGTTTGCTTTTACCTTAGAAGGGAAAAAATATATATTTACTCATTTCTCCATGGAGTATTCAACGTCTTTGCCATTGCACACAACTTTTGTAGGCAAGACCTTAACCACATCTAACTTTCTCCAGGAGAATAGGCACACACTATATAGTATACTGATGACATCCTCAGCTAAGAATTTGTTTGATACGTTCAATCAGGACATACAGATAATCACAGAGGA
This sequence comes from Eonycteris spelaea, assembly GCA_003508835.1. Lineage (NCBI taxonomy): Eukaryota > Metazoa > Chordata > Mammalia > Chiroptera > Pteropodidae > Eonycteris > Eonycteris spelaea. The sequence goes on along the minus strand of PUFA01000381.1, from coordinate 542,586 downwards.
GCTCACAAAAAGGAATTACCCATGGCCCACATATAGTGCAAAGTCCCACCACCTCAGTTAAATTCCTGTTAATTGTCAAGCTGAGGACCCCTCCATCCCTGAGACTGTCAAAAAAATAACTATTGACCCTCTCAGCACCCACAATTTTTAAAAAAATGCTACCATTTTTGGGTTTTGGAGGCATCATATTACAAATTTTCCTGAAGCCAGCTTGTACTCACAAATTCGTTCCTCTAGATTATGGCTCCATGTAACAGAAATCTCTGAAATTTGCCCAAATTGAAACATGCTGATAATTTCCAAGAGACTCCTGTACCATAAATACATTAGCAGTCTCTCTCGTGCCTCCTGGAGTCTCTGGACCACCCATGATGGCTATAAGTTGCCCATGGATTTCTGATGCAAAAAAAAAAAAAAAAAATTGTGTTTTGGCTCCATGCTATACATCATTAAAATGGCAATTGCTGATCACATGGTGGGTTTTCCTGGAAATGGAGACTCTCACATGCCCTGAGCCCATGACCCTCTATATTCACCTGCCCATTATGCCGTGGGTCCTGGAAACAGCACCAACAGGGTCAGCATGGACACTGATGCCTATTTGCTAAAAGGAAAATAGCATTTACAGGATAGAGCCAAACCTGTGCCTTCTGGCTCTTCCTACTTGCCAGAGCCATCTCAGTCCTTTGCTAGATGTCACAGTGTTGGAGGAGATCACCTCTTTTCCAGACTCTTTGGATACTAGGGGAATTCCCTTGGGATTAACTGAGTAAAAGCTAAAGGAGTTTGCACACTTTAGAGAAGACAGTGTCACCATCACATGTGATATAGGTCACGGGACAGCTGCTGCTCTTTATTCCTTAACTGGGACACCTCTGATTAAAACAAACAAACAAACAAAAAACCCACAAGACCCAAGGGTCAGCACATTGGTGGATCTTCAGGCTATTATCTTTTCACTGGTTGTTTCATTTAACAATCATCCTCATCTGTAAATTTTGACATATTCTCAGGCCATTGCTGATGGTCAGCCATCTGTCTGGCCAATGGCAGCAACAATTCCTTATCCAAGGTTTTCCCATTTGGATAAAAAGCAGAATCTCTTGCCTCAAAGATACCCCCAATCTAAATTAAGCTTATGTATGTCTCTGCACATATTAAAGCCACAATGTATGGCCTCATCAAGATACTTATTTCCTTTGAAATTCTATACATTACTGATACTCACCAAGGAATACAAGCCATGTCGCAAAATATCTACTTCTGGGCTTTTGAATAAGATAGTAGTAGAATTTTCATTTCCTTTACTGGCCTCAGCTATAAGACTTCATAGAGTGTCAATAATCGCTGATTTAATTTCAAATTCATTGAAATGAAACATGGCACATTTCAGTCATTAAATATAAGGGTAAGTTGTAATCAAGAATTTAAGTTAATTTTTGATGTTTGCTGATAACTTTCAAACTTCACCCTTTCCTTTCCTCTCTTGCCCCATATCAAAGCAAACCAATAAGATAGCCCACCTACTCCCTTTGGTGCTCCAGGAAATTCAAACTGCCCAAGTCCCAGTGAGTATATTGAACTAGCCCCACCCTCTAACCCAGTGTAATCCAAGCCAGTCTCCCCACCCTGCCTGTCTCACGTTATTTTTGGGCATGCCTGGGGGCTTACTTGGCTCTCTCCAGAAACCCTCATTATGTGAGTAAGATGCATGTGTGTATTCCTCTTGGTTTGTGTGTGGTATCATCAGTCTTGACATCCAAACCAAATTTGGGTGACAGTGGGGTTCATCTCAGCTGTGAGGATTGCCTATAGCAACTCTCAATCAACAATCCTGTTGCTTAGGCCAATAAGACTTAAACCATGAGCCCTGGAAAATTTGGCATGGAAGAAGGGGTGATCTGTCTTTTCCTCCAAATCCTTCGAGATTATTTTATGAACCATTGGCCTAACCCAACAACAGATATCTTCTTAGCAGTGCCCTCCTACTCTGACCTTCAAACATAGTACTAGAGGAAGTTTTACCAGAAAGCTTAATAGTCATCAAACATAATTTAGAGCTGTTTTCAGTATTTCAGTATAGGCAATCCATACTATGTGAAACTATATATAGCATTACCTAGGAGGCAGAATGGACTAAATCCTGGAATAATTAGATGGTTGTGGAAGCCTACTGAATATGAATGAGTTAAGTGATTGACTTACCCAGATGTCTGAATCTAAATGTGCTGTGCATTTCCACCATGGTTCATTTAAGATGTTGACTATGGTCCTCAGGGATTCTTAGCAGCATCAGAGCAAGAATGGCAATTAATTATTATTATATCACTACCTGTGGCACTCACACCTGGGCCATGGGATGACCCAAGATATTGCTTCAGTGTAATGTCAAGGAATAACATGGAATACACATTTTTTTTTCCCCACCTTATTTCATGTAGTCAGGGGGTAGTGCTTTCATCTCCTGCATGGTCAATAATAAAAATTGGCAGAAGCAAAGTGCACTCACACAAGCACATATCAGAGTTTTGTTCCTGCTGCTTCTGCATCTGCAGCAGTAGCTTGTCAAAAGTCAGTGATTTAAGGATCATCTCTGTCCTGGTGAAACATGCTTTTCTAGAACATGCATATTTTAATTAAGGTTTGAAAAACAAAGCAAAGAAGTATTAAGGATTCAAAAAGAAGAGCAGGCTTATCTTCAGGAAATGTTATTTCAAAGACATGATACCATACTTTCATACAAAAACTGATTCCCTACTAGGGCATACTCACATAAGAATTTTACAAAGTTTTCCAAAATGAGTATATCCAACCTGAAATACCCTCAAAAAATTTTTTTTCTTTATAAAATTGTGTATGGCCTTTATCAATATAAGGTTCAATTTTGGGATAAACTTTTTACATAACTTACAAACCAACCTTAACTACCTCATCAGAATTTTCTCTTTAAATATATTCAAATATTATTAAATTCCACTCTCTGTGTAGAATTTTTGATTCCATAATCAGTTTCTGTCACTTATTTTGCAGTCTGTTGTAGGCATCCGTTAAATGAATGATTGTTGTTCAGATCCGGAGGGCTAAAATGACAGAACTGGGTAGATGGTAACTTCTCTTTTAGCTCAGACATGGCCCACCAGAGGGTGACGGCTGCTGCACTGCAGGTGTGGGCACAGGAGGAAGGGTTGGGGAGTCTGGCGGGGCTCCACATGACTGGTGTCTGCCTCTGATGGGGGTAATTGTGAGTCCCATATTTGGGGGAAACTTTACCGATTTCTACATTTGTGGCTGTACTGAATCCAGTTTTTGGTACTCCCAATATTTTTATGGTAACAACTACCCCACAGGCCTTAGCAATTGCCCAATAGGAAGAGTAAGAGAACTTGTGCTTAGAAGCTTAAGCACACCAACTGTCTCAGTCTCCTCCAGAATTAGGGCCAGGCTTTGGCATATCTTCTATTGTACTTCCTTAGTGAAAGCCACAGTGGTTTAAGCATCTAGATTCAACCCAACCAGTTCCATAAAGGCTATGACTCCTTGCATCTCTTCTGGACCTCAGAGTAACATAGTGCTGGTGGGGTGTGAAACTGGCTCCTACCATGGCTTCCCAGAGTGGCTGGGGAACAACACGTAGGCATGGTATAGTTCTTACTCATGGGACAAACTTTATTGGAGAAAAAGAATGGGGTTTATCAATTAGCCTTCTTTTCTGTCTCTAGTTTCTCATTCATGGACTCATTCTGAGGCAAGGTGGTCTCTTCCACATGGTCCATCAGGAAGATTTAGCATGGGACCCAACAACTGGCTCTACTTTTTATGAAATGGTTGTTAGCTTGGTAACACCCCCTTTTTAACATGCTTTCCTTCCTTCTCTGCTTCACATCACTCTGCTGCACTAGGATTACACCTCCCATCTCATGATAGTGTGCATGAACTTGCCTTCCCTCATACCAGTGTAAAGTCTGGTAATTATGCTTCAAATTGCTGGACAGAGGGAAAAATAAGAGACCTGTGAATGCTTAAAACCCTGAAAAGGTCCACTTTTATAGTTTTTTATAAAACACTGAAAGTCTTAAACCCTTTGGCCCTCTGCTCTTCTGCCCATGGATATTTCTGTTCTTGAGATCCCTTAAAAACACTTGATTAAGGTTTGAAAATGTCAGTACTTAGTCTATTATTGCATCTGACAGTGCCCCCATAGTGGGTAATAGCTGACTTTTAGCTAATATTCTGGAAACCATCCTCTTGGGATGTCACCGTGAACCCAGGGGAACATGAGGGCAAGCTCTACAACAGTGGCTCTGATAGTGGCAGTGAGGTAGGAGGAAGATGCTGAGGATCACTACCATTTATTCTACAAGTCTCATCAATCTTCAGATGAATAATAAAATTCAATGGTGTTTTATGTTCTTCCTGTCTACCCTGACTTCTCATTGTTGAGGCTTTGCAAGAGAGTAGATAAGGACAAAAGGAATCTCTGTCATGAAATATCCTAATTGAATGAGAAATTAGGCCACCTTGAGAGTTATACTTACTACCAGTAAGTTTTCCAGGGTTACTGAGTCTCTTTACACCAGGGGAAGATTCTAAAGGGGAGTCTGAGGAAGAAACAACTGGAATGAGAGGTAGGGGGAACAATGGTAGAGGGAACAGATGTCTGCTAGATGAGCACTACCACTTTTCTGTCTGGTCGTCAAGACAATTTACATTCACTTATTTAAAGAAAGGATTTGTCAAGTTGTGACTCTGGCCGAAAGGGCTAGGCATGATGTAAGACTGGGGATGCCACTCAAATCTATCATGTAAAGCTAATCTTTCTGTGGAATTGATTAATCTGGCTTATTTATGTCAGGCGTTCCTATAGGCCAGAGGCTATCTAGGAGACCAGCTATGATTATGGGACTAGCTAGTAAGATGTAGGTAGTGAATGCTATCATGTGCCATCCAAGTCCCTCTACAGAAACAAAAGATTTATTACCCTAGCTGCTGGGAGTGTTGTGGGAAGCTGGTCAGTCCTCAGCTATCAGCCCATATTGAGATTGTCTCAGCTGAAGAGAGCTAATTTCCTGAAAGTCATCCCCCCTTCCTGGGCAGTGTGTATTTGATGGTTCATTGATCTGGGGATATAAAGGTTTGGATTTCTCACTCCAATTCAGGAAAGCTCTGAAATACTATCCCCGGTTCAAAAACCCTCACAGTTTTGGCCAATGTTTTGCCGTGATGGCATTGCTAGTCAATTTCTCCCTCTGCCAATCCTGTTCATTCCTTCCACAGCACTGATAACAAAAGGTTTCTAATAGGCCTGCTGCATGCTAATCTTTGTTGTAGGTTGGATTCTCTAGGAAGCTGACTATAAGGTGATATTTAAATTCTGATACCAGTTTGGAGGGCTGGGAGTCCAGATGTCCAGGATCTTGATCTTTTATAAGGTACAAACTTGTTCAGAGTGAGTCTACTTATCCCAGGGAAGTCATGAGAATGCAGACTATGGCTCTAGTTCCCCTTTGACCAACCAGCAAAGGGAAACGGAATACCACTCATTTCTTTGGAGTGGAACTGACACATTTCTGAAGTCAATCTTATTCACATTCACATACTTCTCATTTGAAACTTTTCTCCTTCCACTCTCAAAGCTAATTTATACCTCCTGGCCACCTCCTCTCCCCTCCTGCACCACCCCCCCCCCGCCCCCATACTAGTCTCTGGGATTCAATCAATGCTGAGAAAGAAAATCCACCTTCATACTATAATTAGAACATAGGTTGAGATCCTTTCTGCCCCAAACTTGTCTTTACTAGATAAAGTTGCATGGTAACACATATACACAGAGACGATGGATGGCTCTCCTAGTATGAGCACCTATCCTGAGGGAAACTCCAGGGAGAACCAGCTCTGAATGGTTGCATTAGTCTTCTACCCTTGGACCCAGATTTGGTGACTGTTGTGCATTTAAGCCCAATCCTAAATCTTGAATATTTTCTCTTGACCAAGTCGAGTTCATCATCTTTGAGGTCCTAATTGACCTGTGAATATTTCACCTCAGGTCATGAGAGCAGGCTCGGGTCATCTCAGTCACCCTTGGGAGGATGCATCCACCCTGAAGAATGGAAGGCCTTTGCTTATATGAGGACCCAGACCTTTGGGACACAATCAAGTTTCATAGGCTTGAGGGAAAGGAGGTGGTTAGTTAGCTTTGTTCGAGGGCCTAAAAAAGAGGCAGTGGAAAAGCAGTTTAGCTGGGAGAATGAGGGGGACTTTGACATGGGAATCTAATACTAGATGGACTCTGCCATTTTCGAGGTCATGGTGTGTTGCACAAATTACTTGAATTGGCAATAAGATTATTGTCCCTTTAAAAATATTTCCCATCTCTGCCAATTGAAAATCACCAGCTAGAGACTTTGACCAAGGCAGTAATAATAAGCATCCCATTGCTCAGACTATAGTTTTTAAATGTTCCAGTTCCATTTTATGCCCCAGAATAAGACTGTAATTCTGCCCCAAAGAAGATTCAGCTACTTTATCCAAGGAGACATGCATTCTTTAAGTGGGAAATATCTTGCCACCCCAGAAAACAAGGGAGTTGTCTATATTGGAAACTGTTAGTTCTCCATGAAGGTCCCTTTGGGTTCCTTTTGCTGTTTCTGTGAGTCCCTCTCCTGGCTTTGATGTGCTGTTGCTTCCAACAGCCTGTGCCTGCAGCTCTATTCAAAGAACTGCCATCTGCTAGTGCTCAGAATGCAGGCAGTGAAAGTCAAATGCCTGGGAGTTTATTCCCTCATCCCCGTGAAGGGCTTTACTTAGTCAAGTTACTCATCAGCATTTGCCCTAACTAGAAGAAAGGGACCTGGGCTTTCATAGTCCTGCAGACATCAGTGTTCCCTGACCTAGCTTCTTCCCTGTCTCTTACCAGCTGCCTCACTTCCTTACTGGTTTCTCTGGTGAGCTTTTTCTTTATAAGTTACTGGACATAAAATCTTATCTCAGGGTCTGCTTCTGGGTAACTCAGGAAAAGTTCTGGGTATTCTAGAATCAAAATTACAAGTTTTTGACAAATTTTTAAGTTTTCTATACATCTTGAATCATAAAATTCAATAAGGTCACATGTCAGTAATTTACAAACTTAAACTCATTACTACAAATACAGGATGGTGAATCATTTACATGGCAGCCATTATACTTCTGAGGGTTGTGATTACTCTAAGCCAGTTGTGAGTAAAAACTTGTAAACAGAGAAAATAGTAACCATGGGATCTAAAATAGCAGCTCTTGAATTTGTTTGATGAAATCTAATATTAGACTCCTTATAGGGTCTACAATTTAGGGGCTTTTGGAAAATATCATATGGTGAATCGGGAGCCAGTCCAGAGAAGAAGGGACAGGGTTTGTTTTAGGTGTAAATTCAGAGGGATTGGGATACTATATAGCACCTGACTGTTCTTTGTCATTCCTACATTTCTGGATCTGGAGGCAATGCCACACCTCAGAGCAAAGATCATGGGAATCGGCTTCCTGTGGCTGCATAGGAACAGGGTGAGGCAACCTGGAAGAGTGTGAGAGGGCTACCGCCCCAGGGGATGAACCTACACCATGAGGAAATGGAGAAATGGGCAAACAAAACTTCCTGCAAAGACTGTTTAAAGGTACATTTTATCCATGCAAACTTTCCAGAGAAATTTGAATCATATCTGTTGAGAAAGCTGATAATTCTCCATGGCACATGTGAGGTGGTGACTGGAATAGTAACCTATCACATTGCATTTTATTACCTACTTCTCTTTTTTAACCTCATCTTTATTGCCCTGGCCTTACGCCTTCCATAAGGTGTCATCAGTTAAAGATTAATCTCTGACTCCAACTCTGCTTTCTAGAGGATGCAGGTTAAGACATTTATTGATTATTTTCATTGAGGCAATCAAAAGATACTAAAAAACAATCCTAAGGAAATTGTCAAAGGAAAATGATTGAGTCTAAAATTCTATACTCAAATTATTTAAGTATGAGGACAATGTAGATCATTCAGAGATATGACTTAGTTTACCCCAAGCTTCTCAAATTCTGAAGGATGTGTGTGTGTGTGTGTGTATTTTATTTGTTTCCAGAACAGTGAAAACAAACAAACTTAATATTTAAATATTTGTCAATAATATGGTTGTAAAGGTTAATATCATTACAAAAGAATTTCTAAAATAGTAGATCCAAATGTACACAAGCAAAACTGATACAATAAGACCCTTTAAATAAAATTACATAGAAAAAAATTAAAGAGTATAAAAGGTATCAAACAGAAACTAAACAAATATTTTGTTCAATATTAATATTATCTCAAAGATATAAATATTAAAGGAAGCTAAGAGGTAAATTTAATATTAATGAGACATATTATACCAACATAAGTCAAATATTTATGTAGAGAACATGCCAAAATATATGAAACCAAAACTTTTAGAAATGAAAAATTGACAAAACCAGTCATACTGTAATTTTAACATATTTCTCTTGGAAACTAGAAAATCAGAGTAGGACAAAAATAAGGCTATAAATGATTTGAGCAGTTAACAACCCTGACTTATTATATAATTTGATTAAGGAAAGTCAACTTTTTTAAAAAGTAGAAATTACAATGTCACATTCTAAGTCCATTGCAATAAGTCAGTAGTTAAAGTAGCAAAAGACATTCCTAGAAATTAAATACCCGTACAAATAACTTTGGCTAATTTGTTTTAATTTCTTTGTTAAATCCATTCAGAAATGAACAAAATGAAAACATGCTTTTAAGAATACAGTTAAAGTAATACTAAGAAGAAAATTTTATGAAATAGTATTCATTTATTAAAAAACAGTTCGGAGAGAAAATAAACCAAACATTTAACTTAATCTAGGGGAAAAATTAACCTAAAGAAAGAGGATGTAAGAATTAATAAAGACAAAAGCAGAAGTTTCTGAGGTTGAAGGATTATCAAAACCAATATATGATCAATAAAGCCATGAAGCTGCTGCTTTCAAAATATTAGTAAAGGGACATTCCAGTGGCAAAACCAACTTTTTGTCAATGAATTTGAAAGTATAAATGAAATGTATAATTCTGTAGGATGAAATTGACTCAGGAAAGATTAAAATCTCTGGCAGGACCACTAGTGTAAGTAATGGGTTGACATCCAAACCTGCCTGACATCTGGGTCCTCTTTGGAAACTACAGAGTTAAGGTGAATATGGACTATGTGGTGCCTCATGTGCCGTGAAGCCCAATCTGGGTGACACTCCAGACTGATGGAGATGCGAGCTTCATACAGGCCTTGAAAAAAATGGTGTAAAATGCTGTGGGAAATAGAAGCTGTGGCTTCTATATATCAAGGTGTCCCACATATACCTTGGGTCTCATTCAGGGCAGTTGTACACACCTTCACGTATATGAAGGGGCAAAAAATAGTCATAAACCTGGATAACTGTTGGTCCTCTGGATGAGATAAAAATGCTGCCTTTCCTGAGCTGTATTCATCTCTAAAGCTAAGCAAACACAGAATTAAAGTTACTGTGTCTTTTGAGTCTGTAGATTAGAATCTGTAACAGCCACTAACAATATTGATAGCTAAAGCATGAGGCCTAGATTGTTTCAGTAACCAGTTCTAAAGAACCTTTAAGGAACAGATTTTTCTGTTGTTATTTAAATAGTTCTGGAGCATGGAATAAGATGCAAAGCTTCTCAATTAATTTAATGGGTCTAGCATAACCTTTCAACCTAAGCAAAACAAGTTGATCAGATAAAAGTATAGGCCAATTTCACTTTTAATGAGACAGAGAATCCTAATAAAACATACTAGTAAATTTTGCTAATCTTTCAAAATTAGAAAATATATAATCTATTTGATCATTAGTACTAATTCTGGGAATTATGTAGAAGTACTTGTATATGTATGTAAACATACATGAGTAACTCATTAATTATAGCTTTATAAATATGACAAAAAAATCAACCTAAATTCTCACCAAGAGGGAAGTGGTTTAATAAATGACATATCTATTCTATGGAATTTCATATAGTTCTTAAAGAGCTATGTAGAGTTATGAGAATTATACTGGAATGTGTATGTGTGTAAGTCTATATACACATTGCATTTAGATAATGGGGTGTGAGCCAGAAAACACAAGTTTTTGTCCAGATTATACAACCTTGTGCAAATCTCTGACTCACCGGTACTTCTGAAGCTCGTTAACTCACAAATATTTCATGAGGCCTAATGGAGAGTTTTATATTTAAAGATTTTTGGACTGTAATATATACTCTCAAGAAGTTAAAGATCAGGAAAGTCAGAGAGAGTAAAGATTCATTTTAAATGATGGCAATTTCCCAAGATTACCTTGGATCTAATTAATAAACCCAGTTAAAGGAGCACTGCTCATGTCAGTAGTACCAAATAGGACAGTAAATAGCACATTAGGAAGTATTATAAACATTAAACATTACCTCACACTGCCTTTACAGACTATCTTCAGATATCACATAAATTTATTTGCTTTTAACTTTCACCTAACCCTTCCCATTGTCCAAAGAGAATGGATGTAAGGCTGGTGTAGACCAATAATGATATTTCTAAGACCACTCTATAAAGGTACATTTTTGTCTGATGGTGTTTTTTGGGGGTACAGTAAACCATCTTCACTTTAAACTATGATAGGACAATTTTATTGGTTTCTTAAGAAACAGTAGAGGGAAAACTGAAAAACAATATTTACAGTCTTAAGTTAAACTAGATGACAAAACAAAATGATAGAATGAACTACCCAGCCAAATAAGAAAATACTAAAGTTTTGTGCTGTAAAGAGCCTATCATCAAGGTCAATTTTTGAGGGGTTGAAGTAGTTAGATTTTGATCTCAGTGCTGAAAGAGTGTTTTGAAATGCCTTCTGTGCTATGGCTACAGGATTTATTGAATGTAGGAGATATAACTAGTAACTGGTTACAGGTCTGAACCTCTGACATTGATGTGATTCCATTAGGAAGTAGATGTCAGATAGAAAGTCTTACCCATTACAGTGGAATTTAAAGAATAAAAATGTGTGTGTGTGTTTTTAAACCTTTAAGGAAACAGCAGCAGGACCTGCAAGGTTCACCATATGGTTGATTCTATGATTTGAGCAGGTTCAGTATTTAAGTTAGTTTCATCCTCATCTTATCTGAATTATCTCAGTGGCTAGAGGTTGCCTCTTCTCACACCCTAATTTTAAAGACTGGGAAATAAGAAGTCAACTCAATAAAGTAACTTCTACCTTTAATTCCTAGCCTGTTCCTCTTTATACTGGATAGAACTACTCCCAGGTCTACTTTTAACTATATCTGTTATGGGTTAGATTTTGTCCACCACCCCCTTGACACCACCCCTCCCCCCAAAATATATTGAATTCCTAACTCCTTATACCTATGACTGTGACCTTATTTGGGAATAAAGTTATTGCAGATATAATTAGTTAAGATGAGGTTATACTAAAGTAGGGTGGGCCCTTCATCTAATAGTGTCGGGTGTCCTTATAAGACAAAGGAAATTTGGATACAAACAGAGAGAAGACAGCCATGTGAAGACTGAGACAGAGATTAGAGTTAAGCTGCTATAAACCAAGGAACAACCAAGGTTTCTAAAAGCTGGACCAGCAAGGAAGGACCCTTCCTTAGAGGCTCTGGAAAGAGTATGGCCCTGCCAACCCCTTGATGGCCACAATGGCCAGAGAGTTCATTTCTGTTGCTTTAAAATTTGTGGTACTTTATTACAACAGCCCTAGGAGACTAATACAATATGCAAAAGTGGATTTTGTGGCCTTGTATGAAGGTGCCATATTTATGTCAAAGCCGGCAGCCAGATTTCAGTACTATAAACAGTAGATAATTTAGAGTTAGTGTTGGGTTTAGTTGGTTGAAGTAAAAGATTTGATGCTTAAAAAACTGAGCCTCTGAAATGTTCATGTTAGAAACTTTTAACATCTTAATATTAGTACATACTTCTAAGTGCTTATATAATACATTATAATGGATTATAATAAAATGGAGACACGTTGGTGGGTATACCCATTGGCTCAATGTTTGAAAGGTCAGATTACTCTGGATTGTCTAACAATCATGCATTCCAGTATTATTTACACTCTGCCAGCTAAGACTAGCTTATCTACAATTATCATGACTCTTTTCAGAATTAAAAGTCTCCACTTCTATTTTAATAGCAGTATAAGAAAATGAATATAAAAGGTGTACCTATATATGACTGGCCAGGTGGACTTGAATGTAGTGAAGCCAACTGTCATTTAACCGAAAATATCTGATGGGTTCCTCAGGTGCCTCTGTGTTTAGAATAGAGTATCTGTCTTCTACTATAGAATACAGTATATAATTTAACATTAGGAATAAGTTCATCATTAGAATAATCCTTGTTTAATCACAGTGGTGATAAGTGTTATGAAGATAAGCATAAGTGGAGGTGGTATATATAAATTGGAAAATCCGAATGGTTGGTAAAGAGACAGAAAGGCATCTGAAGAACTGATATGAACTTTGTTCATAGAGAATGAGTAGGAAGTTCACAGGCCTCATCCAACACATCAGTAAATCCTGTGAGTCTCCCTTCAAACTATATGTTTAACCCAACCATTTCATTGCCTACATTGCTAATGCTGTGATGGCCATTCCCGTACTACCACCTCAGCACTTGGACTATTTTATTATCCTCCTTACTGATCTCTTGCTTCCATCCTTAACTCCTTATAGCCTATTCTTATCACAACAGTTAGAATCATTCTTTAAAAATGTGATCCAGATCACATTAATTATCTCTCTAAAGACTCCAAAGACTTTCCAAACTGGAGTAAAATCCAAGAACCCTTACAATGGTCAGCGGTTAATAAGCCACCTTTCTGACCTTATCTTCTTCTGCCCTCTGCCTCCCTCACTGGCCTCCTTTCTATATGTTGATGTACACTGAGACTCTGCCTGGAATGCTTTTAACATGATGGCTGGTCAGCTCACAACTCTGTTATGTGACTGTTTTAGCAAAGCTTTCCTTGATCATTCAGTATAAAACACTTCCTCTCCCTCAGTCTTTCCTTGCCTTTCTCACTCTTTCTTAGTTTTTCTCCACAGAGCTTAGCACTGTTTATCCAGCTTTCACTTACTTTGTGGGATTTTAAAAGGGGGTAGTGTGGGGGCGATTGGAAAAATCCTCTGCAGGCAATTGTACAATGTGGAAAGTACCTTCATTTGTTGAATAAAATGAAAGAAGGCTACTCTGAAGAGTGTACTGAGCAAAGGGAAAATGGCAAGGGAAAAGGAGGGATAGGTAGGACCAAATCAGGTGGGCTATAGAGGGCAGATTAGGATAAGGGCCCAAATCTCTAAAAGAAACAGGTAGCCACTGAGAAAGTTTTAAATAGAGTGATGATACGACGTGTACATACTATAAAGACTGCTCTCACTGTGCATGGAGAATGGTTTGGAAATGACATGTTTGGAGCAGTCCGCTATAGTGTTCGGGAAGGGAGGTGACGTGTCTGAGGTCAGTGGGGGTAAAGGTTTAGAGACAGAGGGACTATGGGCAAGGTCAGAGATGTCTGGGGAAGCTATCAGGACTTTCTCTGAGGGTGTAAGGGTAGAGATGCTGCCTTTTTCTGAGCCCAGGAATCTGGAGGTGGAGTAGGTTTATGGGTATTGACACTAGGGGCTGGCAGAGCAAATCATGCATTCTACTTTAGACATATTGTCTTTATCCCTGAACTCTTCGAGAGCCAGGCCTACTTATCACCTGGCTGACATTTCTACTCTTATAGTTATGGGCATCTCAAAGATTAACATGTAGCCTGTGGATGGTATTTGAACCTGTGGAAAGGCTCTTCCAAGGAGATGTTTAAGAAGCAAACAGATGAGAGCCTAGGGCTGACCCCTGAGACATTCCAAAGACCAGGTAGAAAAGAAAAATCCCAGAATATGCCCTCCAACCCTTTAGAGATTCTCAATTTTTTTTGACAGATGAGGAAATAGATGCTGAAAGCCATGAGGCTATTTGCCTGATCTCATTGGTAGTTGGGTGGTGAGATTAAACTCTTTCTGGATCCAGGTAGGGAAGAAAGAGTAAATAAGTCAAAACAAGAAGAGGTTTTTGAACTTTTGGCAGAGTGCTTAGTTCATGTTACCACTATCACTTTGGACAAAGGATTTTAGATATATTCCTGTCTTCTGTTAGAAATCTATGTCTACCACCATCAGAAATATCTAGAAAAGATACTTCCATTTATCTCTTTTTTAGAAACTCCCCCCTCTCCACCCGCAGAGTAAAAAATTCCTACAAGTTACAAATCTTCTTTTAATTTTTAAATTATTTATTTATCTGATATCTATCATCCATCCATCCATCCATCCATCCATCTATCTATCTATCTATCTATCTATCTATCTATCTATCTATCTATTATCTGATTTCTCCTTTTCTTAGGGGTATATGAAACTCAATTGTTTGCAACTCTTAACGCTATCAGCATATGATAAATTGTTGATAGATCTGTATTTAAATAGAATATGCAGAATGTGACAGAAGTGCATTTTTAAAGTTTAATCCCAGAGACATTTCAAAGTGTTCTAGGGGGCTGTAATTCTTACTGTTCTGGATAAAGAACAGATTCAGGTCATTAGCATTCTGTTCCTCACAGTAGGGGAAACTTTTGCAATAAGTTATGCTCATCAGAGCTCCCATAGACCTTTATAAACAAGGCTTGCTGAGCCCTTGAAAGCTGTTTCTACTAACTTTATAAAGGATGCAGAAACCAGTTTAAGACAAATCGCCAACTACAAACGTAGCTCCTAGAGAGGAGCCGCCAGATCAATGTCAGTAGACCCCCTCAATCTCAAAAGAACCTCGTTATCTCTCTTCTTTAGAGTTATCGCAAAATTATAAGTTAGTACTTCAGTGCCCTTTACAAAGAGTTTAAGTCCCTTGCTCTTCCCCACGAACAACATTTTAGTCAAAATGTACTTGAGCTCCAATTGCTTGGTAAAAAATAGGTCACTGCTAGTCATGTTTAGCATTCTTCTTTTTTCCCCTCTGGGATAGAATCTGCCTTCAGACTATTTTTCACACAGAATAGGGATTAGTGCCTCTTTATCAATGTTGTCCATATCCCACTCAGCATACTTTATTATCACTGCTAGAAGGTGCTTCTCAAAGACTGAGTTGTAGAGCTATAAAAAAAAATCAAGCTCCCCAAAGCCAGGGAAAATTGAAATGTCACTCTTTACAAGGAGTTTTAGGAGGGAGACTAAGCATTTACTTCAATACAGACCATCTATTCTATGGCCTAGTTTAGAAAAAAATCAATTTTAAATCTTTTCTTTATAGCTTTCAACATCCCCCTAATATCATTCCTTTTTTATTATGAAATTGCTTCAGCCAGGCAACACAGGCTGGGGTGGGGCCGGCTGGGAGAGGGTACCTCCTGCTAGCCTCTGCACCACACACCAGCCTGGCTGCTGGCCTGGGCGCATGCCCCAGATGCATTGAGCTTGCCTGCTGTTTGGCAGACGTTTCCCTTTGTTTGTGCTCTTTGTGCTGCTCTAATAACCCTCCTCAAGGCCAAATTAGATTTATATAGAAGGGGAAGTCAGCTAGAGGCTTCAGAATGACTATGCTAATTAGAAACCAAAATATAAACAGCAACTCCACATGGATGTATTAAATAGGCCAGCATTCTCCACAGCAAATCAAATTAAGAGAAATCCTTATCTCGCTCAGGGCTTCTACATTTTTTTTTTTTTTTCTGACCGCCTGTTTTCCTGTTTGAACAAAATGAGGGTACAAATATATTGCATTACAGGTCTGGTTCTAAACTAAAGCCTCTTTCTTAATTAAACCCCAAAAATTACAATACTATCAAGCCGTTATTCACAATTAAACCAAACTCATTTTAATAAAATACATCAAAAGTTTATGTATTACCTCGAAAGATTTTTAGGTTTCATTGCAGCCTCAAATATTTCATTTATCCTCATGAGCTTGGCTTCAGTATAAACTACTTACCACAAAGTATTCTAAACAGCTCTATGAAAAGCCCCATGTATCCTATGAGAATTTATGTTTATGAATATCTGCTACAGGAAATGAATATTCCATTCATTAATTTCTAACCTTGTGCAGTCAGGTTGATTCTGTAAGGGAATGTGAAACAAACTAACCAGTCTCCTTTAAAATCAACCAGAACTAGTGGTCAGAGAGTTTTTAGGTACTTAATATTAGAAATGACAAAGCAACTGAGAAGGGCTTTTGCAGGTAGTGGACTCTGTTTGAAGACTTGTATCCAAGTTGGATGCAAAGAATGATAATTTATGCTCAGTAGAATTTGTGTCAAAAAAAAAAAATCAAGAGGAATAGCTTAAAATTGTTCTTTAAGCTTTAAAAAGGAGGCAACAGTAATATCCTTAATATATTAGATACAGAATCATTGAATAAAGTCTCAGTGATGCAATAGATGTTCCTTCTTTCAATTTTATCAGTTTGCAAAATTCATGAGGTTAATAAGTATTAAAAATCTCATTACTGTACCATATCAGATAGGGATGTAGCTCGAGGGTGTAATAAACTAGTTCTATTGTTGAAACTCCATCAAAAAGCAAGACAGCACTTACCCAGCTTTATAAAAACCTCTATATGTCTCTGCGTACATCTTAATGTAATATAAAATATTACATACAGGGTTTCTGAAAGCTCACAATTTAAATCCTGAAACTCGTTGACTTCGTATATAAAGTTATAGCAGTGACTATTAGACCTTGCAAAAGAGTCACTGTCGGTGCAGTGTTTTTGATCTAGCTGTAGATATACTGGGTAGTTAAATCAATAGTCATATTTCGTCTTTTTTGAAAATCTTGTGTGACTTTGCTGAAGCAATATGAGTTTCAAGTACTTGGCATGTTGTAAATGTTACCCTTCCTTCCTGTAGAGGTTATGTCATTATCAATGGAGTTTAATAGCTGCCTACTCTCTTCCAGGAAGAAGGGAAGAAGCTTCTCTAGCATTCATTAATAATGACTTCACTAACTCCTTTTCTTATACTTTCCTGCCTTTAATCCTCCCAGCTCACGCTGGGACCCACATTACTCCTGGCTAGCTATCAACTACACTAATGTCCTTCTCAAATGCCACTCTGCTTTAATAGGTAACCTAAGACAAATTACTATTAGAGATTCATTTGGGGGGCCTTAATTGTAAAAGGCAACTGAATGGGGGAAAATCCTAAGTAGAAATTTAAGCTATTGACAGAACACGATATATTTGCTTATCAGCCCTTAGATTCTTCTGAGTGCAGCAGGCAGAGAAGGTAGGTTTGGAAGATATATTGCCTCGCTAGTCACATCTTTTTGGCTCCTAAAGAACTCTTAATTTTCAGGGAGCAGATAGAGCTCCATCTATGATCTCAAGGAGTTTAGGCTGTTATCCTGGCTGATAAATCATGATTTGTCTAAATCACTCATAGATATCTGTTTCCTCAGATTGGTGTAAATGTCGGGGAGGGGCAAGGCAAGGAACACGACTCAATTTTGGCAAATAAGCTGTAGAGGAGCATTGTCATTTTTATTCAGAGAGGGAAGCCATCCTCAGCAAAGCCTAGAAGGGGTAGGCCTTTCGCTCCTTCCTCATTCTTTCTGCCTGGAAGTCAAATGAGATGCGTGGAGATCATCTTGCTCTCACAAATTACAAAGCTCGTGGACAAAAATCCAACATTTTAAATATGGAGAAATAAAAAACCTGAGTCCATAACAACAATGTTGAGCTTCTCTCTAAAATTCTTATGTAAGAAAGATAAACCTCCATTTTTAAAGTACTCCCCAGCTGGGTTTTCTTGTAGTAGGAAGCATTCCCAGGTAATATAGTAGTTGACAGGCATGAGCTTTCTCAGGCCACATCTTATTCTCCTCAGCCAGTGCAGTACTTTTAGAATTGGAATCCAGTGCTTCCCACTACAGCTGGGTGTGAGTAGACAGCAATCAAACTTTGTCTGGATCATCGTGTAAGTCAGCTCGGCTGCCATTATAAAATACACAGACCGGGTGGCTTCAACGGCAGAGCTTTATTTTCTCATGGTTCTGGAGGCTGAAAGTCTGAGATCAGGATGTCAGCATAGTCAAGTTCTGGTGAAGGCTGTCTTCCTGGCGTGCAGATGGCCTCCTCCTCCTTGTTCCTCACATATCAGAGAGCTCTGGTGCCTTTTCCCTTTTTATTTTTTCTTTTTAAATAAGGGCACTAACCCCATAATGAGGGCCCCATTCTCATGATCTCATCTAAACAATTTTCTCCCAAGTCTCATCTCCAAATACCAGCATGTTGGAGCTTAAGGCTTCCACATATGTATTTTGGGGGCACATACTTCAGTCCTTAGCAATATGTATCTATAGTATTTTACTTCTCAGCTTTCAGAAAGTCTTAAATTTATGAGACCTTATATATATGAATATCTATTTTGTGTGTGTGTGTGTGTGTGTGTGTGTGTGTGTGTGTGTGTGTGTAATCACTAAAATGGTAAAGCTATTCCTAGTGTTGGCTTCACAGGCTTCTTGGAGCTTATAAGACAGGACTTGTCATGCTTACCAGGTTGGCACTTGTTCAGCATATTATCATACTATGTGCTTCCTCATGAAGGTCAATCCCCCATCTTTTCTTTCTGGCCTCTTGCGTTGTCCACTTGGTTCCTTCCTTTAATCTTATTCATCTGCCCTGTGTCTAGTCACCTTCCCTACGTGTAGCAGGGATGGATTTCACAATCCACAGCAAATATGAAATCATCAACCTTATGTTTTTTTAAGAATTAACCTCCTGTTATTGAGTCCCCACTGGGAATGAGTCATAACATATTCTAAACACTTCAAACTCAAACAGGTCATTAAATTAGTCACTTCAGGTTTAAATAAGGATAAATCCAAGATTTTATATATATATTTTTTAACTCTCATTCTCTGCAGCTTCTGACATGGATGACAAAGGTACTGAGGAAAATGAATAAGCTCCCACCAATGTTTGGAGATACCAAACATATGGGGCTCTCTGTGCCCTGACGTGGTCAGTAGTGCACCTCTGCCTTCTACATCTCTTTCCTGGACAACCTTAATGGTATCCTTACTGAATCCATACGCCATTTTTAGCATATGCATACATTGGTTCACTTTTCAAACAATGCAGAACAATTATGAATTTCACATCTCCTTCTCAAATTTCAGTCCTATTACCAAGAGGCAATGATTTAATATTAATTCTATGGATTGCATCATAACTTTAAAGCTGACAAGAAATTAAAGAATGAGTCTTTAGACAGGATTTATTGTCTTTGCTGGTAAAGATGAAAAATTTACTAAACTTACTGAACCTCTTACCTCTTCTAACAAATCTGTTAATTATAGTTGCAGAAAAGATTGTGAATGTCAATGCTTGATTTAAAAATAAATTATAGCCAAGTCTTCCATTCTTTGGTTTAAAGATTCAACCCAAAGATAATGAATGACATTTATCATATTATGTAAATGTCCTTTTAAAACCAATTAATATGAATGGAATCTTACAGAAGTAGACAGTCCTAGACTATTGAAACATTGCTGTTTGAAGGAGACTTTTTCATGTGTTAAGGTCTAATGTATCATATTAATTTCTTTTTATCTAACTTTTTTAGCTTCTTATTCTCTCCCTTAGTCCTAGAGTTGGAATGTCTCCCTCTGTTGCTAGACCCAGGGATTGTTTACATTCCTTCTTTTCCTGCACCATGTTCATACTTTGAAGAATGTTTAATAAGGGAATGACTGTAGAATCCCTCATCAGGTGTGTCAGCTTGTTCCTGCTAGGACCCCGAATTTTAAGTCCATACACAGCCAAGGTGTAAATCTAAGATTTGGATTCTGAACTTTGATATACTGAATGCAAAACAATACAAAACAGAAATGATGGATAAACATTGTTATTGCTAAAAAATCTGTAGGATTCTTACAAAGGAATTTTGTTCTGAGTGCTGGTAGAATTTAGAAATTCCCAGGATAATGAAGTTTTTAGTGTGTGTCTAGGTATCAGTCATATTTTGTTTACTCTAGTTAGTACTTGGGAGATACTTGCTATCAGAATGTCTCAAAATTAATTGATAAAGCATTAATCAAAGTAACACATTCATGGAGTTAAAAGCAAATAGTGCTAAAATACTTAAGAAAAAACGATGTCCCTCTATCTCCATACCTCCTACTCTGCTAGTACTCCCTCCTTAGAGGACCACTTTTACCTTTTAGCTGTTTTATCTGGAATTTACCTATAAATCGATAATTGTGTTTTATTCTATTTTTTTTTTTATCAGTTGGGATACTGCATCTTATTGATGTTTATGACTTAGTCCAACCTCCTACCCCTGGCCTTAGTCTGCCTACTCCCATGATGTTTTCAACATATTTGTAGTAATTTTTGGTCAAATCAAGCTAGTATCTACAATATGACTAATAGGAATGTTGGTTTCAGCTGAGCCAGGTAGTATACTATAATTAAGATTCTCTTCTTGTACAATGTTTAGTTTTCTACATATTTTTTAAAAAAGCTTAGGTGAGCTGTCAGATACAAACTGATTTTTCTAAATGCCAAATATAAATCAGTCAATTCCCTTTATTTTTCAGATAACTTCTTATTGCAACTTTTGTGCTCTAGTGCCAATTGGATTGATTATTCTCTGGACATGACATATTACTCATCTGAGACTTTCTCTTTTCTCCAATGTTTGAGCTCCCATTTCCTAAATAATATATCTTATTTATGTTGTTATTGTCATTGTTTATGATTTTGATTTGATGGAATTCACCCTCTAGTAACATCTGAAACAAAGGTACATAAAAGTTATATTTTAGTTCTAGGTCTGAAAATGTCTTTTTCAATCTGGATTTCTCTGCCTATACAAACTACTCATCAAGTATGAGGGTGGAATGATAACTTTTTCTCAGAAATCTGAAGGCAGTTTTTATTGGCTTCAAACATCTAGTGTTGATGTTAAGAGTTCTGAAGACATTCTGATTCTCATTCATATTCTCTCTCTCTCTTTCTCTTTTCCTATGACTTATTTTCTCCTCTGGATCGTAAATTTTAGGATCTTATTGTCTCTGTTGGTTCAGTGAGGTAACTTTCTAGATCTTCTGTACTTTGTAGGCTTTTAAGTGATTTTTAAAATGCAGTTGACTATATTTTTTTCTCATACTAATATTAGAACTAACATCTTCAGGATGAGATATCAACTTTGATGTACCAAAACAAGAGAATGAACCTGTGTATACAGCCAATACCACACTTATATCTCAAACAAATATACTGGCTTAATCCCATATGTATATATAAACTTATGATGTCCAAGAGCATCGCGTTTACAATGTATCCCGTATCTAGTATTAAATTATTATTATTTTTCTTAATAATGACAAATAATGTTCAGTCATATCGAAATTCCAAAGTGTCAAGTTGGCAAGTGAAAAATTTTCAATGTTAATAATAGAATAATTTTAAGCTAAAACATCACATTATGTTAATGCTGCTAACTAGCATGTTATTATTTACTAGGTTTTAAAGTCAATTTTTAAATTTGCTTTGGTTTTAAAATTGAATAAGAAGCCTTCATTCCAATATTTGTTAAATTCCTACAATGTGTAGGGCCCTACTTTATCTATCACTAAATACCAAGTATGTAGCACAAAAAATCACTATTGTAAATGATATAGACTGAATGTCTTCCTAAAATTCATATATTAAAACCTAATCTCCAAATGTGGGGGTTTGTGGATGGGGCCCTTGAGGTCAAGTAAGGTCATTAGGATGGAGTCCTCATGAGAATGGGATTGGTGCTCTTATAAAAAAGACCCCACAGAACTGCCTTATCCTGTCTACATGCAAAGCTATCGCAAGAAAATAGCCATCTATGAACCAGGAAGTGAGTCCTTACCAACATTGAGTCTGCGGGTTTCTTAATATTGGAATTTCCAGCCTCCAAAACTGTGAGAAATAAATTTATGTTGTTTATAAGCCGCTTAGTCTATAGTATGCTCTTATAGCAGTGTGAACTAAGACAGTAATCTTTATGAAAAAGACTTTTTTAGCTAAATTTTTAGAATATTATGTATATCATATATACATTTAGCATGTAAAGTGTATATATATTTAAATATATAAATGCAAGTTAACACTGAGTGATTATGAGAATGTTTCCTGTTAATAGGGTTCATTGAAGTTTGAGAAGTACTGTCGCTCCTATACGTTCTTCAAATTTCCTGACTCAGAATGGAGAAGAACCTTAAAGAGTTCCTAACATCTTTGTCTTATTCTAATTCCTGTTCCAGGCATCCATTTCCTTACTGATAAAATGAGAGGATGCAGACTTACCTCATTAGAGAGGGCCAATGGCGTGAGAAAAACATGTTTTCAAAGGTGTGATGTTTAACGTCTTGAGCATTAAATATTCCTTTAATACTTTTATTGTTTACTTAGAAAGGGACTGAAATATCCACCGTAGCGCCTATGGATAACTTGGCAATGCATACAGTCTTTTGCTCTTGAGGAACACAAGGACATAGAGGAAACATGCTGTATTTCCCCCCCTTACCTCAGTGAGAACAAAGTTATGGGTAAGGACTTGGCCCCTGTAGAAAAAGATTAGTACAATGACTGCTTCTCTTCTATAGATTCATTGGCTCTAATTTCTTACAATTTCCTTACCTATAATTCAAAAATTGAGGCAAAAACTTACCTGGTTGCCAGAAAGATCTCCCAGGGCCTAATCAGCTTCTCAATATAATGCTTTTATCAAAGGAAAGGAGACACACAAAATGACAAGTACAGATACAAATACAGTGTGGATGAACATAGCATGCCTTTCTTAAATGGAAAGGACATCTGCTTGTTGCCTATTTTATTATGCTTCCCTTCACTTCAATGCTTAGAGTACAAAACAAATTGAGGACCTTTGGGAAAATGGGGTTCAGACTACAGAAATCCCTACTGGCTATCCAATATAAGAGTTAATGGCTAATGTGATAGAGGTAGTGACCAGCCTCCATTTCAGCTTTCTGTTGTCTGTCAGAAGAGCATGTAATCTATTCCAGGCATCTGCAACTAGAGGCAAAACATGCCAATTATTTTTATTGATCTGAAACCTTCATAGGTGGGACACCTTGCTGGGGAAGCATATGGAAATTTAGATAAGGAAATGATTGCAGAGACATGGCAAGGGCTTTGCTAGAAAAGAATGTGTAGGCCTTGAAAAAAATGAACAAGCACTTGGTATTCCAGAACTTAAGAGCACCAAAGACGAATTATGCAGCCACTGCAATGGAAATTGATTACCAAGCCTTTGATGAGTCACATGCCTTAGGAATTAAGTACTCCAATCTATTATTGTCAGCATCCTGATGGGTCAACCAGGCTGTGAATGGGAATTTGCATTAAATTGATTTGAGTGTTTTTTTCTTGAACTAACATCACTCAATCAAGGGACACATTCAGACAAAGCTAGATAAGTCTGACTGAATTTGATTTGGAAAAGCAGAGTAGCAAGGGATTAGCAGACAGGATTTAAAAGCACCATAAATCTGGCACCACAGGCCTGGCTGCGAGAAGCAGGTAAGCAGTCTCTGTGCCACAAATTAGGGTATACAGCCAAAGAAATTTGTTTTGTAGTTCTGTAGCATCTTGATACAGTCATGGATTATAGAAATCATCATCGAGTAATATAGAGGACTACTTCTTGGAGGATTTCAGAAGATCTGATTTAGAAATGACAAAGTATTTGTCATATGTCTCAGGACTGAGTTGGTATTTCTGTGTACATTTGCCTTACAATTATCTTTTGGCTTCAGGAAGTAACTCACTGTGTAATGAGCTTTTATGTAAAGATGAGCTTGGGTCCACTCAGGTTTAACTTTATATGATTCTGTGAGCAGAAAAATATCAAGTGCCAAATTTCAAACTTTTGAAGCTCTTTGGGCTGGATGTTGGGATTCACAGAATCTCAACTGTTCTGTGCACTCTGTCTTGGCACATTGCTAATGGTTTGGGGAAGACATGAGTCTCCAGGGGCTATGATGGGTGGGAAGTTTTGAGATGGACTTGTGATAGGTACTGAGAGTTGACAATGTTTGAATGTTAATAGAATAAATACTAGAGTGCAGGAAGGAGTATCTGTTGATACTCAAAATGATTCTGATTCACTAACAAGTCCTGAAATAAGTAAATGAATTCCCTTTTATCTGCTATTAACCACTGACATATATACACTAATAAGGATTCAGATATTTGCTTCAAATGGTGGGGGAAAAACATTAAGAACTTGTCAGTCATTTAAAGAGAAAAATGTGTATTTTCAGAGAACCTACAGGATCCTGACATCTTAACCAATTCTAACTAACACCAGGTTGAAATTTTATTCCTTCATTTAAAAAAACATCTAACTCTGAAGTATTAGAGTACTCTGGTTGAAGGATATTTACAGGAATTATAACTGACTAATATTCACCTGTACTAATCATTAAGCTGATGGAAATGATGTGAAGTTACTTGTTTTCTGATCAAGCAGTATTTGTGAGAGTAATAGCTGACCTCTTATCAGTGTTGAGAGTCTCTTCCATTTCCAACTTGTCTGTTCCCAGGGTTGCCATGGTAACACTATCAGGGTGTCTTTATTGTTGATTACTGCTTGCCAGAAGTCTGAGAGGTATCTTAGGATATAGGTGTCTGTATTGCCATCTGTCCCTTTCATGACTTCCTCTGCCATTGCAAGGTACAGAAGTGGGTAACACTGTCTGAGTCTTTAATCATGCTGGTATTCATAGGATATGCATTGTTGACATTTTAGTCTATATCTTTGCTTGTTTTGCTTAAAATACAGAAAGTATTTCTTAAAGATCAATATCTTGAAAGTTACTTTGTCCCTTGAAGTTTACTCTTAAGCAGAAGTTGATGAAGTTTTTCAGACAAGCCATTTGCACAAGAAGCACTCATTGTTTGAATGTTACCATTGGAAGATGGAGTAATCAATATTTTCACAGCGTTGTGCATTAGGGTTGTTCAATCAAACTCCATTCAACTTGAACCACAGGTTCTGTTGAATTCTTGTTTGAACTAGAAAGCTATTAAAGTTGAAAACAGTACACCAAAGATAAAATTACTGTATTATAATGCTCTAGTGAATGTATGGGATGTACTGAGTCCAGAATAATTAAAATTAGGTAGAAGCCAAGGAAAAGAATTTGAGAATCATTTTCAAGGAGATGGTTTTGAAGTAGCATTAAATGTGTATATTATCTCACCTATTCAATCTACAGAAAGGGCCTGGGAAAATATAACTGGAGGGAGTAAGATTCATGTGTTTCCAGTACAGAGAAATGACCCTAGACTATCAGTTTTCTGTGGGTCTAAGATGTGGATTTCAGGGTGCCCCAGGAGTGTGCAGAAGATTTGTATGGCAAGGGAAGGAATTTGAATAAAAGCAGATGGTGAGGACCATGAAATAAAATATGGAGTGGAGAGAGCAGCATCTCCACCAAGTTCTATTAAAATTGGGAGAAATTCTGCGGGGATAGAAGTTGGGTAATGTTTCCTCAATCAATAGGGGGCCTCAGTTGAATGTATAATGTGTATCCGAAGGCCCTTCTCCCTCATTCTATGTCCTCCATGGCAGCTTCTGACCTTCGAAGATAAACAGCTGGTCAGTGTTTATTCAGATGTCATGGTCTGAATTTCCAGGCCGTGTATTTGTAATGACCTTCAAAGAGAAGAGACAGAAATAGGCAGGCACACAAGCTCATTTTTGTGGTACCTCCTACTTAAGAGAGACCCTTTTTCTAAACAATAAAGCCTATAGGCTACCTTTAACTGAGGTGCTGCGATGTGAAAAGTCATAAAATTTACAAATGGATAAATCTGTATTTATACATTTACCATTATTTTCAAGGGAAATAGTAATAAAGCTAAAATTTGCAAAAAAAAAAAAGTCAATGCAATATTATGTCTAGGTTCTAGCATATATAGTAACTATATTCATATCATGGGCATTTAAGTCCTGCATAACTATTATAAAACATTAAACCATTCAGAGATTTTACTCTGAGGTATCTGTGTTCCTGGTTACCATACTCTTCTGAGGCAAGGGTTGTAGTACCTGCCCATTCATAGCCACATCTGAGCAACTGAATCCCAAGAAGTGCCCGAGCGAGTTGCCAATCGAGTTGCCTCCTGATGATCAAGGTCAATTTCCCTGTCAAGATTGTGACTTTTTTTCTGCTTGCTTGCTAATCCCTGAATACAAAGAGGCCAAAGTGCCCACGAGTCAACTGTAGTGCACAATTCAATGGAATGCTTGATGTGTCCTCTGTGAAAGTGTTAGCCCTTTGGGCACCAGGACCTTTCTGTGCTATGAGTGCTGAGTTGCAGGGAAAAGAAGCATAAATGAAGGCCCTCAGAGAGTTATTGAGAGTTATGGTAAATGGCTATGATTGGAGCTATTACTTGATTGAGATTTTGGTAGTCAGTAGTCATCCCCAAAGATGTGTCTGGTTTTGGTAGGGACTAGATGGTAAATTACACAAGAATTCAATGGGAATCACCATTCTTGCATCCTTGAAATCTTTAAAGGTAGCACTAATATCCACTATCACCGTCCCTAAGATGTGATATTATTTTTATTTTTTTAAAATTGTATTTACTGCTTTAGCCACTGGTGGGGACAGTTTTAGCAGCTTTTACTTAGCTTGTGGAATTAAAAATTTCACAGCGGGGAAGGCTGCAACATTTGTCCCAGTGTGCGAGCTGCAACATTTGTCAAACATTCTAATTCTAATCATACCTTCTGGAATTGGAGAAATAACCACCAGATCAAGAAGACCCATTGTAAACAAGTTTATCTAGGACTTTGTTTATTTTTTGGCCCTCTTATGCTCCAACTCTAACAGGGGTCATCCCAGTATTTTGAAATTCCAGGTTTCATTATCAATTTACACTCCTTTTATAACAGTCCTCAAAATACTGGGAATTCTCTTTTTCCCAATGTACACTTTCCTTGAGTTAATGGCCAAAAAACCCCTTGGAGTAGGAATCATTACCATGTATACATGTATGGCTTTACAGAATACTTCATGCTGGAGATCTGGCCGCCTCTTCAGTAAAGGGCTTCTGAGTCTGAAAACTGGTTCAGGACTAGAAACTGCACAATGGGTTGTGATGTTTTAATGGGGTGCCCTCTATGACTCCTTGTGATTTCCTTTGTTGGTACAAGTTGAATAGTATTCTTGGCTGCCTACCTATTTTGCTCCTAGTGTGGCCATGTTCCATTGGTTATCTCCATACTTGGGTTAGGTCCCTTTGACTGCCACTCCAATCTTGCTACTCACTATAATAATTGTAACCTTTCGACTTCTATTATTTGGGGTTCTACTTTCTTCATACTATAACTTTCCAAATATCCCTGACCTATGGAGTAAAGCTACTGCTTTACATCTTAGTGAGGCTGGTGGCCTTCTCAATAGCACATTCCTTCTGGCCTCGGTAAATGGTGTTTGCAGTGAGCTTTCCTGTGGAATGTAATTACCTGGCAGGTCTCCCAACTGATTGAGGTATAGCCATTCTAGCATGCTTGCTTCCCCAAGCCTTTTAATTCATTCTTCCACTATCTGTCTGGAAATTCTTACATTTCAACCTCCCCAGCGTGGGCCGTTGCTATTTCCATGTTTCTAGGAGTTATCATAGTAGCAAGTTCACACCATTTTCTGAAATTCTTGCAAGGATGTTAAAGCATGTATCTCAAGGGAGTACTCCTAAGTCAATATCTTATCCAATTTTAACACCCCAGAGATAGGGTGAAGAGTTTATTGTCTTGAGAGTAATCTGTCCCCCTTGAACAAACATGCTTATTTAGTCCTATGTTTGCTACCCGGAGTCTTGCTCATACATGCTGGCTATGCTTTGCAGCTCCTTTGTGGCACAGTCCTTTTCTTCTCTCTTCAACCAAACATAAACTCAGCTGGGCTATGCTACTAGCTTTAACAACTGAACTGCTACCTTGTGACACGGTCTGTCTGTATGTTCCTTCTACTACCATGATGAGGTCCTCATTGCCAGCGAGGCAACCAGTAGTAATTTAGCTCCTACGCCCCATCTTATCACCTACTTTCTCAAGACCATTCTCAGTATCAACTCTCTTAGATTTGGTTCTCTGAACGCAAACACTGAAATGAAGTTCGGGATACATATGTTTATTAGCAATCAATACTTTGGAAAGAGATGGGGAGAGGCAAGTTTGGAGCTTTGGCGAACTTGGCAGGGAGCTCTGGAGCAAGTATTGTTCACCCGAGTTGTCACAACTCAGAATGGAATTGCTATCCTTTGTATTTCTCTTTGCTTGGTCCCCAGGCAAGGGCTCTCTAGGGAAGGGAATGACCTTGGGCAAGGCAGGTCTTTCTGTTGAGGCTGACTTTGAAGGTGGCTGGCTATTTGCATTACACTCTGTGGTTGGCAGATGTGGAAAAGTACTCCCTATCTTTTAAGGAAGGACTTGCTCAGGTTGAAGTCAGCAAACAACCACTTTCTTTGCTGGTGTTTTCTTTTGAAAACCTAATGGCAGGGAAGGGATTTTCTTCCTGATGAAATGTGATGGAGTAAAAAGATCAGTAAGTCTAGATCAAGTAACTAGCCCTAGTTCTGGCTTGGCTCCATCCTATTTCTATGACCTTTTCCAAGACAACATCTTCCCCATTTATGATTGAAGAAGTAAGTACAAAAATGCTAGTCTGGACCAGCCCAGAAATAAAGCTCACAAATGCTGTTAAGTTACCTCACTTAAAGTGCTCCATAAAAAAAGCAAGAAACAAATAAGACAAATAAAAACTCATAGACACAGAAAACAGTTTAGTGGTTATCAAAGGGAAAAGGGGCAGGAAAGAGTAGATAAGGGTAAAGGGGGTCAAATATATGGTGACTGAAGGAAATTTGACTTTGGGTGGTGAACATACAAGGCAATATGCATATGACATATATTGAATTGTACACTTAAAACATATAATTTTATTAACCAATGTCATTCCAATAAATTGAATTAAAAAAAACACAAACAGACTCAACAAAAATTTAAAAGAGCCATTAGTCTGTGCATGGGAGGAAGTATTGTTCCATTGGCAACACTTTTTCAGTTCTGAGGCTTTCTTATAAAGAGGGAAGAAGTTGGTTTCCATTCCTTTCTTCTTCTGCTTTCTCAAACTCTTACGTCCAGACCCCTGTGCATAGTGGTTTGCTCTCGATGCTTATGGCAATCCAGCAGGGCCCACAGCCCAGCAACTTTCTTTGATGACAATCAGTTCTATGGTTGCAATCCTTCCCAGGGTGTATAATGATAATTTGTAGCTTGGTGTGGGAAGCCTTGGTATTTCTACGTAAAAGTTTATATATTTCATGAAGGAAAAATCTGTGCATAAATTTACGTCCCAGATGGTTTATTTTTTTTTCCTGAGAAGAAGCCTACATATATGGTTATCCATACAGAAAATCTATAAAAATATGTATTAAATATTCTTGATTTTTAAAAGTTTTCATTAATGTTCTCATATTGTGTATATTCTGGATGTTGCTTTCTCCTGTTTCCTTTTTCCCACCTAATTTTTAAAGAACTCTCCATGTTTACATGTATAGTATGTGTCTGCATGTTTGTATGTGTATATAAATACACACATACATACATATATCTGCTGAGGAATGCACCATTACAATATAGCTTAGCTTATCTATTTTTTTTTAACTTACATTCAGGTTGATTCCCATTTTGCACTATTATAAATTGTGCTACAGCAAAAGTCATCGTACATGTATGAAACACATAAAATTCTCTAGGAATGTTCCTAGAAGCATAGATGGATATACTCTATGATCCAGAAATAAAATTGGAAAATATTTAGCAATATTTACTGAGAGGCTGTGCTAATTTACAGTTCTATGAGAAGTTTGGTAACAAAGTCTGAAAATTTCAACTCTTGGTTTTGTCAATTTGATGAGTGTCTCTGTGTATCTCAAGGTAAATTTATTTTTAATTTCTTTGATAATTAGTGATGTTGAAGATCTTTTTGGGCTATTGGCTATTTTGATTTTTTCTTGTGAATTTTTCTCATCGTTTTTGTTTATTTTTCTATTGGCTGGTTTTTTAATTTCTAGAAATTGAATATAATTGAATATAATTCTTTGCCGTTCTTGTTGCAATTATGTTCCCTTGATCTCTGGCTTGTAAGCTTTCATTTTAATGTAATTACATTCATTACATTGAAAAAGCAAATAGTTTAAACACATTTCCTTTATGAGTTTTGTTTGCTTTGTCTAAGAAATCCTTTCCTACTGTGAGTTCAAGATAGTCTACTATATTTTCTTTCAGTTTTTAAGTTTTACTTTTCACATTCAGGTCTCATGAAAAACTTTTTTAAAGGAAATTTTAGTCTGTTTCAAAAATTATTTTTATGCTGGATGGTAAAGATCTGACATTTATTGAGTAGTTCTCCGATTAGTAACGCTACCTTTGTCAGATACCATACGTTTAGGTCTTTTTCTGAGCCTTATGTTGTGCCATTGGTCTGTTTACAGCCCCTTCCCCTCTAACACACATACTCTGCACTCAAACCACACAGTTTGTTTACTTGGATTTATAATAGATCTATGTTGTACGGCTACCTCTATTTTTAAAAATACATTTGCTGTTTAATATGTTCTTATGATTTATCATTAGTGTCTCTAGCGCTATGAAAAAAAATCTCAGAATTGATTAAATTGCATTTAACTTAAATATTTTGGGGAGCAAAATTACCATTAGATTCCATATTCATGAATGGAATGGCTCAAAACCCTCCTTTCCATTAAACCTTTAATAAGGTCAAAAAGAGCAATACAGTTTTCCTCTTTAAATTCTTATTGGGTATTTTTTTCTATTTCATTATTCTAATTTGTATTTGAGTAGAAAAACACTTGATATTAATGAACTTTGTAGACAAACTGGTAGAACTCATAAAATTTGGCTGAGGCTCCTGGTGCTTTATGGCAATGATAACAGGCAATTGCTCATCTTGTTTCCTCCTTTTCATTCTTTATATAGAGTTTCTCTTGTCTTATTGCACTAACTGGACACTCTAATACAATGTTGACTCTCAGGTGTGATGGTGGACACCATTGCCTTATTCTTCACTTTAGTACAATCGCTTCTAAATTAGTGTCACCATTAATTATGAGATTTTCTGTGGCTTTTTGGTAAATGATCTTTACCAAGTTAAGTTTCTTTTTATTCATAGTTGTTAGAATAGCCATGAATGTATATTATATTTTACTAAAATTTTTAAATGAATGTATTGAAATAAGAACATTGTTCTTTTCTTTAAATCTTAGTTTAATGTATTTCTGCATATTATCTGATATTTAATTTTCTTTGCATTTGGTGGTAAATTTTTTTTGGTTATGATGAGCTATTTTATCTATGTATAGTTTACTAGTAACTAAACCTGATATCTTTGTTACCATGTTTACAGTAATATTTTATACATGTTTACTTTGACATACAAAAAAGAAATACTATTCACTTAAGGAATAAATCCTTGTACTATGCAGATCAAAGTTAGTATACTTGGTACCAAACTGAGTGAAAAGGTTTGGTAAAGCTTGCCTGTCAAACAGTCTGGACTCGTGAGATATTGTCTGCTTACTATGATCCTACCTTCATCCATCATCCCAGACACACATTTCCTACCACCCAAAACAGTCTTGATTGTTTATTGATATTTTAATAAGACATTCAAATCTACATTAAAATTTATCATTATTGGTAAATTTGGGTTTTCTATTTATCATAAAAGTATCAAAAGGTGGGAATAATTATGCTAATAGATTTGAAAGCATAGATGACAAAGACAAGCTTGTTTACCATATTGTTATGGATCTTAATTGTGTTATCCTTTTTCATTTCCAATTGGCTAGAACTTGTCTATTTTAAGAAGAAAAGGTTTTATTCTGAATGTTTACTAGGATTTTCCTCCTTACAATTTAAAAGCATTACATTTAAGTTTTAATTTTGAAAATAAGTTATCTTTTGAATATTTAAAAACATTTATTTGAAAAAATCAGGCTAGCAAAAAATGCTACTTGAATAAATTAGAAGAAAAGAAGAAATATTTTAAAAAGCAGAAATCAATAAATGGAATTTTTCTTTGTTGGCCATCCTTATTTCTTTCTTTGTAAGTCTTCACACACACACAAAAATGAACTATAAAAGCAAACTTGTAAGATACAGAAATTTTTAACACCCTATAGGTTAGACTGCATATTTTATTCATATATATTTCACTGTGTGTTTCCAAGGGTTTATTTATTAGATTTGCTTCAAAGTAGTATGGAAGAGGGAAGTAAGTGGGGTATAGATGAAATAAAATTGGCTCTGAGTTAATAAATGAGGCAGCATGATGAGTATGTGGGGGTTCATTAAACATAAAAGTAGGCAAATTATTAAAAGCGTTTACATTTAGTGTAGAAAATTTTATTGACTTCTTATTTAATTGCATTGCAGTCAGAAACCATGGTCTGCATATTGATTATTTGGAAACCAAAAAAGGTCCTTTTTTCATATATGAATAAAAATGTATCATATAACTTGAACTTTATAAATGTTTTATTTTTGTCAGCTGTAGGGTTCTTCTAGATAGGTTTATTGAAATAAACTTGTGAATAGTTCAGATCTCTATACTTACAAATTTATTTTATCAATTTGGGAGAATTATTGAAATATAAAGAGAAATTTAAAAATACAATCATAATAAAATCTGCCAGTTCTTGCTTTATATGATGTTATGTTATATGCATACAAATTCATGGTACATTTTCTTTTAGTAAAAATGCATTGTTAGAGATAGATACCATTGATATATGTATGACTACTCAATCTTACATGAATATTTTGATATTAGCAATCTTTTATTTAGTATTTGCTAGGTTTATCTCTTCCATTAATTTACTTTCAAATTGTGACTCTACTAAGCCAATAATCAATTTTTAGACAGTCAGATTATCTGTTTTTTTAAAGATACATTTAATCATTACATTTGATGATTCCACTGTCTTATGGATTTTGTTTTTGTTTTTTACCCTTTGACTCCCCTAACTCTTTTGTTGACTTCTTAGATTGACTGAATCCTCTATTCCCTTTTTCCTTTTCTGGTTTGGAATGTATTGATTCTAAATCTTGTATTTTAGTGCTCACCTTTATGTGTTATCATTAATATTGACTTACAGGGAGATTGATCTTAAATTGTGTGTCGGTCAGGAGGAAGATAAAGATCGAAAGAATTGTAATTCATCTTCCCCTTCACCTTCCATATTATTGCTGATATTTTAGTTCTGTATTGTTTAGCCTTCTGGTCAGACATCTTTCATGCACCAGGTCACATCTCAGCTTCATTTGTCTTTAATCATCTGCTACTGTAACAACTAGCTCTGTAATAGACCTTGCCTGACTTTATACAGGTGTAGTCTGACAGCATCTCTTGTGCCACATATTTCTTGCCTCCCACGTTGAGACCCTTCTTGAAGCCCTCATGTATTCATCCTGGATGTGTAGAAAGTTAACACCTTAAAGGGCAAACCTTTGCCTACTCTCATTGATCAAATATTTAACAACTGGCTCCGCATTCTCTACCCATAGAAGGTCCCTAGACATTTTTATATGGCTTGCTGGGGAAAGTCTTAAGGGCTTGAGCAATCAGTCCTATGTTTATATTGGGTTTTATTTTCTCATTTCATTCTTCTTGTCATTCACTCCTGCTCTTTAGGACCATCCTCTCATAAAATAGTAGTATGTAAGTTCCTATCTGGGGCTCTGATAAGTAAAGATTAGGTCTCTGACATCTGAGATGGGGATTACAGGATGGATAAACCTGCGAAGCCTAAAACCTTGGAATGGCAGATATTGGTAAAGCCGTGCCTTATAACCTCAAGCCTTAAATTCACCTAGAGCTGTAGTGGCTGAGAGTTTATCATTTCAGTATTTGGAATCTCTGCTCCTCAGCCTGAGGGCTTTCTCTAGTGCCTCGGGGGGCCCAGAAATGCTGGGGTGAGATGCCCCTGAGATTACCTTCAACCAATGAGGCATAGAAGTTGGTAGATAAGCACTCCAGCTTTCCTGACCCCTCAGTGGATAAGTGCATATTCTACAAGGATCCCTAAAGCAGGATGGAGCTCAGCGTGCCCAGTGGTAACCCACTCAGTAGTTTACTCTTCATTGCATCTTCTCCTTTCTCTTCCCTTCTCTCTCTCACTCTCTCCACACTTTACTGGGTGTAGGTAGTTTATTTGGGAAGTGATTCCAAGAAACAGAAGACTTTGCCTTAGGTCTATGTTTAGGGAGGTCCAAACTAACATAACCCAGATTCCCTTGCATCCACCAGGAAGGCACAGTAGCGACCTCCTCCTTGCCAGAGGAGAGCAGTATCCTTTAGCCTGAAGAAAAGAGGATAGTGTCCTTTTGCCCAAAGACTATGCAATGACATTTGAAGGCAGGTGCCTTATAGGATGATGCTTATTCTTCTCAAAAACCACATCAGGCCTTTAGGCCAATAATCAGGATCAGGTCTCAGCACAGCCTGGGCATGAAAGCACCACCCCTGTGTCAGGAAGAAAAAGTTTACATGCCAAAGGAATTATAGGACCTGGCTAATTATGTACTCTAGGAACCAAAAAAGCTCAGGTAGGAGAGTATCTTAGGAATTAGACAAAAAGAAGGAAGAATAAAGCTGCATAAGGGGAAATTTATGGATGCAGTGTCTCTCATCCATGACCTGGGAGTCAGTGTGCTGTCAAGGACACCTGCAGCCTGTCCCAAGAGTCTGTTGGGAAGGCTCCTTTAAGTTTCCTTCTATGCTCTCTGTTTGGATTCCCATTGAAGTCCCATGCTGTGATGTCTGAGAAAACCTAAGGCAGGGATGGAGAGGGGCCCCATGAGATGCAGTAAACTTGCAAAAGTGGTGGAAGCCTACATGGAATTGGTACAGGGGCTGAAAGGATCTGAAATGATGCATAAGACGTGCTCCACACACTGGAGACTTTCTTCCTAGGATATTTAGTAAAGCTCTAAACCAAGAATTTGAGCTTTTATCTGAGAACTCTTTTGTTTTTAAATAAATTGTGTTCAGAACAGTTTTAGATTTACAGAGAAATTGCTGTGTATTATGGAGTGTTCCCATGTATCTGTACCAAGTTTCTTCTATTATTAATACCTTACATTAGTATGGTACAGTTGTTACAGTTAATGAACCAATATTGATATTATCAATTAAAATCTACTTTATTCAGATTTCATTAGTTTTTACCTACCATCATTCTAGAATCCCATCAAGGATACCACATAACATTTAGCTATCACATTTCCTCTTTATGCATCTTTCTCTTGGCTATGACAGTTTTTCAGAATTTCCTAGTTTTTCATGACCTTGACAGTTTTAAGGATGACCGGTCAGATATTTTGTAGAATTACCCTCAACTGAGATTTGTCTGATGTTTAACTCATGGTTAGGCTAAAATTATGGGTTATGGGTTATGGGGAGGAATACGACAGGTAAAATGCCATTTTCATCACCTCACATAAAGGGTATATACTATCAGTATGACTTATCATGGTTGATATTGACCTTGATTACCTTGCTGAGATACTGTCTGTCAGGTCTCTGCTGTAAAGTTATTACTTTCTCTTCTTTCAGTTCTGCCTTTAAAACAGAATGTAAGACATATGCCTGTTTAGTGATCTTACCATGAATCTATACTGTAAGTTATACTTGATCTAATAAAAAATAATTTATAAACTTGTTCAAATTACTACAGATATTGTCTTCATTCTTACAGATGAGCTAGTTAAAACCTGGAAAGCTTAATCAGTTTAAGGACATCACTAGTGAAGACAGAATGAGAGAATGGGAAGGTAGTGTTCTGCCTTGAAGAGTAATATCTTCTTTATGTACCATCTGAGTAGGGCTAAGCCAGAAACTGAATAAATGTAGAAATTAATCCTATTAGTGAAATTAAAAAGTCTCTCTTATAATCTTGTTTGACTTTTAAAGTGACATTCTAGCTGACTAGAATTGGTAGGGGGCAATATTCTAGCACATTCAATTTTGGAATTTCTAGAGATCAATTATTTGTTCTGGGGTAGTGTAAGACTCTGTTTAGTCATCAGTACTCTTTTCAGTGTCATCACTATGAGTATCCATGGACCGAACTATCTAGTGGTTCAATCAGTTTATGTGTACTGGTAATCTTTAATAAATATGTATTAGGTCATAACAGCTCACTTTTATTTTCAGAAAGTATGTTTCCACATTATAAGGAATTACAGGAATGTAAGAAGCAGTTGCCAAGTCTTTCTCTTCTGTCAGCCCTATGACAAGGGGTGCTAAGGGTACTGACAAAAAAGTCTCCCTAATCAGTATGGCTTTCTGTCCTATACTGTCAATTTACAGCTCTGCAGACATAGTCCAAGAAGCTCAAATAATCTAATAGCATTTGAAAAGATTATCATACTGACTGTGCTAGTGTCATAGGCTATATCATATAAAAATATAATTCATAGATTCTTTTAGTTCAGATTCTGAAGGACTAAACAGAGACAAAAAGATTGACATTTCCACATAGGTCATCTTATTTCCCCTTCTATTCTCATTGATGCTAATGTGGCCATTGTCTCTTGCCTGGACATTATGTAGTTCTTGTTAATCTGTTTCATTCTTACATCTAACTTATCCCACACTATGTTGAGTTAGGCCTCATAAGGTACTGCTTTTATCAAGTCTCTTTATTTAATCTTTGGTATCATTTTATTTGGGGGATAGAGAAGTTGACCATCTGCTCCCAGCCTCTTTCTACTCCACAAGTAATTACATCCAGGCAGCTATATTTACCTCCCAGTATACTCTGAGCATTTTGAGCTTTGCTTTTGCTTATAGTATTATTGCCCTGTCTCTCAGTGGGTTCCATACACCTCCCATAGCCTTGTCGAGTCTCACCTCTGAAATCTTTCCTCAATGGTCTGCAGTGATTTCTCTTTATTCTGAAACTAAAGTGGCTTCTATTACCCATTTTACACTTCAATACTGCCAACAGTTAAGCATATCCATATTGATCATTCATCCCCACTACTCCACTCCAGTTAGAGAGGAAACATCCAACTACATTACCACAATGATTCATGGGGAAGCAGTGTCTGTTTATCAGCTTTTCTGGAGTTACGTATAGAGTGAAGGTATGATTTCCTTAATACCTAAAGGGCAGTGAGTTCCTCAGAAGATAAGAATTTTAAAGAGCCACTGAATTATTTTCCCTTTTAAATAGATAGGTATGGATAATAATGAATATTCTTTGCTTGTTTAGGGTATATATAAATATAAAAAGATTATAACCCCAATCAGGCTTAAGAGATCATTTCTTTTGGTTAATAATAGTCCACATATTTCCGCTTATATATGGACATGATGCACTTGTCTCAGACAACAAATTCAAATCTTTGGAAACTTGAAACAAATATCTCTACAGGCATACATTTAGCAGTGTGTGATGGCTGCTATGATGTTGTCTATATCCTCACATGGGAAAGAAGGGCTGATTCCCAAGCTGCTGAGAGTGCTGCAGGCAGATGACCCTCAGATATCAGTCTTCTTGGGGGTTCCTTAGTGGTGGAGAACAACCTCATCCAAAGTCATGTCTTTTGTCTGGATAGACTACATCCAGTAAATGATTGTCCCAGGACTATAAAACCCTGGCCTTCTTGTCTCAGCTGTGGGCAGCTCTGAAGGATAAATCGATCTTTAGATGTTCAGATCTTCCTACAGGGTTGGCTGAAGTATTTCATCCAGACACATTGCACTTTGACTTCTTTCTCTGCTCCGTTCTACTTGCTTCCCTTCCTTTCCCCAATTGAGGACCCCAAGAGCATGCTCTAAAAACCTTCTGTCTGATAATTTCCATCTCAGAGTCTGCCTACTGCAGAATGAGTTCTCAGAAAGCAGAGAAATACAATGAACACTGTGATTTTCCCTTTTTGCTCAAGTTATTACCTTCTCTTACAAAAATTCAACCCTTTTATCCTAATGAGTAGGGCACAGGGAAATAAAATGGAGGCATAAGCTGAATCTGAAGTTTGAAATGCAGTGCTACCTGGAGACTAGACTAAAGCCTGCACAAGCCAAGTAGATTTGGTGCTCACTATGCTTGGTATTGGAGTAGCGACCTCCATGTCTCCTCTTTCCCCATTTGACAGTTTTTTAAAGAATACTTCTCCCAATTTTACACTTAACCTAGCCATTTATAAAGTATCTAGATTTTTTTTTTAAGAGAACTTGTATGCTAAGGGTTAGAGGTATGCCTGCTTAGAGAACATCTGAATGGTAGAGAAAAATAGGTCAGTCATGCTCCTGGAAATTGATTGCAACAGCAGGCTGTGTGCTTAGACAATAAGGGAGCTATAGTAATGCTTAAAAGCATGCCCACAGAGTGGGGGCCACGAGTCTGGATGGGGTTAAGTGCATTCTCGACTTCCCCACACCATTGTGGGTAGTAAAGTGGGGGAACTGATCTTTTGTATTTTAGTATGGATGAATGATTGGATTTGCTCAAAACTCTTTAAAAATTCCCAGCAGGCATGTACAAAACAGGAGAAAAGGAACATGTCAATTTGAGCCTGACTGGTACATTCATCCCAAAATAGCCTTCTGAGGCTCTTGAGGAAGATGAGCTCAAGGGTGAAACTCTTTCTCACCCCTAACAAAACCTCACTTAAGTGATCACAGGTGAAAATAAGGAAAAGCCTGTATTGGCAATAAAAGGTAAAGAATAATACCATGGCATCTAGTGTATTTCTTGAAGTTGTTGATAGTATGTAGCTGATAGGATGGGATGGAATTCAGGAGTGTCCACTGCTTTGCTATCATGGATTATAAGCAATGGCTACTTAGGAAAAGGAGAGCTCAGTCTTAAGTCTAAACCAGTAATGCTTTTCCCTGATATGGATGGTGACTAGGAAGGAGGTGAACTGTGGATACCTCCTTAGAGTTCAACAAAATTGGATTAGGAAAGCTAGTCCTCTGCTAGCAGCTATAAACAGTAG
This sequence comes from Eonycteris spelaea, assembly GCA_003508835.1. Taxonomy (NCBI): domain Eukaryota; kingdom Metazoa; phylum Chordata; class Mammalia; order Chiroptera; family Pteropodidae; genus Eonycteris; species Eonycteris spelaea. The sequence goes on along the minus strand of PUFA01000381.1, from coordinate 503,418 downwards.
AAGCTACACAGTCAAAACCAAGTTCTATGCTCACTTCCCTCAGGCTAAAGTGCTAATGGAAGCATCAACAGAAGAATGTTGAAAGATCTAAAATTCTAGAAAATATAAGTATAGGTTTAGGTCTATTTAATTCAAGAAGACTAAAGTCACTTATTATGCAAAATTAATTGGACTTTTCCAAGGTCCTGGTCTTATGCCTCCCTCAGCCCTTAAATTCTTTTTATAAGAAGTGTTGCTAACAAATAGTTTATCATTTCTCATTGATTCAGAATTTAGCAGGCAAAAATTAAAAATGAGATTTAGTGAACGTAAGGGTTTGGGGAAAGGCAATTTCAATACCAGTTAAACACAGTCACTTTGACTGTTTTGTCTAAGTGACAAATTAGAGTTGATTATGAAACCCATAGAGCTCAGATATTTAGGTTACTAATGGTAGACTATTAAGGGAAAAAAATCTGTCTTTATACCTTTATGGAAAAAATGCCTATTTCTTCCCTAAATTATTAAATATTGAATTTTTTTAAAAAAGAATATACTAGTTTGACAATAAGGCACCTTAACTCACTCATTTGGGAAATCTCAACTTAATGAAGGCCTTCCCAGGAGGCGAAGTGTGACTCCCTAGACTAGATGTGCTCCCATAGCATTCAGAATATCTTTTTATATCACTCATATCTCTCATTCTTGTAATTAGTAATCCTCATTTTTCCTAGTTGGCAATAAAAACCACTAAGTCAGGGACTGTGTAATGTCTCTGTAGTCTAGAACATAGGCGGCACACACCTCACGCTACTTTAAACGTTTCCTATGGTTCTCTTCATTCAAGATTAGGCTTCTGAGAAAATATGAACTTTATGGAACTTTACAGAAGAAAAGAGAAGATGAGATATGAAATGGCTATGCTTATGAGAGAAGGAAATAAAGCTGTAAGTTAAAGAAGTCATTAGAAAAAAGTAAAGAGTAGAATGAACACTGAAGGCCATTTTCAGGAAGCTTTCTCAGCTTGCTGATGAAGAGAACCCATCCTAAGCCGGAAACTAACATGACTCAAATCTTAAGACAGTGACCTGTTACAGAGGTGCAATTTTAATTCAAAAGTAATGAGAAGGAATTCCATCCTTTATGATTACTTTATTCTTGAAAGACCTTCAATGATAAGCCATGGTGTATAGCAACACTTAACTGAAATCTTCTGCCCTCAAACGGCCCATCTCCTTGACACCTTTCTACATCTTCACAGGTAAACTCTTCTATTCACTACCATGGGCCTTTTCCCTCCTCCCTTTCTTTAGTTTTTGATTCTTTCCTCTTGGGAGAAAAATCTCAGTTCATCCCTATAAAGAAATAATAAACTTTCTTTAAACTTCCTCCTCCTTTCCCTTTAGGCAAAAGCATTTACAGGATTCTCTTTGGTTGGTTGATAAAAGAAAAAAGGAAGTCTTTCTCCCAGCTGTTAATTTTTATATTGTTATAGATTCAAGTATGTCTGTTTTCTTATCACTTCTGTTCCCTTGTTATAGTATCTTCCTGAACATCTGTTCTGTCCCCCATATCTATATTTCATCCAGATAATATCTCCTCTCTGATCATTTATCTGTCATGTATCTAGGAAGTGGGTAGTTAAGAATCAGGCAGGAATATTCTTTCAATCTATAAATCTTTTCAATATTCTTGCCCCCATGGTGCTCTCTCCTGGATTTCTGTAGCATTTGCACATGGCTTGCAGCTAGGCATGGAATTCAGCAGCTTTTATATCCGTTCCAGCAGAGAACGATCAGGCCCTTGAGGTGAGCTGGTATGGATGCCTAAACAACAAAAAACCAATGCATCTGAGCTGAGGCTGGGTTTCATTGTCCAGAGCATTGGGGAAAGGGGCATAGCATGGGATGAGTTTATCTTCAGAATCTGCCACAAAAACATCTCCGGACTCCTGCAGAATCAGGTCATGGTAGACTCAAGAAATCTAAATTCCTAGGCCTTACGGTTTGCAAGCCCACTTTGTGGGCAGCACTGATGGAATCTGTTGTATATGGGCAGTGGGTCTCTCCAGGTAGCCACAGCTTATTGCTTTAGAGACAGGTCATTAATATTGTCATTAATATAGGCTTTGGAATAGTAGGTAAAATACCGAGGGTCAATCTGGACTATTGGCTTTTCCCAGTGGTCTTGGATAAACAGTTTTGTCCCACCTCTGGGCCAGCATTGGAATTAAAACATGGTTCATCTTCCCTATGACAGCCTCTTTCACTCAAGTGGGTTAGACACATCAGGAATCCATGACTGTTCTTGTTGTTATAAGGCAAAGGCCAGTCTCAGATTTGTCTGTCTTCCTTCTCATCCTGCCTGCAGGGTTAGTTTCAAGGGGCCCAGTTTTTTCAAGAAGTTGGATTTTCAGTGAATTCACAACTTCTGAATATTAAGCCATACTCTTTGTATATTTCAATGTCATTTTAGAGACTTGGTTCTATTGTCCTGCCAGAATATTACAACATTTAATGAATTAATTGCTCAAACATGGCTTAGAAGGCAGTTTTTCCTCAATGGGCAGCTTAGTATAGCAAAAAGCTTATAGGCCTTGAAGTCAAGCTAGGCCTGGGTTTTGATCTTGGTCTGTACAACATTCCCAATATCTCCATGCTAAGTGATAGAAGTGAGTTTTAGTTTCCTCACTAAAAAAAAAGATGCCAAAAATAAAAGGTAGTGGGAATATAAAACGCCTAGGAATTACCAGGTATTAGTAATAGTGCTAAGCCAGTGATTCTCCCTTCTTAGCCCCTGTCTTGTGAATATAAGTGCAAATTGTTACTCAGTGAGCACAGAAGTAACTCCCATTGACCAATTTCCTAAACCTGGTGTAAACAAATTTCTAGTGTGTCCTCAGTGAGATGCTACCTTAATATCCTGTCCAATACTATCAGTTTATAGGATTGCATTGGCACAGATCAACTTTCATTACTCCTAAATGCCACTCCAGGTATGGAATACATCTTTCAATTGAATACATTCCCTGGTTAAAGGGGTACATTAGAAGATGAATAAGGCCAGGACATTTACTTCAAGAGATCTGAAACCTTCCTCCCATAGAGGAATTGGTATATACTATCTCTACATGTACCTTACCATTTTATTTTATTGTAACTTGGCAAAGAAAACCCAGTGTGGCTAGACTGAGGTCCGGACCCTCTTTAATAGAGTGGGCAAGATGTGTGCTGGTCATGCTGTGGTCACCAATGCTTATTATCTCTCTAGATTCCTGGCAACAGAAATAACCCCAGAATTCTTGTGTTAGGGGAACCAGCTGGGCCTTAACTTGTTCCCCTGCTCTCTCAGCTTCTATGCATACTCTCAGTTGGAGGCAGAGGAATGATTTGTGAAGAGCTATAGGAGGCTTCAGCATGCTGAGGAGAGGTTTTTTGACATAGTCTCGCATGGTGCACCAGAGTGAATAGGACAGTCTCATTTCCTTTGTTTGATGACTGATTATCTAATTCTTGTGGGTCTTGAGTACAGTAGCCAGATATGGTCATCACCTTCAAACTTGGTTAGTGTGGCATCACTAGAGCTCAGAAAAACTTTCCTGGTATGTGTTAGGGTTTTTGTTATGTTAAAAAAATTAATGGCTTATTGAGGTATAGTTGATATACCATTAACAAACTTTATGTATTTAACGTATAGAATTTAATAAGTTTCAACATGTGTATATACATGTTAAACTATCACCACAATGAAAAAAATGAACATTTTCATCACTACCAAGTTTCATCATGCCGCTTTGTAATGCCCCTCATGCTGCTTTACTCTGTCACTATATATTCGTTTCTATTTTCTAGAATAGACTCATATAGCATGTACTTTTTTTTTTTAAAAAAAAAAGGCTTCTATCATTCATCATAATTATATTGAGATTCATTCATACTGTTGAATTAGTAGTTTTTCTTTTATGTTGCTAAATACTAATCATTGTATGGATAAACCATAGTCTATTTATCCATTCACCTATGATGAATATATGGGTTGTTTCCAGTTTTTAGCTACTACAAATAAAGCTGATATGAACATTTATGTACAAGGCTTTATGTGGACACAGGCTTTCATTCATCTTGGATGAATATCTGGGTATAGAAACTAGACTGCAAAAAATATCTAACTTTTTTCATGAAACTGGCAAACTCTTTACCAATGTGATTGTACAATTTTCTCTTCCAATGGGCAGTGTATAGGTGTGAAAGCTGTTCTATATCCTCATCAACATTTGATATGGGTCAGGAGTAGAGGGCGAAAGTAAGCTGCACTAGCACCCTCCTGCTTGGGCTCAATTTCATATGTACCATTTTCATCTTATAAGGTTGGATAAGTTGAGCAATAATCTGTCATGACTTAATGGGCCAGATTATAACAGAAGAGACAAATGATCACTTGGTTAAACATTCCGTCTTGACCAGGGCCTAGTAATACCACCAGGACCTGTTTCTCAAAGGCCTATAATTCTCTGTTGCAAATGACAGAATCCCAGGGGCTTTCTATGAACTCTACAATAAACCATTTCTCACCATGGACACCACCACGTCTGTCGAATCATCTGACTTAAGGGTAAAGCTGTTTGCATTATAGTTTGGACTGCCAAAGAGTACATTTTTTGCACTAGGCTCCACTAAAAATTGATAGCCTTTTGAGTCACTTCTTTTATAGGCAAGACCAGTATCTCAAGTGAGGGATTTGCTATCCCCAGAACCCAAAGAAGTGGATCAGGCATTGTACTTCCTTCTTCACAGGATGCAACAATTTGTATTTTACTTTGGGAATGGGCACATTTCTGGTCACTAGATGAAGATTACAGATCACGGAACCTTAGAAGGGTTCCTCTCTCTCTTGCCTTCCAGAAAACATGGCCTTTAGTAAACTAGCTACCTCTGACACATCCTGCCTCATCAGCACGTTTTCATGGATGTCATGGATCGATGTGTTCTTTACATTTTCTCATGGCCCAGATCTCTTCTGCCTATATTATGACAGCAAGGAAGAGTTATAGTTTATAAATGCATTTTCTTGTCCAATCCATGTGAATGAAGTGTTTTCCAGGGCTGTTTTTAATATTCTTTCCTGAATTGGATAGGAAAAAAAATACATTCACTTAATCAATTTATTCATTAATCTGCTATTTACAATTTATTCATTAATCTCTCTCAAAGATACTACCTCTAGCATAGCAGCCACAATTATGGTTTCAACTTGGCTGAGTTTGCAGTAATATACAGTCATTTTCAGAATCATCTTGCCATAGTATAATGAGGCACTCATAATCCACCATGGAAATTCAGCCATTTTAACTTTGCTCAGCATGGGTCATCATTTTTTCTAGGCTTCTAAATGCCATCTAGCAGTGAATTTTCACTATTCCTTGGGACGGGAGGAATGGTGTTAAATCTTATATACTAAAATCAATGAATTATTGCTTATTCAGTTTTATATTCCAGTCCTTATATTCAAGGATCTCAAATCTAATCCTACAGATAGTGTTCTGGCCAGCACATGCTGACTACCTGTTAACAATTTTCTATAGTTATAATCTCTCTCTTCCTTATAGCCCAGATGTCTCTAACCATATCATAAAGGGATAACCCTAATTATATATCTGGGGGAAGTTTCTGATGAGAGCTGCTGCTGCCTTGTATGGGTGAGGACTATACAGTATTTTTCCAAGAGTGGGGATGGAATTGTCCAAAAGAAGTGTTGCTCCAGTTTTAGAGGCTCTGAAGGTTAGGGAAGTCGAAGGAGCCACAATATACAAATAACATCCACCCAGGTATGCCTATCCTATGTCAGATTTCCAGGTTTTTCCTAACCAGGGCCCTAAACTTACTCTGCTTTAGATGAGAGTTCAATCATCTCTGAAGCTCAGCAACTCAGTCAGAATCTTAGTATATTCCTTGGCTGGGTTCACTCTTCCACTGCCGAAGGTAAGAGCTTCTTTGAAAACTATAAGAGAAAAACCAAGTAATGAAAGAAAAAACAAAATGTGGCAATCCCGTAGATGCAATATCAACTTCTCCTGGCATTTAGACTTACAGCAGAATATCTTTACTCCACATAGGACCCTTGGCTTTATAGGGAAAGTATAATTTCAAAATTCAGGCACATCGGCTGTTACCACACATTTACTACATCTGAGGAGCTTATTTGAGAAATCTTCAAATCACAGAGCAAAAGGGGAGACCAACATGGGGGAAAATGCAGAAAGAAAACAATGGTGAATATAAACCTTGAAATATAAATAAACCAAAATGGACATTAGGCTATCTGGCAATGAATAGCATAAGTGCTAAATTAGGACAAACTGTATGGACTTTTCCTATAGATTATCATTAAAATTACTAAACTATCTCAGCAAAATTGAGGGGTTGAAAGAAGATGCTTACAGTGAAAAAATAAAGTAAAAGCTTTCATAATTCTCACGGAGAGAGGCAGTCAAAAGCCAGTGTGAGAGAAAGAATTGAAAATATTCTGTGGGTCTTGTCTTATTGGGACCAGGGTAGCAACTATTTTCTCTATTAGGTTATTTTTATTTTCATGTTAGTTTGATTATGAGATTAAAGAAAGGGATGGCAAGCATTAGTGAACGATAAAATATATAATGAATAGCAAATTGATCAAATCAGAAAAATATTGGAAAAAGAATGTAAAAATGAAAGAAAATTTCAGTAGTATTATACTAAATTTACTAAAATGAATTCACCTTTTAAAGATAGACGTCAGGCTGGTTTAAGAAAAAAAACCCAGCTATATACTTTCTACAAGAAATACTTAAACCAAAGTGATGGAAATTAAATGTAAAGGTATGGGCAAAGAGATTCCTGGCATGCAAACAAATCAGTGGGCAATATTAATTATAGGATAAAATATATGATATAGTATGATGTATGACATCATAAGCCCATGTTATGAACATATACATATAAAGCAAAGAATTACTAAAAATGGAAGAGATTGATACAAATATATGATATAATTTATATGTTACAGTTTTCAATTTGGTTATAATTGAACAGATCTAGAATATAGTAAGGACATAGCAACTAAATTGATTTTTGTAACTATTCTGAGAATATGACATAACAATGTGTATCATCTGAAGATTTTCTCATAGTTAAATCTATAATTCTTGGACATATACAAAGTTAGGAGATAACCTAATAAGATTTTTTCTTGGCCACTTTAAAATTATCAGCTAAGAGAAATAATCTTTCTATTCTTAGAAGGGAGCTCTCCACCCTTGCTTGAGTCTTTGCCTTAATTGTACAGTTGGAATTATCTGAGAACAGTGACTGCAAGAGAGGCAGGGTGCTGCTGTCTCTAATGCCTCACCTTTGACCTACTATATAGGAGGTTCAAATATGAATGCAATCGTTTCTAGGAAGCTTATGGAAACTTTTGAAAATATCAAGTTGAAGAGGGTCATTTAGATCACATAGGAAAAGTTGAATACAGTTCATTATAACATTTACAGGGCAATCACCACATTCCAAAGTCTAATAACTTCTAACATGACTTCATATTGGGAGATTGTTGTATATTTGGATAACATACTAGGAAATACAAGAAGAAACTCAATGGTACAGAGCTAGGTAGGTCACTCAGATAGTCAATGGGAGAAATAAAACCGAAATAGTGGACTTTTAAGTGAGAAGTAATTAGGTGTTTTGACAAAAATCAGAGATGCCCTCTAACATTGAGATCTGTGCAGATAAAAGGACAAAGCGATTATGGAATGGCAGGCTCATGCAGCATTTAGTTCAATAGCAACTTAAAACCTATGAGTCAGGAAAAAGGAATTCAGAATATTCAAAAATAAGAGACAGCAAAATTTCTCCATTTCCATTTTGCATGAGTAGAGCAATGCTATTTGCTTATGGCAGAACTTCAGGGTCTGCTTGGGTCAGTCAGGGATCAGTTAGAAAATGATGTGAGCACTTCAGAAGAGCTCCATTACCCATATCTTAGAAAATATCTTGGGTTCAAAACCCCACTATTTTTCTTAGAATCTGGAAGTCTCTGCTTATGGAGTGACTAGAAGGTCCATCAAACACATGTGAATTATACCTTCATATTAGCTGTCATTTGGTCCTCGTTCATAGTACCAGATTGTACCATACATAATCCTAGAGAAAATGGGTACTCTCTAAATTACTAAAGTGCTATAGTAACAATTGTTTAGACATTAATCTACCGTCCTCAGCAGAAGAAAATTTGGAAGGTAGAACTTAGTTTATGTCCTTTCTAGGCATTGTGGTTACATTGTAGGACAGTAAAGAAAGGTCAAGTGCATAATTATTGAGCCACTATGCTGCAACCAGTGAGCAGAGGAGTAAAGCGATTAACTGGGGAGATTCTGGATGGCTCAGGCCTTGTACTATTTTTGGAAAAAGAATTTGTCCTGAAATCTGCACACATCCATATGAGCTGGAAGGAGGAGCCACAGTGTCGGGAGCCAGGCCTGGTTCTCTGTATTCGCCCATTCATAGTTGTTGGCCTCCAGCTCTATTTACATACCCCTATTTAACAACATACTTGTCTTCAGGACTTAACCTTGTGATAAGTCCAGTTCAGACAGGATATCCAATATACAGAGTGCTCATTGCAGCTATATGTACAATGGGGCAGACCCAAAGTAAACTTCTGGAAATTCATAGTCCACTGCAAATAAGTGTGCATCCCAGTCTTTGGATTTATATTAAGAGAACTTAGACGACCTTGCCATATTCCAGGAGGCAGGGGTAGATGCAAGCAAAAGGGCAATGACCCCATCTTCAGCTCTAAAGGCATGCTTGATATAATTACCAATAGAGCATAATACGGTCTATTGCATTGGCCACTAAGGGCTGTGTGCACAAAGAACTATAAAGAGACATTATTGAGATGTTTAACAGTCCAAACCAGTTGAAGGCATATCACCTTGGCCAAGAAGGAATAATAACTTATTGGTGGTCACCATATTTATAGAAATGCAAGAGTCCCAGAGATCTTAAATTTCCACAGCAGCTAAGTCTACCTATATTTCTACATAAGCTTGAATGAGGCTATCACTTTATGAATGGGGCTCCTTATTCTGACTGTGGGCAATTACTATAGGATCCTCATCTAAGCTGTCAGCTATGCTCAAGCCCTTCCCCACATTAAAAATGCTCTAGCGTAGCTTTGGTCCACATTAAAAATGCTCTAGGGTAGCTTTGGTCCACAATAACACAGTATCTTATTTTATGTGCTTCCCCGAATTTTGACCCACTAGTAATTTGATTGCCATTTGCCTTCATGCTTATAGGGTAACACTGATGGCTGCTGGCACCATATTTCTTTCTCTCAGATCTGGCCTAGGTAAAGGGAGAGGGTCAGTAGGATGTGGAAATACTAAAACTTGCTCTTTTACACTTTCGGGTGGGGGACTACCTTGAAGGATCTGCAAATGATGAACTCTTTTATAAGCCTATGTAAATATATATTGAAGTGAGATTTTCCCTTACTGAAGTTGGTAGAAAGTTTTCTTGTTATGGATTACCAGGACAGGAATAGCTAAAAACCCAAGTATGGGTGAGAAATCACAAGAATCATTCTCTGGTACTTGGAGGATAGCCCTGGCTGGAGATGTTGGTATCTTGAAAGAAGAACATAAACAATAGCCTTCAATCAGAGCTCAAGGAAAATATATGGGTGGTAACAGGGAATAGGCAGGAATGAGGGAGGGGCAGGATAGGACAAGTCTGATTAGAATTTGAGGAATCAGATTTGGGGTCTTGATAGGACAAAACAGGGATGATGGCACAAGGTCAAATTCTAGGATAGTCATTGTGTATAGATTGTGGCTTTCCTGTATTCCATATTTGTCTTGGTGCTAAGATGTTACAAAGATACTTTGCTAAACTTTTTTCAGAATTTACTCTCAGGATCAGATTATTTTCATGAGTAATGAAAGTTCAACCACAAGATAAAGGATAATTACTTGATTTTTATAATATTTTTCACATAGTCGTGGAAGGTGGTAAAGGAAATGAAGCAAATGGCAACCTTGAGTTAACATCAGAATATACATCTTTAGCACAAGAGAATTTATAAGGACCACAGTTAGGGCAAGGAGAACGTAGCCAAAATGGCAGGATTAATGAGATAAATGTTCATCCAGTTATCCAGTTTAAATGAAACCAAGCTGGCTTAATAATATACCAGCTGTATTTGCGTTCCCTTATAACTTAATGTCCCTTCCCATGACTAAGTCTCTGCGATGGCTATAGATACTTCCTTAAAGCAGTTTCTAGTTTGAAGATTAACTAATGTATAAACTATCCTATCTCTAGAACCAAAATCAGAGGACCTCTATCTTTCATTAACTCTTTCCCTTTCGTAGACACAAGCCCTCCTTCCAGACCAGGCTTGGATAATATTACTAGGCCATGCTCTTTGTCTTCTGCCCATGTTATCACCTTATGTTCATGTCCTATGAAAAGTTTGGGTGATATTGGCATTTGGAGGAAAAGCAGGAACATTTGGTGTCAGACCTGTATCTAGTGTGAATTCACAAGTCATTCTTGGTTACCTAATGACTATGCCTTCAACTAAAAGTACCATTTATAGCATCATTTGGAATAATGGTAGAGACAATGATGTGAGTCCATAACAACATGGCTGATCCTAAAAGAGGTTACACTAATCCTTCTAAGCAAAGAATCCCAGGTCCTGCAATATTAAATGGGTATTAGAACATGCAGAGATAGCCAGAATGCTAACATTTTGGGTACCTGGACTTGATTCAGAAGAGTTTCTGATATTTTAAATCCCCTTTCTCCCAAATGACAGAGGAGCATGACTATCCCAGCTAAGGACCACCTCATCTCTAAGCAAAAACCTAGTGCAGATATCTCTGGAGTAGCTTTCACAAGGTACTTCTAGTATTGGTGTGGCTTATACCACTCTCATTCCTAAGATATAGTAGGTCAATGATAAACACAGGGAGGACCTCAAGAGGTTTTGGTATCTTCTGTTAGATTCTCACTCTTGCCCACGGAAGATTTTAAAGATGCCGGCATCATCTCTCTCAAGAGTGTTCTAAAATGTAGCCAGTGGTTTCAGTTTCCCCTCTCTTCCCTTCCTTTTCTTCCTTTCCTTCCTGGTTCATGGCTACTATGTGAAGTTATGTACAAACATTGTAAGCTTCTTCCATAAGATCAAGGAGAACAAGGTCATGGTCATTAACTAACACGAAGTGGCCACCGATGAGGTAGATGTGTTGACAGCACCAGCATTAGTCTCATATGGAAACCAGAATAGAGATTCTGGATCTTAAGCCAATCAAACTGGTGAACTTCTGCCTAATTTTTTTCTATACTTCATGCCCTGTTACAGCAGTACCATCTTTCTCAGCCCTTCTGCCTATCTCATAACCAATCATAGATAAGTGACATAGGCCATTCTAGGGCACCAAGTCCAAGAGGCTCTTTAAAGAACCATGTAAAATGGGAGGTATACAAGCTCTATACAGCAGTGCTGGAGACTCATGACCTAATTCAATCAAACTTTTAGTCTAGTGCTATCTTTGTCAGAAACACCATAAGGCCTCAAGCAGCAAGTTTGGCACACCTATCTTAAATCTAGATCATGCATTGTTAATAGGAGTGACATCACTCCCAAGGGGTTCTTTTTAAAATTTTATTAAGTTTATTGAGGTGACATTGGGTAATAAAATTATATACATTTCAAGTGTATAAGTATACAATTCTATAAGAAATACATCATCTGTATATTGCATTGTGTGTTTGCCACCCAAAATCAAATCTCCTTCTGTTATCATATATTTGATTCCCTTTACCTTAGAAAATGGTAAAAATTGGTTCTTAAGGAGCAAAGAAATCTTTTTTTTAATGTATAAAGTACATATATGTGTGTGTGTATACATACATATACATATATATACACACACACACAATGTATAAACAAGTACACCATACATATGTAATGTCAAAATTTTACTAGAAGACAACCAGGAAAAGTACCTAAAAACATTTCAGAGGGAATGATAATGATAAAAAAGGTTGAGAAACACTCATTTAGATTGTATGACTTTAAAAAAATAACAGTATTATTATGTTATAATCCACACATAAAATTCACCCTTTTAAAGTGTGTGTGTAGTTCAATGGTTTTTAGTATTGCCACATAGTTGTTCAACTATCACAACCATCTAATTTTAAAACACTGTTCTCATCTTCAAAAGAAACTTTAGACCTATTAGTAGTCATTCCTCACTGCTGCTCCCCACCAGCCTCTCAACTATTAATCTATATTCTGTCTCTACAGATTTTTCTATTCCAGACATTTCATATAAGTGGAATTATACAATGTTGAATAGAAGTAATAAGAGCAGATATCCTAGTATTTTTCTTGATCTTAAGAAAACATGCACAATTTCACCATAAAACATAACGTAAGGTGTGTGCTTTTATAGATAAACTTTATTAAGTTAAGGAAGTTCCCTTCTATTCCTTGTTGAGTATTTTTATCATGAAAGAGTGTTGAGTTTTGCCATATGCTTTTTCTATGTCTATTGAGATGTTCAAGTGGTTTTTTTTCCCTTTATTCTATTGATGTTATGTATTGCAATTCATTTTTTTAGATATAAAATGAACCTTGCATTACTGGAATAAAACCCATTTGGCTATGGTTTATAATCATTTTCTCTACATTTCTATATTCGGTTTGCTAGTATTTGTTGAGAATTTTTGTTTTTATTCACAGGGAGTATTGGTATGTAGCTTTTTAATGATTTTTAAAATCTGGTTTAGTATCAGGGTAATTACTGGACTTGAAGAATGAATTGGGAGCATTTCATATGCTTCTATTTTTACAGGAAGAGTTTATGAGGGATTGATATTCTTTTAATGTTTGGTAGAATTCACCAGTGAAGCTATCTGGTGTAGGCTTTTGTTTATGGGAAATTTCTTGGTTACTGAATGTTCTTATTTGTTATGGGTAAGTTTAAATTATCTGTTTTCCCACTGCATTTCTAATTTGATAGCATACAGTTGCTTACAGAATTCTCTTATGATACTTTATTCTGTAAGGTTGGTAGTGATACCCCATTCTTCATTCCTGATTCTAGTTAGTTGAGTATTCTCTTTTTTGAGAATACTCTTGAGTTCAGTCTAGCTATAGGTTTGTCAATTTTGTTGTTCTTTTCAGAAGATTAACTTTTGGTTTTATGGTGCTCTCTATAATTTCACTATTCTCTATTTTATTTATTTCCATTCATATCTTTATTATTTCCCTCCTCATTTTGGTTTAGATTGCTCTTCTGTTTAAGATAAAGATTAAATTCTTTGGCATCTTATTTCTTTTTTAGCATAAGCATTTTTATGGCTAATTGTATGACCTATTTTTTTCTCTTTTTCCTAACTGAAATGTATTTTACATATAACATTAGTTTCAGGTGTACAAAATAATGATTCAATATTTATAAATATTGTGAGATAATTACCATAGTAAGTTAATATTTATCACTACAAAGTTACAATTTTTTTCTTGTAATGAGAACTTTTAAGATCTACTCTTAGCAATTTTCAAATATACAATACTGTATTATTAACAATAGTAACCATGCTGTGTAGTATATCATCATGATTTATTTTATAATGAGAAGTTTATACCTTTTGACCACTTTGACCCATTTTGCCCACTCCCCACCCCTGACAACCACTAACCTGTCCTCTGTATATATGAGCTCATTTAAATTATTTTTATATTCTACATATATGAGTGAGAGTATACCATATTTTCTTTCTCTATGATTTATTTCACTTAGCATAATGCTCTCAAGTTTTATGTATGTCATTGCAAATAGCAAGATATACTTCTTTTTATATCTGAATAATATTCCATTTTGTATGTATAAAGTTTTCATTTCACTTATACTTTTTAAATCTAGAATTTCTATTTTTAAAAAATATTTTCCTTTTATTGATATCCTCTATTTGGTGAGATATCTCTGTCATACTCTTCTTTAATTCGTTTACTTTAGTCTTGAACATATTTAAATAGTCAATTGGAATTCTTTGTCTGCTAAGTCCAAACCCTGGGCGTCTTTAGTAATGTTTGCTGTTAGCTGCTTTTTTTTCTCTGTGTATGGTATAATTTTCTATTTGCCTGTCTCAATTTTGTTAAAAAATGAATATTTTAAGGCACTGTATTATAACAACTTTGGTATCATATTCTTCCCTTTTCCCAGGGTTTGTTATTGTTTTTCTCATTTCTACTTATTCATTTGGTGACTTTCTGGACTGTCTGTATTTCATGGAATGTATGGCCTTTGAGTTATCTACTAGCTTTTTGTTGTTGTTTTACTTCTCATTTTTTTTTTTTTAAGTGTGGCTTTCCTAATGGTCACCCTTGGGTCAGTATAATATAGTCATTAAGCAAGAACTAGTCAGAAGATTTCTTTAAATGCTTTGCTGGTATGTTTTTCACCATCTGACAGGGGGATCTATGGGAGAAGGCTTGTCTTCAACCTTCTGTCTTTTATTTCCTTCTTGCATAGGATCTCAAGATCAGCCACAGGTGAGTCACTTTTCCTTCCTAGGAATCGTGACCATTTGGATCCTAAGGACTATCTCTGAGCTTTTCAAAGTTTCCTATGGCCATCTAGTTTTCCAGCATTTCCTTTAAATTTTTCTCCAGGCTTTTATTTCCTGTGTTTTAAAAATCACAGCTTCAGGTAGGTGTGATATTTCCAGCAGATTACTATTGTTTTTGGTAGTACTCTAAAGTCAGAGTTCTTTTTCCATCTGAGATGAGCTCTCAGTCAAATCAAAGAAACATAATACACTTGGAATATAGATTTCTCAATGAACTTCAAGTTGGGACAACGTATCAACTGTATCCTGGGGATGGAGTTTTTATAGCAGATACAAAAAAGATTAGTCATATCCATTAACTGCAAGGCTGTTGGGTTTTATAGCTACTGTACTACTGAGGTGGATAGAGAGGAGAATGAGAATAACCCTCAAGAAAATTTAAAGATAAAAAACCGTTTAAAATCTCACTGTTTTATCAAAGTTTGGTAATTTCTCTGGGATGGATAATTTTCATTTCTATCTCTGATTTTGGTTAATTCTAGAGTTCTGAAATGGTTGATTTTAGGGTTTTTTTGTTTTGTTTTGTTTTTGTTTTTTGCCAGTTATTTTCATAGGTCTTGTGAGAAATTTAACCAAGGTCCTCACTCCACTATCCTGGAAGTCAACCTTTATGTAGCCCTTTATACTCTTGCCCATAACAGCCTGTGGGAAGATGGGACTCTTTGGCATAGATGCCTAAGGCAAGTGGACTGGGCGAGCTGAAGAAAGGCCCATGTCCAACAAGGAGTTGCAGCAAGATGGAGCTGGTTAGTTTGGTTGGGCTTCCTATCTTTGTTCCATGAAAGCTGTAGAAACAGAGAAATATGCAAAACCCTGGACATAGTATCTCAACAATGATCACTAATATCATTTTAGCCTGAGTAGCAGAAGATGGCACATAAGTAGCTGGTTTATTTATTTTTGTAGCAGATTCTATAGGAACTCGGCAATATCTCCTTTGCTGATCAATGATAGCAACTGTAACTGTGGTGCAGTTCTCATGCTTGACTTTGGTTTCCTGATTCAAAAACCTGCCAGATCGCTTAGCTTTCTTTCCTTGGAACTCTAGAATGGCAGTCAACTCAAACACAAGCAGCCCAAAAGAAAAGGAGTTGAATCCACAAAGGATCACCCTTGCCAGTGGAAGACAGGAGTTGGCATGAGTGTCCCAGTTTCACATTCTCTAGAGGGGCAACTAGGAAGGTACATTTGGAAGTAGAGGCTGTAAACAGCCTTCCCAGACAGTAAGAGTCACTGAGGACAGGGGGCAATGAACTCCTGAGTACTGCCCCAAGTGAGGGCAGTGGGTAGAATAGGTAGTGAGACCCATACTTAGGGATGGACAAGAGGGAGACAGATAAGAAGGTAGGCATCAGGGGCAGGCAACAATAGTCTGGAGGTGGACTATACACTACTTCATTTTCTAAAAGTTCCTACCCATTAAGAAGTAGATTTTAGAGGAAGGATTTCAGCTGGATTATGGACCTTGGCAAAGAAGGAAGAACCATGAGTTCATTGGGAGAACTATGTTCATTTTAGGGAGGTTGCTCAGCTGCCGCTGAATTCTGGTAACAGCTGTTTAAAGTTGCCACCTCAAAAACCATGTTTTGATGTGACAGCTAAATACAACTGAAAATGTACCTTTCCAATCTAAACAGGTTACAGACTTGCCATTTTGCAAAAAAAAAAAAAAAAAAAAAAAAAAAAAAAAACAAAAAAACAAACAAAAAAAAACCACACACACATCATTTTGCATGTAGAGATTAAGCCAAAATATGGGTTCATTTCTTTCCCAATGATATTATACACGAGGAAATTTGCTGTTCCTATATGCAAATGAAAGTTCAGGTAGCAATTAGAAAATAGAAACAGATAAATACAGACCTACTCAATCTTAAGAATAAATAAAAAAAAGGGATGCACTTTTGCAGTTTGCCTTAAGAGGCTGTTATAAGAGGCACTGAGGAACTTTTAATTATGGTAAGTTAACTTATGGCTGATAGGATCTTCCTTATACCACAGTTAATGAGAGATTGCCTGACACCTGAGCTTTTTGTCCTTCAAAGCAAGATTGTCCAGTGGGCTCTGGTGCCCTCTATACTGAAGGTTCTGAGGGAGATTGAGTTCTGGTCGCGGACAGAGCCACCCTTCATTGTTTTTTTCTCCATCCCTGTTTTACACTCCCTGCGCCTCTCTTTTAGATATTGGGGTCGTTTTCCAAAAACAATTAACCTTCATCCAAGTCCCTGTCTCAGGATCACCTTTCTTTGCCACCCAAATTAGTCTCCATTCCACTCATAATGCCCATACAGTCTTGCCTCTCTGAGGAACTACCTGATGAGCGAGTTAAGTTAAATCGGCCTTGTTTAATCTGTGATTATCCTGTTTTGCAACTTTCCTTCTTGCTTCCTGGCTGCTCTGCAAATCCTTTTGGCAACTCAAATGCATTTTACAAGTTCAAGCCAAAATTAGTAGTACTGGGTCACAGATAAGATTCTCAACAAAGGCAGTGCAAGGAGAAATTGTCAATTGGAAGATGATTTTTTTTAAAAAATTAAGTTTATTGATGTGACATTGGTTAATACAATTACATAGGTTTCAAGTATACAATAATACATCACCTGTATTTGCATTGTGTGTTTACCACCTGAAATCGAATCTTCCATCACCATATATTTGACCCCCTTTACCTTTATTTACCTCCCTCATCCCCCCTTTCTCTCTGGTAACCACTAAACTTGTTTGTGTCTATGAGTTTTGTTTTGTTTTTGCTTGCTTTTGGGTTTTATATCCCACATAAAATGATCTTGCTTTTTAAGTGAGCTTGTCTTTACAGATTGTCTGCACCCTAACAAAACTAGAGACCAAACCTTAAGTTACTGCTTATTTAACATCCGCCTCTTATGTCATCTCCATTTTTAAAAATCTATTCCTTTCATTTTGTTTTCTAGGTTTACTAATCTTTGACATGGGCCTACTTCTTTGCAACCTACAAATGAAGTCCTGCACCCAGAACAGTTGATGGCATTGTTGGTGATGGACCAGATGTTTTTCATCTTTCCAACAAACAACTGAGTCAAACAGAATTCTCTTAGGTAAGGTTCAAACACTGGATAGGTAAGAGATATCCAGTGAAGTTTATTGCCAACCAAGAGATTACAGTTCTTAACTAAACTGGGATTCCATTTGATCTTCATTCCCTGGATCATCTTTGGTATATAGTAGGTATTGGTTCACACTTCTATCACATATGTAAACCTCTCCAATACACACATTATTTCCAAGTGATTTTACATCATTACAATACACTCACAAGTAGAGAGAAGATAGTTAAACTTGTTTCTCAAATGGACCATACTGCCTTTAAAATTTTTTTATGTATCATTAAATTTATGCGCGTTAATTTCTTGACAGTAAGTACTTAAATTTTATTTTTTTATTGAGATATAATTGACATACAACACTATAAATTTAAGGTGTACAGAATACTGACCTTATTTACATATGTTGTGATATGATTGCCACAATAAGGGAATATCCATCATCTCATAGATTTTAAAAAATGTTCTTTATGAAGAACTTTAGGCTCTGCTCTCTTTGCAACTTTTAAATAGACAATGCAGCAGCATTAACCATAGTAGTCATCATGCATATTACATTTCCAATACTTACTTATCTTCACCTTTTCCAAGTCTCCTACCCCCTGCCTCTGGTAACCACAAATCAGATCTTTTTTATTGAGTTTATTTGTTGTTGTTCCACATATAAGTGAGATCATACTGTATTTGTCTTTCTCTGCTTATTTCACTTAACATAATACCCACGTTTCTGCAAATGGCAGGATTCTCTTTTTAACGACTGAATAGTATTCCATTATATATATATTTATATGTATATAAATTAGGCATACACACTACATTTTATCTGTTGATGAATACAGGGATGTTTTCATGTCTTGGTTATTGTAAATAATGCTGCAGTGAATATGGGGGTGCAGATAACTTTGAAATAGTGAAATTGCTGGATCATACAGTAGTTCTATTTGTGATTTTTCGAGGACCACGCATACTGTTTTCCATAGTGGCTGTACCAATTTATAATCCTATCAAGAGTCCACAGGGTTTCCTTTTCTCCATATCCTCACCAACATTTACTATCTCTTGTCTTTTTTATGATAACTGTTCTAATAGGTGTGAAGTGATACCTCATTGTGGTTTTGATCCTCATTTTCCTAATGATTAGTGATGTTGAATACCTTTTCATGTACCTGTTGGGCCTTTGTATGTCTTTAGAAAACTGTCTATTCAGTTCCTTTGAATGATTTTAAAATTAGATTATTTATATTTTTTGCTATTGAGTTAGGTAAGTTCTTTATAATCAGATATGTCAGGTATATGATTTGCATATTTTTCCTATTTTGTAGGTTGTCTTTTCATTTTGTTGATCATTTCTTTTGCTGTGCAAAGCTTTTTAGTTTGATGTAGTCCTGTCTGTTTATTTTCTTACTTGTGCTTTAGGTGTCATATCCAGAAAGCTATTGCCAAGTCCCATGTCAAAGAGCTTTGTTCCTGTGTTTTTTTCTAGGACTTTTATGATTTCAGATCTTAGTTCAAGTCTTTAATCCATTTCGAGTTAATTTTTGTGAGTGGTGTTAAAGGGTCTAGTTTCATTCTTCACATGTGAATATTCAATTTTCCCAGCACCATTTATTGAAGTCTTTCTTCCATTGAGTATTCTTGGCTTTCTCGTCGATTATTAGTTGACCATATATGCATGGATTTATTCTGAGGTCTTGATTTAGTCCCATTGGACTATGTGTCTATTTTCATAAAACAATATGCTATTTAGATTACTATAGCTTTATAATATAGCTTAAAATCAGGATGTATGATGCCTCCTGCTTTCTTCTTTCTCAGGATTGCTTTGACTTTGAGATCTTTTGTGGTTCCATGTACATTTTAATATTTTTTTCAACTTCTGTAAAATATGTATTGGAATCTTAATAAGTATTGCATTGAATCTATAGATGGCTTTGGATAGTATGGACATTTTAACAATTTTCTTTCAATCCATGGACATGATGTACATTTCCTTTTTATTTGTGTCCTCTGCAATTTCTTTCATTAACCTATTGTAGTTTTAAGTATAGAGATATTTTACCTCCTTAAATTTATTTCTAAGTATTTTATTGTTTTTGAAGCTATTGTAAGTGGGATCATTTTATTTTTCAGATAATTTGGTGTTAGTATATGCTTATACTAATTTTGTATGTTAATTTTGTATCCTGCAAATTTATTTAATTTGTTCATTAGATCTTGTTTTGGGGTAGAGGGTATAATTTTCTATATATAAAATCATGGCATCTGCAAATGCAATTTTTTTTTTCGTTCTTTACAATTCTAATGCCTTTTATTTCTTTTTCTGGCCTATTTTCTCTGGCTAGCACTTCCAATACTGTGTTGAATAGGAGTGGTGAGAGTAGACACCCTTGTCTTGTTCCTGATCTTAGAGAAAAATCTGTCAGTCTTTCACTATTAAGTATGATGTTAGCTGTAGGCTTGTCATATTTGGCCTTTATAGTTTATATTCATACAATACTAATTTGTTGTATTTTATTATGAATGGATGTTGAATTTTATAATTTTTTTTTTTGCATCTATTGAGATGATGTTTTAATTCTACTATGATAATTTATTCATTGATTCACATGTTCAGCAACCCTGCAACTCAGGAATAAAGAACATGTTCCTTTTGGGCATGGTGAATGACCCATTTAAATATGCTGAATTTGATCTAATATTTTATTGAAAATTTCTGTATCTATATTCGTCAGGGATATATGCCTGTAGTTTTGTTTTCTGCTGGTGTCTTTTTCTGGCTTTGGTATCAGGGTAGTGATGGTCTCATAGAATGAGGTTGGGAGTATTTCCTCCTCTTTGACTTTTTTTGGGAGAGTTTGAGAATGGTTGGCATTAATTCTTTAAATATTTGGTAGAATTCACCAGCAAAGGCATCTGTCCCTTGGCTTTTTCTTCATTAGAAGAGTTTTATTGATTCATTCTCCTTGTTAATAATTGAGCATTTCAGATTTTAGTCTTAGTAGGCTGTATGTTTCCAAGAATTTTCTCATTTCTTCTAATGATTTATTTCCTGTAATTTTGTTGATTTGGTTAGTCTTGCTAAATTTTTCAATTATCTTTTCAAAGAACCAACACTTAGGTTTAAAAGTTTCCTATCTCATTTATTTCCTTCCTTTGGCTAACTTTGGTCTGTTATTCTTTTTCTGGTTCTTTGAAGTGTAGTGTTAGGTTGTTTACCTGAGATCTTCCTTAATGTGTGTTTATTGGTATGAACTTTCCTCTTCAAACTTTGTTTCCTGCATCCCATAAGCTTTGGTATGTTGTGTTTTCCTTTTTATTCATCTCAAGATAGTTTTTTATTTCCCCTTTGATCCATTGACTGTTCAAGAATGTTGTTTAATTTTCCTCCAATTACTTACTTTGAGTTTTTTAGTGTTGTAGTCAGAGAAGATTTTTGATATGATTTTGACGTTTTTGAATTTGCTAAGACGTGTTTTACGGTCTAACATGGTCTATCCTAGAAAATATTTCATGTATACTTGAAGAAAATGTGTATTTTGCTATTGTCAGAATGTTCTGTATATGTCTGTCATTTAGTACTATTTGATCTATAGTGTTGTTCAGATCTGCTGTTTCCTTAGTGATTCTCTGTCTGGATGATCTATACTTTGTTGAGAGTGGGTTATTAAAGTCTCCAACTATTTTATTTCTATTTCCCCTTATGGCTATGTTATTTATTTATTTATTTTGCTGTCTGTATTTAGCTTCTCTGATGTTGGGTACATAAATATTTACAATAGTTAGATTGACCCTTGAAGACATCCTTTGACTCTATACAATTTTTAGTTTAAAGTCTATTTTACCTGCTTTTTTGGTTACTGTTTGCTTGAAATATCTTTTTGCATTTTTTTGCTTTCAGTTTTTGTGTATCTGTAAAGTGAGTCTTCTGTAGGCAGTGTATCATTGGATTTTTTTTTTCCTTACCTATTTAGCCATTCTGTCTTTTGATTGGAGATTTAAAGGCATTTGTTAAAGTAATCACTGGTAAGTAAGGACATGCTGCTATTTTACAAATTATTGTCTGGCTGTTTTGTAGGTTCACTGTTCCTTATCCTACTGTCTGTGTATGTTTTGATATCTTTGGGGATTGGCACACTTTGACTATTTTATCATGTTCTTTATGTAATTACTACAGATTGTTCTTGTAGTTACCAAGAAGCGTATACAAAAATAACTGCTGGAATTCTTAAACTTTCCTTCACTTTTTCGTTTATTGATGTTACAATTTACATATTTATATTGTTTATCCAATTTTATTTATGGTTATACATTTGTTTTTAAACTAGAGTGGTATATTTAAGAGTGATAATATTTACCCCTAAAGCATATTTAAAGCAATAATGTCTGAAAATTTCCCAAACCTTGGGAGAGAAATGGACATCCAGATCCAAAGGAGTTGAACCCAAATAGGGTTACACTGAGATATAATTGTTGAGTTGCATACAGGGTTGCCCCTGTAAGACTAGTCCAAAGGTGATGAATTGCTATATTGAAAGAAAAAAAGAATTCTATACCTGGTAAAGCTGTCCTTCGGAAATGAAAGAGAAAGACTTTCCTTAGCAAACAAAAGCTGAAGGAGTTCTTTGGAAGTAAAAGGATGCCAGTCAATCATGAAAACATGAGAAAGTAGTGTAAAACTCAGTAGTAATGATAAATATATAAGGGTGCATAAATTACTTACCACTCTAGTTCAAAAGTTAAAAACAAATGTATAAACAAAATTACTGGATAAACAATATAAGTAAATTATAATATTGATAAACTAAAATGTGAAGTAAAAGTAAGAATTCCAACAGTTATTTTGTATCAGCTTCTTGGTAACTGCAAGATAATTTTTAGTAATTACATAAAGAGCATAAAAGAGTCGAAAAGTGCCAATCCCCTAAAGACATCAAAACACACATAGAAAGACAGTAGGATAAAGAACAATGAATCTACAAAACAGCCAGAAAACAATCTGTAAAATAGCAGTATGTCTTTATCAGTCACTAACAAATACTTTACAAGTAATGGGTAGAGGTGGAAGGGCTAATATAATTGGGTAAAATTTCACCTTCTGATCATAGACCAGTGACCCTCATATCAATATTAAATCTTATTATATCTAGCTATTTACCTGTGTTTCCTGGATATTTTTCTGCAGGAAATGACATCTTCACGCTTTCATGAAGTTAGAGAAGAGGAAGTTGGATGTATGCTGTGTCCCAGGCACCTGGGGGTAAAAAGAAATTTTCTAATGGAATGTATGTAACAAATGCTTTCCAGAATCCATGTTCATGGTAGAGTCAATATAATACAGATACAATGGCAATTCTTCTGTTAGATAAATTTGATAATTCCCAAGGTTCCAGTTCAAGACTGTGACATAGGGGAGGCTCCTGAGCTTACCTCCTCCTACCCCTTTCCTTCTGAAGGAAATCCAGAAGACTCCTATACATTTGTGGACTGAGATAAAATCCCCAATCAAAACAGAAGAGGCTGAGATGCAATTTCACAGGAACACCTACTCTGGTGTGGTGACATGCACCTGGGAAGCAACTCCCAGCTTATCCCTCAGGAGTGAAGGTTTTGGGCTCCAGCTTTTAAAACTATCACCTAGAGACAGGTCTTCAAAATACATAGTTCTGAACGCCAATGAGACGTGCATCAGGCTAGAGTGACCTAAAGACAGTTGTATAAAGGCTCATGAGTACTGACCCTGGGTAATTCCCAAAGACCTAGCACAGAGGCAGCAGACTGAGAATGGCCAGGCATTTCATAAAAGAGACCTATTTACTTCTTAAAAGTTTCAACTTGAGGAGTAGACCTCTAATTTTACACACATGTGGAGGCTGACTACAGTATTTTCCAGAGGCTTTTAGATCTTTGTGCTCTCCCTCTGCATTGCTCCAGGTCACTAGTATTGTCCAAAAAGAGCTTGTGTACGTATTGGGCATCCCAGTTTTTCTGGCTGATGCCCAGGGGACATCCCTTGTTAGTCTGGCTCTGGTAGCCAACAGGTGCCATCTTTGCACTCTCCTTCTTTAGGTCACCACATCTCAGAAAAGGAGTTTATGCACATGGCGACCTGGCCCCATTTCTTAATAACCTGACTCTGGTAGCCAGCAGGGCTTGTGTTCACATGTTCAACATGACAATAGCAAATAGTTCTTAACTAGTTATACCCTAAATGGCTCAGTGCAGAGGGAGTACACAGAATGCCCATCTCCTATTCTCCTGAAAGAGGTATATTTTTATACTTTAAAAGCTGCTGCCTGAGAGTTTTGCTTCCAAGTTGTCTGAATCTAGGTGCCAACTGAGATCTTTTCCTGGCAGGTCTTGGCACACACTCAAGTACTGGCAGCCACTAAGAACAAAGAAATCTGCTTGGATAATCACAAAGGATTGAGAGACTACTAAGAGCTAGGACAGTGCTGAATGATAAGGTTCATCTACACAAAATTATTTCTTCAAGACTGGGAGAGGTGGCTGTTTTGTATAATACATAGAAAATATATACAGAAAAATGATATCCTCAAAGTTCTGAAACTCCCAACTGGGAATACTGTACCTGAACAGTGTCCTTCAGATATGTAGGAGTTTTGCAGACAGGCAAAGCTGAAGCAAACAAAAGGGTACTAATTAGCACCAGAAAACATGAAAGTATAAATCTCACAGGTGAAGTAAATAGTATAATTCAGAATGTTGTAATGGTGGTAGGTTAACCACTTATAAATCTAGTATTATAACATTAATTTGTTAATGAATATACAAGATAAAAAGATCTAAATTGTGACAGCAAAAAATAATTGAGGTGAATAAAAATGTAGAATTTTAAATGTATTTGACCTTTAGTGGTTGTTCAACTTAAAATAGACTGTGGTAAATATAAGTCTCATGTTAACCACAAATAAAAACCTATATAGTACATACACAAAAGACTAATCACTACAGAAAATAATGAACAAAATGTTGATTGACAATTATATTAAATGTATATGGTCTAAAGTCTCCAAACAAAGACAGAGTGATTGGTGGATTAAAAAACAGAACCCAACTATATGCTGCCTATAAGAGACTCACTTCAGCTTTAAGGACACATATTCCAAGCAAACAGAAATCAAAAGAGAGCTGTGCCATTATACTTACATCAGGCAAATAACTTAAAGACAGACTGTAGTAAGAGACAGAGAAAGTTATTATTTAATGATAAAGGGGTCAATCCGACAAGAGGATAAACATATAAAACAAAATTTAATATATATATATATAGAGAGAGAGAGAGCAAAAAAGTGATATAATAACAGTAGGGGACTTTAGTACTACACTTTCTTCCAAGAATAGATCACCCAGACCAAAAAAAATATCAAAGGGCAAACACTGGCCTGAAATGACATGTTAAACTAGATGAAATTAACATTTACAGAACATTCTATCTAAAAGCATACACATTCTTAAGCACAAATGGAACATTTTCCAGGATAAATATATTAGGTCACAAAACAGGTCTAAATAAATTGAAAAAGAATGAAATCATATCAGGCATGTTTTTCAACCATACTGGTATAAAACTAGAAATCAATTATAAGAAACTTGGAAAATTTGTATAGGGAGATTAAACAACATGCTAGTGAACAACCAATGTGTCAAAAAAGAAAATAAATGTCTTGAGATAAAGGTAATGGAAATACAATATACCAAAAAGACAATAGAAAAGATCAGTGAAATTAAGAGCTTTTTTTTTTTTTTTTTTTTTTTTGGAAAAAAGTAAAACAAGTAGACAAACCTTTAGCTGGCTTGACCAAGAAAAAGTAAAGGTTCAATTAAATAAAATTAAAGAGATATTACAACAGATATCACACAAATACAAAGGATCATGAGACAACTATGAATGTTACACATTAAGAAATTGGTTCAATTTCTAAAACATACCACCTATCATGACTGAATTATGAAGAAATAGAGAATCTGAACATATCAATTACTATTAAAGATATTTAATCAGTCATCAAAAACCACTTAACACCAAAAGTCCAGGATAAGCTGGTTTCATTGGCGCATTCCACTAAACACTGAAAGAATTATAAATCCTTTTAAAACTATTTCAAAAATAGATGAGAGAATACATCCAAACTCTTTTTATATGAGCTTGATACCCTAGGCAAACAAAAACACTACAAAAAACTACAGGTCAATAACCCTGATGAATCAGGATGCAAAAATCCTCAATCGAATATTAGCAAACTGAATTCAACATTACATTAAAAACATACTCCATGGTCAAGTGGGATTTATTCCAGGGACCAAGAATGGTTCAACATTTACAAAGCAATCAATGTGACAGCACCTTAACAAAACACAGGATAAATAAATTATCATTTCAAGAGATACAGAAAAAGCATTTGACAAAATTCAACATCTGTTCATGGTAACTCTGCAAAGTTGATAGGGAGGGAACATCCCTCAACCTCCAAGGTCATACATGACAAGCCAGAGCTAACATCGTAATAGTTAAAAGATCAAAGCTTTTCCTCTAATATCAGGAATAGTACAAGGATGCCCACTTTTGCCACTTTTATTCAACATAGTACTAGATGCCCTTAGCCAGAGTAACTAGGCAAGAAAATGTAATAAAAGGCATCAGAATCAGAAAGGAAGAAGTAAAACTTTCTATTTGCAGTTGACATAAATAGACAATCCTAAAGACTTCACCAAAAAAAAATTGTTAGAACTAATAAATTCAGTAAAATTGCAGAATATAAAATCAATATGCAAAAATAAACTATCAAAAAAAAAAAACAATCCCATTCCCAATTATATCAAGTAGAATAAAATAGTTATGGTTATCTGAGGCAAAATAAGTGTATACTGAAAACCATAAGACATTGACAAAAGTAATTGAAGAAGACACAAATAAAGGAAAACATATTTTGTGCTCATAGATTGAAAAAATAGTTAAAATGTTCATGTTACCCAAAGCCATCCATAAATTCAGTGCAATCCCTATCAAAATTCCAGTGGCATTTTTTTAAAGGCATAAACAATTCTAAAATTTGTATGGAATCACAAAAATCTCCAAATAGCCAATGTTTTCTTGAGAAAGAAGAGTAAATCTAGATGTATTGCACTTCTTAATTTCACACTATATTGCAAAGCTGCAGACACATAGATCAATGTAATAGAAAATCCAGAAATAAATGCACATATATGTGGCCAGTTAATTTCTGACAAAGGAGCCAAGAATATACAATGGGGAAAGAATAGTCTCTTCAACAAATGGAGTTGGGAAAACTAGATAGTCACATGCAAAAGGATTAAGCTGGATGCCTGCCTTACACTATACACAAAAATCAGCTTGCAATGGATTAAAGACTTAAACGTAAGATCTGAAACAAAACTTCTAGAAAAAAATAGGGGAAACTCAACATTTCTCCCGATGTTTTGGATTTTTCCCCCAATGCAAAGGCAGCACAGCAAAGATTTTTAAAAAAGGGGGGGGGGGCGCTACATCAAACTAAAAAGCTTCCGCACAGCAAAGGGAACCATCAACAAAATGCAAAGTCAGCCTATGGAATGAGAAAAAATATGTGCAAATGATATATCTGATAAGGGGTGAATATCCAAAGTATATAAAGAACTCATATAACACAATAGTCAATAAACCTAAACAATCTAATTAAAAATGGGCAGAGGAACCAAAGAGACTTTTCTAAAGACATAAGATAGACAACAGGTACATGAAAAAGTGTTCAGCATTACTAGTCATCAGGGACGTACAAATCCAAACCACAATGAGATATTCCCTCATTCCTTTTAGAATGGCTATTATCAAAAAGAGTTAACAAGTGTTGGCAAGGATACAGAGAAAAGGGAACTCTTGTGCACTGTTGATGGGAATGTAAATTAATACAGCCACCATGGAAAACAGTATGGAGATTCTTCAAAAACTTAAAAATTGAACTGCTATATTATCTAGTAACTTTACTTCTCTATTTATTTGAAGTAAACAAAATCATTATCTCAAAAAGATATCTGCCCCTCCAGTGTTCATTGCATCATGATTTACAATAGCCAAGATATGGAAGCAACCTAAGTGAATAAAAAAAAATGGTACACTCGGAATGGCATACTAGACCATCCATGAGGAAGAAGGAAATCCTGCCATTTGCAACAAGGTACAAACTTCTAGTTATAAAAAATAAGTACTAGGGATATAATGTACACCGTGTGACTGTACTTAACAATACTTTCTTGTATATTTGGAAGTTGCTAAGGGAGTAGATCTTAAAAGTTCTCATAAGAAAAAGATGTTATGATATGTGGTGATAGATATTAACTAAAATTATTGTCATAAGCATTTCTGCATGTGTGTCTATCAACTCATTATATTGTATACCTAAAACTAATACAATATTATGTCAAGTATATATCAATAAAAAATTGGATAATTTCCTAGGACTTACTTTAACGTCCAGTGAGTCTCCCAACACCGTTATACATGAGTTTCCTCTGTACTCATCAACAGTTCTGCTCCTATATTTCCTGGTTCTAAAATGTAACTTGAGTCTTTAATTTTGCTCTGATTCCCGTATTACCTTTCTAGGTTCTGTGACCTAATTTGGTAAATCTCTTGGGAAATTATCCCATTACCCATGTGTATCTAGAGGACTTAACATACAGCTCCATATCAACAGCTTAGGATACCTCAAAAAAAATGAGCTCTATAAACCCTCATTACATTCCATACATATATTCCATAGAAATCAGAATACAATCTTAAAATATTGGAATCCCCTTATATTCAAATTACTCTCTATCAAAGACAGCAGTCTAGTTTAAGGAATAAAAAATACACCAAATTAATTACTAGAAATCTTCCACAAACTAGATTAACCTCATTAATATCTCCATTTCTGAACTCACCACAGCTACTGACTACTAAGAGGTTTAGTAAGGGAACTGTCCTGATGGATATTTGACAAGTTAGAAGGGTCTGAAAGTAACAGCTTATATAGAATATTCAAAGATTCCATACATTGGAGTTAGAATGCTTCTTTAGGCCATAGCTATTCCACTGTTATTTTGAAAAACATAGATGCTCTAGAATTACATCAAGTACACTGGAGATATGGAATGAAAACTTGGTTTGCACAGAGAGAGGTTAGGTGGTTTTTCATGGACCTATATTTGCAGAGAAAACATGGTTTAGTTAAATTTCTTTGAAGGGTGGTTTTAGGAGGGCCTCCTCCACCCCATCAAAAGTTCCTTAGTACCTTTTAGAACCATGCCTTCCTCATAAGAATACAAATCATTTTAGATTTTTAAATAGTGTTTCTGTCTACCATACTAGAGTCTGCCATTAATTTCCTACATCCCTTTTCATTCATTCCTTTTACACACAGGGGATGGTCCCATGTTATACTACATAGGTTTATGATATTTGATCTCCAACCACCTACCTAAAAACTATACTTGTAATATTCATAGATTACCTTGTTTCAGACATTAGGTAATTTGCCTTGATTACCATGGGGTTGAAAGAAAACTTTGTAGTGTTTATATAATTCTGCCTGTGATCAACTCTTCAATAAACCTGTGTCAAATTAAATATAGTTTAAGTCAGGGTAGAGACTATTCCTAAATCAAGAAGAGAAATTATTTCCAGATGCTCCTATCTGCCATTTTTCCTGGGTCTTGCTTTGTCCAACCAGGAATTAGAATATAGATACAGCTTGATAGAGGTGGGGAAAGGCCCCATTTGTCAAAACTAATCATCAGAGGCCCTGGAATCTCTACCCACATATTCTCTCCTGGACCAGGATAATTCAGGTATAAAGGAACAATTGATAATAGTCAAGGTAAAGATAATTCTATTCAACTAAATGAATGATGGAAAGTGGTTAACTTCACATTGGAGAGTGACCAGACATGCTAAGATACCAACGGTCAGGAGAACAAATAAGAGAGTAAAAATGCCTTTCTATGCCACCTACAATTTGTTCTTTCTCTACATTCAAATTTCACCTTTCTGATTCTGTGTTATCTGGGATCTCAGGATAAGAATTATGGAGAGGGAGTTATCAAAATATGTATGGCCAGGTTCAATGAAAATTTACTTCAGATGATTGCTTTTATGCCTCCCTCCTGAAATTTGCATCATCATAGATCTACCTTATTCAATGTGTAGTTGATCATTCAATAACTTTTCATGATGCTGGTAATTGATAATTTGGGGTCTAACATAAACCCAGTAATAGTTTCAAAAGTGTATAAGTGATTTTTTTTTTTTTGCCCTATGTATGCAAAAAGTAGTGGCTCAAGCTTTAAGACTTAAGCTAGCTTTTCAATTCAAGACAGTCTGCTTTTGCAATTCTCGATGCAAGAAGATTGCAAACTTCTTGGGCCCCTGGTTTCTTATTTATGAGTCAGGTAAGGAAATTCTTCAGTACCATGAAACCTCTATAGTACAAGCCTGTGGTGGGAGAAAGGGCATAGAAGTTTGTATATTGCAAATAATATATAGAAAACATATTGAGAAATATCCCAGATCTCAATATATTGAGATATCCAAATTTCTCAATGCTTTCTAAAATTTATCAGAGAAGACTCTTATTTGCTATCCATTCAAATCTTGGTAAACAAATACTCCTTGAAATTAATGCATTCTCATATTTATTTTAGAAGACTAGAAAGAATGCCAGAGAATTCAGAGAACTTGGTTTAAAGAAACAATTTTGGTAACAGTCAGTAGGGGAATTTCTCCTACCATCACCTGCCCAACATATGGATCTGTACTACGAGTGCCATGGCACTGGGTCCTTACAAAAACCCAGTCCTGCTTGGGCCAGTTTCATAACATGGTGGCCACACGGCAGAGGAAAGAAAGGAATGATTCAGAACTGATGTGCCTAAACCACATCAGAAAGTTAGCCTGAATTTCCAATGACTCCTGCTGCCTCTAAGAGCTCAGTTTTTCCCAATTAGTCAACATATATTTAAGTCAGATTCCCTCTTCCACATTTGTTTTGCAGGAATATAGTAGAATGTTGTGGTGAATGGAGCCCTGCCCGCTCACCCCCCGGGTAGGTGCAGCTGTGGTAGAAAGTTTCATGCCTGTTGCCTGTGACCTCTGTTGAACTCTACTTTCTTGCTTTAGGACTTTCTCTAAGGCCATGTAACACTGCTGGCATGGATCCCTGAAGAACGCAGCTTCACTGAGTTGGAAGGAACATTCCTCTGCCCAACCTGCATCTCAATCAAAGGCTGAAGTTTGATCCTAGTCTCTCAGAATTGTAAGGTTTCTGGTCAGTTAGAAAGACTCCTTGCCCTGATACACAATAGGGTACTTGGAACCTGGGTACTTGTTATTAAAAATGTCATAGGCTGTTGGGGACCTCAACATCTATGCAGACCTCAGCCAGAACCAGATGTTTCCTTCTGAGTTATATTTTCTACCTGTCCTGCTTTGGTGTGAGCTGGAAAGAACAAGAACTGGGAAGGAAGCTCATATTGCTAATGTGGCTGATTCAGTTATTGTTCAGTCTATCATTTCCAGCCTTATGGAGTTGAGGAAAACATCCTTGCCTTTGCCATTACTAGATATTTGTTGTGTTGACTCTGGTATCTTGGGAGACAAATGCTAAGTTTCCCTCCCTCTCTGACATTCAAAGTCCTATGAGGTTACCTGTACCGATGAGTGGTCTCATGCATGGCTGCATCAGAATCTGAGTTAGGTGTAATATGTTCTATAGAAAGTTCTCCAAGCAAGTGGCTGAGCAGAGGAAAGCTCGTTCTCTTCCCCACACAATCCTCTTTATGCCTACTAAAGATGGGGTCTATGACATTTCACAAATCTTGAGACACCAAGGATAGACCAAGGAGTCATCAGAGCAGAGGACGCAATCCTTGTTGTGCTTTGAACGGATCCATTGGCCACTAGACTGCCTCCACTTTCACCAAGTCTCTGGAGAAGATCTATCCAGAAAAAGGAGCTTTAAGGCACTAATGCCTGGGATAAGCTTCATTCTTTCCCCACTTGTCTGTTAAGGCTATTTTCAGGAGCCCTAGATATTTATTGTAGCATATTCAGGAAACAGGTACCTGATGTGTTCTCTTGATGGTGGAAAGGATAGCAAAATTGGAGGTCAGAGGGTTTTGTCTAGTATTCATATACTGAGAAATCCCTATTTAGAATGTATTTGCCTTCTCCATTCCCTCATATCCAGACTATTAGATATTAGTATGAGTTTATATACTTGCACAGAATGTGTTATAATTACCAAGGTCCCCGAAGCAAGACAAACCAACTACTTGTCAGATGAATTACCTGGTAATTACAGCAATTCAAGCATTTACTTTAAACATGATGTCTAAGTCTATAATAATACACAAATTGTCTTTCTATTAGGCAGTGTATATCTGTGGCTGCAAAGATAACCTCTTTGGCAAGGTATGAGTCTGTCCTTGGGCACCTCATAAATGTGAGCTGAAAGGATAAACCACAACCTTCAGGGTGTCAAGGGCTCTCCAGATCATGATTAAACTTGGGACTCTGGTATCAAATAACAGCAAAACTGATACTGGCATACATTCTGGACTTACAAACCTTCCCGATTTTCCCAGAGGCCTAGATCATACCAGCTAATAGAAAAGCATTAGCTTAAGTCATCACAGCCTGCTTAGCATATTATCTTTTTAGAGTTTAATTCAACACTACATTATTGAGCAAATGTCATACACCAAGTTCTGTGCTAGGCTTTAGAGTAATTTCCTTCCCATAATGTAGCAGATATCTAATTCTCTAGTTATTTATTTCCTAGTTACTTATTTCAGAAAAATTTTAAGTCTCTATCATACTGATACAAAAACACAATCACTACAGGCATCTGAGCTGAGATGATTGGATAGCAAAATCCTGTTCTCGGGGATGAGAGGATATAGGAGCCACTACATCCATAGTCCATTTGTAGTAGACATGAAATGTGCCACCCATATCCCTTTTCAAAGAAAGACTTTCTGAAGCTACAGAGAGAGTGGTCCCAGCCAGCCTCCATCAGTCAGCTTCTTCAGGATCTTCACCGGCTGCCGAGAGTCACCTCACCAAAGATCATGCCCTCCCTGGGGAAGCCCATAGCTGGTGACTGAATGGGACATGGACAATTTGGCCCAATGTGGAACATATCTGATAGGCAATATTGCTTGAAAGCTCTCCATCACCAGGTAGTTCTGTATTGCAACAATCGTTCTCTGCCATACACAGCTTCCAATCCTTTCTTTCACAGATGCCATTCCCTGATAAACATCACATACTCTAAACTCCCTTCACGTCTACTTCAGAGACTCTAACTTGTGAGCCCATTTATTCTAGATTCTTCTACCTGACCTCAGAGCCAATGTTACGGTAAATAAAAAAGCAACGCCTTTATATCCCTACCTTTCCGTTTCCATTTTTTAATTTTCATACTGTTCCCTATCTTATACCTCCACTCTAGAATTTACCAAGTATCAAAGCTAACAAAAATATCTTGATAATAAAACTTTAGCTTCCTCCTTAATGAAATAGAGGTGCCACCTTCTAATGGGTTGTTGAAATGACTGAAAGGAGACAAAAGAATATGTAGTGTGGTATGTGGCAAACAGATATCTTTGGTCACCATTAAGTTTAATCTTGTAAAACCAATAGTCTGAGGTGTCTTAGGCATATCCGCATTGGGGCTGGCAAATGAGAGTTACTTCATATTAAAATGAATCCCCAGAAATGACTTCAACCACAATATTATCAGAAAAAAGAATAAGATATTGTTAGGGTTAGGGAGAGAGGGGAATCTACGTATGTTGATTTGTATGGATCCTAATTCATCTGTTAGTCAACCAGGCCTATACAGATGGCATGGACATTGGCTCAAATGCTGATCCAGTATTCAGTTTCTTATACCTAATTTGAATAAGTTTGTTGAGTTGTAAACTTCTCTAAACCCTAGAGATCTAGGTAATCCAAAATATGGTGTCATGTAACATCAAAAAGTCATTTAAAAATAACTAGTCTATCCATTTGCTATTTTATAACTATCAGACATAAAAGGAAAAATCTCTTATTGCAAGATAACCAGAGATGATTTATACATCTAGTAACAGAGTAACTAAAATTTTCCCATAAAGAAAAATTTTACAGCCCAGTTAGCATATAACTCTTCCCTCTCCATCCAAATCAGTTTCTTCTACCATAAATAGACTTAACTTTTTTCAAATACTATTTCCTCTGCTACCCCCAGGGCTGCTGACCAGTTGCCAAGGTGTAACATGGGAAGAACTCAGGATGAGCTTCAGCAATACAAGAAGTATAAGATCATGTATTGTAACACTCCTTGAGGTGAACTGGCTTGGCTATTAACAGAATAGATTTTTATTTGGCCTACTTTAAGCTAATACAGAGCTTCAAGGCAGTATTCAAGACAAATTCAACCATATAGAATTTTATGGCCTCCTCCCTGCTATTCCCTTCTTCAAGGCTATTCGCACTGTACTATCAGCCTCTGACTTGATAGTTTCCCAACTCATATTATTATTAACTTTGGCACAGATCATGTTAGGTGTTCAAGCTGCCAACAGTGGTTGGAGCTATACAGAATTAGCCCCCAAGATGTATTCCAACAGTTCTATCAAACAGCCAGATTAGGGTGCCTAAGAAGAGGAAATATCCTTGGCCTTAGCAGACATGTTTCTCTCTCTCTCTCTCTCTCTCTCTCTCTCTCTCTCTCTCTCTCTCTGTCTCTCTCTCTCTGTGTGTGTGTGTGTGTGTGTGTGTGTGTGTGTGTGTGTGAGAGAGAGAGAGAGAGAGAGAGAGAGAGAGAGAGAGAGAGAGAGAGAGAGAGAGAGAATGTCAAAAAAGACGGCAAAATTGTTTGGCAGCCCTTGTTTTTCACTTAGAATTAAATAGTCTTTTTTTTTCACTATTAAGAATTTCCCTGTTTTTATAAGGAAACTAACTGAAGTACTTACCAAATTCCAGAAGAAAAAACATTTGAGGAATGTTACATAGCAGTGAAAATGAATGAACTACAGATGTATGCAAAAGTACATAAATTAGTCTTATGCAATGTCAAATGAAAAAAAAAAAAGATCCAGATGACTCTCTACACTATGATAATTTTAGCAAGTACAGAAACAAGCAAAGCTAGATGTATTAAGGCTTATAGGTGATAATTATCTAAAAAAGTAAATAATCAGAGAATGGTTATCAAGTGGAATGTGAGAATGGAAGCAGAGGCTTAGGGATGAAAAATAGAAATATGAAATATTTGAAATGTTGGTTTGGATGTTAGGTTTATTATTTTATGTAACCTATAACAGAAGAACATACCAAGAGTATCAAATATTACATAGAAGGAAAAACAACTAGGCTTTTTACCTGTCACCCATTAGGCCAACTTTGGTTCCTTGACCTAGTAGCAACTTTTCACTAACAATTTTTTCTATATACGATGGCACCTTCTGGGGCAGCTGCATATCTATAGCCAACTTAACAAGTTATTTCATCCCATCAAAGACAACTTAAGAAAGTATAAAATCTTTGCATGGAAACATGTAGCCTTCCATATTATATTTCAGAATGACTGATGGGGATTTCTTAGGAGCTGCTTGAAGTTTGTCTAAGGCAGGAAAATTTTCTTTTACTTTCAGTTCCAGTGAAAGGGCTCCTTAGGAACAAGGGAAAGCCTGGACCTCAGCCCTACTATCCAAGATGGTACATTTTCACCTGCTCTCACTTGACAAAGAAATTTGAGCATTACTTAATACTGTTGCATATCTGCCACCAGAAAGCACTCCATGAGGTAATATAAGTCGGAACTATGCATACTCTTTCCCTCTCCAGTCACATTTGATTGGATATGTACTGACTCTTAAGCTATGTGAGGCTGGATTTCATCTGGATACCCAAGCCATATGAAGTCAGACCCTTCCTCCCCTCCTCCCAGTGTCTCCTACCATTTGTGTGGCAGGCTACAGAGGTGTATTGTTCACCACCAAACACATGGAAACAGACCCTGCTAAGTTCCTGGTGCCCTGATACCAGTAACAGAACCATGCAGAATGAGAAGGCAGAGTTCCTATTTGCATGCTGAACACTGCTTTCCTCAAATGACCGAAACGTTAGCTTTCTACCTGGAATATAGGACACCATTCAGGCAGGGTTATAGAAATCATGGAGAAGGATGACAGAACCTGGAATTAGTCTTCCTTTATCTTAAATTATGTGAAGAATATTCAAAAGAAAGTTTTAATATCATTATTACTGACCCAATAGGTAAAAATGGTAAGGAGGTTTTTAAAGGAAATTGAAAGAAAATTTCAATTCCCGCCATTTCAGATAATGGTGGGTAGCACTGACTGAGTTTCCTTGACACACAAGCAGGTCATGGTGGTCATCACACTGAATGATGTCAGCTTGCACGTCTCTGTTATGTAAGCTCTCAAAGGGCTCACAACCACAGTGCTATGTAGTTCCCAACTTTCCCACAAACTGAAGGGAAGGAAGCTATTTTAGATTGCAAGACTGATGATGCCTCTTTGAGAAACTTCAAATAGATTTCTAGGACCATGCTTTCTTCACAATACAGAGTACACAGCTTTGCTCAGAAAATGTTCCTACAACTTGCCTTCTGTCATATTTGTCAGATGCTTACTGCTATTTGGGTTTCTCTGTCAAGCTTGTGGTTACAAATTTTGTGAGCACTCTTCTTAGAGCCCACCATCTGCTTCATATGAGCAAAAGAGATCCTTAGTTAGAGTACAGGGTATTCTGTCTGTGCACTGTCTGTATAGACTGGAAAAAAAGCTCTTAATTCCAAATTTTATTATTTTTTGACAAAGGTTTACTGGCACTATTTTCTTTGCTATTGTGTCAAATGAGTGTTTATTTCTCAGGTGCCCTTTAGCTATTCCAGAGCCCATACTTTTATATTTGACACTCTCAAAACCCTTCCCAGACGCTTCCTTCTCCCAGAGGCAGAGGTCATTCTCCATTCCCAAGGAGGTCAGATTAAGGAAGATGCAATGTGAAGTCGCAGTGAATCAGTGAGCCTCCTCTTTGACCCTGTTCATTAGCTTAAGAATGAGACTAGTACATTGGTCTCAGTCATGTCCCCTGTACAAGCATAGGGGACAAGCACAGAATCAATCACAAAGAAAAAAAATTAACCTGATCATGTGGACAAATTCAAACTATTATTGAGAAACAGAAACAGTGAAGTCATGCTTTCCACTCAGATTTGATTAGGATTTATGAAACTCCATACAAAGGCTAGTGGCATGTGCATATTGTGCAGTAAAGATTCTAAAGGCTCAGACCCAATGCTAGAGGCATTCCAGCTGTCCTGAATAGAATCCAACCATGAACATACTGCTCTTCAGATAGTCTGATGAGTTTGTTTTAGTGAGCTGATGGCAGCAGCTTCAACAAGCATCTGTATATACAAGATCCTGTTTCATATGTGCTAGTTCACATCACTTGTCAAATGGTTCAGGAAGTAGAATATTTAAATGCAAAGACTATCATTTATAGAAGCATAGAATTAAACAATATATTTCTCTATGAAGGTCTCCTTATGAACACTGGCAATTTTGGCTTTTCAACAGAAAGACAGTGGGGTCTTCCTGGAGTTATTCTCAGTAGGTAGAACGGTCTGTTTGCTTTGTTTCCTGAATGGCCATATAGAAGACCCTAACTGAAAGGCCATCCAGCAGTTTGTTCTAGTTCATAATAAATTTCTTTGGCATTGTATGAGCTTATCCTGCATAAGCTGCTTCTCTCACGCAGCCAAGATCAGATCATCTTTATGTTGGGCCAAAGGCATAACCCCTCCAAATACTGGTAAGTTAAAAAGTCCCAAAGTAATTCAGAAGCTTGTGGAAGACTATGTTAAGAAAATCAAGAAAAATCTCACTCCTCCCCAATTCTATCTTCCATTAAATTATCCAACACACTTAATCTAAAATCAATTGCAGGCATTACTGCACTGAGAATCCCTCATTGACAGCGTAATGTGTGCACACATCTAGACTGCCCCTTCTAGTCATAATGTGCACATCAACTTCCTTGCAGACTACTAGAGGAAGAAGAATGGGTGGCAGAACACCACCCTTCTACTTCCTTTCTATAAGATCAGAGAACCTATTTATAGAGAAGTTGCTGTAAGGATACTTACAGTTCATTTTCTAGAACATTTATAGGGCCATAACTGCACATTGCCTGTTTTCCCTTTGTAGCTATGGGATAAAAAGCCATTTGCAATTCTGGTTTGTTCTGTCTTCTTCCCTTGTCCATGAGCCAAGACTGCTCCGGATCTACAAATGGCTGCTGATAGGCCATACATCAAATGGTGCCCATCTGTTAAGTAAATGAGTATTTTGCGGGGAAAGAAAATAAGCAAAGCCTATTTAGAGGAAAAGCTATGAAGACTTTTAAAGTAAAAGCCAACTAATCCAGCGTCTGAGTAGAGCAACACATTTGGAAACTGTTCCCTTTGGGTACGCTGATCATGGAAAGGCCTTTGTATCACAGAAATAAGACCTGGGCACCAAAGAGGAAGTTTTTCACATAAAGTACCAGACAATGCAGTCTGTTCGGACTTCAGCTGACTAAAGGAATCTATTTTTGTGCTACAGACACTTATTTCTACAAAGCACAATGAGTGTTACAGCACAATAGGATGGTATTCTGGGTAAACTAATTGATCGACTTCTCTGTCTCCCTTCTCTCTGGAGCAAATGAGAGTGAGAGGCATTCCATATATTTAATATAAATGGAATTATGCAATATGTGATTTTCATGTCTGGCTTTTTTATTCAGCATAATGTTTCCCAGGTTCATGCAGGTTGTTGTGTGTATGGCTTAATAGCATTCTATTGTATGGATATGCATAATACTGTTTATCCACTCACCAGTTGATGGACATTTCGATTGTTTCTACTTTTTGGTTATTTTGAATCATGCTTCTATGACCATTCATGTACAAGTATTTGTTGGAATACATGTCTTCAATCTTTTGGGTGTACAGTTGACCATTCAACAACATGGATTTGAATTGCACAAGTCCATTCACACAAATTTAACACCAATTTAACAATCACCCATAAAAATGCCTTAATGAGAGAGTTCTGGAATCTAGGTAAGAGGTTATAGTACCCAGTGGAGCACAGAAATTAGAAAAGATTCATTAAAAAGATTAAGAAGAACAGTTTCACTTTACCAATGTCTCCTATACCCCAACCCAGAACAGCACAGCACCAAGGGTGCTTCCTTCAGCCCACAGTTCTACCATGAAGGAAAGAGAGAGCAAAGTGAACTTCCTCAGCTTCTGGGATGCTACCTGAGAGGCCTACTTCTGTTGTGCCTCACCCAGAACACTGAAGGACCTGGCATGGCTAAATTGCCGAGGGGTAGGAGGGAGCTACAAACATAGAAAAGGGTGGGGCTCTCAACTGTTGGCACAGGGATCTCAACAGCTGGCCTGTGACTTCCTGGCAGAAGATTTGTCTATACATGGTTCCTGGCACCAGCCCCACCCACTATGCACATTGGTGCTGGAACTGTCCATTCATGGACCCTTGCATTTGACCTGCCCACTCATAGTCCCTGGCATTGAGCCTGCATGGACCCCACCAGCCAGACCACCTGCATTTTTCATAACCAGCCTACCAGAACAGTCTGACTAGTAAAGGGCCTTTCATGGTAAGGTCAGTCTACAAAGACTGAGAGGTGACTATTTATTCAGATACCAAAACAAGACTATGAGGATAACGAAAACTCAGGGAAACATGATTATACCAAAGGAACAAAATAAAGCTCCAGTAACTGGACCTAAAGAAATGGGGATCTGTGAAATATCTGACAAAGAATTAAAAATCATCTTCAAAACTTCAATGAGTTACAAGAGAAAAAAGATAGACAATTAAATTTTAAAAAATGTGCATGAACAAAATGAGAAATTCAAATTTAACAAAGAGACAGAAACTAAAAACAACCAAATAAATTCTGGAGCTGTAGAATATAAAGACTGAATTAAAATTAAAAAAGAAAATCAACAGCGAGCTTCTACAGCAGACTCAATCAAAGACAAATCATTTGAAATTATCGAATCAGAGA
This sequence comes from Eonycteris spelaea, assembly GCA_003508835.1. NCBI lineage: Eukaryota > Metazoa > Chordata > Mammalia > Chiroptera > Pteropodidae > Eonycteris > Eonycteris spelaea. The sequence goes on along the minus strand of PUFA01000381.1, from coordinate 463,507 downwards.
AACAAAAATAAAGGAGAATGGAAAAGAGAAAAGAAAAAGCCTACAGAACTTATAGAATACCAGTAAGTGAAACAATACACATTATTGGAGTGCAAAGAGAGACAAGTGAGAGAAAAGCGTAGAAATTGTATTTAAAGAAATAATGACTATAAGCTTCAAAAAACTGGGGTGGGGGGTGGAGAGGGGAATAGACATATAGATTCATCAAGCCTGAAGGCTCCAAATATGCAGAACCTGAAGAGATCTTGAGAGAAATAACTAAATTATCAAATTCAAAGGCAAAAAGAACATTTCAAAGCAGCAAGAGAAATTCAGCTCATCACATACAAGTTAACCCCCATAAGACTCTAAGCAGATTTCTTGACAGAAACCTTGCAGGCCAAGAAAGACTGGGGTGATATATTCAAAGTCTTAAAAGAAAAAAAAATGGATTCAATTTAACAGTAAAATAATAGAGTAATAAATGCATTAAAAAAGAATTTCCAACCAAATGCTGCCTATAAGAGACTTACTTTAGATTTTAAGACACATGTAGGCTAAAAGTGAAGAACTCCAAAAAGGCAGTCCATGAAAATGGTAACCAGAAGAGAATAGAAGTTGCTACTTATATAAGACAAAATCAACTTTAAAAAAACTGTTACAAAACGAAGAAGGTAAATAATGATAAAACTGTCAATTCACCAGGAAAATATAACAATTATAAATATATATGCATCCAACCTTGGAGTATTTTTATACATAGAAATATATACAGCAAACATTGAGAGAGAGCTGAAAGCAGATAAAGATAATACAATGATAGAAGTAGACATCAATATATTATTTTCAGTAATCCAGACAATATCAGTAAGGAAAAAGCAGACTTTAACAACCTATAAAATAAATAATCCTAACAGGTATACACAAAACGTTTCACCCAGCAGCAGCAAAATACATCTCCTTTTTCACAGAACACTCTCTAAGAGTGATGCACTAGGTCACAAAACAAGTCTTATAAATTTAAAAGCACTGAAATCATTCTGAGCATCCCATCCAACCACATGGAATGTAATTATAATAACAAAAGGAAAAATAGAAAAACAAATACATGGAAATTAATCACACTTTTAAAATCAAAATGGAAATAAAAAATATCTTGAGTCCAATGGAAACAAAAACACAACATACTATAACTTGAGATGCAGCAAAAGTACTAAAAGGGAAGTTTATAGCAGTGAACTTCAACATTAAAATGGAAGATCTCAAATAAACAACCTAAATTACACTTCAATGAACCTGTAAAGAAGAACTAAGCCTAACATCAGCAGAAGGGAGGAAATAATAAAGTTTGGAGCAGACATAAAATAAAGAGTATAAAAATTTAAAAAATAAAAAAATTAAAAGTTCATATTTTGAAATTATAAAATCAGAAGTGTAAGAGGAGATATCAAAATTGATGCCATAAAAAATATCATAAGAAACTATTATGAATAATTATACGCTAAAATATCAACAGCCTAGGAAAAAAAGGATAAATTCCTAGAAATATATAACCTATCAAGGATGGCTTCTTAAAAGATAGAAAGTCGGAAAAGATCAATAACAAGTATATTGAGTCGGTAGTCAAAAAACTCCCATAAAGAAAAGCACAGGACGAGTTGGCTTTACTGGTGAATTCTATCAAACGTTTAAAGAAGATTAATACCAACATAGAAGAGGCGACACTTTCAAATTCATTTTATCTGGCCACCACCATCTTGATAGCCAAGCTATAGACAAAGATACCACAAGAAAATAAACCTATAAGCCAATATCTCTGATGAACATAGATGCGAAAATCCTTAACCAAATATTAGTGAACTGAATTCGGCAGCAAATTAAACAAATTATAAACCATGATCTAGTGGGATTTGTCCCTGGGATTCATGAATGGTTTGACATATACAGATCAGTAAGTATGACAACCACATTAACAGAATGAAAAGTAAATATTATATGATCACCTCAAAATATACAGGAAAAGCATTTGACAAAATTAACCTTTCATAATAAAAACTCAAATTAGGTATAGAAATTTCTTTACCATTTTTTTCTATTATGTTCTTACCTCAGCACAATAAAGGCCATATGAAAAAGACCCCAGATCATGTCAAATTCAATGGTAAAAAACTGGAAATATCTGGAACAAGGCAAGGATGCCCACTCTCACCACATTTATGTAACATGGTACTGGACGTCCAAACCAGTGAAATTAGGGAATAAAAAGAAAGAAAAGTCATGCAAATCAGAGAGAAAAAAGTAATCTTTGTTCATAAATGACATAGTCTTATATATAGACTCCACAAAAATCCTGTTAGAACAAATGAATTCAGCAAAGTTTTAGGATACCAAATCAACGTACAGTTGCATTTTTATACACTAACAATGAACTATCTGAAAAGAAAATCCTATTCATAATAGCAAAAAAAAAAAAAAGAATAAAACACTTAAGAATAAACAACCTACAAGGAAAAACATACACTGAAAACTAATAAAATACTGATATTACTGACAGAGTGGACAGATCAGCCCTGAATTTTGTCATCTAAGAAGGATATACCTAGAAGTCCTCTCTGACCTTGAGATGAGGACTTTATTCTTATGACATTTCAGGGGAGGAAAGGAAGTGCATTTCACATTTGTTTTACATGAGCCAAATCAGTCTGGCAGAATATAAGATCACCAATTCCAGAACCAAAGTAGCCCTACTCAAAAAGGGCTAGGTCTTCCCTCCCCAATGCAGCCTCTTGTACCTTTGTTTTTATATGGTCTTGTCTCAGTCATAATTTGATTTTATAAGTGATACAGAAGAAGCTATTTATTAAAGGGATTACAAATAGAGCAGCTCTTGGGGAACTCTATGCTAGGAATGTGTTCCTGCAACTGGTGTTAGGCCTGGAGATGCTTTGGGCCAGTTGGTCTGGCAATTGGGACCAAAAAGTAAATATGACATGAGGGGTGGTGAGGATAAACTAACCATATCATTTTGCCACCACTTTCAACCATGATGAAATGGAGGACCTGTAGAAGCTGGTGTCTTTTTCTGCAGTGCTAAATATGAACCTGGCCCAGTCGTTGGACGCTGAAAGAAGAGATCTCATGGACCTGAAAAAGTTGCAGTTCTCATGCACCTCAAAATATAAGCCAGCAGATCCATGGTTATGGGCATGAATTCCCACAGGGTCTGCACTACATTAAAATAGTTTTATTCATACCTCCTGTAACTCATGCGAAATTTTTTCTGATGAGTCAAAACATAACTGTAATGTATAAGGCCTTATGCTAAGGTGGCCAACCTAGTATTCATAAGACTGTGATTCTATTTGTGCTGAAGAACACTCCTCTCTTTTCAGGGCTTCCCTTCACCGCTCCAGGTTAGTGGTTCTAATGCAATGAGAAGATTTAAGTCGAGCGGATAAAATCTGTAGATAAACGAGCATGGATTGACGGAGTATAAAGCATACAGTGAAGGAGGAAAGCAGCAGTAGGTTACTGTTGCCACACTGCTGATCATGAAATCATGGAAATTATTGCATCTGTTTGGGAGAGATGTGACATGGAAAGATGAATCTGTTACTAGAATGTCTCAAGGAACAAATGTGACTCTGGTTAGATCTATGTAGTTATCGGCTAGAATTATCCAGTCATTTTAAGGAGAAAGGGAGGTTTTTGAAGCCCAGTATGATATCGTCACTTGATCTCGGCAAGTAGGATGACAGTTCATAGCTGTCTTTCTACTTTACAATGTGGTTACTTTGTTCCAAAGCCCTGAAGAGGACCACTGTGAGGGCAAAAGATCAAAGATGTTTATACTTGGCAAGTGAAATTCCTAATCCTTGTAAGCAATACTTTAAGGTTTTCTATCTAGAAATAAATTAAACATTACTTAATATTACTTAATACATAAATATTAAGCATTGTTCTGCTAGACATAGCAAGGAGTTCTTTATGCACATTATCCGCCATACAAAAACAGATATCTTCTGCATATTAGAAGAAGCTAAGCTCTGGGCACCAGCAAGATGGCAGAATAGAAAGTTCCATCCCTTAAACCTCCACAGAAACACTAATTTTAACCAGCATCTGTGGAGGACAATACCTTTATGGAAAGCAGGGAGTCTGGCTGAGAGGTTCCAGCATCCTGATGCAACAAAAAACTCTAAGAACAGATGCACAGTTCCACTTTATCCATATCACCCCTCACAGTAAGATAGCTCAGTGCCATGGAAGACCCATTCAGCCTGCGATTTCTCCCACAGGGAAAAGTCAAGAGTGAAAAGTGCATCAAGCTTCTCCAGCTTTGTGGGACAGTGCCCAAGAAGCCCATTTCTGTCTTGCCCCACCTAGAACACTGAGGGGATTTGCATGGCTGAATAATCTGGGGATAGATGGGAACAGGGAGAAAAGCAGGGACTCACAGCAGACAGCATGTGGTCCTCAACAACTGGCTACAGATACTACTAACCAGCTTTTGGACTCCACTAAGAACCCTGCTCATAAACCCTGTAGGACACCTTACCTGTGGAACCCCCAGTTGGTGGACACACACACCAGTACTCCATGCACCCCCTCCCCCTGTAGCTGGCACCTTGCACTATCCCATAGATGACGTGTGTGAGCCTCTGCAGATGGTGTTTATGAGCCTTCACAGATAGCATATGCAACCTCCTGCTGATGGCATATGGATATCAGCAGCTGGCTCAAAAATACTGGATTGGGAGAAGGCATCCATACATCAGGGTACTCTATCCTAGGAAAAATAAACAAGGGGCTCCTAGCATCTGGCCTGGCTTTGTGGGATAAAAAGAAAGCACTTATTCCCAAGACTTCTCCCCCAAGAGGAACAAGAGAGTAGAATGGGAACATCTATAGAAAAGATTTGAGAGATTTCCAGATTCTCTAGCCAGGCTGAATGGTGAAGGCCTTTCTCGCCCAAAATCATATCATTTGAAATTATCCACTCTGCGGAATGAAAAGAAAAAAAAAGTATTAAAAGAATGAAGAAAGTCTATAGGACTTTTGAGGCAAAAGCAAATGAATAAATATGTATTATTGAAGTCCCAGGAAATGCAGAGAAAGAGGTAAAAACTTGTTTTAAAAAAATAATGACTGAAAACTTTCCAAATCTGGCAAGGGAAATGAACATCTAGAACCATGAAGCCCAAGGAATCCCAAATAGATTGAACATAGGTCTTCGCCGAGACACGCTGTAATCAAGTTTCAAAAGTCAAGTTTCAAAAATCTACAGAAAAGATTTTAAAACAGCAAGAGAAATGTGACTTGTTACATACAACGGATCTCCATAAAACTATCAATAGATTTCTAAGCAGAAACCTTACAGGCCAGGATAGAGAGGGATGATATATTTAAAGTGTTGAATGAAAAACGAGAAGACTTTCAACCAAGAATGCTATACTTGGTATAACTGTCCTTCAGAAATGAGGAATGATAAAGAATTTCCCAAACAAAAAATCAGAGAATTCATCATCATTAAACTTTCTCTATAAGAAATGTTAAAGAGAGTTCTTCAGGTTGAAACGAAAAGATGCTAATTAGGAACATGAAAATCTATGAAAGTATAAAACTCACTCTAAAAGTAAAGATATAGCCAAATTCAGAATGCTCTGAACATTGTAATGGTGATGCATAAATCTCTTTTAATTCTACTATAAAAGTTAAATAAAAAAGTATTACAATTACTGTAGCTACAATAAATTGTTAAACTAAATGCAATATGAAAAGATATAAATTCTGATATCAATAACACAAAATGAGGCAGCAAAAGAGTAAAAGTAGAGAGTTTTGTATTCAATCAAAGTAAAGTTATTTTCAGCATAATTGACTGTTACAACAAAATGCTAGCAAACCAAAATCAACATCACATTAAAGAGATCATACACCATAATCAAGTGGAATTCATCCTTGGGATTCATGAATGGTTTAATATACACATATCAACAAATGTGATTACCACATCAACAAAATGAAGGATTAAAATTATATAATCATCTCAATGGATGCAGAAAAAGCATTTACAAAATTCAACATCTTTTCATGATAAAAATTCCCAACAAGTATAGAAAAAATTTACCTCAACACAATAAAGTCCATATATGACAAGCCCACAGCTAACACACATCATACTCAGTAGTGAAAAGTTGAAAGCTTTTCCTTTAAGATCAGGAACAAGACAGAGTTTACTCTCACTGCTCTTATTAAACACAATACTGGAAGTTCTAGCCAAAGCAATCGGGTAAGAAAAAAATAAATAAAAAGGCATCCAGATAGGAAAGAGAAAAGTTATACCTATTTGAAAATTACCTGATTCTATATATAGAAAACCCTAAATACTCTACCAAAAAACTAATAAAAGGATTCAGCAAAGTTGAAGTATACAAAATCAACATATACAAACCAGTTTCATGTCTATATACTAACAAACTATTTTAGAAAGAAATAAGGAAAACAATTCCACTTACAATATCATCAAATAGAATAAATTACTATGGGTAAGTTTATCCAAGGAGGTAAAAGATCTCAACACTGAAAATTATAAAACAATGATGAAAGAAACTGGAGACACAAATAAATTGAAAGATATCCTGCGTTCATGGATTGGAATCATGTTAAAATGTCCATACTACCCAAAGTAAACAGATTTGATATAATTCCTGTCAAAATTCCAATGGAATTTTTTACAGAAATAGAAAAACTCAAATTCTATGCAACCATAAGAGACTCCTAAAAGTCAAAGCAATTTTGAGAAAGAACAAATCTGAAAGTGGAAACTTTCTGATTCTATTTCAATTTCAAATTATGTTATAAAGCTAAAGTAATCAAAACAGTGTGGTACTGGATAAAACACACAGAGCAATGGAACAGAATAGAGGGCTCAGGCATAAATCCATGCATATATAGCCAACAAATCTTTGACAAAGGTGCTAAGAGTACAAACTGGGGAAAGGATAGTCTCTTCGATAAATGGTGCTGGGAAGACTAGGTCCCCACATAGAATAAAGGAAACCCTTAACTTACACCACATGTAAAAATCAACTCAAAATGGATTGAAGACTTAAACATAAGACCTGTAACAATAAAACTCCTAGAGAAAACATAGGGAAAATCTCCTTGACATTGGTAATAAATTTTTGGATACCATACCAAAAACATAGGCAACAAATGCAAAAATAAATGAGTGAGATTACATCAAACTAAAAAGCTTCTATGCAGCAAAAGAAACAACAAATAAAAAAGTAATCTGTAGAACGGGAGAAATTATTTGCAAATCATATATCTGATAAGGGGTTAATATCCTTTACTGGGTTCTCACAGGGCTCTCACACTTGAGCCACTATTCCCTTCCCTTCTCACTCCAGGACTAGTTACCACAACTACTCTTTACCCCAAGGCTCACTGAAATTATTCAAACAATGCAATAAAAGCCTGATTATGCTGCCTTGTCTTCTTATCCTGTGATAACTCTAACTCATATTTTCCCCTTACTCCCTCTGCCTCCTGACCAACCCTATCATTTCCCCATGGCATGCTTTGCCTCCTGTTTCTAGAGATCTGTGAGTATAAAAATTTCTTCCTTTGTAATAGTTATGTCCTTGTCTGTGACTTACCATACCTGATTAAAATAAATCCTGGGTACATTTAAAAACAATCTCCTTATAATTTATGTCACTTGATAGCCAGCTCTTACCTAGAGGCTACCAGACACTAAGATACATGTGTTTGGAACCCACTGGGCTTGCTTACTTTATACTTCCAGGAAAATGATTTACTGAGTAAATAAAAATGGCCATTTGATCTACACAAAACATTTGATGAAGAATGGGTATTTTTATATTTCAAATGGCAAAAGTGAGACTCAGGGAGGGTCACTGGAATGTTCGAGGTCACAGAGCTGAAGGTGAGTTGCAAAGCTTGAACCTACTGATGGTGACTCAGCTAGAGAGCCTGCCTGAATGGCATGCCCCTCCTCTCAGTCTGAATCCTGAAATGTGCACTATGACCAGGGAGATGTATGAAGAAAACTTTAATTAAATCTGGACAGGGGAGCAGATATGGGAGGTTTGGTTCACTTGGTGATGGGTCCTGGTGTTGCTGCTGTTGCTGCTGCCACAGAATAAGATGTATGGTATCTTCTGGGCCTTTTTTGTTTCTTGGGAAACAAACCCATGCACCCAGGTGTTTGTTGCTGGAACTTTTCTTCAGGGGTGCCTCCTCATGCAGCTTCTTCATCCACCTGAGAGATGGGACAGCTAGGAAATCTTCTTGGACATGCACTTCTGGTTCATCTTGTCTAGATACTTGAACTTAACATGCAGCACGAGTTTCTCTTGCTGCTTCTGGTCAGCTCAGAAGTAGGTTTCCCTCCAAGTTTTCGCATAATTCTGAAGTGATGATAAAAACCATGGCATTCTTTCACTAGCTGGCAAAACTCCAGCTTCTTTGTGTTCTCCTCCACTTCGTTGTCACGATTTTGCAGCTCTGACAGCTGTTGCAGCTGCCCCAGTTGACGACCCTTCCCCAGTTGCTTCTGTAGTACTCTCCATGCTTTGCTGCCCTGTAGCACCTACGGGGACGCCAATAGCAAAGCTTCACATTCCCTCATCAATGACAGTTCTCTCTTAGGAGTCATAACAGTGTGCATTTGAAGCATCGACTTCTTCTTCTCTTCTGGTGATTACTATCCAGGTTTGGCCAATCGACGCACACCTTGTCCTTGCAGCCTAGGACAGACCTTTTCTGGAGTCTGGCCTCTAAGGAGTAGCCATTTATTGCTCTGATAAACTACCTCTTACCCCTCCTTACAGAATTTCTTCTCTCTCCACTTTGTCCCTTAAAGGTAACCATCTCAATGCGGGCGAGGTGTTTGAAGGTGAGCTGGGACTCAACCTTGCTCAGGAAATGAGTCTGAAACTTTAGTTAGAAACTTGCAGTTCTCATTACTAATAGCTATGAGCAGATTCACCAGGTCTAAAGGATTAGAGTGTGGCTGTTTGCCTCAATCTCTTCCTCTGTGCATTTAAACAGGATACAGAGTGGTTTTGATGTGCTGAGTCAAATAAAATTCTCTGAGGGCAGATATTCAGGCTTCTTTTGCTGCTTCAGACTTTTTTTAAATCAGATTTTTTGGTGAGTGGATTGAAAAGATGAATGTTTTCAGTTGAAAGATTAGTAGACAAAGTACTGAAAGATTACGTCTACATTGCTTGTGAGGTAGAATATAGGCCAGAATAAAACTAAGCAGGAAAAGATGTGGTAAAAATTTTTTGTTTACATTTGAATTTAACAATAATCATAGGCAAAAAGCTTCTTATTGACTAATCAAAGACAATCTTATTTCTGAAGCAACCCATCTCCACTCTAGCTAGGGACCATCATCCTGGGATCTTTTTGGCCTGTTCCCCAATCATGACAGGTATCAAATGTAAATTTGAGGTGTTATTGCAAGCTCTGTAGTCAGAAAAATGGAAATACTGAAAGACAAAGGTTATTGGACAATTTTGAACGTCATTATTATTTCTGATTCTGTCAGTAGGCCAGTATGGATCGATTTTTATAAAACTTGAAACTACCTATGAATAAATTCAATGTTTACATTTAACAAATTAGAAACTTGTGTTAACCTCTTTCTCTCATTCATCTTGATAAACTAGAGCCTCTGAATCACACGTGATTGGCCTTTCTTCAGATTAGACTACATCGGCCTTAAAGGATTCATCTATAAATGAGGCTATTGTTACACTTATGAGAGTTCAAAAAAATCCCCCATATAAAAACTTGTATTTCTAAATTTTTAGACTCTTAGACAAGAGACCCTTCATTACATTTACACTTGTGATAGCCTTGTCTGCTCAGTTACTCATCTGTGCAGATAATCCTGGTGCTCATGGCATAGCCTTTCTGGCCACTTAATTTTAAACATTATAGTTAAGAAAGCTCAGACATTTCTTGCTGATTGCCTCATGTATATGCTGTGCATCTTTCCACTTTGTGTCCCTTGACCTTTTTTTTTTTGTATACAGACGTGTTGTTTTATTTCTGCAGACATTAAAATTGAAAATTGAGGTAAAGAAGAGACTTCCATTAACTTTTTATTTCAAGGTATCTGTGTATTCTATACATAAAAATAAGGTTGAAGGAAGAATAACACTAGTATTTAGGCATATTAGTCACTGAGCAGCAATTAAAACCGATATATATCACTAACAAGCATAGATTACTCACTACTAAACAAGTCCCTTAGGTCAGACAGGTAGAGTCATTTCTTTCTCTGGACAATTCCCTTCTGCCATAAACCACAGAGAGGTAATTAAAAGAAAAACAGATCATTGAAGAGTTGAATGCTTTCGAGCCAGATTTGGCCTTAAAAATTTATCCCTAAAAAATGGGATTAAGGTGTGTAGAGGGCCTTAGAGAATATTGTCTGGCATCTTTCTACACCTTTCCCTGCTTTACATCTTAAGTGGCCTCTTGAGCCTAATAAGCTTTTGCCATAAAGGAATTATAAGAATCGGTTATGTTTAATAAAAATATCCAAAAATATATGAATAAAGTCTATTCTCTCGCCTATTCATTCCTCGTGGGGAAAAAACAAAAACACAAAGGATATTCATGGACACCCAGCAGAGGGTACATGGAGCTGCTGCCACCAGTGGTGATGGAAAGTACTGTCTTCTTATTCCAGAAAGGTCCTTTGTCATACATGGCAGCGCATGTGTCAGCAAACTCCCCGACGAACACTTGCTCAAACCAGCCTTTCAGGATAGCAGGGACTCCAAACCACTGCAGTGGGAACTGAAAAATCACAAGGTCTGCAGCTTCCAAGGTCTTTGTTCGGCCACAATATCTGGGCTCAGACGGCCTTCTTTATAAGCTAGGACAGACGTGGCAGGATATGGAAAGTTCCCAGGGTCCTTCAGTTTACCTGTGCTGTACTTTCTGGAGATGACGGGATTGATGTCCATGGCATACAGGTCTGACACAGTGACCTCCCATCCTTTCCTCTTCAAAGTCTCTACAGCAGCATCCTTCATGGCATAGTTGAAGGATGTCTTCTCTGCATGAGGCAGTACGATCAGTGCTCTTCTGGCAATCATGGCTCAAAAGTGTGCTGTATGGCTGCGCTGCTGGTTGCCGGAGTTAACCTGGCTCAGCCAAGGTGTTGAGAGACTTGCGGGGTCCCTTGGCCTTCTGATGCCAAGTATTCTTGCTGTGTACCCAAGAAAGAGTAGCCAAGAAGTGTATGGTAATACCTTCAGAGGGAATTTTTGACAGTTAGAGACAGGAGCCACTGGATCAGTGCTGTAGCCTCCAACAGTCGAATTATACTGGAATGTGTCCTATATGAACCTCAGAAAATGATACAGTATAGGGCACTCATTGGTCATATTGGTCACCTTAAGAATACATTCTTACATTGGATTTTCCTCATCACTTTCTCCTTCTCCAATCTTCTAGTGTGACATCAACTCTCAAATAAAATATCTGTATTCAAGTTATTTTGAGGGTTACCCACATTATGGCAATTGATACAGAAGTTATACTAGAAGACAGAAACACAGGAATGGGTACAGATGTTAGACCACTTGATAGTCGAAGAGTAGTTGACTGAGGTAATAAGTCCATATAATTTTATGGCAATTTTCCAGGCATTCCAATACTTAGATTTAGCCCTTTTGAGAATTAGGATGATGCAGAGGTAGAAGGGGAAACAGCAGCAAACCTATCACTTGAATGGCATAGGAGTAATGTTAATAAGGATTGTGGTGTGCTGTTTTTGTTAACGTTAGAAATCTTTAAAAATGATAAAAACGGATATTGTCAGCCAACTATGAATGCAGGATATGCTGAGACTTAATTCCTCATCTCTTGCTGCAATAGGCAACAGTGCTGAAAGCATGGTGGGCTAGCTGCAGGGACTGCACAACAGGCAGCTCTCCTGTGTTAAAGTTAGAAAAAAGACCATGATACACGGGATGGGCATTTGAGCAGAGAAACCTGAGAACTATGAGAAGGAGCCACAAATGTCTAGTCTATGCAAGTATCTCATAGATGCTCTACAAGATAACAGGTGCCTTCAAAACCTACTCTGCTTCTTCATACTGCTTCCACGGCATTAACTAGGCTCAAGTTCTGAGTGGAGGGAAAAGCCCTTTCTCCATGGTCCAGCTCTAAGTGTTGATAACATTACACTCCCTTGGCCCCTGTAGTCCTAATAACGATAACTTTTCTTCCAACCTTGTTTACTCTTCAGTATCTCAACATCCTTTTTTTGATTCAATTAAAGATGAAGGTAGATCCCTCGGTAAGTTCTCTTCAGAACATTTTCAGGGTATGCCTTCTCTTTGCACCTAAATTCTTACTGATGAAGCATTTTTTTTTTTTTAAGTAAGAAATATCTCCCAGAAAAGAAGCCTTCAGCTGCGATTTTGGGTTTGATGAGACATGGATATCTTTCTTCCAAAGGGACAATGTGACACTGATAATCTATCACACTAATGACATCACAGTTCCTCAAAACATTATTGATAGGTGTCTGTAATGAAATATCAATATAGGAAATTAGTTGAGAAATTATGATAGCTAATTGATTGAAATGGAGCAATGATTGATATGAAGATTGTAGACTGGGTGCCCTTGAATCTGTTGAACTTATTAAAGAATAGGCTATAGGCTTAACCATTCATTTGAGGATACTGGTGGAGAATCTCAGAAAGCTTCTCTAGAGACCAAAAGGATCCCTTACCTTAAGAAGCCACTGAGAAATATGGTTGAGCATCAGATCCAATAACCAGTTGTACTGGATGTAGAGATGAATTACTTTGTTAAATCTTATGCTAATATTAAGGCATTGGTTGGAATAGGTTGAGTTCTTGAGATTTGGATTGAGAGCATATAATTAGACAAAGTGGCTGAAAACCATGTTTCTCCCAAATTGCCCACCTCTTGCTTGCTAGGCAAAAACAGCCTCTCCTCCACCTAAAAAAAAATCAGCCTTCCTCTGTCTAAAGCACTTTGCCTAGGGCAGTTGCCTCTAGGAACATACTCTCATTGCTCCAGACACAAAACAAGAACTATATCCTGGGGAAAATTTGAAGGTCTGCTCAAGAGGAGACAGCTCATACATCAGAAGAATTATAGGATCTTTCTAAGTTGTATGGAAGAAACTTTGAGCACATATAGCCAAAACGATGATATAGGATTTTGACCAGAGAGAAGAAAAAGAACTTAAGTCATGACAAATTCATCAATATGATTGCATTCACCTAAGTTTTGTTATTTAATATATTGACTCAAATGCCTGAGATCTCTATCCATTTCTCTGCTAGTTAATTAAAGCCTGGAGTCAACTCCTGTATGTATTTAGAGGTCTCATGCTGTAATTTGCCTAAAATAGAGAATGGATTCCGCTCCTGTCTTCAGACAGGAAGATAGAAATGATATTTACCTATTAAGTACGAGGTATTCAGTCATAACCATATTTCCTGAGAGGATTCATCAGTAGGTTAATACCAGCAATCTTGAGATCTGTGTGAATATTCTCTATTTAAGCCAGAAATACCATTGAAAAGCTCCCCTGGGTTTACAGTAGCAATGGAAGTCCAAAGGAGTAAGCATATTTTATTTTTGGAACTTATCCAAAGTAAAGTTGGGTAGTTTCTCTAAGTCAACAGTATAGAATAATAATTAGACCTTTGACTTGACTGGATCTGTGGAAATAGCCAAGGAATTACAAACTCGTTAGGGGTAAAAACACTTTAGAGGTTGTAATCAAGTAAGCATAAATGGTATAGATCTAGTAAACAAATATGAATGGAGCCACCATAGTAAGAATTTAAATTCTTATTTAAGTCTATCCAAAGCCCCAGGGCTCCTTGATTGAAGAGCAGGCTGGGTCCCCTTAAGGATAAATCCATGAAAAGAGCAATAGTGTTTACTATAAGGTTAGCTAATAGTGCACTGAGAAAGAAAAATCTTAACATATTCTGGGGTTATTAGTTATTTGCTTTGATATAACATTGAATCCTTGAAACATAAAAAATCACCATGCTCTACTGTTCTAACATGTTATTTGATTCATGGAGCCTGATGCAAGCCATGTTTCAGCGGGTTTAGTGGGGCCACATTTGCATTATTTCACCTAAGGAAAACCTGGATATGCCTTTTACAAAGAAATGTTCTGAGTTGGGTGAAGCTGTGTACAAGTAAAATGTTCCCTTTGAATTTCAAAATGTCTCTATTACAATGTCTCTATTAATATTTCAAGCATGAACTTGGTAGGACTTGGTTCTGTTCTTAGCTCACCATCTAGCACCTGAAGAACTGTGCAAGTACAACTACAAAGTGTTTTGCTGTTTGTTTTTAAATCATACTGATTCCTGAACTGCCTAAGGTTGGCTTGGGTGGTATCAAGGAGGGGGGAGGGCAGAATATAATCACTCCTGCAGTGACATATTTTCTCTATCACAAAGTGATTGATTACTGCAAAGAATGAGGCTGGCCTCTGACTTGCTTAGGGGTAATAAAGACATTTTGGAGACAGTCAACATCCACATATGCAGGCACACAGCTGCAGTTAAAGTAAGCCTTGTTATTAGTATTGCCAATTAAATAAATGGATATTTGATGACACTTTCATAATAATGAAAATGAAATCCTGCAAGTTAAAACATCATTAAGAAATTTTTAAACAGCCCTTTAATGCAGCATAGGATGTCAGTTTTATGTGCTGAGGCGAGAGAATGACTAATTATTTTGTTCAAGCAGCCAAAAAAGTGGCAAGAAATAAAAATATGAATTGTGTTCTGTTGGACTGGCAGTTTGCCTACAGTTCCTTATTTGTCAAGAAGTTTGCATAAAGTCTCAGAAGCCTTTATACCATTTTCAATTAAGGCAAAGGATTCTAGTAGTCTGCTTAACTCTTTCCAGGCAAAAAGAATATTACTCTTTAGCATGAAATTACTGAATTTTGTCCTGAGAAGTAGAAAAATCTGAAACCATAGGCCTTTCATACATAGGAAATACAGGTGTGGATCCCTATTGCTGAGAACCTTGTAAAATCAGCAGCAAGTTAATGGCAAGCATTTATGCTCAGAGAGAAATCAAAATGAGTTACTGGCAAAAGATCTATCATCAATTGGAAATTAAGTCAGTAAGTCACACTTGTACTTTCAGATTAAGTCTATAAGTAACACGTGTACTTTCACATGTATCTTTATAGTGGGACAAAAACCAGAGGTTCAGAGTACAGATTAGCTATCAGCAAGCTTCAGAGTAGAGAAACAGTAACTTGTTTATTACTGAAAACCCAGGACATATAAAAGGTGTCAATTTTTTCCTTTAGCAGTTTGAGCCACTGAGAGCCATAACATTGTCTTGAATAAGGACAGGGTATAGAAGGATGAGTGATGAGCTTTAGCAGGTCTTAGCATGTGACAGTGCTACTTCATAAAACAAACAAAAAAACAAACACAAAACAGTTTGAACAGCTTTTCTCTTGGGCAGCCTGCAAATTCGGTTCAGAATATCTGGTTCTTACCATATAATTTATTATATATCATATTTCAAGGCCTATTCTGTAGGTGAGTTTCCAACTCTTATTTTCATTCTATACAGAATCCAGATTAGGAGGCATTCCTGGCTAATAGTTGTCTTCTCTGAAGTAATGAGGGTTGACAGGCAGATGCAAACCTGCTCATCAATCAACACTATCATGCAGTGAACCTTTCATCATAAGAGTTCATTAGCAAGGACCAGAATCAAAGTTATTTTTAGGAAGGTGATACATTCAAATCTAGATTGTATGGCTACACAATTAACAGCAGTGCCCCGTTTGCTTTTAAACAATCTGGATATGGACTATTGAAGCCAGAATTGGTAGACAGAAGTGTTAAAACACCCAGTGGGGCCGACCTGGACCTTCCCCACAGCGATACAAGCTGAAGACGGGGAAGTTAACTCCATGAAGGGACTGGGGCTAGGATTTCCATATCGTAATGAAGTCCTAAGAACACTGGGGGCTGAGAATGACATGAAGAATTACAGGAGGACAATTAGGATTGGGGAGATAGAAAGTTAAGCTTCCTTAACCACACTCTTGGGCTCCACCCCATCCTCGTAAAGCAGTATTGCCCTGGCCCTCTCTGTCCTATAAAGGAAAAATGAAGAAATTGCTTCAAATTTAGAAGTTGGTTCTAAGAAACAAAGCTGTACAAACGTTAGCTAACAAAGGCCCTGAAAGACTGACATGAAGAACATTGTTCTAACATTGATAAACAGTGCTTTTAAAGTTTTTGGTTAATCATTCCACTTATTCTCCTCCATACATCCTACTAAGCTCAATAGTTTTGTCAGCCAGTCCCTAGCTACAGTCCCAGAACTCAAAAATGCAAACTATGTCTTTCACACTCAAGCTTCAGGAGAAAATGAAACATGTTATTGATAAAGTCGTGTGATCAGTTCCGTCAGCATGAATTTTTTCTCTGAAAGAAAAATCACAAAGGCCAAAACATTAAACTCATGAAGAGATCCTTACCATGTTAGTCAGAAACTAGAAGGCTCTTTCTTGGATCATGAAGTCATTGTTTCTCATCCTTAACTTTTTTTCAGTCTGTATTTTCTAAGCAGCTCAACTACGTTAGTTCTCATAATAAAGTGTCTAGAATGACATTCTGGCTGACTGCAGATATTCTCGCTTGCTGAGACAATGGCTTCAAAGCTATTTGAGGGTCTTGAAAGCTGTGGGCCCTCTTCCCAGGAGACACACACGTTCTATGTTGTATAAGATACTCTGAAAGCCTGTCTATTTGAGATGAGGATAACAATCTGCTTCCTGGAGACCTCACTTCCTAGCAATGTGATAAGAGGTAGATATGAGTATGAGGAACCACTGGTCTCTGACTTGGTAATGGAAGGTACATGTCAATGCAAACAAAAAGGAGCTGGCCAAGGCCAGGAGGAAACAAGGCTGAATCACATTGTTTTGGAGTGTTTAAAGGAGAGGCTCAGGGAATTTCCCCACCACCCCCACAAAAACAGCTTATAATGGGTAACAATGGCCATTATCTCCAACTTCAGCATAACTTTGTACCCCTTTAAGCTACCTATGAACTTCCAGTTTCATAAGAAACTTCCAGGAGAAATAATAAAAGTCCTTTCTAAGGTAAGCAGTTTCAGAAGACTGGGGTAAACACAATCCCAAGAAAAATGCAGCTTGTGACTTATTAGTCCTCACCCCGTTTTTCTGTATTTATAAAGACCAGGTTACAGGAGAAGCCTGAGGAACCGCCATGGAAAAAAACATTTATGTCTAAACTAAGTTACAAGCTTGAGAATGCTACTCCCTCCTTTGGCTTAGCCAAGTCCCTCTCAATCCTTTCACTTTAAAGAGTCTTTAAAATCACCTACCTCCCTCCTCTCTGAGGCCAGAGCAGCAGGCACCTCTAGACCATCTGTTTTTTCTTATTAAATTCTCTTCACACAGGTGACTCAGTAGGTGTTATTTCTTAGTTATTTCCTTGGCAGCAGGTTCTGGATTTCTGAGTAGACATTTCCCTGCCTCTTCCTCTTTAACAAACCCCTCTATTCACTGGCTGGCTATTAAGGCAGACTGTTTTCCTGCACTTCATCGCTCTAGGCTGCTATTTTATAGCTTTTACCCTCTTCACTGGCTTCAGGCACAGACCAGGCTGGACTCGTCTTCACTCCAACTTCACCTGTGCTCTCATTTAACGTTTGATGCCTGGCTCCTTCCATGGAGAGGCTGATCTCCACTTTCCTCTCATTTTCCCCTCTCTTGAAATTCTCGCTCTTCCTCCTTTGCCAGCTTCTGCCAAAGCAGCTTCTCCACAATAGAGAAGCTATTATCCCACCATGGATTCTTCTCATTCTTTTTTGATGTCCTTTCTTCTAACTTCCTACCATCACCCCGATAACCTTCTCCAGCTATCAGCTAAATCCACACTAATTGTATTTTCTTCCTCCCCGCACACAAACACTCTCCCATAGCTTTCAACAATGCTACACCTAGTCTCCCAGCTGATTTTACTCGTTTATATGAAGGCAGCCCAGCTGCAACCTCTCTTGTTAGTTAGTAAACCTATCCATGCATGGTTGCTAGCCATGTAACTTTCCTTCCACAAACAAGTTACGCCCTATACAAAGATTATCATTTTAGTACGGGGTGGGACCCAGGCACACATATTTTTTAAAACGCCCCGGGTGATTCCAATTTGCAGCCAAGGTTGAGAACCACGACCTATATCTGTTTTATACCTGGAAAAATTGTGCTCAAGTTCTTTGCATCCAGACAACCTTAATGAACTGCGCAGAAAGATCAGACGCAGTGAACTGCCTCTGCAGTTAGCTTTTAGATTGATCCTTGCATCAAATATGAGATATCCCTGTCTGTCTCCATCAGTAGCTTAAAAGTTATTGACTTCTCTCATCATGTGGCCAGGGTGTACTCCTGAAAGTAATTAACTCCACAGCTAAAGAAAATGTTCCCAATTCTCCCAGGCTGGTGATTACTACTCCATTTTCATTGTTCATCATTGTGATAGTCATAAGTCTTTGCCTTCATTTCAAATAGAAACATCCCTCTTTTAGTCTAAGCCTGTTTCTTTCATGTTGGCCTCCTGTGGACATGAAAAAGCCAATAAGCTCTCCCTTCATAAAACTGCTCATGCTTTTAAAGACATGAATCAAGTCACACCTTAGCCTTCTGGTCTCTGGTTAAATACAGGTGTACCTCATTTTATTGCACTCTATTTATTATGCTTCATTTACAAATTGAAGGCAAGACCCTCCACCAGCAAAAAGATTAGGATTTGCTTTATTGCAATACTCGTTTTATTAAGTAGTCTGGAACTGAACCTGCAAGATCTCCAAGGCATGCCTGTAGTCCCCAGTTAATTAATAGAATTAAAGAATATCAAAACTGGAAGGAACCTGAGGGATCTTCTAGACTAATAGCTGCAAACTTTATTTTTAAGCAGTGGGATCATATTATTAAATGCAGTCTTAATCATAACATGAAAGTTGATACAAGCAGAGCTACTTCAGATAAAGTGTTCTGGGAGATACTATGTGCAGTGGCAACTGAGGCATATAAAAGGAACTTTTGGTACTTTGCAAAGTGGAGTTTGAAAACCTCTTTTGAAAGCCCAGCATTCCAATTTTATGGATAAAGAGGCCAAATTCAGGAGCTTTATTTAAATTTTCAATTTCCTAGTAAGACTAGACATATTACTTTGGGGTAACATGGGGATGTAATGGACAGCACAGGGAATATAGTTAATAATATCATAATAACCTTGTGTAGTGATGGAAGGTTACTAGATATTGTGGTGATCACATAAGGTATATAAATACAGAATCACTATATTGTACACCTGAAACTAATATAATATATGTCAACATTATATAATTTAAAACATGTAATGTAAAAATGATTAATGTAGCCACTGGAAGGTTTGATTTTGGACTTGATTTTTAATAAGTAACTGTCTTGGCCTCATTGAGTAGCTGATAAGCACAGACATATTTTATTCCCACTAACCAAAAAATACCAAAAAAAAAAAAAAAAAAAAAAAAGAGAGAGAGAGAGAGAGAGAGAGAGTGCCTAACTTCAGGGAATACAAATAAAGCTCAAAAGCGAAGAATCTTTGAGACTGTTTCCAAAGCAGTCCCAAGAGGCCTTCCCTCCCTCCCATCATGTCACCTTGGTCAAGCAGCTACATACTCCTGAAGGATTTCATCCTATTCTTGGATTTTAAATGGTGGTTGGAGGTCTGCTATATCTTCTCTAGTCATACTGCTTTGTGAATTAGAGTGCTGAAAAATATAACTTTAACCATCAATAATACCCTTCTAGCCTCTTGACTCTTGAGAGAACATGTTGAGTCCATTGCTAGGAAAAAAAAAGAGCCTAGACATGCCAGATATAGGCATAGAGTTTTTAAAGACTTGAATTATTTACTTCCTTTCCTCCCTCACAAAATTTCTTTTCAAGGAAGCACATTTTTAGGTATTCTTATTATTTGCTTTCTGTGCATTTTTATTCTTACCTTCCCTCATCCTGGAATGTCTTTTAGTTCCTAAGAATGAACAAGCACAGAAGTGGCAGGGATCTGGGTAATGTGACAGGGTGATGACCATCTCAGGAAAATGTACTATATGGTCAGGACCAGAACTAGACATAGGAGCATTCTGGAAAATAATTTAGAATTTTATCAAACACTCTTTGCAACTTCATACAGCATTTGCTGAGAGAAGAGGCCAAGCACTTGAGAGGAAACAGGGGAAAGGCTGGTATTCCTGGTGGAGCTCGGTCTTTCTCCTATTATCTTGGCCAATTTTGCTCTAAGATGTAGTGAAATGGTGACTTTATGGATCAGTGGACCTACTAGTCTCATCCTTTTGATGGCAGGTGTGTGGCCATCTACCATCTGTGGTTCCATGAACATACCTTTGTGTGTGTATGTGGGATAAAGTCTTTACCACTGCCCTCAGCCTAAGAAGTTTATCAAATTATTCCTTCTAAGGACACGTAAAGATCTGTTAGTGACATTATTAGAACCCCCTATGAATTAGCCATATTTTCCTGACTGAACTCTCTTAATCCACTTCTTGTTAGATAGTGTCAAAGGGACATACTTAGAAGGCTTCGTGGAGCCACGGAGTTAAGAATCCTCATATGGCCTATCCCTCAGCCTGTGGTCTCAGACCACCTTCAAGCCTACGTCTTACAGGATTTCCTCTAGCATAGGGCTTTCCAGATGCCAGGTGATGTCCTGAGTTTTTGATATGCATTATCCCATTTATTATCTTATAACAGAACTATGATGCATGAAAAGTCATTACCACCATTTTACAAATAAGGAACCAGAAACTTCAAAAAATTAAGTAACCCCTCTGAGGTGAAACAGCAGGGGGGTGGTGGAAATGTGATTTGAATGAAGATACATGAACTCCAGAATCCATGAGACTGTCTACTTCTTTGAATTTATTCCTTGCAGTACTTTCTGAAAATCCTGCTTATTTTCTTCTGAAAGTTTTCTATAAACTCTTCTGGTCATGTTTCCATATGCCTTCCCTCTAATTAACAATGTCATTTTCTCCTTAATCCCTATGCTTTATAAAAAGAATCAATAAACACATGAATACACCTATAGGACGTTGTACACTTCAACTGTACCCTGACTAGGCATCATAGGAGATAAAAAAGGTTGAGGCCCTGGTCTTCTCTTCTTGCACCTCATCATTTTCCTATGTGTTGTGCCTGAATGTATATATTTTTAGATCCAAGTAGACAATTTGGCATTTGCAACTATTGAATTATAGCTTTTTCAAAATCCTTTTTTTCTAAGATTAATGTCAAGTCTATTGAAGTCTTTTAGAACCTGAATGACTCAATTTAAGAATATTCATAAACGGATGGACATATTCTTGAACATTCTTTTCAAGTCATTGATGGAGACATTGATTCATCCTGATCCTGGTGGAATACCTTGCGATGCCACCCCTAAGATCAGTTGTAAGCTGTTAGGTATCCTGGAGGGAGACCAACTTTTTACCACCTAATAATTCTAGAATGAGGACTATATATTTCAAGCCCTCTTATAAGATGACATCACAGGAGTGAAAATATCACAGAAAATTCAGTGTGTTCTGCAAATCTCTCTCACACATAAAATTGTTAGTGGCATGATTTTATTGTCACACAGTCAAATGATTGCTACCTATAACCTTACAATCTTCCAGGGGATAGGACATTATGGGATGAATTGTATTAGTCTCTTTTCAAGTTTTGATATTAAATTGACCAGTTCTTAACTTCCCGGATTAACTTTTATAGAAAGCCTTCTGTGATTCCTAGGAAGCCTGCAGGTTTACTTGCTAATTCTCTTAATGCCTAAGGGTATGTGATGTCAGATGTTGTTAATTGCAATACATTATGTTTGGGAATATATATATATATATCTATATATATCTATATATAGATATATATATATAGATATAGATATAGATATATTTCAAATATACATGTTTATTTTAATTATATATATATAATTTCAAGTATATATTTATTTTTGGCTGTCATTTTTAGGCATATTAATTATCAATTCACATCTGAAGGAATAAGAATTAGGAAAGAAGAAATAAAACTCATTTCTTTTTTTTTTTTTTTGAAGATTGTGTTTGATAGCTTTCATTTTCCCTTTGCATCTTCATTTCACCTACTCCATTCTGCTCTGTGCCCCAGTAGGCCAACATGAATGAACTGCATTCATGTCTTTATTTTCTGAAATTTATTTTATTTCAGCCAAAAGGACATACCAGGAGAATACTAGAGGGTGAGAAGGAAGGTTGGGGTATTTCCCTGGCTTCCTCTCTTTGACCCTGTAGCAAAGGCCGTGAATCCTTCCAGATAGCCCTCTCCATAGAGTTATTTCTTGAGGTTCAAGTAACCACTCCCCTAATTTTCCCCTTCAGGCCTGGGGAGGGTAATTACTTCCTCGGTTACAAATTCTGGTTTTTGCCATATTAATTGTTGCTTTCCCTAACCGCTGCCTACTTTATAAAGAGTCATCATTCTGTTAAGTTCTCCTCAACTATCCAGGGTCTTATGTACTTCCTACTGGGACCTTGATTAATGGACAAATGACATGCTTTTGTATTTAGAAAATCCACTGATGAGAGAACAGAGCAAGGTTGTTGTCATATGTTTGGCATGTAAAAATAAGTTGCATTGCTATACTACAACAGAAATAGAAAATGACAATCTTTAAAAGCTATAATTTGCAAAAACAAAAAAATCAACTCATATAATGTAGCTCAGAAAAACTACAAAAAAATTTCGAAGGCTTTATAGAAATATTGAAAGTTTAGAAAATCTAAATATGAGGAGATATAGTATGTTCATAGATTGTTAGGACACCAAGTGATTTAAAATATGTCCACAAATTTTTGATACTTCTCCTTTCAAAAGATAAAAGCTAATCCCCCTCCTCGTAAGTATGGGTTGAACTTAGTGACTTGCTTTCAAGAAATAGAATATGGTTAAAGTGATAGTGTATGACTAGTTTATAAAAGGCATCCTAGCTTCCTCCTTTCTCTCTCTCTTGAACACTGAGGGAAACCAGCTGTCATGTCATGAAGGCACTGAGGCTACCTCATGTAGGGGCCTCTGTAGGGACTAAGCCCTCTGACCAAGGTCCATGGGAGGAAGCCAGCTATCTTGGAAGCATATCCTTTCAAAACCAGGCAAGTCTTCAGATGACTGAAGTCTTAGATGACATCTTGGACTGAAAACTCATGAGAGACTCTGAGTCAAAACCTCTCAGCTAAGCTGCTCCAAAATTCCTGACCTACAGAAATTATCTGAGATGACGCAAAATTGTAGTTGCTGTTTTAAGGTACTACATTTTGTATAATTTGTTACACAGCAATATATTGATAACTAATATGTCCAATATCATAAAGGTATCACCTATTCCCAAATTTATCTTTAGACTAAATACCATCCCAATAGAAAATCCAATATGTATTTTGTATAACTTGGCAAATTTATTATAAAATTGATATAACATTCACTCATTCTCCTGAATAAGAAAAGAGAGGTGAAAGGACTGGGCTTAATAGATAGAAATGCTTCCTAGTGGTACACGGGGTAGGTAAGTAGGTTAATGGAATAGAATAGTTATCCCAGAGAAATAATTATAAATAGACACTTGATATGTAGCAGAGGTGGTACTACTGGTGAAAGGGGAGAGAATGGGTTTTCAGTAAATGGCATGGGGAACAGTTATGGTCCATATAGAAAAAAGAACAGAAAGTAACAAAATAACAAAATTGGATCCACTCTTGGTTTGGGTTTCTGAAAAAGCAGAACCTGAAAGAAGGATTTGGGTGCAAGAAGTTTATTTGAGAGATGAACTACATAAAGCAGAGTCAGAGACTGGGAGAGCAAAGCAGGGAAAAGAGGAAAGCAAGTAAAGTGTGTATTCATGAATTGGTTATTTCTATGGACGAGGGAGACAATCTTGATGCAAAACCCCTGATGCATTCTGGAGAACACACCTCAGAATTTAAGAAGCAGGGGTATTTATTGATCAGCTCCTACCCCTTATTGGTTGAATGTTCATCCTAGGGGCAAGTTCTGGTTGTTGACTGCTTGATACAAACCACCCTAAAAATTAATGGCATTAAAAAAAAAAAAAACACTTTATTGTGCCCATGAGTTCTGTGGGCAAAATTTGGACAGGACAAATTTGGAGATGGTTTGTCTCATCTCCACAATGCCTGGAGACTTAATTTAGAAGAATCAAATGGCTGTGACTCAAACAGAAGGGACCAGAATCATTTTGGATTCTTCTTTCATTATATCTGACAGTTTATCTGGGACGAATCATCAGCTGAGACTAACAACTACAATACCTACTTTGATCTTTCTTCCTCTTATCCTGGATATCTAAAGGTAGTTGGATTTCTTACATTGTGACTCAGGTAGAGTCTGCATGTAACAAAAGGTAGAGTCTGTGTGGCTAATTTTAACCTACCCTCAGAAGCTTGCAGCATCACTTCCACCTCAAGCAAGTTACCAAAGAAAGTCCAGATACAAATGGAGGCACATTAGACCCCGCCAATTGATGGGAGGAGTGTCCAAGAATTTGTGGCCATCTTTAGAACTATAATGGGTGTTGCCACTCGAATTTGTATTCTACAGGCTGATATGTTCACATGGGCAGAGAAAAATCTCAGGCATAGAGGTACAGCTGTTTGAGGTAGGCCATTGTTGGTGAGTATAGAAATTGTCCAACAAAATTGCATGTGATCTCTGGGGTAGGAACAATTGTTATGAGTAGGGCCCCCACAGCATGACAGTCCATCATTTGTGTCATCCAGAGCTACTTGTGCCCCCCTTTAAGTTCACTATGTCCTATCTCTGATTCATCAAAGTATCAACCTTTCACAATCTCAAAAAAAAAAATTCTAAAAATTCTAAAGATGAAATTAATTCATTTCTCCCCTTCCCTTAACCTCATCCAGAATTTCTACTCTCATAGATTGTTCACCCAGTGGAGTGAAATCAACCTTCATCTTTGCAAGGCATGAACCTCTGGCTACCTTGCCCTAGTCTGGCCCATTTGCTGCAGTTTCCCATTCACTATTATCAATAAGTATATAAGGACTAAGAGGTATACCAGAGAATCCTCAGAGTTCCACATATATTTCTCTCTGCCCCTAATATAAAGCAGCAATCCTTGCTCCTCATCCTAGTTACTGTATATTCATTGGCTAAATTACTTTAGACAGTATAGTAATCCTTTTTTCCCCCTATTGGTCCACTAGCAATAGGAGCCCTCAATGATCAGATGACAGTCATTGTTTTAGTTTCAACTGAATACTACCTATCACCCTGGTAGAGATGTTATACCTTTGGGAAATAGAACCTCTAATCTAATAGAACCTAAAATTGTGGGTATGGGAATGACATAGTTGCCTATTGCATCAGTTGGAGTGATGGCAAAGGAGATTAATCCTATTTCTATCTCATGGTGCCTGGACCCATATAATCTAAATATTTGGGAAACAGAAAATAAAATGGCCACTGGTTTATCATATATACTGCATTTTGAAGGATGATACTCTAAATTTACAAAATGTCATCCCCAAACTCATATCCCAAATGAGTATTGAGCCCCTCTAAAAATTTATCAGGCCTACAGCTTCCAGGTGATGTGGCATATGATAGATACACCTATTTATCATGGTGGGTAGTGGATACTGTGATAGTGTACTTAATCGTTCCATCTTTTTTTGACATAAAATGGGTCCTTTTTCTGAAACAATCTTGTATAATTTTCCATATTAATAAATTAGAAAGTATGTGAACCCTCAGACAGTTGTGCTGGCAGAGGTCCTGTGAGCAGGGAATACAAACTCTTGTCCAGAATGCATATCAATTTCAATTAGGATAAAATTGCTGCACCCTCCAGAGTGGAAAGGGTCAGATGTAATTTCTGTGAACTTTCATCCTCTGTTACATTAAAATCTATTGGCCTACTGTGCAATTTAAATAAATCTTTTAGCCAAGCATGATCTTGAAGCAGCATGCATTGAACATTTGGAAAATAGCTCTAAGTTAAACGGATCGTCTAAATGTTGATTCATTTCATTATACAATGAAATTTAAAAACATCACATTCTTTAATAAAATCACCAATTTCATCAAAAAGTCTTTAGGTATTTGGAAGTGGTCGAGCTCAAGGTATAATATACAAATTTCCTGCATTCTCATTTTCACTGAAATCTTCCAATTGTATTGGCAACAAATGTTGTCAGTTGTTTTTCTTGAAATGGCAGGCTTACTTTGTTAATTTTTGAGAAAATGACTACCAAATAACCAAGTCTGAATAACCATGCTTTGTGTGTCAGTTGTTATTTCAAGGCAAAATGCTATTCTCTTAAAGAGGCTTGTTCAGCTTTCAAGTAAAATAATTGCAGAAGCGCTTTTTCTTGATAGAACAATTATACTTTGGTATGCAGCAAAAGCTTTATACATACTTCCTATTTCTCACAAAGAATATTAAAAAGACATGTACTCAAGTATCAAGATTTTTAAATTAATACTAATTTTGACTGTTTCATCAAGAACATCTCTAGGAAAACTGACTTTAAAAATTGGCAGTGAATATTATTAGTACATTTTAATGCCATGGCCTTGATTTGTGCTAAGGTACCAGCAACTTGATATACCATTGCTTTGGCACTATCAGTGGAAATTCCAATAAAACAAAATGTACAAAAATAATCAGTATTATTATGAAAATAATTTGACCTTGTGGACTCCCTGAAAGGGTCTCTAGGATCCCTAGGGGTTTGTACCCTACATTTTGAGAGCTGCTGCTAGGAAAGCATCATTTCCAAACTGCATGGTACCATTCCAGCAGCACATCAGGACTAGCTCCAAGCATCTAAATATGATCAATGAGGTAAGATACTGATTTTATTGTATTGTATTAAATTTTATTGAATTGTTTTGCATTGAAGAGAATCTTGTGGATCATCACCTTTTCATGATTTTGATGCAATATAAGTCTGATCTACTCTCACAAGGAAGTGGGCACTTCTCTGACTGGCCCATAGGTTCGGAGCAATCTAGGATCAGGGTTTTCAAGTATATATATCCCGGACTTCATGGTCCCATCTCTTTATCAATCTTTTTTTTTTTTTTTTTTTTTTTTTTGCTTAGGAGACTTGCCATTATTATTAATTCACCCCCTTCTTAATTCTTGCTATCTGTATAATGAAATATTAATCCTTATTTTCAGTACATTTTGCCCTCTGGCTATAGGAAATGAGGTTCTCTTTAAATATACAATAGAGGTCTTCTTTCTCTTACAACACTTCTTAAGTTAATATTTGAATGACACGAACCTCTTTTTCCCAGGCTTCCAAGATAGTTAACAAAACCCAGACAACTTTACTATCTTGATTACCATTATCCTCATCTATTTTAAATAGTGGGACTATGTAAGAGTCAATATTTTCTCTTTCACCTGTACTTCTTCCCAACAAACCACAGGAGACTCTTAGAAAATGTGATGCTGCGGCATAGCAGTGTTCATCACCACCCTAATTACCAGTAGTGGAGATTCTTCGCCATCTGACTAGCAAGTGAATTTTAGTTCTAGAATTTCATCCTATGAGTCTACTTTCTAGAAAGTTTGAGTGATAGCCAAAACCAAATCTGAACCAAGAATTTGGGAAAATTTTTTGGGGAGGGATACAAACTCAAGAAGCAAGTCAGTGAGTGGGAAATGTAACTGGGAAGGGGAAAAAGCCAATAAAGTATATGTTAATAAGTTAATAAGTGGTTATCACTTTGGCAAGTAGGGCTAATGTCTACTGTGAATTCACGGAAAGACTGTTAAACATATTTAACAATTGTCCCATTTAGGGGTGAGGAAGTTTACATTTTTACTCATTCTTTTTGCTCATTGGCTGAAAACCATTCCAGGAGCATTGACCCTGTCTCTTTCAGCTACCCTGATACATGGGCTAAGACTGCTCCAGCAGCCAGAGAAGCTAGAGTTTCGAGGAAGCTGGCCAAAAGAAGCCCATTCTGACAGGCAGATACTTGAGGTAGAAAAGCAAATGTAGGACTCTTTGCAAAAGCTCTAGTTGAGATCCGAATTGGGTTAAGAAATTAGGGTGGGCTCTGATTATGTCTGTCATAGATTCTAACCTTGCTTCCACACAAAAGCCAAATTCAGTCAGATTAAAGGCTTAAATGTGAAAGGAAAGGCTATAAAACTTTTAGAAGATAGATAGCCCTGTGCTTAGACCTTACAGTAGAAAGAGATTTCTTTAAAAAGATACAAAAAGCACATCCATAAAGAAAAAGATTCAAGAATTTATCTTTACTAAAAGACACCAAGAATGAATAAAAATAAGCTATGAACTTGAAAATATCTGTAATACATAACAGCAAAGAATTAGTGTATAGTATATTTAGTACTATGAATCAAAAAGATGGATCGATGGAAGGAAGGAAGGAAACCCAACAGAAAAATGGGGGAAAAAATCAATGAGCTGGAACTTTATAGAAGATGAAACAAAAATGATCCATAAACATTTGAAAATATTCAATCTCATTATTAACCAGAAGAAAGAAAATTGAAAACAAATAATTAGCAGAAATTAAGCTGTCAGAATGTATCAGCTATTGACAAGAATGTAGAACTCCCATTCACTTTTCAAGGAGTATAAATTGTGCTTTTTCTGTAAAATGTAAAATGGCATTTCATAGCAGAGTTGAACATATGTATTCTCTATGATCTATCAATCCCACTTACAGGTATATAACTAAAGAAAGTTTTGCACACCAGAATGTGCACAAAGATATAGCCTTTAAAAAATATTACAAAATTAGAAATAAAACAACTGGCATCAAGGGACTTTGAGTCTTGGTTCTGTTTCTTACTAGTTGGGTAATTCTGCACAGTTACTTAATCTTACTAACCTTCAATTCCCTCATCAGTAAATTGAAATTAACAGCAGCTCGTAATTCATAGGCTTGTTATTAAAATAAATAATACATGTAATATCCTTTAAAAATGTGCTTTCTTGTTCCTTGCTTAATAAATGCCATTAAAATGAATAATTTTTATTTTCATTAGAGTATCAGAAAGCACTACTCAAAAAAATAGGTTATTACATTTTTTAGTTCCTGAAGTCTTATAAAATAGCATTTTTTGCTTGCTTCTTTCTAGTCATCTGATCTTAATAACAGGATCCACACCATGTAGTTGTTGAGAGAACTGAGATCAGGTAGATGGAAAGACTTCTGTGCCTGATGGTGGTGGCAATGACAAGTCACTATTATTATTTTTATTATTTTTTTCTACAAGAGTATTCTCTTTGGTTTTAAACTCTATGAAATTTGAGGGTTAACCTAATTTGTCTTGTTCTTTTTCTTGGCTTTTTCTTCTTCCATGTTTAATTGTGGTGTGTGCGTGTGCGTGAGCACATGCGCGCACTTATTTATTTATTTATTTATTTATTTATTTATTTATTTATTTATTTTAAAACACCAACCTTTTAAACATTTGAAATTTTTTGCTTCTTGGACTTCTTTTTCAATATATATATTTTTTTCTTCTGATTGGTCTGGATCTGATTTAGATGTCCTAAAGTTCATTTAAAAAAAATCTTGTTGAATTCCTTTTTCTTTTGATTTTGAATATTATCATATTTTAGACATTTTCCATCAAGTTTCTATATTGAACAGAACTTTTCCCCAAAAATGTAGTTTTGATTCATATTTATGGTTTGTAAATTTAGAGAGGTGTCTTTTGTGACTTACAGGTTAGAAACCTGGGCTTGGTACTGAAAAATTAGTGTAAAATAATATAAAACAATAATAAAATGAAAATTTCTGAAATTATTATGAGAAAAAGATTTATAATATTTAGAACTCAATTTAATTAAGAGAAACACTTGATCTTCAAACTGTGGGTCAACAATATCAGCTAAAATTCACTTAAATATTAACACGAGGTGGCAGAAACTCTCCATATAGTTATGTGCGCAGCAATAAAATACTTTAACATTCAATTGCCTGCAAGCCATATTACTTCAGATAAAGTTGAGGTGCTCTCTCCTTGCCACACAAAGTGAGGGCCAAGGGCCAGCAGCACCAACATTATCGGGGAGTTTGCTAGTCTCAAATACTGTCCCATAATTGCTGAATCAGAATCACCACTTTAACAGATCACCAGGCTACTGCTATGCATAATAATGTTTGAGAAGCTCAGAGGTAGAGTCAGATTTGTTCCTGTAAGGCACCTTCCTCCTTGAGTATAAGTGGATAAATGATCAGGTTCCCTAAACCATAATATAGGCATAGGGCAAAGAGGCATTTTAAATGATAGCTACTGTTAAGTGAAATGTTAAATGCAAGCAATTACACCGAATAGCATTATGTGTCCAAGTCTCTTTCTCAGCAATTCAATTCTTTGTAGCATATAATTCCAAATATCTTAGCTATGTTTGAATGTGTGATTTATTCACACCTACCTCACTTGACTCTTTGGTAAAACATTGCTTTCACTATACTACTGTTGACGCAATAGAAGAAAACATTTTCATTTACTCATTCATTGAACAAGCATTTAATGAGCACCTGTTCTGTCCTGTATCAGAGGCTGGGAACACAGAGATGAATAAAACATGGGACCTGTTCTCAGGGAACTCATCATCTAATGGGGAATGAACAAACTTATAATAAAGTGGGAGAAATGCTTTGATGGAATACCTACAGGGTCATATGGAGGCATCAAATAGCTCTTCCAGGCAGGAGGAAGAGAGAAAGGTGGGAAGAGATAATGAACAAGTTTTCTTAAAGGATGAATATAA
Source organism: Eonycteris spelaea (assembly GCA_003508835.1). Taxonomy (NCBI): domain Eukaryota; kingdom Metazoa; phylum Chordata; class Mammalia; order Chiroptera; family Pteropodidae; genus Eonycteris; species Eonycteris spelaea. Next base: position 432,550 of record PUFA01000381.1, on the reverse strand, counting down.
AAATCATTTGGGGAAGAGAGAAGAACAGAACATTCCTTGGAGATAAGATGGCATAGCAGAAATTCAGAGAGAAAAAGTATAGTTTCATCAAGGACTTCAGTAGTGAGGTGCTACTGAAGCATAATGTGCAAGACCAAGAGCACAGGAGGAAGAGGCTGGAGGGCCAGACAGCGCATTTCAAGTCCACATTAAGAATTTTGTAGTTTATCTTATAGGGGAGCGTTGAAAGATTTTTAGAGAAGAGCCTGGTCAGATCATCATTATTGGTGAAACACTCTGGCTATAGAGTGGGGGAAGAAAGAAGGATCTGGGGGAGTAAAACCCAAAGCAGAGAGCCCAACTGAGAGGCTATTCCATTCTTGCTGGCAAAAGTTATAGTTTTCTGATGATGACATGCCAGTTTCACACCCAGCCAAAACGGCAAAGATACAAAGAATCCCCAGAGACTGAAGACTTCTACACTTTCTCTACAACCTCCTTCATGTCATATCCCACTTTCTAGAACAATATTGCAATCACTGCTTTAAATGAACAAATTCTCAAGATACCATCCTCCTCCATCCATTATACTGTAAAAATGTGAAACAATTAAATCCTTTATTATACAAGCATCTTGAACAGAGATCAAATGTAATTCATCCCACATGCTGTCAGCTAATTAAAGTATTTGTACCACAGATTCCTCAGCCTTTCACAAAACCTTGGAGGAGTGCTGGGGTCTTATTCCGGGAGAAAAACAAATCACTCTCCATTTCCCCTTATTTGATTTATGCCAGTACCAGTAGCTTTAATACAGTGCTGCCATATTTCCAAGCTTCATAATTTTACCCTAGAAGTTAAATGTGCACCTTCAGAAAACTGCCTGCCAGTGAGAAGAAAATCACACATTAAAGAAACCTTCAAACTGGGATGAACTGGTTTCTCCTCCTCCCCCTACATCCTAATTGCTATCTTAATCATTATTCCCCTCACACTGTTATCCACGTTTCTTTCTGATCTCAGCCCAGTGGGAGCTGAGATACTGGAGGAAGACATATATATATTCCTCAGTTTTTACAGCATGACAGAAGAAGGTTAAATGATAGGTAAATGAGGGAAATATAAGTCCTCAATATGCAGAACTAATTTGCTGAGTTCTGTGCATACTGAGAAACTCGCTAGGTTCTGCGGTCCATCTTTTACTGAATAATAGCATTTTTCTCACCTAGTACTGGCAGGGGGTCAGGACTCAGCTGGAGAGATGTCCATTGCACTGACTGCTCATTCTGCTGCCAGGTACAGAGCATTTGAGCCTCATGCAGGCAAATTTGAAGCATTTTTTGACTTTAACAAACATTTACTGGGTACCTACTAGATGCAGGATGCTACCAATAATGGAGAGAGAATACAAGTTCTTTCAGTCTGTTTTCCAGCCTTGTGCTGGACTCATGCATCTCAAGGATAAAGCATCTTCGGCCAATTCATAAAACTCTCACCTACTGTACTTGTCACCATTATCCCAAAATGTCTGTTTCTGATTGCCCTCCTCCTCCCTCATTTCTGATTTGCCTTACAGAAAAGAATACTTGCGCTAACCTAGGTTGATTTTCTTGTTATTTTTTTCTCTGAATTGTTTGCAAGATCCTTCTTGACCTTTGTTTTGATTATTTGCGTCTCTCTCTCTCTCTCTCTCTCTGTATTCCCATGAATCTTTTTATTATAAGATCTCTAAAGCTCACCTAAAAAAGCAAATTTTCATTTGATTGACAGTGGAAAAAATCTCCAGAGTACACACTACTACATGTAGATTAATTTTCTAAGTCTTTGGGTAGTATATTTAATATTGGACAATATTAAATTCAACAAGTTCTTTGGGTTCACTAAAACCTCCAACAAATTGTGGTATAGGGAGGGGTCTTTCAATTCCTGAGAACCTCAGCTCATCATTACCCTGCGTACCATGACAGAGACAATTTTATACACTACAGCAGAGTTGCTAGTTCATTTGGCTTTTAACCTTACAGACTCCACTCATCTCCAAAGTTGCATAGGTCAGTATATTTCCCACTATCCCCTTCAGTTAGGTTGTCTCATACTTTTGTGATACAGTTATATTCTCACAGTCTGAAATCCTTCTTGACATTCCTCTATCTCCTAAACATTTTTTAACTGCAAACATTAAGATTTACTTTTTGTGCTGTGACGTTCTATGGATTTTGAAAAATGCATAATTCTTTGTAACCGCCCTTATAATGCCATATAGAATAATTTTACTGCCCTAAAAATCCCACCTATCTCACCTATTCATCAATCTCTCCTCACCCCAACCTCCACTAACCACTGTTCATTTTACTATCTAAATGGTTTGGCTTTTCAGAATGTTATGTAATTGGAATCATACAATGCTTTTCAGAGTGGTTTATTTCACTTAATAATATATTTTTAAGGTTTCTCTATGTCTTTATGATTTGATAGCTCATTTATTCTAATAAACTTTTTATTGTGGATTATTTTAGATCGTCAGTAACACATTTTAAGATGCATTCAGAACTTTAAAATGTGAATAAGATGCATGTTGGAATTGCAGCAGTTTCTATGATTATAACCACCATGGTTAACATTTATTAAGTGTACCATGTACTAGACATTTTTAAATTTAAAACTCAGACAATACAGATGGAGAAACTGAGGTACAGAGAGGTCAATACACTGTTCCAGAGTCACCCTGTTATGACTAAGGCAGGACTTGAATGCAGGCGGTCTGGCTCCAGAGTTTTATAACCACTACAGACAACCAAGCTTTTTAACCTGCAGGTAGCGCCAGTTCCCAGGGTGGACTTTCCTTCCGTCATTTGCTTTATGAGAAAGTTGATGTGTTGAATGCCTAAGATCAGGAATAAGGCAATGATGTCTGCACTCACCATTCCTATTCAACCCTTTTCTAGATAGTTCAATAAGGCAGGAAAAGAAATAAAAGACATTTTGATTTATCTTCATTCATAGACTACCTGATCACCTATATAGAAAATCCTAGGGAATCTATAAATATGCTATTAGAACTAATAAATTAGTTTAGCACGTTTGCAGGACACAAAATATACAGAAACTAACATGTTTCTATATACTGGTAATAAATATTGGATTTTGAAATTAAAAAAATAGTATATTGTTTGTAATAGCATGTAAGATATGAGATATTTAGTGATAAATTTGTCAAATTATGTGCAAATTATGTATATGCTATAAACTACCAAACACTGTTGAGAGAAATTAATGAAGGACTAAATAAATGAAGAGATATACTGTATTCATGATTAGGAATTCTCAATATTGTTGATATAACAATTTTCTCTAAATTTATCTGCCCATTCAGTGTAACTCCAAAGTCCACCAGATTTATTGTAGAAACTGACAAGGAGTTTTCTAAAACGTATACAAAAATAAAATGGGCTTATAATAGCCAAAATGACTTTGAAAGAGAAGGCCAAACTTGGGGGACTTATACTACCTCATTTCAAAACCAATTTTAAAACTTCAGTGATCAAGACAATATGGTATTAATGTAATGATAGGTGATAGCTCATTGGAATAGGACGGAGTGTTCAGATAAAGACATACACATTTATGTTCATTTCCTACAAATTTGCCAAGGCAATTCAGTGGAGACAGGTTAATCTTTTATAATAAATTGTGCTTAAACAAGTGAATATCCATAAGCAAAAAAAGTCCTTGCTCAAATACCACATATGAAAATTAACTTGAAATTGATCATGGATCTAAATGAGCCAAAATGTTAAAATGTTAAAAGTTTAGAAGAAAATATAGCAGAAAAAAATCTCAGTTACCCATGTTCTTGTCTAAAATTTCTTAAATATTATGCAACATTCAATAACATAAATGGACTTCATAAAAATTAAGAACTTTGATCTTCAAATAACATGGACAAGAAAATGTAAAGCAGGCCAAAGACTTGGAAAAAGTATTTGCGAAACATGTACCTAACCAAGGATCTGTATCTAAAATATAGAAAAAGCTCTTATGACTTAAAAAGAAGATAATCAAGAGGTGAATTATAAAATGAGCAATAGATTTGCTCAGACACTTTGCCAGAGAGATATACAGATGGCAAATAAGTACCCAGAAAGATGATGTCAGCATTATTAACTAGGGAAATGCAAATTAAAACTAAAAGGAGACGCCAAGCTACTGTTACTTGATGACTAAAATTAGAAACATTGACCAACTAGAGCAACTATAACTCTCATACACACTAGGGTTAAGAAAATGATACATTTTGGAAAAAAGTTTGGCAGTTTCTGAAAAAGTCAATCATATGAACTGACTATTCTACACTAGGAACTTACCTAAGAAAAATGAAAGCATATTTTCATACAAAAGCTTGTTTATAAATTTTCAAAGCTTTATTTGTAATAGCCCCAAACTGGAAATAATCCAAATGTCCATCAGCAAGTAAGTAGATAATTGAGATACATCCATACAACGGAATACTGCTTATCAATAAAAAGAAATGAACCAACATATGTTATGACATGGATGAATCCCAAAATAATTATGCTGAGTGAAAGACGTGAGTATGCATGTTGCATAATTGTATTTATGTAAAATCTTGGAAAAAGAAAAATTATCCACAGTGGTAAAATCAGACCATTTTTTGCCTGTCGGGGTAGGGCGGGCTTTGGGAGGCTAGAGGGAAGGGCTTACAAAGAGACAAGGGGAACTTTTGGGCATACGGATGTGTCATCCTGATTGTGGTGACTGTTTCAAAGAGATATACATCTGTCAAAATTTATCAAATTGTACACTTTAATATGTGCTTTTTAAATGTTAACTATTCCTTAGTAAAGCTTTAAAGAAAAAAATAGACTTGAGTTTTTTAATAGACTTGTTATAACAAATTTGAATTGCTATTACATACTGCTCATATTTCTCTTTTTTAGACTCTAAGCTCCTTGAAGTCAGAAATTCACTCTATTTTTGTTCCAAGTGTATAACATTGGGCTTATTAAATGTATATATGACAAACAACATGCAATATTGTATAAATCGATCAATGAGTATATAAAACTGAACATATACCGTACACTAGGGTCTTCAGGAAATTTCTTCAGGCCTTATTTGAGATGATCATGTCTTGGGAAATGAGAAAAAAAGAAGCTAGATTTGTTTAAATTAATAAATTTGTATAAATTTAGAAATTTAGACATGTTCTCCAGAGTAAACTAAGCAGGAGAACATCCTCAGCTGAAGAAAGCTGACGATGTGGGCTAAAATGATTCACATGAAAGGATGGAGAGATAGCTTCTGTAAAACTTTGATATCAGGGTTGATATCACCCTTATGAAATGATCTTCCCAAGGCTATTATCCTTGAAATAAAATGACACTTTTGTAGTTTTGGGGGGCATCCTGGCACTACAGTAAACTTAAAAATAAAAAAAAAGTGAACACTGATAAAGGAAACAGTGTTTGCATTTCACAAGGAATTCTACATTTTCCATAGGTCTGCTAAGCTTAGGAAACATCATCGGAAAAAAACACTTTTCTTTTTTAGTACAAAGAATGTAAATTATAAGTTAAATAAAATCGAGTGGCAATGACAAGTTCACTTAAAAGTATTTCTGCAATAATCTATATTCAAACTGTATTGTGACTGATTTTAATAACTGACACCTTGAGTAAAAAGTGTTTTATTTCTGTAGAACTTTTCTACAAAGAAAGCTTGCTAAAAGAACATAGTTTTGTGTCTCACTCTAAAGAATACTAGAATAAGATCCACATTTATACAGAGGAATGCATATATTTGTAGAGCAAGAAGTGATCTTAGGGATCATCTAGTTCAAATATCTTTTTTACAAATGAGGAGACAGGCCTAGAGGCCAAGATAAGATTGATGTTTAAAGAATATTAGTCTGGCGGTGTGGACAGGATACTGCAGGTAGTCTCAGAGGCTGGCATGGGTAGGCTTGGGTCAGGCTGGGTTGCTTTCTCCAGTGGTTGGAAGTGCATGGCATCAGAAGGATAACTATGAATTAGAGCTCAGGTTAAGACAAAAAGGGCAGAGTCTGGCATCAGTTCCAAAAGAGAAATGGGAAAAGATGCCATAGCTGAGATAAGAACATTCTGGGAAACAGACTACTAGGCTCAAAGAAATTAGAGGATGACAACCAATACCGACAAAGCAAGAATGCCAAGTCCATGTTTATGAGTTTTGCCTATGATGCAGAGAAAACTTGGCATTCAGTTGGAGGCTCAGAGTTGGACTGCAAAGATAATGCAAATAAAATTGAGTAATACTGGGGTCTTTAAAAACCCGATAAACTCTCACTGGCCCATCTTCTTCTTCTAGATTCATAGAAACCACTCCCTACTGTTGTTCCTTTCCTTTTTGGGGTATTTTTAGCTACAGCTTTCTGAGGCCTTGAAACAATTGGAAAATGGGTTTACAGGCTTAGAAGTAGACAAAGTGAGACTTGGTTCCTGGCTTTGGTCCTGGCCAAATAAATGACATTGGACAAATTACAAATCTTCCTTGAGATTAAGTTTTTATCTGAAAAATGGAGGTGACAGTACCTTCTAATTCAAAGGTTGTTTGAGGATAATTTTATCTAAAAATTCCCAGTACAGAATATCCCTTCCATAGATAGTGTTTTCTATAATGCTAGATTTGCTTTACAAAATTATGTCTTTTGGAGAATAGATTCTCATTTTGCTCTCCATGAGAATAGTCTGAGTCATCCACTAAATGCCGACCTTATAATCTTACTCTCAGGAGGATACCATTGTCTACAAGTTCTGAGACATTTTACTTAATCCCTCTAAGTACATGGTTATAAATTATAGAGTAATCAGCATAATCCTAGGGTTTGGCGTATGTATTATTCTTCCATCATCATAGCTCTTAGTTATTTCAATCCAATAACTTTTACATACTTGATGACCAAATACTCAGAGAATGGAAGAAACCAGTCAAAAGGGAAGAATCGAGGAACTATCTATCTCCCCATGAAAAGCACTGGAAATGCTTAACTACCCATGTCACAAAACAGTCAATCACAGAATCAAGAATATTTATTCTTAGTAAATCAAAGTTTAAGAAGGGGATTATGACTGTATCTGTACTGCAGCCCCACAGCATTTTGAAAAGAGAAGGATATTAAGGAGAAGGTTATTTTTTGACTATTCTAAATGTTCAGTATTCCTTTCAATGGATTTGCAAACTTTCAGTTTTGCTCTCTTTTTCCTTTGTCTTAAGTTTTCAGACCTGCAATCTGAATGGATATTGACAATCTGAATGGTAATCTGTTTTTTGTTAAAATAATAGAATAAAATAATTGGGCTATAAGAATCTAGAGGGATGATTTATTAGAACATTTCAATTTATAAAGAAATCTAGCCCATTAAATAGCTCACAATGACGATAAGCAGTGATTCCTGGGCTTTTGTATTTCATAGCTGATGCAGTAAAAAAAAAAAAAAAAAAAATCAGAGGTGGATGTAAGCTTAGTTTTTTGACTGTTGTTTGTCCTTTGGGTTTATCATGTAATATCACATCTCTTCATCTTAGGTGACACTAATTGTTGGTTAGGTGTTTGGGCTACTGTTACTTACTCAACAAACTGTGAATTAAGCTTCATTAATAAAAGGAAGTATCTTTAATACAACAGGACCTATTGGGATATCTTTAAACTTGATTCTAGTGTAGGTTTAAATTGAGAGGGGACACTTATAGTGGGTTAAATTGACTAAGAAGACAGTAACCTGGGATAAAAGAGGTCCTGGATCAAAATCAAGAAAGATAATATCTGCATGATGTGATTGTATGGTCATGACTAGAGAATTAAAACCAGCTCTATCGCTTTAGAGAAGTCATATTACCTCTTCAAACCTAATTTTCATCATATATAATATTAAAAAATGTCCTCCCACAGATAAAACATAAACTCTGGAAAATACAAGGCTCTAAGGAGTGAACAAAATTTAGATTCTGAAGAGATGTTGACATTTGGATAAAGGAAATAACATGGCATGACTTTCTCATTTTTTATTGCTTTTAGCTCAAGGGCAAGATGCACTCAACATAAATGAGGCAGCTAAAACTCCTATAGAGACCTTCAAAATTTCTGACATAATGAACCAATCACAGCTACTAGAAAGGATAGGGGAAAGTCCCAGGAGAAAAAAACCGGAGAAGGTGAGCAACTGTTTATGCACACGAATCTGTGCAAATCTCTAACTGACCCTAAGACCATATATTCACAGGCATACTGCAATAGCCCAGCTACCAATTAATATCAGCTGAACTGATATTTGAGTTGCTGCCAAAAGAGTGTTTGAAGTTTTGAAGCAAGTCAATTTGCCCACTAAACAACAACAAAAAATCAGTAATCTTTGCAAGAACATAAGGTAACCCAGAGTTACCACAACAGCACTCATAATATCCAGAATATAATAAAAAGTTTAAAAGTCTGGAACATTTGATTTATCCTCAAGGGGAAAGACAATCAATGAAGACATACCATGATAACTAATTACCTGGATATTGAAATTTATAAACAAGGATTTTAAAATTATTATTATAACTATAATTAATGACAAAAATATATGTTCATAAGGAATGAAGAAATATAAATAAAGATATTTATTTTTTCAGACAATCTGCAGCTATATATTCAATGCTTCTGTGAAGAGACACAGTTTTTTGCCTTCACAGAGTTTACAGTCTAATAGAATAATTGGTAGGGTATAATGTCACTTTAATTGTACTTTGTCCTATAAATCTATGCTTCCAAGAATAGGGAATGAAGATGCCTTAATAAATACACATATATCCAGACACCACTGACTTATACAGCATGGTTACAACTGAATTAAGGCCAGAAATAATAATATGATTTCATAATTTCTATAGGCAGTGGCCACAAAGGGAACTAAGTCAGGTGCTGATACCTAATGACAGCTGATGAGGATGATGATGAGGAGGATGATGATAACAACAGCGCAATAATTAGAACAGTAATAGCTCATGTATATACACCACTTAACAGTTTACAAAATAACTTGCACTTCATTATGCAATTTGAGTCTACCAACCACCCTGTAAAATAAGGGGCAAGTGTTCACATTGAGGGCCATTTGGAAATAAAAGTAGGAAGAGTACAGCCACATGGAATTTTTTTTTCACAGACATAAATGGACTAAATAAATTACAGGCATCCGCCCAAATCTTTATTTCTAGTAAGCTCCAGTGGCGATCTAAATTTTATAGGAGGAAAACAAGCTTCACCTACATGAAAACAATAGTGCTATCAGTGCATTCTGGCAACTGCCTTTTTCAGAAACCTATCTTAAGAATGAGTTGCTCAGTGATAATTAGAGAGTGAAATGCACCCAGCTTCACATTTCAATGCTCTTTCCCAATTAGAATGGCATTAGAGTGAAAGTGTAACCATATAATTGTATGAAGAATAGATTTAATTTTCTCAATGTCACTGCAATATCACCTTTTGGGACTAACAACGCTGAATGATTACGCATATCATTTGGTAATTGTATTTTATCCATTCCACACTGGGAGCTGATTTTTAAAAGTGGACATGCAATTAGATTAGAAATGAACACATATCAACTGGCCCTCAGAAGACAGTAATATGTCAGCATTAACCCAGCTGCATTTTTAACTACTGTCAGCGACAGAGTTTGTGGCTTGTCAACACTCAGCAGTGATGAACATAGAATTCTGAGCTTTGCCTTTAATAATAAAAAGAAAGAAAGTGATTGAGAAACTCCGAACTCAGGGAGAGTGGCCTTCGAAAATTGAAAGCATGACTGGCTGTTGGATGTAACTTTAAAGCAAGCTGTAATAGAAGGTCAAGCAAATGCCCACCACTGCTTCTAGTCTTTGAGAGCTGCATAGAGAATGTATATTTCTCGAGATGAGTCTATCACTCTATCTCATAGGCTCCAAAACAGATAATCCCTGAGGGGAGAAAAAGGAAGTCTGAAGTGCCAATTAATCATAGCATATATTGCTGGAAATGTTTCAGGTTAGGAGTGGAAATTTATATAGCCATCTGCACTTAAATAGCAGTTTCTTAAAGTAAAATGTATAGAAGTAGGTGAGATTGAGGCTCTAAGTTATGAGTTTGAGACCTCCTGAATACTAGGAACTATCTAATGCACAATCATACATTTTAATAAATTCAATTATTTGGTGTGCAGTTGAAGTCTCATTATCATACTAACCAAGAGCAAATTTATGAACCAGTCTGATCCTTGGACTTGATTGAGAGCAATCTCAGGACATTTAAATGAGAGTATTTTTCATATGGGAAAAATGATGAAAAATAATTTTGATTTTCCTGTCTTAACAACATAGCAGTTGATAACCACACTCCCCTTCATAATGACAGAGTGTTCACTCCATGAAATGGAAATGTCTGTCAAGAACTCCAGTTTCTTTACCACAGTCATTAATGCAAGCTGATGAAAGGCACCTTTCTTGCATAAGATCTCACCCAGAAATCAAAGCCTGTGGCGTTTCTTGTAGGTTTTTGTGAAGGCCTTCTATACTTTCTTTAAAGTTTCAAATATCAACACATAGATGGGCTATGGCTTTATTTGCCATGCTTTGAGTACTTGCCTTAGAGCATCCTTCCCCTCCCAGAGAAACATGGCCCATGGTCCTGATTTCAGTCCTAGGGTCATGATTAATGTTTCTGTACCCATGGGTTAGACACAAAATTAGGTATCAATAATTATTTGGAAGTCTTTTTAAGTTAGACAATCATTTTCTATTTCACTTAGATTAGGACCCAAACTTCTTACTATGGATGATGGATGATATGAGTCATTCCTGCCTCTTTAATTTTATCTCAACCTGCCATCTACCTTTTTAATATGCCTTAGTTAAAATAGCTTATTTCAGTTCCTGAATGCCCCAAGATCTTGGTAAACAAACTATTCCTTTTGCCTGAACTTCCTTTCTTCATATGGCTAGACTTCGGGGGTTTTTTTGATTGTTTTTTTTAAAATTTATTTTTAATCTTTCAGTTCTCAGTTTAAATGATACCTCTTCAGAAAGGTCTCCAGGCTATGCAATATAAAGTTTATCCTTTGTGTTATTCTCTTTTATGGCATCCAGCTTTTACCCCTGTAGGGAGGTCAACCACCCCTGTTTTCCCAGGAATCAGAAGTTTCCTGGGATGCAGGTCTTTCAGTCTTAGGCAAACCTGAATGGTTGGTTACTCTACTTATAGAACTTAATTTAAATTATGTTTTTATTCATGTACTTGTAGAATATATATCTCTCCTATTAAGCCTTAAGGTCCATGTCTTTTTTGTCACCATTCTGTGCCCTACACCTCTCACATAGCCAGGAACAAAGTAGGTACTCAGTAAATACTGAATGAGTGAATAAGTGAATTGATGAATCAAATAAGATACTGGGAGTTCAGATAAAAATTCCATTTGGAGTCAGCTATGTGAAGTTTTTAGATGTGGTGAATTCTGTAAGGAAATAGAGAGCCACAGATGCTTTGCTCTTATATATAGGTAGCAGGAAGTGGGGACATGGCCAGGGGAGAAAACAAGAATCAGAGGATAGGATCACATCAGAGAAAACCAGTTCATTCATCATCCATCCAGGTATACATCCAACAAGCTGGCTACAATACAGAAGAAGCAATAAGGAGAGTCCTAATTATGAACATCTTGGCATTTGCTCCAACAAGAAATGTACCCCAGATATATAGAAGTTATATGTGAGAAAATTCTGGATGAGAGTAGGAAGAAAGAGTGTGGGAGATGAAATAAGGTTTCTAGAGTGAGAGCGACATCAGTCCAATCTAATCTGTGATCCTTTCTGGCAAAGCCTAGGCCCTCATGAGAGTAGTTGGGCTGTAAAGGACCTTAGACACTCTCTAGACCATTGTTTCCCAAAGTGCAGCCATTGGAAAACTCTCCCACAAGATGTTCTTGAAAAATATTCCATGGTCAAAACCATTTGGAAAATGTTACACGGCATTTAAAGATTCATAATGCCTGTTAAATTGTACACCTGAAACTTACTGCACTGTGTTAACCGATGTCAACAAAAAAAATTAATTAAAATAAAAATATTTTAAAAAATAAAGATTCATAATGCATATGTGATAAGGATAGCATTTTGAGAGATTTAAATACTTTTTTCCTTTCCTGTAGTTTTACGTTCCTCTAATTAAATCAGGTCCTGTGTTCACTCCCTCAGGGATTGTTGTGAAGGGAAAAAAGCAGAAATAACCCAGAAAGGGAAGAAGGTCTGGAATTATTGTCAAAATATGAAAGGATACTAATTTCTCTGAATTCTCTGGGGCTTCAGAAGGCGATGAAAGGTGATAGTGTTGGTGGACACATTTAGAGGGATCAGGAGGTCTTGGAAGAAAGAGAACCTCTGCCCTGTTTTCTGACCAGAGATGATGTTATGATGCTAAGACCCCCAAGAGAGAATAGCTGGGCAGATGGGATTATGCACAATCTTGAAAAGGCTCCTGTGATACGAGCATGACACAGAAGCAGCAAGGAGCCAGTGGTTTAGACCAGAGGATGGCAAACTACAGCCTGCAAGGCAAATCCAGTTCACCATCTCTTTTTTATACAGTCCATAAGCTAGGCTTGGTCTCTATATTTTTAAATGATTTAAAGAAAAGAAGAAAGTTTTGTACACCTTATATATTGTGTATGAATGGCTACTTTTGCACTACAATGACAGAACTGAGCAGTGGCAGAGGTGACTAGTTACAATAGAGGCTGAATGGCCTGCAAAGCCTAAAATATTTTCTATCTTGCCCTTTGTAGAAAAAGCTTGCTGATCCCTAATGTAGACAGTTCCATAAACAAACTGTGTGGACTGTTGACTTAGGACAAAATGGGCTGCCCATATCCTCTGCCATGGAGATTCTAGAGCCAAGACCCCCAACACGACTGTGGAGAAGATTCTCACTAGTTTGGCATGATGGGGTCTAGAAAGTAGTCAATTTTACTGGACACCAGAGTCTGAGACTGAGAATTGTATCCATTAGACATATTGAGATGATAAAGGCTCTGGGAAATCTTGCTGCTAGTAAACGTATTTAACTGTTTTCCAAAGGTATTTAATCATGGACTTTTTGTTAGACCTATTAATAATCTATGACAGAAAGTATTATTTTCTAAAGAACACATTTTGGAAAATGCTTCCATGGCCTACCCTCATTTTATTTGGGGCAGGCCAAGAATCAAAGCTGGTAACTTGGAAGAGGTCACACAACTGGTAAATGGCAGAATTGAAACCCAGTACTTCTGACTCCTCTAGCATAATTGTGAAGCCTCTACAAAACATTTTGATTTCTTCAGTCAAAATTTGTCAAAAACAAAGTTGACAGTTGTAATAGAGATTTCCAAACTGATCTGACTGAGACTTTGACTGGCAAATCAGTCAAAGCTATGTGGTTTTCATGGGATGCATCAAAACTCACAAGCAGCAGGGTTTAGAGTAATTCCGCATTTTACAACTTTTTAAAACCATTTTGAATAAATTTATCAATCAATTCAATGCACAATAACATCCTGATAAACAAGACACTGGATTGAATTTTGATGGAATTGACCATCTGTTCAAACTGTCAGGCCAATTCAGGTTGTATCTAGAGGATGATCCAAAATAATTTCTGAGAGCAAACACAAAACTTTTTTAAGGTGAAGGAAAAATTAAATTTTCTGATCAGGCAGAAAAGGTATAGACTTAGTCTCTGCCTTGAAAGCCTTCTCTTTGCTGCAATTGACAAATTGGTTACTTTCATCAGTTTCGGCCTCTGTCAATTTCAGCAGACTGGAATAGTCACACAAACACATCAATTTTAGCTCGAGAAGTCTGTCTCTTTTGAAACTGACAGGAGCAAAAATGAAGGAAAGTCAAAGTGATTGGCTCTCTGGAGGCTTTGGGAAGCAACTGATATTGAGTGACCTCTTCACAGGCCTGGCATTCCAGGACCCTGATCCCGCTGGCTTGATGTATTGGCTTCACACCAAGCCACTGTCCCTAGAATCCTATAGTGAAGGGTGTTCCAAAGGGGACACATGTCAATCAGTCAATTGTACATAGTGTGATGGTTTCAGAATCTGAAATTAGAGTTCTGGGGCCACCACTTAACAGGCAGTGAAATCATTTAACTTTCTGAGGTTCTTTTATGATCTGTAAATTTTAGTTAATGATATCTGTACTTTTAAATAATAATACCACCAATAACAGTCAACCTTTATTGAGCATAGTATTTTCTATGCATTATCTTATTTAATCTTTGATCAACCTTATTTGATGGCTTAGAAAACTAAGGAACAGAAAAGTTAAAGAACTTTACCAATTGCCATGATTAGTAAGTCCTCACTCACAGATTCATTATCTTGTTAAGGCTTAAATAACAGGGTTAATTAATCTTGCTAAGATTTAAATAGCAATATTAAATCATTCTGGAAACTATTAGGTGCTGTACACTTTAGTTGTTATTATTATTGGGCATATAATTCCCACAGGAGACACTGCTTTACTTTCACAGTAAAAATGTATTATCACTGCCTTGTATGATTCTGCATAGGCAGAATGCTCAAATTTATTTGAGGGGTGTGAATAAAAGAATGATCCAATCGAAGTTAAATGTCCTGTTCTATCAAACACTTGGGATAAGAACCACAGAATATCCAAAAATAATTTTAAGGTCCCTGGAGATGACCTGTGAATAGGCTAAAATGCACTCTATTCTGGCTAAAATATTTTCATTTTCATTGTCTCTTTTCGAAGTGTATTTCAAGACTATGTGTGTATACACCTGACTATTCAAATGAGATCCTTGGATACCATTCAATGAGATCCATCATCATTGACATAGATATATTCTCCTTTCCTCCTCCTCATTCTTTCTCCTCATTCTTTTTACTCAGTGTAGAATTTATTTAGGCATCTCAGTAAATGTAAGGCTTATATTGCAGCTTCTAAAGAAGACTGATAGAAATGGGAAGATACTGAAGATTATTTTTCATCTTTTGGGTCATCTCTTGGCCTCTTTCCTTCTGTTCTTCCTACTTTATTTACCTCCTCTTTTTTTCTTTCCATAAATATTTACTGAGCTCATACCATGTGACTAGTATTTGGCTAAGTGCTGAAGTAAGATGCATCTAGTTTCTTTTTTTTTTGTCTCTTAGAATTTAGTGAAATGTGACAGACATTAAATGAAAATTATGTATAAATGTCAATGTGATAAGTATGCAGAAAAAAATACAGGATATTTTGAGACGGAATAACATGCCTCTTACCTAAAGCAAGGGATGAGGAAGGCTTAAATTGAATGCTGAAATTGTTAATTATTAATGCTCCTTTGATATGTACATAACTTCTAAGGTAGTTACATAAATGTCAGCCCACACTCATTTCCTTTCTTTGATGACTACACATAATGAATGGTATATAGCCAGTCTAGGCTTTCAAATTCAGTCATGAAAATGGACAGAAAAAAAAATACAGTCTACTATTTCTTAATCTAGTTGTCTTAACAGCCAAGGCTAATAAGCAATTTGGCAATTCAATTGGTTCAGTGGACAAAGATCTGGAAAGAGCTAAT
Source organism: Eonycteris spelaea (assembly GCA_003508835.1). Classification (NCBI taxonomy): domain Eukaryota; kingdom Metazoa; phylum Chordata; class Mammalia; order Chiroptera; family Pteropodidae; genus Eonycteris; species Eonycteris spelaea. Next base: position 416,925 of record PUFA01000381.1, on the reverse strand, counting down.
CTTATCAATTGTACAAATTTAATTTTAAACTCTCCACTTCTATTTTACTCAAAGTGAGATTTCACAGGTGGCTGTGTTACAGATTTGGAACATAAATTCATTCTAGAAAGGAAAGGGTAAGGAAAGGAGAGGAGAGAGTGGAGAAGAGAGGGCAGGAGAGACGAGGGAGGAGGGAGAAACCAATTTGACACGTGACAAAGCCCAGAACATCAGTGTTTTCTATGCCTAATGTGTAATATCTGCCTACACTGACCTGCCAGTTCAGATCGTCTCTTCATAATTTAGTATTTTTTCTCTGAAAGAAGAGAGGTGAGTGTACTCTCATAGCCTTCCTGAGACTCATTTGTTTGAGAGCTAATTTGTTACCTTGAGAATTCTGTTCATCAGTGTCTTCTTCTATGCCCCCACACTGAGAGCCTGTGGCCCTTGGTTGCTTTGATGTATTCACAGCATCTGTATTCAGATAATTTATTCATGGACTGAAATCACTAACCCCAGTTTGGGGTGGAGAAATGTTTACTTGGTCACTCACACTCTGTTAAGCTGAGGCATTGAAGGGAGGGTCACTCACAGCTGTCCTTCCCCATACAACTTTCAGAGTCCTGTTATAAACCATTTTATCAAAGAGCCACGGGTAGCAGTCTGTGAGGACGTACTGGGATTCAGCTAATGGACAGAAAGTACCTGCTCCGACACATTAATTCCCTTCCCTGTCAGCCTGCATCATTGTAGAGCATGCATGATGGGAAGCAAGGTCCCATCACACCATGGCACCTGCTGCTTTTCCATCTGTCGAGTGCAATAGCTCCTTTGATTGCCCATTTTTCAGCCTAATGGCTTTATTCCCGTTTCTCTTTGTAAAGTTTTTACATTTTTTATTGTGATTTTAATAGTCATTTAAAATTTTTCTCGTCTGTTTGGCACACCAAGGATGTTGATAAAAACAATAACATAAATAATATTCTAAACCATACCCAAATTGAGATCGTTCCAATGCAGTGTTTAGTCTGATAAAGTTGTCATGGCGATAATGTCCCCTGAGAATAAAAGTGCCATGTGCATGGCTGATTAAAGGAAATAGCTCAGATGGTACACAAACTGGTAAATATTGAACCTACAAACTCTTAAACTAACCATATTTTTTTTTGCTTTTTTTTTTTCTGCTTGGATTTTTTTTTTTAGTGTTGTGCTATGCTCAGTTTTTTGGAAATAGTTTGATGATTCACATTTCTCTTTTCTTTTTTTTTTTAATTTGAGGATTTATATTGTTTTAAAAACCTCAGAATAGATATTGGCAGTGCTCCCAAGCTGGCCTTCAGATGCTGTCTAATGCTGTTGATTTGGCTGGATTAGTCAAAGCAGCAGATCATTATTACTTATTGAACATCTGCCAAAAACAGCACTAACAATTATCTGATACATTCTTTATCATGAAGATTTGGATTTGAGTAGTTGAGAAGAACTTTCTATAAATCTAAGTCAATAGGGCTATTTATTTTTTACTCAAGACAAGAAACAAAATTAAAACCATTTTTAATTAATGTGAGGACAAAATGGTAGGCATGATCTCCTTGTATTTAAAATTGGGATAATTTGAAGGTACAGTTTTCTGAGGCAGCAAAGCCAACTCATCTTCCTACTCTCAAGTAAATAAGAGAGAAGAATGGGTGATTTAAGGGGGAGACGTGAGCCCTGATGTTACCTGGAATCTATAATTTTTCTTTGTTAACACATGAATTTGATAAATTATCTGTAGGAGGGAATGCTTTACATATGACACTAAATTCATTGGTAGAGTGATATATGAGGATGTTGCAATATGAGGTAGGAAGATCTCATAGGCTATGGGATTAGAGGATAAAAAGCATACAAACTTCTAGAATGAGTGAAGGAAAGCACTTCAGAAAGCATTTATTTGTGTAGTTATGTGTTAAAGATCAAAAAGCTCTGAGCTACTAACCATATCTAGGAAGGGAATCCTATAACTATGAGCCTATCTAAGCCATGTGGCCATAAAGACCAATAAAGGTCCAGGCATTGTTAGGAGGGCTTAGAAGTATACTGAAATATAGCACCCATACCAATGAACGAAGCAGCACCAATCTTGCAGCTAAAGGGCTCTCTAAAGTTCTAGACCCTGAAATTAGAGAATGTCTGGAAGAGGGATGTTAAAATGACCAAAGAGAAGGAGGAATCTCAGTTTAAGCAAGGGGAGAATTCTTCATTTGGCAAATGTTTACTCTTTACCTGCTTGGTTTTTAGACATTGGGCTAGGTACTGTAAGGAGAAGCAGAAAGATGTACAACTGTATCCTCATCCATGAGGAACTTACAATTAAACAGAGGAAGAGTGTGCATTCTCTTCCTCTCCCCTCTCTCAAATAATGCAAGAGAATAAATGAAAGAGCAAGCAGGTAGAAGTGGTATGTGTTTTGAGCCTTGGGTGAGCTAACTCCAAGCTCCTTGGAGTGGAAGGCCAATGTGAAAGAACTATCATATAGGTGTTGTCAGTCTAAGCAAAGTCTACCCTTGACTAGAGGCAGGAGGGCAGGTTCTATGGTTAAGTAAAAACCCTAACAGTGTAGAAAGTCAAAGGGCAGGAAAAGTATGATATAAAGTCATAAAGACAAATAGAAAAGGTTGAGCACAAACTTCTTACTCAGATGGAGAAATGGAGAAGTGCTAGAAACAGGGTCGCCTTTGAGCAATACATTAGTATCCTCCCCAAATAAAACAAAAGAAGGGAAGAATGAAGAGAGGTAAGGGGGAAAGGAAGGAAAGAGGGAGAAAGGAGATAAGTTCTGTTTTTTACAGTGAAAAGTAATCTTACAAAACTGGTTGCTCTTAGTTGGTATGAATTGATTATGTTGTACTTCCCAATACTATAAAGATATTTGCATAAATTCATGGAAGGCAGATCCATATTCATTACTGAGAGAATCCAAAGTACAGAAAGGCGGTGTTCTAGTATAAAAAAACACTAGATCAAGAGTCAGAAGATTTAGGATGGAATCTGTCTTTATCACAAACTATTTTGTATGACTTTGGGTAAGTTATATTACCTCAGTTTTCTCATTTACAAAAAGAACAAAATAATAGCTATTTCATGGATGGTTAAAGTACAGGAGACAATGGATGTGAAAAACTTTTAATAAACTTATTAGTAAACACATACATTCCTTGAGACTGATGTTAGAAAGAGCTTTATCTTCCTAATAAACTATTCCTCTTCTCTTGCCTAGTTAATCCCACTAGTAGATTTATAAACAGTGCTTTTGGTGAGAAGTAGAGAGCATACAAAATGGACACTGATGTTGTTATTTTACCTGATCATAGTGCACTACTGCCCTCCCTTCCTTTTGACTCTGTGCTTCAGTGAAAATGTATGCCTCATGTAGGGACTCAAGCTCAATGTCCGGCAGACATCAGAGTGCTCCGGCTTCATACTTTATATGCAAGAGGCAGTCATCTCTGTGTGCTACAAGGAGACCTGGAGAGATTAACAAGGCCATACAAAGTATTTTCCTTCCAGTCTCCCTCATATTTAAAAGCAACTTGGACTATGTATAACATTTTGACAAGGTGATATATAATACTGAAAATAGAAAAAAAAATTTCAACTACAGAGACTAGAATTTTCTCTAATGCGCAAAGACAGCTATGACCATACTACAGTCCTGTGATGAAGAGCTGCTGGTTTGACAACTCCAGGTTGTTTCCTATACACTGGCATGCATGACAGCAAATGACTCCTCAGCTCTGCCTTTCTCAGGTGGCAGAACAGCAGAAGGAAGCTAAGGTGCTTCTTACTAAGCACAAGGTTGTCTAAGAATAGAAGATGCATTTATGCCATTAACTATTTAAAAGCTAATGGCAAAGGAATCCTCCTCACCTTATGGCTACTCTTATATGTTCTTTGACTAAAGAGTGGAAAACAGAAGACTATATATAGTTTCGCCTAAATATCTGTGCATTCCTTGGGTGTGCAGCTGTATATGAAGGCAGTGTTAAATTGATCAGGGTAGGGTATCCTCAGAACCACTGGTTTTTGTCCAAAAATGTTATTCACTGCCCAATGTCCCATAAATTCATCAAATCAAAAGTTTTATCTGGCTGCCTAAAGAGATTTTATACCATTGATTTCCCTTATTTCAGATAGACACTTTGAGTTTTGTTAGCTATCACTAAATTTCAATGCCTAGTAAGAGTTTGCTATTAGTAGTTTAAGTTACAAACAAGCTGTGGCCAGGCTCCTTCAGTCCATGATGCTATAACTTAACTTCAAATTGAGCTATCAGTATATCTAGAGAAAGAATTTTTATTTCTCTTTAACAACCTACACAACAATTAATTCAAGAGATTGCCCTTAATCTATTCTCCAAGGACACCAGAGTCAGGTCCTGCTATCAGCTAGGCAAAAGGGTAGTTGCTCAGGGTTAACTCTGATAGGGGAAACTACCACTTTGGGCCTTCTGCTTAAGAGGGCAAGTGGCTCAGTGAATAGGCATGTTTGCAAGAGCTCAAATAAGGGATCATGTACCCATTCTGAAATTCAATCCATATTCCCCTATGTTTTTTTTTCTTGTTGCACCATCCTTTGAGCTGTTCTTTTATGGTCCTCACACCTAGATGAGTCAAGGCAACATCTCCATACACTTGCCTCCATTCTATTTCTATTAATAGAACAAATAGTGTATTACTGACACTTAAACACTAACCTAGGATTGAATTATATTTTAGAGGAAACTCAGAATTCAAAAATTCTCCTTATGGATGAAGGAACACCATTCTAGAGCATGAAAGGCAGGCACCCATGTTATCTGAACTGGGACTTGTCGGTAGATGGATAGAATTGAATGCATAGTGGTGGATAGCTAAAATTAGGTACAAAAAAGTCCATTAAAAATGGCTTAGAAGAAGATATATGGTAAGCAAATAAGCATGTGAAAACATGTTCTCTGTCACATATCATCAGGGAAATGCAAATTAAAGCAACAAAATATACTACATACCTATTAAATGTCCAAAATCCAGACCTCTGACAACATCAAATGCTGGCCAGGATGTAGAGCAATGGGAACGCTCATGCACTGCTGGTGGGAATGGAAAAAACTGAAGTCACTTTGGAAGTTTCTTACAAAAATAAACATACTCTTACCATACAATTCAGCAATCACACTGCTTGGTATTCACCCATAGGTGTTAAAAACTATGTCCACACAAAATCTTGCACAGGATGTTTATAGAAGCTTTATTCATAATTGCCAAAACTTAAAAGCAACCAGGATGTCCTTCAGTAGGTGAATGCTATGGGACTCTACCAAAAAGACAAATATCAGAATAATTAATATTCCAGAAGTAGGAGAGGCAGAAAGGGGAATATTTTATTTAAACAGAAATAGCTGAGAACTTCCCAAAACCTGATGACAGACTTGGAAATACATATTCACAAAGCTAATAGATCATCCTATTATCTCAATGCAGACACCTTTCCCAAAACACATTATAATGAAACTGTAAAAATCAATGATAAAGAACCTTAAAGGCATCCAGAGAAAAAAAGAATGTAACCTACAAAGGAATCCTGATTTGATTATCAGTGGATTTTTTTTTTTCAGGAGAAATCTATAGCCCAGGAGAGAGTAAAATTATATATTCAAAGTGTTTTAAAAATTTCTAGCCAAGAATTCTTTGTCTGATCAAATTATCTTTCATATATGAAGAAAAAAATAAAGGCTTTCCCAGACAAACAAAAGCTGAGAGAGTATACCACCACTCTATCTGCCCTGCAAAAAATGCTGAAACAAGTTTCTCAAGCTGAAATGAAAAGATGCTAAGCAGTGACATGAAAACACACAAAAGTACAAAACACACTGGTAAGAGTAAAAATAGACAGAATTAGAAAATTGTAACTGTATTAGGATGTTACGTTAACAAATCAACTATGTTATAAATGTTAAAGGAAAATAGTAAAAATAACTATAGTTACTATAAATTTTTAATGAATATACAACATAAAAAGAGGCAAATTGTAACATCGATAACAAAAGGGAGGAGTAACAGGGTGAAGTCTTTATATGTGATCAAAGGTAAGTTGCTGTCAGCCTAAAATGGGTTTTATCTATTATGTTTTATGGAAGTCCCATGATAATAACAAAGCAAAAACCCAGAGTAGATCCACAAAAGACAAAGGGGAATCAGAGTATACACCAAGGGAAATACCCAATTTAGAAAGGTAGGCAGAAATGGAGGGAAAAAGCAACAATGGAAATACAAAATAATCAGAAAGCAATTAATAAGATGGCATAATAAGTCCTTACATGTCAATAATTACTCTACATGTAAATTGAATTCAAACAAAAAGCATAGAGTGGCTGGATAGATAGAAGAAAAAGATTTGGCAACTATATGCTACTTACAAGACACTTACTCTAGTTTTAAGAACACACATAGGCTCAAAGTGAAGGGATGAATAGTTAATGCAAGAGAGAATCAAAAGAAAGTGGGCATAGTTATACTTTGTCAGAAAGACTTTAAGTCATGAACATTAACAAAAGATGAGGAAGTTATTAAATAATGATAAAGGGGTTGATCAATCAAGAAGATATAACAATTATAAATATATACTTAACCAATATCAGAGCATCTAAATATATTAAGCAAATACTAACAGATATAAGGGAGAAATAGACAACATTACAATAATAGTAGGGAGTTTCAATACCCCACTTTCAGCAACCAATAATCCAGACAGAAAATCAACAAGGACATGATGGACTTGAGCATATATTAGACCAAATGTACCTCACGAACATTTATAGAACATTCCTTCTATCAGATGCAAAATACACATTCTTCTGCAGTGCGTACAGAACACTATCAAGGAGAGATCATGAGACAGGATATAACACAAGTCCTAGAAATTTCAAGAAAATTAAACTCATACCAAATATCTTTTCTGACCACAAAGGTATGAAGTAGAAATTTAAAAAATGAGGAAATTTGGAAAATCTAAAAATATAAGGAAACTAAACAACAGATGCTGAACAACCAATGTGTCAAAGAAAATAAAAAGGGAAATCAAAAAATATCTCTAAACAAATGAAAATGAAAACACAATGTATCAAAACCTATGTGACCTGCAAAAGCAGTTCTGAGAAGGAGGTGTATAGCAAGAAATACACATAATAAAAAATTAGATTAAAAAAATTGAACTTTTCACCTTAAGAAACTAGAAAAAGAGAACACATTGAGCTCAGAGTTAGCAGAAAGAAGTAAATAATAAAGGAAAAAGAGGGAAGTTTCAAATAAAATCAGAAAAGAAATAGGAGAAATTATGCCTGATACTACAGAAACACCAAGGATCATAAGTACTATGAACGAATATAAGACAACAAATTAAATAACATAGAAGAATGGATAATTTCTTACATTCCTACAACCTACCAAACTGAACCAAGAAGAAATAGAAAGTCTGAACAAATAACAAGTAAGGATATTGAATCAGTAATCCAAAACCTTGACACAGTGAACCCCAGGACTCGAGGGCTTCACTGGCAAATTCTAACAAACATATAAAGAAGAAATAATGACAAGCCTTCTCAAACTCTTCTAAAAAAAAAAAAGAGAGAAGGAAACATTTCTAAACTCAATTTATACCAAAGCCAGATAAAGACACTATAAGAAAACTATAGACCAATCTCTCTGATGGAAACAGATGCAAAAATCCACAACAGAGTGCTAGCAAACTGAATTCAAAAATTTATTAGAAGGTTTATACATCATGACCAAGGGGATTTATCCCTGGGATACAAAGGTAGTTAAATGTATAAAAATCAATAAATGTAATGATATAACACATTAATAGAATAAAAGACAAAAATCATGTGATCATATCGATAGATGTAGAAAAAGTATTTGATAAATACATCTTCTCATGATAAAAACCCTCAACAGATTGGGTATAGTGGGAACGTACTTCGACATAATAAAGGCCATATATGAAAAACCCACAACTAGCATTAATTCAATGGAGAAAACTGAAAGCTTTTCCTCTAAGATCAGGAGGAAGACAAGGGTTTCCACACAGTCACACTTCTTCAATGTAGTACTGGATGTTCTAGCTAAAGCAATCAGGCAACAAAGACAAAAATAAAAATCCAATCAGGAAGAAAGATGTAAAATTGTCATTATTTGCAGATGAAATGATCTTCTGTAAATTTATTTTTCAATTGGAATTGACATTTATTATCATATTAGTTTCAGGTATACAGCTTAGTGGTTAGACATAATTTACAAAGTAATCCCTCCAATTACTCTAGCACTCAGTGGGCACGATACATAATTATTACATTATTGACTATATTCCCTATGCTGTACTTTACATCCGATGACTTTTTTGAAACTACCAATTTGCACTTCTTAATCCCTTCATCTTTTTCACTCAGCCCCCAGCTCCACTTTCATCTAGTAACCATCAGTTTGCTCTCTGTGAGTCTGTTTGTTCATTTATTTTATTTAGATTCCACATATAAGTGAAATCATGTGATATTTGTCATTCTCTGTCTGACTTATTTCACTCAGCATAATATCCTCTAAGTCCATCCATGTTTTTGCAAATAGTAACATCTCATTTTTTACGGCTAAGTAATATTCATTGTATATATGTACCACATCTTCTCTATCCAATAGTCTATTGATGGGCACTTAAGCTGCTTCCATATCTTGGCTATTATAAATAGCATTGCAGCGAACATAGAGATGTATGTATCTTTTCGAATTAGTGTTTTGGTTTTCTTTGGCTAAATACTCAGAAGTGTAATTGCTGGGTAAAAAGATAGTTCTGTTTTTAATGTTTTGGGGAACAACCAAACTATTTTCCATAGTGGCTATACCAATCTGCAATCCCACCAACAGCTCATGCAGGTTCCCTCTTCTCCACATCCTCGTCAACACTTGTTTTTTTTGATTTACTTATAGGTGTAAAGCTATTCTGACAGGTGTAAAGTGAGATCTCATTGTGGTTTTAATTTCCATTTATTTCTCTAATGAATTGTGATCTTGAGCATCTTGCCATATGCCTATTGGGCATTCGTATTTCCTCTTTGCAGAAACCTATCCAGGTCTTCTGCCCATTTTTAAATTGCATCATTTGGGATTTTTTGGTATTGAGTTGTGTGAGTTCTTTATAAATTTTAAATATTAACCCCTTATCAGATGTATTACAGGCAAATATCTTCTCCCATTCAGTAGGTTGTCTTTTCATTTTGTTCATAATTTCCTTTGTTATGAAAAACTTTTAGTTTGATGTAGTCTTGTTTAATTTTCTTCTGTTTCCCTTGCCTGAGGAAACACATCAGAAAATATATTACTAACAGTAATGTCAGAGAGTTTACTGCCTATGTTTTCTTCCAGGAATTTTATCATTTGGGGTCTTGCATTTAAGTCTTTAATCCATTTTGAGTTTATTCTTGTGCATGGTGTAAGGTTGCCCAGTTTCAATTTTTTTTTCATGTATCTGACAAGTTTTACCAATACATTTATTGAAGAGACTATCTTTATACCATTGTATATTCTTTCCTCCTCTGTTGAAACGATCTTACAATCCCAAAGTCTCAGCTGGAAAATGGTTGGATCTAATCAATGAATTCAGTAAAGTTGCAGATTATAATGTTAACATTCAGAAAACAGTTGCATTTTTATGTACTAACAATGAAATATCTGAAAAAGACAAAACTATCCCATTCTTAATAGCATCAAAAACAATAAGATACCTTGGGATAAATTTAACAAAGGAAAGTTTTGTTCAATAAAAACTGTAAGACTTTACATCTTCTTGGATTTCTTTCAACAAACAAATAGAAAGACATCTTGCGTTCATGGTTTAGAAGAATTAGTATTGTTAAAATACCCATGTTACCCAAAGCAGTATCACAAGTCCTATATTTTTCCACAGGAAAAATATCATATGGACTAAATATTGTATGGACCTACAAAAGACCCCAAATAGTCAATGTAGTATTAGAAAGAACAAAACCAAAGGCATTACACTTCCTGATTTCAAATAATGCTATAGGAATTAAAACAGTATGGTACTGACATAAAAATAGATGCATAGGCCAATGGGACAAAATAGAGAGCCCAGAATTAAACTCCTGTACATATGATAAACTAATATTTGCTAAAGGAGCCGAGAACATTCAAAGGATGGCCTCATTTAAGAAAGGTGCTGGGAAAACTAGATAAGCAAATGTAGAAAAAGAAATTAGATCTTACATAACTGACAAAAATTAACTCAAAATGGATTAAAGACTTAAACATAAGATATGATACTATAAACTCCTAAAAGAAAACAGGGAAAAAGCTCCTCAGCATTGGCTTTGGCGATGATTTTTTGGATATGACACCAAAAGCATAAACTACAAAAGAACAAATCAACAAGTAGAACTACATTAAACTTAAAACCTTCTGCACTGCAAAAAAAAAAAATAAAATATATATATAAATAAAATAAATAAAAATAAATTAAAAGGTAACCTATGGAATGGGAGAAAATATTTACAAATCACGTATCAGATAAAAGGTTAACACTCCAAATTTATAAAGAACTCATATAAGTCAATAGCAACAAAACAAACAACTCCCCCCCCAACAATCCAATTAAAAAATGAGCAAAGGAACTAAAGAGACATTTTTGCAAAGAAGTTATCCAAATGGCCAACAAGTACATACGAAGGTGCTCAACATCACTAACCATCAGGGACATGCAAATCAAAACCACAGTGAGATATAACTCACATCCATGAGAATAGTTGTATCCAAGAGATGAGATAATTGTTGGAGAGGATGTGGAGAAAAGGAATCCCTTGTGTACTGTTGGTGGGACTATAAACTGGTTCAGTCACTATGGAGAACAGTATGGAAATTCTTCAAAAATTTAAAAGAACTATAGAACTAAAAACAGAATCATACCATTCAGCAATTTCACTTCTGGGTATATCCTAAGGAAATGAAAATAGGTTATTGAAAGATAAATGCACTCAAATGTCTTTGCGACATTATTCACAATAGCCAAGATATGGAAAAAACCTAAGTATCTGGCAATGGATGAATAGATAAAGAAGATGTGATTATATAACGGATACTAATGAACCATAAAGAATAAGGGAAATCATGCCATTTGCGACAACATGGATGGACCTTGCGGACATTATGCTAAGGAAGATAAATCAGAGAAAGACAAATACTGTATGATATTCCTTATATAAGGAATCTAAAAAAAAAAAAATCTTAAAAAAAAACCAGAGAGGGAAATGGTGGTTTCCAGGGGCAATGGGGTGGGAAATGGGAGAGATGTTTAAGGGTACATACTTGCAGGTAGTAAATAAGTAGTGGAGAACTAATATAAATACAAGCACAGTGATTATAGACAATAAAACTCCATTAGAAACATTAAACTTGCTGAGGCTAGATCTTAGTTGTTCCAGACCACTGAAAGAAATAACGTGATGTGATAGTGGTGTTAGCTAATGGTACACTGGCAATTATACTGCAATACACCTGCTGTACACCTTAAACATACAATGTTATATGCCTATTATATCTCAACAAAAATACCCTGAAATAGTTTTATTACATACACATATATACATATATTGTGCATATATGCATGTACATTCTTTACTATATTAAATTTTGCATGAGTGATTATTTTCTCTTTTATTTTTCTCATCTCTGAGTTTGGAGGTTATATTTTCCACATCCATTTTTTTCATAGTTACCCCAGATATTTTAGCATGGATACTTAAAAAACCTAATGTTAATATCTGTACTCTCTTCCCAACTAAGGAGACATCGTCTCTCAAATTATATACTATTATTGTCTAGTATTTGGATTTATCTTCTCCTGACAAAATAAATATCATTTTATATAGTCAATATTTATTTAGATTTACCTACATATATATTTACAGAAATCTTTCTGCTTCTGTGACTTTCCACTTGGTATTACTTCTGCTTGAAACTCATTATTGAGAATCATCCATAATAAGAATGTGTTGCTGGTTACTTCCGGTTCTTGTTTACTTTCGGTATGGATGTTATTTTTTCCCCTCTTATTTTGAAAGATAATTTTACCACATATTCCATTGTAAGTTGACATTTTTTTCTTGGCATTTTAAAATATCATTGTCTTATGTTTATCATTTTTGTTGTAGAAAAATCACTCAAGTAGGCTATTTATAAACCTTTGTAGAAATATCTTTACTTCCTAGCTACTTTACAGATATTTTAATGCTTTGCAGTTTCACTATAATTTATATGTAGATGAGAATTTCTTTGTATTTATACTCTCTGTAATTTTTTTGGACTTACCAAATCTTAGAATCAGCGGGTTTTTAAAAAAACAGCTGGAAACTTTTGGCCATTATCTCTTGAACTATTGCTTCTAACATGTTCTCTTTATCATGTCCTTCTGAAATTCCTATTAGACATGTTAAAACTTCTCACTCTGTCATCAGTGTCTCTTAAATCTCCTTCATATTTTATCCCTTTAACACTGTACTATTTTTTTTTTGCATAATTCCCATCTGTATTCCACTTCACTGATTTTTTCTCAATGTCTAATCAGTAACCCATCCAAAGAATTTTTTATTTTAAGGATTATAGTTTTATTTCTGGAAAATCTGTTTGGTTCTTTTCATATCTGTTGTGCTGATTTTTATAATTTTTTCCTTGCCCATATTTTTAAACCTCTATTTCTCTAGATACATTAAACATGCCTATTATATACTCTTCTGATAATATCTGAACACTTTGCAACTTTGATTCTGCTGTTAGTTTTTTTCTGATTGGCAATTCCTTATTATATGTTGTGATACTGCAAATGCATATCCCTTGGAACTTTATTTGTAGAAATTATTTGAAGATTGATTTGAAGCTGGGTCTCTCCAGAGAAGAGCTGTCTTTGCTTCTGCTATTGGTTGAGATACTACCAACCTGCAACTCAAATAACATTTTTCAGCATAAGGTTTTTCTGACTATTGACCTGTATGAAAAGCAGTTTGTGGTTATATATTCTTATGGAAGATTTATTTATCCTATACCTTGCTGCTCCCCCCCCACCCCCACACAAACACACAGGGAGTTTGCTTCTCATTTACATTTACACTGAGAATGCTGACCTTTGGGCTCCCAGCTTAACGCTGGAATCTCCTATTAAATTTTCCTCCATAGATGGGTCTTGGTTTTATTTCCTGTCTTTTATGAAGGGTGACCCTGAGCAGCTATTAAAACATAAGCTTGGGGTCACCAAGATTTGGCAAATGCCATGAGAACAAATGATGGGCTACACATCGGCTTATCTAGCAATGATTAATTGCCTCTTCCACTTTTTTGTTTCCTAAAAATTCATTTAAAAAAATTTAGCATTTTTATTTTTTTTTCAGTGGGAAGGTTATTTAGAAAATCTAATGCACCATAGTGCCAGAATCAGCGTCAAATCAGAAGTCAGGTGTTTTTTTGTTTGTTTTAAATCCTGTAACATTATATCTAAATTATTCTACATAATATTCTAATAGCAAGTCGAGTTGCTTAGCCATTCCCTCAGGTATCTCCAATTTTTTATGTTTATTTTTTAAAAAGTGCTTCTATAAATACATTAAATTATAATTTTATGTTTAAAGTTATTTTTATAGGATACATTGCCAGTTTAACATTGCTAGACTAAAAAGATGCATATTCTTAAGGTTGTTGATATACTTCACAAAAATGCTTTTCAAAAAGATGGTATCAATTTACAATTTCATTAATAAAAATGAGAGTGTTCTCATTATTTGGTATGATTGTTTATATTTTGTTTGCCAATTTTATAAGGGACTTTTCTTTAAAAGCAAAAGCATGAATTTTGTCATTTTAAAAGCTATTTCTGATAAAATGATTAAATGTTTAAAAATCCTGTCTTCTAAATTTGAATATTTATACATATAATTATATAATTAGAAGTAAATAAACAATAATCTTCTGAAATAGGTACTAAAAATAAATGTCAACTCTGAACTATTTTTTATTTTTCTTTACTCCTTTCCCCACCCCACTCAACTTCCCCTATCGTGTTAGGAAAATATTTTTAAACACATAATATACCCTATTCTGAGAATGCCTTTTGGAGGTGCCCAGAAGCCACCCGGATTCCCTATCCATAGCATCCCTGGTGAATTCCTCCTTTTCATCCACTCCATCATGGGAATAAACCAGTTCACGTCTGGTCAGTTTTCCTGCTTAACAACTGACCCCCACTCCCCACGAAAAAAAAAAAAAAAGAAAGAAAAAGAGTAAGAAAACACATAGCTTAAAAACGTGAAACTCTATTTTGCCCTTGGGATTTTTATTGTTTTTGTCTGTATGGTCAAAATACTTTGTGTATAGAGGTGACAGTCTGAGAGAAAGAAGACTCAACAATCAATATTCTAAAAAATTTTCAAGGGAATAAACACACTTCTTCCTACTTAGGGTAATTCTTACATGCAGATAGCGCAAAACATCTCCTTGAGGGCGAGTCCTCCCTGGCAGCGGGAGGAAGAGGTCCCCGCTACGCCTTCAGCTCCACCGGCATTTGTAGCCTGAACTTTCTGAACACTGGCTCCCTCTCAGCATCACTTGAACCTGACTTCCCAAGGCCTCAAAGCTTTGTTTTCAGGTCAGGTGCCTCTTGCTCTTATCTGGCCAGGTGACTGGTGGCCTCTGAGGCAAAGCCCGGGGCAGTCCTGACGGGTGCTTCTCCCTAGAACTCTCCAGCAAACCTGGCTGCTGACAGCTTTTCAGCTGTTTTCTTGGAGTGACGGGTTTCAAATCAGCAGCTGCCAGCTGGGCTTGAATTCTTTGTGTCCTGCGGGACAGGGAGGCCCAGGAGTGATTCTTATACAAGGTTACTACTGGTCTAGTAAGAGCCACCATGTCTCCTAGCATCACTCTTTGAAATAACTGTTATTTTCTATTTAAATTCACTTTTTTAGAATATCCTGGAGGTCGTCCTATTCAGATTCTAACAGATTGACTTCTAAAAATTGATAATAATTAGCCAATCATTCTGTTTTAAAGGTCATGTTTGACTGATTGTACCCAGAAAGAAATTGTAGCTTGAGTTGTTTGTGTTTGATTTATTTTCTGACAGCCTATTGCGTCCTACCCACAGCCATTGCCTGTCTCTTGGTTTAACTCTCTTAGGTCAGGATAAAGATGATTACAATTCAGTCCATCTGAGACTAAGTGAATCATTTTAACAACTCGTGACACCAGGAAGGGCAAACACAGCTGCTCCCTCAGGTGTGGGTTCATCTTCAGGTGATGTGATTGTGTATGTGGGTCCTATGCCCACTTGTGATTAGGTGATTTAAGAGGGCAGACATTTGTCTCTAGGCTGCCTAGCTTGAATCCCAACATTATACATTTAGCCTTTCCATTTCTAACTCTTCTCCCCATAATTATAAACAACCAAACATCCTATCATCATTATTATTATTTTTGAAAGGGGAATAGAAGTTTGTTTTCTAAGGAAGTATATTACATGGAGAAGGTTATTCAGATTTGACATGCTTTAAAACATGCTTCCTATAGGAATAACCACAACATACACAACTTAGCCAGAAACCATTAGTGAAAGGTGTTTAGCTGGAAGATTGTTGAGTTGAAGTTTAAATAGTGCCACTTCTTAGCTGTATGACTTTGGGTCTGTTTCTCCATCTGTAGAATGAGATGGTAACTACCAGATTCCCTACTATTCCCATCTACAGAAGTATGGTCACTGATACTTAGGTTAGCGAATTAGGTTCTTAGAAATGTCTGACGCTAAGAACACTTTAAGAAACTTTCTCTAGTGAAGATCATTAGACTATTATTTAGCATTCACAAAGTGCTTCTTAGGCATTTGGAGAAACTTTCAGATAAAACTTTTTTTTTTTTTTTTTGCATGAAGAAAAAGACCTTGGAGTTATAGGTTCTTTCCATTTTTCAAGAGCAACAAAAAAGTCCAACTCAAATATTTTGATGAAAAGTGATCTAGGTTCAAACTGGAAACGCAAGAGGGAAAGGTGACATGGTAAAAGGATTTGCATTTGGGAAGTCAAAAGCAAGCATTTATGATATATTTAGGTATGATACATATTATATCCTATATATACACACACATACATCCCACCCGTCACCATGATTTATTTTAATGTGTTTTATCTTAATTGTCCAAATTCCTGCTTTCATCTTCATCTCTCTAGAGTTGAGTCTCAATGTTAGGAGTAGAAAGATTCTTTAAAATATCAAGGTAGCTCATGGCATTCCTCTGATTAAAACTCTCTCAAAATTCCTATCCCACTCCAACTAAGAGTCAACGTCTTTATAATAATCTACAAAACCCTAAGTGGCCTGACTCCCTCTTAATTCTCTTACTCATCGCCCCGTACATATTGTGCTGCAGCGACAGGTACTAACTCTTCTCAGGGCCTTTGCGTTTACTGTCTCCTCTGCTTAGGTCAATTCCCAGCTCCCCACCCCGTACCTCTATGGGCCTCTCCCCCTTTTTCATGTGTCACCATTACAGTGATTTGCCCCTTATCACACCATATAAAATGAAAGTCCTTCGCTTCCAACTCCCTAACCTCCTCCTAGGTTTCATTTGTCTCTGTACACTTTATCACCTTCTGATACACTATAGTTTTGTTTTTGGCCTTGTCTAGAAGCTTCCTGAAGGCAGAGAGATACGGTTAATTTTATTAATGACTCCTCAGCTCCTAGAATCATGCCAAATTCTAGTAGGCACTCATTGAATGTTTGTTGAATTAACAAGGGAGAAAATCTAACAGATGGATTTCAGAAGACACACTTTTCTGACCTTATCAAATAAAATAATTCCTTTTGTGAAACAAGGTAAAACCTCAAAGAGGATTTTGCTTGAAAAAAGAAAAGGAAAAAGAAAAGATGTTCACATAGAAAATATAAGCAACATACAAATGGTTACATTTGTAAACAAAGTGTTTCTTGAATGACAGAGGCCTAAGACCAGGCACCCTGTTCATTTTATTTTCCTCATCTTTGGAAAGCCCGGCCTAGAAAGTCATCCTTCTCAGATTATAAGTGACGCCCGCTCTGGGTTTTGCCCTCTCTCTTTCAGTGAGAGGTTGAAGCACACATTGCCAATAGAAATGCTGTTTCTCTCAAAAGAACAACAAAATCTTCCACATCCCGTGAGTACCATGCAATTGCCAGCAAACAGAGCTGCAGCACTTATCACACAGGAGATGAGTACACAACTCTAGGTCTTGCCAGCCCTACATTTCTGGTTGAGAGGCTGTTCAGTCTGCATGCTTTCTCTTTCTCTGCCTGCTGCCACACTGAAGACCCACATTTCCTACCTCTCAACGTCTCCGTTCCCAGGACAGATTGCCGCTCAGTTTGCTGACACAGCTTCCAAAGCCATGTCCCGTTTCCAGGAAATGCTAAAAAACCGGCTGCTGCTCTTCATCCTGGGAGATTTTTTTTTTCTTTTAAGAAATGATCTCAGCTCACTAGATAATTAGCTCCTTAAGGCTAATCCATGTGCATTTACAAAAATGCTTTCAGGTTTGGAGAAATAAAGACTTGATTAGGTCTTTATCACTGAGCTGTAACACCAGGGAGCTCTTACCTGATAGTTGTATTGCTGATAAGGACACCCAAGGCTCCTCAGGTTTGTTCACTAACTTGCTTTCCTTCCCCGCTTTTGAAAACATGAAAAACACGTGGAGCTTGCAGAAAACCCTGGAGTCACGGGTCGCTTTCCTCTAGAATGTTACTTATTTGACTTTTGGCATCTCTCCCTTTGTTCTAAAAGTTCTATGGCACGCAAATTAACAGCCCGGAATCACTCTGTATACTTTGTGACCAAGACACTCTGCAATCTAGGTCACTTCTTTTCAAGGAGACTAGGGTACAGTTCCCAGTTTTAAGAGTTTAAAAGAGAAACTGAGAAAGCAGAAATGAAACGAGAGGATGAAATTATGTCAATGAAATCCCGTGACAACTTACTTGCATTTGGAGATCGTGCACATTTTTTTCTTTGATGAAAGGTTTTTTTCTTTAACTGTTCTGAAAATGCTAATGAGACAAGTTTCAAGAAATTGACAGTAATGGAAAACTTGAATGTTACAATGGTATCTAAAAAGAAAGAAATTATTTCACTCATCTTAATCTTGCTTGAGAGGAGAAAAAAAAATGTGAGCAGAGAAATGAGACAGCTGGCAATTGAAGCCTTGGGATTCCTAAACCTTCTCTTTTGTGCTCCCAAATGAACAAGGTTTAAGCTGCCTTCAAGAGAAAGTCAATCTAAAGTCCACGATGACTTTTCAAAATGAAACCTTAGGGAGCTTTTAAAACCACAAGCTGCAGCTCAGCAAGGTCACTTTCTAAAGTGAAAATTCTTTGTAGGATAGTGATGCGGGGTAAGAAAAGAAAGGAGGGCAGGGTGACATGGCTAGATTTGAGTTAAAAGCCGTATCATGAAATCTGAAAGCATACACACTTGCTCATGGTAGTTAGTTGGCTTGATCTTCACTAAAAGTTAAAACGTGGGTCACTGGGGATATCACATAGTTCAGAGGAAAATTTAAAGTTGCTATAAGATCAAGGGAATGTGACAGAGGGACACAGAGAATCCTGCCAGGTACCTGCCAAAGGTGCCTGCATCTCAGCTCTTTCCAAGGAGAATGTCTGCATGCTATTCAAAACAAACAAAACCAAACAAACAAAACCAAACAGGCAGTGAGGAGGCATCAAGAAGCTCCTTAGCATCCACCTCTTGTGTTCCTATTTGTATCACTGTCCCAGATGGTCCCTGGCTTCATTACTTCCTAACAGAGGGACCTTGGGCATGCATATTCCTTAACCTCTGCCTTTTTAGTCTGCAAATAAAATAACGAATCAGGAATCAAAATAAGGGTGAAACTATGTAATTAAATTTAAGTTAATGTTGTAAGGACTTGTTTCTTCCCTCCTATTTCACGTGTGTAGAGTAATAACCATTTGTTAAGAAACAGTAAGTTGACTTTGAGAGTAGAGTGTAGTAGCTGTGAAGCCAGAATGCCTGGCCCCAAGCACTCTTAATAACTAGCTATGTGACTTTAGATATTTTTATTCCCTGTAATTTAGTTTTCTCAGGATGAGAAAATACTAGTACCCACTTGATAAAGTTATAATGAGGATAAAATGATAATGTAGGAAAATGTTATGATGATGATGATGATGATGATGATGACATGATAGTGGCTTTCCCCACCCTCAGCCTTGCTGAGTATATCTGCCGTTTCTTCCTCACCCTCCCCATTTACTTGCATCACTCAAATCCAGATATGGCACAATCCTTTTCCCCAATTAAATATACTCTATTTTTCATGAAAAAATAAATAAGTAAAGTGAGAACAAGAAAGAACATTCGAAACAAATGCCATTTGATTTTACAGATGACATGTTTGTAGTGTTACCTGGGGAGCTGGCATCAAGGTAGAAAGTCGACACTCTGTGAGTGTAGAGACTCTCCCAGAATAGTTGACAGGGGACTAGAAGAGGAATGCTGAGTTGCATGCTGCCTGAAACCTTCCCTTTCTGCTTTCTATTAGATCTAAGAAAGAACCATAGGTAACCCAAAACCTTCTGGAATGAAAATTCAGATCTCAAAATCCCTACTCAAGCTTGGATCCCCGCTGGCACCTTCCTGTGGCCTCACGCTTCCTCTAGGGCACTGACCTGAGGCAGGCGGTTGTGCTTTTGCAGCTCTGCCTTCTAAAGCATCTTCTTCATGGAGGGGACATTCCGGGAAGGAGTGCTCCCAAACTGAAAATCGCTGTCTGTGATGGCCATTTCGAGCAACACTTTACATTTACTCCGTGTGTAGCTCTTTCAGCAGCAGGTCTCCCTGTGGGTTATGGAAACGGTTTAGATTTCCTTTCCGAGAGCTCTGTGCCGCCAACTCTGGAGGAGGCGCTTTCATTTCTGAAGTTGGATGATAGTCATCCAAACAACAGTCACTTTTAAGGACTGAACGAACGGCAGGACATTCTGAACATTCATGCTGTTCTCAGCAAGGACTTCTCTGGCCAGGATATTAGAAGGGAAGCCTCCAGGGCTGGTAGGACAGAGTGGAACATGCTGGTCTCTAGCTTTGACATTTTCTAACATAGGCGGTTGCATAGAATTAGGAAAAAAAGGAAGGTGGCTAAAAGTGAGGAATAGGAAATTCCATTTTTGGGTCTCTGTGTGTCTCTTAAAATACAGCTACAGTATTTTGGGGGAAAATGTATAATTAAATCATACATTCTATAGACTGCTAAATGTGGACTATTGTTTTCCTCCAAAGTCAGGATTTTAAATGTGTAATCCACAGACCTTTAGAGAAACTATAAAATGTGAGTGTCTCTGTTTTTTAGGGAAGAGGGTGTAGTTTAGATTAGAACACGGACCTCAGAGCCAGACTGCCTGGGTCAGAGTCCCAGCTCTTCTGCTTGCTGGACAAATTACCAGCTCCTCTGAGCCTTACTTTTTTCGTCTGTAAAGTTGGGATAAAAATAGTGCCTTCCTCACTGAGTTATGAGGACTAATGCCACAACACATGTAAAACTTTTATAACAGTATCTGCTGTACAGTTAGCATTAATAAGTAATAGCTATCATTATTCTTGTTTATCTTTTTTTTCAGTTATATCTACAACCAAATAAAGTTCAGATCACTGCTCTACAGCTTAATGAAAAAAATGTTAATGATGAATTTTTGTAACATCACCAATTAGCAATTTAACAAACTAGCATGATAGTGATGGATGAAGCGAAAAAGAGCATAGTTTACACTCGCTCAGTAATTTAGTTTCCAAAATCCTTTTGTATACATGTTTAAAATTGATTCTCACAGTCACTGTGAGATGGAGAGCATGACCCACATTTTATAGATGAGATTATGTGGCTCAGAGAGAGTAAGTTCTTGCCTAAGGTTGTATAGACAGTTAACTGCAAAACCCAGGCCCGTTCCAATTCCTACGCTGATGTGACTTTCCTTACATTGTTCTGCGTTCCGCATGCAAGAGATAAACATTCTTATAATTAGGCTGTTGGCTGCATATTATAAGTGGTGTAACTAATTTATCAGGGAAAAGCTGAGGGATTTAAAAACAACACTGCAGTCCCTGAAGCAATGTAGAGTAAACCTACACATGACTACCAGTCAATCACTGCTCAAGTTTGCTCTCTGATCACTCATTAGCTCTAGATCCCAGAGAATGCTCTGTGCTGAGCCAACAGAACATGCATTGCTGTCTGGAGAACTTTTGGAAACCCATGCTTAGAGACAGCGCTCAGAAATTCATCAAAAATGAAGGACAAGATGACAAACTGTAAATTCGAAAGATTTGTTTATGTCTTTATAACCTAAGTATACAGCAATATTAGGCCTTAAACAGATTGCTTTAGCCCAGGCCCCCAACTTGGCCATCAGGTAATTATGGAACCCTGATGCTGCCTGAGAGATTCACTCACTGCTCCCCCAAACCTCACCTTATTTCCTCTTTGCTATTTTGCTTATATTTAGCTGTCCAGGGTATGTTCTCCAGGCCATCAACTGTTCAAATGTTACCCATCTTTCAGATTCACCTCAATTTTACCTCCCCAGATAGAAACCACATTTATAATACCTGCTTTTGAAATCCTAGAGAAATGAGTTAAATTGCTGAATTTGCCTTTAATTTTAACTGCCACACATTTTCTTTGCACATACATGTACCCTATCCTTTCTACAGGACAATTTTTTCTTGAGGGCTAAGAATACATTCTTCACTCCCTTGTAGTCCTCATAGAACCTCAAATTATGCCCTATAACTACTAGAAAAGCAGACACTCAATCATCAATTGATTACATTTTAAGATGGATCTATACATGCATATCAGCCATGTACCTGATTAAAACTGGGGGAAAAAAGGTGCATAAGTCAGCAAAAATCAATCTTTAGTAAACAGAAAAAATTTTAAAGTTCCTATAATGAGATAATATTTTTTTCTCATAGTTTCACTGCTTCTGCTGGCACTCAAGATCTGAATTATGGTTCTTTTTTGAGAACCTATAGGTGCCAAAGATATAAAAGAGGAATGTGCACTAGCAGCTGGTGCTGTTATCTAATAGAATAACACTAATGAAAATGATAAATTGATCTGTAACCCCTACCACAGGGCTATCATTCATAAAGGAAGGTAAAGGAAAAGGCTGAAAGGAAATGTGATTGTCACTCTTACAACTCTTTCAAATGCCTGAGAGATTCACTCACTGCTCCCCCAAACCTCACCTTATTTCCTTTGAAAATAAAAAAGTTATTTCTGATGGCTAGGTTATGGTGAGAGAAGAGAGTAGGGAAGTGGTGAATTGCAGGGGGAAAGAATCCTGTTAGAGCTTCAACTAGTTGGTGAGGGAAGAAGGTAACCTATGGAGACCTGCTGGTCCTCATAAAGAGGAACTGATAGAAGGTGAGTTTTCATATGTTAGGGGTGAGAGAGAGGTGAAGGGGATTCTCAACAATGAAAGAAAACTGGACCTGGGTAATGATTGTCTTTTGTGCTGGGTGCAGGGAAGCTTTGCTTACCTAGGCAATTGAAACCCTGACCTGAAACCTGTGACGTCAGCACAAGTCACACTTACAGAACTGCATCTGGGGTTTCAAGCTATCTGAAATTGGTTTATCCTTTTTCTTCCATTAGATTGTACCCATTTCATGAGTAAGGACTCTTTTTCTTATGCTTCAGTTTCTGCCTTGCCTGGACCACTTTGTGCATGAGAGAGAGAGAGAGAGAGAGAGAGAGAGAGTGTGTGTGTGTGTGTGTGTGTGTGTGTGTGTGTGTGTGTGTGTGTGTGTACACACATACAATGCCACAGTTTTAATTGACATATGTGTACAACCCCTCAAAAGTTGATTGCTGAAAGCTATTTCTGTCAATGAGAATGTAGGGATAGATGGTTGCATATTGGTAGTGGTGATAAACAAGCCTGGTGTTTAAAATGCTAAACCTTAGGCAGTAAGGAGAAGAAAATATTATTTTAGAGTTGTGTGCTTATGGTGATGCTGTGAAGCCAAAAAAAGGCCAAAGGACTAGCCTGCCTTGGCAGTCCTCCTGGTACCCTACGAGAGTGTTTACACACTATGGGCCCCAACCCACTAGTGACTCATGAAATCAAGTTAGAGGGCTACACAAAGATTTAAATAAATAAACAGCCTATTCATTTGAAAAGAGAACAGAAAATACCATATATATTGCATACTGTAAGAGTATTATTCTGTAAACCTTTGTTTATATAAAAGTATGTCTTGATTTGTGATTTAAAAAATATATTTATTAATGTGAGTCATGGTGAAAAAAGTTTAAAACCCATTACCCTAAAGTGTTGTGAGGCTTTCCTTGATTTAATTGGATAATAAAGGATGAGAAATATGCATTAATGCCTAACTTTGCTTTGTAGAAAAATATTTTTAAAAGTCATAAACCTATTAAGCAAAAGAGAAAGAGCTCTCTTTTCCGGAGAGAAAAGGTAGACCTATAATCAGTCAAAGGCACTGTCCTGGAGAAGCTTTAGGCCAATAGGAGAACAGACAAATAAACAAGCACTTACCTACGGGGTGTAGCCATTACAAGGTTGCCTATAATAGCAAGCTATTGTAAATAGCTTAAATGACCCACAAATAGAAGCTTGGATAAATAGAATACATATTTACAACTAAACATTTGCAACCATTACACATAAAAGTATGGATCTACATTTACTGGCTTGAAAAGATGGGTGTGGCATATAGTTTAATTGAAAAATGTAGGTTACAAAAATAGCGTAGGAGAGGATATATATAAAAATGATGTGATTATACATCTGTGTTTGTGAAGAAATAGACAATTGTCTGGTAGGATGTTTACCAAACTATTAAGGATGTTTATCTCTTCAAGTGGAATTTCAGTGTACATTTGTTCTTCATTTCTTTTTCTATTTAAATTTAAGAAGTATCAATTTTATAACTATGTATACATTTATTTTTTGAAAAATCAAAATAATAATATTATAATGGCATATATATATACATACATATATATATGTGCAGTAGGCGCAAATAGAGGTAATTGTTAGAAAAGGATGAGGGAAGAGACTTCTTATGAAATGAGTATTGTTAGGCCTAACAAGGAAAAATAACCTAGGTGAGAGCAACAAGTGAGTGGAGGTGTGAGAGTCTGACTGTGAGAGTGAGTCCATGTATCGTTGTCCAGAATGCAGAGGTAGAAGATAATTTTCCAAGGATAGATAGAGGAAAGAGTTTGTAAGCTAAGAGAAAGAGGTTGGATAAGTCTGAAGTTGGAGACAAACCACAGAAAGATTTTGAGCAGAGGAGTATCAGTAGAAGCTATTCATGTCTCATTCTTTTCCCTTCTCTACATGCTGACGTCTTCTTATGAAAGCATCTGCATCTCAGCCCAAGAGCCTTCTCAGGCTATAGGAGTGTGCTTGGTCCACATACAGAAAAGGTCACAAGTGCCAGGGAATTAACCTCCAAGGAGCAGCTCTCAGCCAAAGACGAACAAATGATTTGGTGAATAAATAACCCAGCTTTCTTGCCCCTCGGGTAAAACAACCCAAATATGTTCTAATATGGTCTCGCAGATATATCCAGTGGAACTGAGTGCCAGTGCCCATGGAAATAATTTTCTACCAAATGTACCCATTTTGGATCTCTTTCTTTCCCTGGCTCCCATTCCTAGTCTTATACTGGTGCTTCCTGGAATCACCTCCCAAATGAAATACTCCTGCCCAAATCTTTCACTCAGAGGTGGCTTCTGGGGGATACAACCTGAGGAAGCAGCTTGTGCTGTTCATCTTTCAGTATAAACATCAAAATTGCTAGTGGTTGCCTCTGCATGGTGGAATTTTAAGTGTTTTTTCTCTCTCTCTCTTTCATTTTAAATCTGTTTCCTAAAATTTCAACAATTTATTTCCATTACTCTTGTAACAAGGTTAAAACCAAAAGTTAGTGTTTAAAAAGAAATACATATATATTACAGTATGGACTCCTTGAGGTGGCCATTGAAATAATTTAGGTGGAAATTTATAAAAATGGAAACATATCCCATGGAAGAAGGACTAGAGATAAAGGGCTAGATGTAAGAATTCTAGAGAAAAAGAAGAAAGAATTGCCACAAGAGGTCAAGGACCCACATGCTTTAGGGTACCTTTATAAAGCAAATACTGATGATATAAAACAAGAAATATGTTACTAGAAGATGGTAATTTTAGTTTGGACACAGTGAGTTAAAGTTCTTTTAAGCGATTCAGCTGGAGCTGTCTAGTAGGAATTAGAAATATGAGTCTGGATGGAAAGTTCAGTGAGAGATGTAGAATTGGAAGTTATAAGTATGTATGTGACAGAACAGTCATTGAGGTGTTTAAGATCATCTTGGGAAGTCTACAGAGTGAAAAAGAAACATGAGAAAGTTACCCTGGGGACATTAATGTTTGTATTCTTGGAAAAAAGACAAGAAACAATTACTGAAGACTGAGAAGCAATGGCCAGAATGGCAGGAAGAGAACCAAGAGACAGAGGTAGCATAAAAGTTAAAGTAGAAGTAAAAATAGTCTTCTCTGTCAGATGAATGAACAAGGGTAGTGCAGGTGAACTGACCTGCCCCAAGCTGCCTACTCTGTCTCCCCCTTTCCTATCATCACTGTTCCTGCTTGATCTGTTTCCACAGAGGCTTGGTTCCTCTTGATTCACCCTGGTTGGGTAATTCCAAGAGCAAAACAAGGGATTTTAATAGAATTCCATGTTACCATTTAAAACAATATTTGTTTTAATTTCTGAAAAAATTAAGTGCAATAAGCATCCTCAAGCATCACTTCATCTCTAAATAATGTTAAAGTAGTTGAACAAGGAGGCCAGGGGGCTGAGGTGTCTGTTATATCTTGGGTAGCCTACTTAAGCAAACCAAAACCTAAACCAGATTCATTGCTCTTAAGAACAACCAATCATAGACAGCCAACCAGGCTTTCCCAAATAAGGCAACTGCTTAAGCTCTAGCCAATCAAATAATTTCCTTGCATTAGTTCTAGGCTTCTCTATTAAAAACCTGTGCCCTACTCCCCAGCTTCTGTCGGTGGAGTGCTGCTAATCATTTTCAGCTTGGTGCTGCTTGATTCAAATCAATGAAAATTTTAATGTCCCTCAGTTTATCTCTTAACAATAGGATGAGGAAGTAATAATAACTGTTTTAAAACAGCTATTTAATGGCTTGGTTTTTTTTAAAGAAAATTTTTGTATCCCAATGTCTCTACATCAAAACAATTGAATCTAAATGGACTCATCAACATGAACGGCACCCAACCAAACTTCTGAGCAGGCCTTCCTCTCTTGGTTACCAAACTCATCTTCCTCCCCCCGAGAACTTCATGGCTCTATAAACGATCCTCAGTCTGTAACCACCAAGATAGCTCACCCCCAGGAACTCCCCAACCCTGTGCTCTGATTATAGGTAATCCTAACTCTATTCTGTTTGGACTGAATCATGGATAATGTCAGGAATAATGGCAGCCTCTGGGTCTCTGAGGGAAAATCTCTGAGATGAAGCTCTGCATGAGGGCTCTCCCTTTACTGGAAAGAGAAAATTGCTCTGAATATTTAAGACTTTCCAATTCCTGGAGGTGTATATTTAAGGCAGCATAGTTTTAAAACTGCAAAACCAGAAGAAGCATTTTTGAATTAATATAACTTGAGTGAGGAAAAAATGATTTTACTCAGGACACTCAGCAAAGTAAGTCGTTCCAAAAATTGTAAGGAGTTTTTTTTTTTTTTTTCTTTTTCTTAATTTGAAGTTGCTCCGAACATTTAACTTAGCCGGAGGGAAAATGAAGCCTTTCTGTCAACTACAGGTTGTTCAGCCAGGGAAGGTAAGAACATATGGCAAGAACAAAGTCTGATGTTCGTGAGAAGTGATGGACTTTCCTAAAAAGGAGTTCCAGCTGAAATGTAAAAAGTCTGCTCGAGGCAATGATTCCAAGAGTTTTTGAAGAAGGCATCAGAGGAGAGTAGATCGAGATGCAAATTTCAAGCTGTCTGCACAGCTTCCACCGAGCAAAGATCTAGGGTGAAGAAAGACTATTTCCTTAAGATTTCAGTGCCTGTCCATCTGGAAGTTAAACAAAAATTAGGCTGGAAAAAAAGAGAGCCAGCCCAATTTGCTGTATAGTTTGAGCTATGGCCAGAGAAAGTTCGGCCAACGCCATCTTTCCTGTTGAAATCCAGAGAAGTTCCTCCCTTGCCCTTTATACACACCCTCACTTTCCTCCTCGGGTAAATTATGCCTCTAACAGGGGTCCTGCCATTCCCTGTGTTGTGAAGTGAGGTGTTTTCCAAGGGATTGCTTTTAAGAGTAGACAGTGTGTGGAACAGATAAAAATGCACCATTTTCTCTCTTTCTTTATATGTTTGAAATAAACACTTCCCCCTCACCCCCTCTTTTTCAGGCTTTTATTGTGAAGTACTACAGAAAAATAGCTAGAAAGTAACAAAAATAACCACAATGGCAAAGTTAATCTTCAATAAATCTTCAAAGCCCTACTGTCTTTGTCCTTGCTCTGAATTAAAAAACAGAGGGAGCTGGTCAGCTTTGGGCTATCAGACACATACCAAGTTTTGCTTTAAGAATCAGTTCCACGAAATTCTACAGCCAGAAGATCGATGGTCCTCATCCCGGGTTGTGCACCATCACAGCTACTGATTATTGACCTCATGTCCACCAGTAAAGTGGCCTTGCCTGTTGTTTGTTAGCTGGTTGGGCCCTTCTGCTTTGCCAGGGTTGCAAGGCAAGGGTCCAGGCATGTTCTGGGGTAGAGGTGAAGGTTAGTACACCATCAAGAATGTGAAGGCAGCCCAAAAGGAGGAGGCGGGAAGCAAATCTGTTCAGCCATAGAAGGAGAAAGTCTAAATACGCAATACGCAGAGATGAGGAGGAGGAGAGAGAGGAGAAGGGGAGAAGGGGTTGGAGCGGGGGAGATTGAAAGAGAGAGAGAGAGAGAGAGAGAGAGAGAGAGAGAGAGAGAGGGAGAGGGAGAGAGAGAGAGCGAGGGGGAGAGAGAGAGAGAGAGAGAGAGAGAGAGAGAATGTGTGTGTGCGTGCACATGCATGTGTGTAGTAAAAGGACAGGAAAGAGAGGAAACTGCATTTTTTCAGTTTTCCTTTCCCTGGACTTTCTCTTAGACCAAGGTCATCCTTGGGGACACCTGCAAGTGTCTATTAGCATCGAATCCTATGTTTCACTAACCCTGACCTGGGCCTGTGTCCATCTGCTATTTCCTTTGAATTCTTAAAAATGTTAACCCCCCAGCTCGGTTTTAGTTACATGTGAAATGATTTGCTGGTGCTGGCACTTTTGAACTTCCCTATTGTGAAAAAAGTTGTGTAGATTCACAAGTGATTAAACCATTAATAATAACTAGCACATTGATAGTTGGTCAGGGGGATGGGGAGCACGGCAGAGGGAATACAGCTAGCATTAATACTTTGGCTAGGTTGAGGGCCAGGGGAGGGAGAGAGCTAAGGGGGGCGGGGATCATTTTATGAACTATATACATGTCTAACCAATGTACTGTATACTTGAAACTAATTAAAATAAATTAAAAAAATAATAACTAGCCCTTCCTGAGCACTTACTATATAATAGGTGTTCTGCTAAGCATTTATCTCCAGTAATCCAATGAGGTGGGTTTGTTATTATCTCATTTTATAAAGGTTAAGTGTCACAAGGTGCCTAATAATTGCCCCAAATAAGATTTTGATTCAGGAAGCCTAGCCCCACAGCTGTGTTCTTCAACACTAGTTCACACCATCCCCACAAGCATGCAGTTTTCTCTTGAGTTTTGCTTTGCCCCTAACTGTCTAGAATTTCCCTCTCCCCACTGCTCAGGATCCACGGATTCTGACCCTGGCTCAACTGGCTGCATTCTTTTTTCTTTTTTTCTGTAACATATTCACCGTGTGGCTATTTTTCTTCGCTTAAGCTTTGAGTGTTCTGAATTATTGTCTTGGTCAAATACAACAAATCACATTTTAAAAATTGCCTCCCTAGCCATCGTGTTAGTTTTTCCATCTGCAACGTAGAATTAGGAGAGTAGCTGTCTCCCACGGATATTATGAGGATTAAAAGACAAAATATGTGTAATATTCAGCACAGTGCCTGGCACAAAATGCATGCTATTTTTGTTATTTGCTTACTAAAATAACCCAGAGGTAATATTATATTCAATTTGTGGATGTCTTAATGTTCATCCTCAGCATCTTGCATACCTCTACAACTTCCAACAGTGTTGGGTATCCTATTGCCTTTCTGTTTATGCTTTGGCCGGAGTGGGGGGCGGGGGAGGTCACTTTGTATTTTAGTTAATCCAATGAGCAGAGATCATTTGTGTTCCATTTCTGATGATCATAGTCTCAGGTTCATTCTGGGATCATTCAGGGCCATCAGACTTGGGACTGGGATGGCAGAGAGAGGGAAGAGAAGGATGCTCATGTCAGGTGCTCCTGGGACAGTATATCAGTGTCAAAGGACATCTGAAGAGGGCAACAAAGAGCCTAAAAGCAGAGAATGTTTGAGGATGTTCAGTTGGTTGTGTGGTTCACTTGGACCATAGAGGAAGCCAGACACCTGGGAGTGGGGGATCCCTGTTGCATAGGAAGCAAAACTGTAAGAGAAACCAGAAAGGCTATAGCAGCTCTGATCCACAATCACAGAGCTGGGGTTTCCCAGAGCTGGACAGCTTAGCCAAGGTCCAATTTATCCATGCTGAGAATAAGTAGACAACCTCATTCCAGGATCAGGGACAAACCGTAGTGGACAAACATTATAGGGTAGCAACATTGTGGACGAGAGCCGAACAGAGAGAAATGAAATGTGCTACTTCCATCCTCTGTGGAAGTGTACCCTGGGCAAAAGCTCTAACTGAATTTGAACACAGTAGTCCCTCCTATTCACAGTTTCACTTTCTATGGTTTTAGTTACCTGCAGTCAACTGGAGTCAGAAATTATTAAATTGAGAATTCCAGAAATAAACACTTCATAAGTTTTAAACTGTAAATTTTATCTGAGTAGCATGATGAAATCTCATCCTGTCTTACTCCATCCTGCCCAAGAAATGATTCATCCCTTTGTCCCTCATAGCTACACTGTAGATACTACCTGTCCATTAGTCATTAGTGGCCTTCTCAGTTATCAGATTAACTGTCATCGTATCACAGTGTTTGTGTTCAAGTAACCCTTATTTTATTTAATAATGGCCACAAAGAGCAAGAGTAGCAATGCTGGCAATTCAGATATGTCAAAGAGGAGCTGTAAAGTGCTTTCTTTAAGTGAAAAGGTACACATGTATGGGAAAAAAGCATGGCAAATGTAGGGTTTGGTACTGTCCACAGTTTTAGGCATCCACGGGGGTCTTGGAATGTATTCCCTGAAGATATGGGGAGCTACTGTGATGTTTGTTTCTAGAAAGGGCTTGGAATATTTGGGTTTTGTCCTAGGAGAGCCTTTGTTTTTGCCTTAAAAATAACTGGCAACATTTCCATGCAAGGAAGAAAAAGTGATATTGCTTTATAGAAGATTCTCTAAGGCTTATAGATTTTTTTTTAAGGATGAAGCAGAGCAAATTACTTTCTTATTTACATTTATGCTGCCATCCATGCACCCAGCAGTAGCTTGAATGTAAGAGGAACTCAGATAATAGAGTAAAAATCTGATGCAATGCCTGATTAAAAATGCAAATTCAAATTTTCCAGTGATAGTCTCTCTGAGCAGAGTAAACACAGGAAAGGAGAAAAGGCCACTTGAGGTTTGGTTAGATGATTGAAACGATCATGTGTGCTAAAGAGGTAAGAAATGTGGAGTCTGGCCTCTGAAGAATAAGGGGAGACTGGGTAAGCCCTGGTGAATAAGGGGAAAATCAAGTCTCACAGAAGGATGCTTGTGGGGCTTAGGTTATATTTCCATGGATCAAGCCAGTGATGCCTGGAGGAAATTCGATCAGCAAATTCTAACAGAACATCACGATGTGCAAGGCATCATGATATGCATTTTCAGGGTAGTAAAGAAAAACCAAGGTGAGATAACCTTGCAATGTAACAATCAAACATACAAAAAATTAAGTAAGATAGAAAACTTCCATACCTGGAAGAAAAGAAAATCATAGCATGTGAAATACAAAATAATGGTACACTAGAGAAATATTAGGATAATCTGAATGAGATGTGGGGTGATCAGGACAGTCTTTCAAGAAAGGGTGGTGTTTATACTGAGTAGAAAAGAAATGAAGGATGGGAAAGATCATGGCTGAGGTGAGAGATAATCACTTTTCTAGAATCAGAACATTCTAGGGGCAACCCTAGTGGAGGCAACAGTATCAGAGAGCTCTGTTGTGTCACTCGGTAGTTTAAATCCACTTGTCTCACTCACCCCAAGCCTTCACCATTTGGGCCTATCCACAGAGCAGGGGGCACTGTCTAAGGAGATAGGTGTGCGTGCTACTTGGAGTGCACGGAGCCGGAGGGGGCTTCCCTGAGTTGGTCCAAGACTGCTGCTAAGCTGGGATGGAGGGGCAGCATCTAGTGGGGAGAAGCCATTCATCCTCTCTGTGGGTTACCAGTGGAGATCGAGTGCAAACTATCTAACGATGCGAAAGACTGAGGAAATATGGAGATATGGGGTCAGGTGCAAGATCAAGGTCCAGTTGGGAGGTTCAGGGAACTGCTCTGCGAAGTGAAGGTGTATGCTTCTCAGTGGTGCCTGCTGAAGACAATTCCTTAAAAGAGATTCCAAAATTACCCACAACTTACAAACATGTCATTTAATATTGTCCTTAGTGTGACCCAGATTTTAGTTCACAACACTTTAGCACTTTACAGCCTACCCAAGGAGCCCTTAATGTTCATGAGAGTAACCAGGGAAGGTTATTTAAAGTATAAGAAATCAGGACCACCTCAGAGATTCTTATTTGGGTAGACTGGAATGGGACCCAAGAAAAAATATTTCTTAATATTCTTCCAGCTAGGACTAGGAGCCACTGGGTTAGCCAAATTGGAATTCTTTTTTCTTTAAATATGCTGCAAAGTTTCCCTCCTCCATGCTTGTTCTTATGATTTTCATTCTGTTAGCAGTGGAATCCTGTTAGAGGTATTCTCCTTCGATAGCTCTGTTGAAATTCTAATTTTAAAAAAATACTTATAAAGGTAATAGATGTGCAGTTCATCTTACTAGCTTGATTCACATCCTAGTGCTCTAAGATTGTTTAGGTTCTGTGGTGATATGATATTGGTTTGGGTGCTTTAAGGGCTGACGTGAGCACAGTGCTAAAGAATGCCAGGAGAGGGCAGCAGAGAGCTGGGAAGCCCTTTGAGAGAGACGGAAGGAAGCAGGGCTGACTGGGCGGGAGAGTCCAGGGCTGGTGGAGGAGGAGGAAATATTTGGTTCTTTATAAGACGCAGGGTATGCCAGTTGTCTGCACTCCATAAATTAACCAAAGACCAGAGTCATTACTCAGACTAGAAACTGAAATCAATAGGGGATGCAATAGGGAATGGCAGTTTTAAAACAAGAAGAGATGAAAATAGGCTCTGAGATATTGCTGGGAGCCTACAAAGGCAAGCCAGCTTATGGAGTGATGGTAGACCCATGACTGCTTGTCAAACCCAAGGCTCTAGTGAGTCTAGGCCCTTATAAATTCAAATAGAGACAAAATCTTCATCTAAAAGCTGAGCAAGTCTTAACAATGTAGGGATGCATGTGAACAGGATAGAGAAGAAAACTTTAGGATAAGATCCCAGGGAACTGGAGAAGTACTGCCATTTAGGAAGCATGAGAGATCCCTGCAAGGTCAGTGCCTATGTCATAAAAATCCTTTAGAAGGCTAGGACAGGACCTAGGGGTATTATGTGGTTAGAGGCATATAGGAAGTACTTAATATACAGGCCAAGACCAGGAAGGATGAGCTAGAGAGCCATTTCTAGAGAAGGTATTTCAAAATAAGATCTGGAAGGGTTTCAAAATTCCCCAAGATTTCATTACTAGTAGTGCTGATTTGAACCTACCTTAGGCCAAAATGGGCAGAAGGTAGTTTAGCACCTTGTTATTTAAAGTGTGGTTGGCAGATCAACAGCATTGTCATCATTTGGAGCTTATTAGAATTTAGAAATTTCAAGTCCCATCTCAGACCCACAGAATCAGAATTGCATTTTAACAAGATCCCCAGGTGATTCCTACGCATATCATATTTGAGAAACACCAGTCTAGCACTGAGTCCAGACAGGGCTGGTGGCACTGACACCCACAGAAGATTAATAACTGCAACCTGTAATAAGGAAGCGAGGGAGAGTAGCTGCATTTGAATGAGAACAGATGCATTTGTTAACAGTATGTAAACTTGGTACTTTCTATGGGCTTATTTTTGTTAAACCCTATTAGATTCATTATAGTTACATGCAAAATCAACTAACAACGTCTTTTTCAGGGCCATGATAATAAAGAAAACTGTGTCCTACTGCTGTCTGAAAGGGGTGTGAATCAAAGTTGAAGGCATTGCCGAGGTGAGCAGGGCCGTTTTTGCTAGGTATGGCACAGGGTCTACATGTTCAGAAACTAAATTTTAATTTTTTTTAGGCAAGCTAGGAGCAATTGACATTTAGATAAGGAATCATTAGTACTAATAATACAAGGAACTTTATGTTTGTATTAGTTTCCTATTGCTGCTACAACAAATTACCTACCACAACTTTAGTCGCTTAAAACAACACAAATGCATTCTCTTACAGTTCTAGAGACCAAAAGTCCAAAATCAGATTTACTGGGCCAAAGTCAAGGTTTTGGCAGGGCTGCTTTTGGAAGATCAGGGGAGAATTTTTTGTCTCTTCCAGCTCCAGAGGCTGCCATAGCATACACTGCCATCTCTGGCTCGCGGCTCTTTCCTCCATCTTTGAGGCCATCAGCATAGCATCTTACTTCTGTCGTCACACTGCCTTCTTCTCTAGCAAGTCTCTCTCCACCTCCCTCTTATCAGTATATTTGTGATCACATTTAGGTCTCACTGGGATAAGGACGGATAATCTCCTCATTTCAATATCCTTAGCTTAGTCACATCTGTAAAGGCACCTTTTCCATATAAGGTAACATTCACAGGTTCTGGGGATCAGGACCTGGACAGCTTTGGGGGCCATTATCCAGCCTACCACAGTGTTAAGTCAGAATGTTAATTAATTGAGAGATAATATAAACTATGCTTTTCTCTTGATTAGAGCAGCCTAACCTCTTTCTTGGTATTGGAAAGTCAAATTGTGTCAGAAAATAGAGAATGAGTACGCAAGGAAGTGGCTATTTTATGTAAGCCAGGGTGAGCCTTGAGGGAGCAGCCCTGATCCACAGTGTTCCTCATGACTGCACCGTTCACGGCATCTCTCTGCTCTGGTCTGTCTTACCCTGTCATGATTTGCTCTTAAGGTTCTGTGTTCTGGTCCTTTCCTTCAGTTGGCAAATTCTTCCTTTGATGTAAAACATTATAGATGGACATCCAGGTTTGGGGGTTTATGAGCCATTTAAAAGTACCTTCTGCATGGTCAAGGAGATAGCAACTCAGGCAGAAAAAGCAGGTAGTACAGGTGAAATATGAATGGTATAACCTTAGAAAATTTTGGAGCCTGAAGACCATTTAGAAATTGTCTAGTCCAACCCTTCATTTATGATGAGAAATAAGGCCTAGAGAGACAGTGCCATGTCCTGGGCCACACTTTGATTTATTATGTAGTCAATGAAAATTCATAAAGCACCTTCCATCTTGAAAGGGCTACAAAGAGGAATACAATGTGAAAGGAAATAAAGGATGGTGACCTGGATCTAACTGGCAGGCAGCCCCAATATGTCCACTGGAAAATAGGCTTTGGAAATTTTTGAGTTCAGACTTTATGGCTCTGTAGGTTAGGGACAAGTCTGGTGCATTACTGCATCATTGATAAAGTAGCATTTGTTTCCCAGTACAAATCAGAAAAATAAAATACAGCTCTCCCTTTTTCGAACTAGAATAAGTTTGTATACCTCCCTAGAGGTAAGCTCTCTCATGGTTAGGTAGCAACACGCTGCCAGTCTAGCCTTCTGAGAAGCAGCAAAGTAGCAATAAGCCAGTCCCTTCTACTCCCATGGGCATCCTACAGGGACATGTATTGGAGCTGATGGATGTCACTGCTACAGCAACGTGAATCAGGGAGGAGGACTTTCCCTCACACAGAGCACCAGTGTGCCTGAGCGAGAAGGAGAACTGAACTGACTGTTCTCCGGGAGGTTTGGGGACGAACAAATCATGCCCTCGACTCTCTCCATATGCGTCCATAATACATGTCTTTCACCCTATGGCTGCCAGCCTGTTTGTTAATATATGTCAAACACATTCAAAATCTTTTTTGCAGCTCTCAGAATAATATGGTTGTGTACAATATGATCATGGTGACAAAAAGTTGTGAAGTTCTGAGTCATCTTTCTCATGTTAATTAAGGTCATATTCTAGTGATCTTAGGTTTAAATAAGGACTACATATGTTTCAAAATACATCAGATATGCTGGAACTCCTTAGGATTTTTTTTTTCCCCCTGAGGAACTCTAAGGAGACTAAAACCCTCTCAGAATAACAACAAGGACAGTCAGGTAGACTAACAAAAACCACAACCAAATATGAAAATGTAAGTTATTCATCCTTGTCTGGAAACTGAAAATGCAGGCTGTACACATCTCCTTTTGAGGGGACACTGTTGGCTAGCCAGCCTGCTTTCTACTATGACTGCAGGGCCCTCTCTCAAGAGTTACAAGACTGGCTAACAGGTCTCCTCAGCAGAGATGACACAAGGGATGACTTGATGGCTCAGGACATGGCTCGGCTTTTCAGATGTGCTGGGACAGGTTGGCTCTCGGTAACCCCTTGATCCTTGCATCACTGCCTCATACATGGTCCCTCCAGTCTGGTCATCTGCTTGCCACGCCACTCCACCATGACTTGTCCTCGTGTCGGCCCCATTCCTGAGTAATCCTAATCAGTCTCCCAAAGGGTAGACAACTCAGATCTCCTATTCTCTCCCCAATCTAGTATCATGTCATCAACTCCATTCCAGACCCCTCTTGGGGCCTTCTGCTCTCATCTTAGCTGTCTGCTTTACAAATCAAGCCGACTAAAGTTTGTTAATTTACTCTGTCTTTGCATTCCAGTCATAAGTACCCCAATTCTCCTAGAGGCCATGTGGATTTCTCTGACTAAGGGACATGTCAGAAGTAAAAAAGCACAGAAAAGGAAAGCTCAAGATATTATCAATCTGCATAAAGGCATAGAAAAATATAACTGGATGGCCACATATCAAAATATTAACAGTAGTTACTGCTGAGTATTGATTTTTTCTATGTTGCTCAATATATTTTTCAAATTTATTTTAATCACAATAACTCACAAATAAAATGTCTTGTCAGTGAGAATAACTGTGCTTCTCTCTGTCACTAGAAGGTAGAGTATGAAGAAATGAACCACAGGGACCTGTTGGATATTGTAATGGGTCAGACCAGATTTGGTAAGTAAAGGGAAAAAAATCGCTCAGATGCTATTTTGAACAAAGCAGAAAAATCAAACTAAATTTGATATATGGTAAATAAGATGCCCTAAGGGCAACCCCACTTAGGTTTCTTTATATTACTTCACATTGCCAAGGCTAAATGGATCCTCCATCACCCTCCAGACTAATTACATTTGATTAAGGGCTTCCTTAAAAGCTCTTCTTTTACAGTGAATTGAAAATGACCACTAACCTCCATTGACTGAGGCTACGGGGTCACCCATGAATTGATTAGGTAGTGCTGCATTATGCCTTTGAAATGCTAGCTCTGTGGGGCCCCTGGAACCCTGGCTCCATAAATCAATGGCAGGAATGGTAATTACAATATTCTGTTACTATTTCTGTATTGTAGCCCTTTTGAGTGATGCAGTCACCATTTTATCTGATTCCAAATCAGCGTAGTCTCTGCTCATCTGTTTTTTCTTTATACTTCTCAGAGGTATCTTGCTCATAGCTATTTGCTCATCCTGAGGCCATTAACTCCCTGTGTTTTACACCAGAAGGTTTTATTATATAGTTTTATGCTTACAGATTGTGATGGCAGGAGAGGGTGGGAATGGCTAAAAGGTAGGTGGGCTGAACTATTAGAAATGTCAATTAAAAAGAGAGAAATAAATGTCAAGTGAAGTCTGTGACTGACTTTTTTTTGAACAATATTGAAAACAAAGGCATTATAAACAGAATGGTGTTGATTTCAGAATAATCTTTTTTAACAATGAGTAGTATGCATACATATTATTATATTGAAATATAATATGATATGATGTATATATATATGATGTTGGATATATATATATAAAACATTAAATGTATATATTTTTTCTCAATCTAACAGGCTTTGAAAGAAACATGGTCACACTTTTGTGAGTAGATTTTAATCCAGATTTAGCCTTCCTGCTCCCTTAGGTCCCTCACTCTATCTGTGAATCACACACAGCCCAAGAAGAGAGAATGGAGATGAGGAAAGAAACCAAGGGTCACACCAGTAAAGCTCATATTAACAGAAGTTTCAGCTAGAGAATCCCAAAGGAAAATAGGTTATAGGAAAGACTAACCATCCAATAAATGTGGTCTTCTGGGAAGAGGGGAAATTTAATTTTACTTCATTAGAAGAACAGAATTCTCTTGGAGGGCTTAGTCATTAAATAAGCAGACTCTGCAGCCTCACGCCTGTGTTTGGATCCTGGCTCCTCTACAAACTAGCTATATGACCTTGGGCAAGTTACTTAACCATGCTACTTTTCATCAACAAACTGGGTTAGTTTAAAGTAGTACCTGACTCATATTATTAGGAGTCAATAATATAATAAATGCTAAATGCTTAGAACAGTCCCTGGTTCTGGTAAGTATTCAATAAATGCTAGATTTTATTACTTTTGTGCCCATTATCTTTAACTGATATTTTTGTTAAAACTTTTTAAAGAAAGGTTAGGTATTGGTATTATATATTTTGTTTGAAGATTGAGATTTTTTTCATTTGTTCTATGTTTACAGCTGCTACACAGATGATATGTTTTGAGGTTTCTTTTAAGAATTCAAGATATTCTGGCTATCATCTTTTCCAAACCTCCAGCCCTTGATATTAGAATAACACTAATAGCAAATATTCACTGAGCACATTTTATGTGCTAGGCAGAGTCCTAAGTGCTTTATAGCTCCTCATAACAACTGTATAGCATTATCCTCATTTGATAGATAAGAGACTTGAAGTCCATGAAGGATGAAGTATTTTGCCAGAGATCATCCAGCTAGGAATGGCAAAGCCAGTGGCCAAGCCTGGTAGGCTGGCTCTGGAGGCACACTTCACACTTTCTGCTGTTATCACAACTAACCATCATCAAGTTGACTCCCTTTGGTTTTCATATGGCCAATATAAGAGCTCCAGCCTTATTGGGGGGTTGATAGCCACTGCAAGCTGTGAAACTATGTCCAACTAGCTCCGTGGCAACAGACCATATAGGTAGCACAGCATCTGCAGGTCACAAGCCAGCCTGCAGGAGATGGTCACTGCCATCTTTCTTTCTATCCTTTAAAGGATGTAGCTGAATTCTTCAACCTTAGTCTATATTTTTAGTCACTCTTTTAGTTAGTCTTTGTTTACTTTAAACTTCTCTAATCTTTTTGTTTCATTGTCTTATCTTTTTTATTGTCTTATCTAGTCTGAATTTTTAGTTTGCTTTTTAATCTTATTTATACTATGTTATTTCCTTTAATATAAATTGTATGTATTTGCTTTATATATGTGTTTTCAATTTTGTTCACACTTTGTTTTCTCTTTAATGGTAAGAGAAAGTGTCTATGTTAGGTGACCAGCTGGAGGACAGTCCCTAACCTGAGAGAGAATAATTAAATTCTTGTTCTTCTAAATGTCTCACTAAATAGCTTAAGTTTTCTGCTGTGTGTTCTTCCTTTTCAACAATAAAATTTTAACATAAAATATGTCAATCAAGCTAATTATGTAGATTCACCTGCCAACTTCATTTTCCCTTAACATTTACCCCATCTTTCCAGGATAATATTTATTTTTAGTGAAGTGGCTGCTTTGAGTTAGAATTATGCCATCTCGTCACACTATGACTCAAACTTTCTAATGCTTCCTGACTCAAATTTACAGTGTTCTGTTTTTAACAACTGCTGATATTGGGTAGGTCTTACAGACAAATCATAGGCTACTGAGAAAACGAATGGGAGAGTCCTTTAGAATAACTTCCCACTTCATGTTTAGTCTTCCTCTAACAGTACAGCTGTTCCCTCCTTCTTTCCTATGCTCTCAACCCCATGAAAAGATTTTGCTACCACTCCCAGACCACTCTGATCGCTGGATAACTGGTCTCTGCAACATGAGTCTCCTTCCCTGTGTATCTTCCTTGTGAACTTCTACATTGCTTCTCTTGAAATACAGCTTTATTCTCCAATGCCTCCCCTATCCCCATGGCCCATGAATGAAATCCAAACTTCTCATTTCTACATTCAAGGCATCTAGGTTGTCCCCAGCCTCCTTTTCCAAACATATCTCTAATTCTTACCCTTGTATTAGATAAAATAACCAAACTTAATGGTTTGCTAGCCTTCATTTATGGTTCAAACATTTCCACAACTGTTTCTTTGCTCATACTCTTTGTTGTTGTTGTTTTTTTTAATGTAGTTGTTCTTCATTTGTGAATATCAACAATATACCCTTTAAAGCCCCTTTCCTAGGAAATAATCAAACTTTCTATGATGTTCCCTGGAGAAATACTATTTTATGTTAATTCATGTGGGTTTTGGCCCTAGATGAACCTAGATCAAATCCCAGTTGTGCTATATATTAATTATTTGACTAAAGGACAGTTATTTAGCTTCTTGAGCTTTATTTCCATATCCCTAAAATGAGGCAAACGCAACCTATCTCATAAGGTTGCATTTGTTATAAAGAATAAATAAAATGAAGTATGGAGTTCTAAGATCTTTTTATATTAAAAAGCTTGAATCTCTGATTCAATTTTTGAGGATGAAGGGAAAAAGTGAAGGGGCCTCTGTTAAGGGTTACAAAGTCATGGGTTATGGAGTATTGGGGTATGAGAGCTTCTCTCTCTTTCTTCCTCTCTCTCTCCCTCCTCCCTCTCCCTTCCCCTTCCCTCCCTCCCTTCTCCTCCTCCTCCTCCTCCTCCTCCTCCTCCTCCTCCTCCTCCTCCTCCTCCTTCCTCTTCCTTCTCCTTCTCTCTCTCTCTCTCTTTCTCTCTCTCGGAGCTTCAACTCCTGAAGCTGAAATTCTCATTTGATATAGTCAGGTTTTCTAGCTTTTCTGATTCTATCTGGATTTTTACATTTGGAAATACATCTCTCTTTGAGAAATGCCAAAATGATCCTAGGCAGACCAACCTGAAAACAAGTCAATTTGCATAAATATATATATTTTTTATTGTGGAAGTCTATTTGTATCTGGAGTAATTTTAAACTGTATAAATATACTGATACCCAGTATATTTAATCTAAAATGAGTTAAAAATATTATAGTATTCAACGAAAAATGCCTTGGAAATGATGTTAATTGAGCAAGAAATTGCAATGTGTGCAGGGAAATTGAGGGGACGCGGGTATCTTACAGAAGATGCAGAGACGGTAACGGCTAACAATAGGTTTTTTGAAATAAACACATTCATCAGTGCCGGGGAAGTAGAATAACTTTTACATCATTATTCCATTCTTACGATTAGGATATATATCAAAGGAATTCAGCCAATGGGGCACAAATTGACTTAAGCGAGTTGTCCCTAGGGAAGCACAATCTACTTAAAGCTATAAAGGCAGAGTCAAGCTTGAAATACAACTAGAAAGAAAGAGGGAGTACTATTCCAAGTGAAGACTAGTCGGGGTGAAAACCGGTTTTAAGTGGAAAGATAGCTCTCTCTGATCTTTCTAAGTTAATGCCACTTTAGGTTGAATAAAGACAGACAAGAAGGGACTGTACATACTCTGAAACATATTTATTCTTCAAAGGATATATTAAAGAGTGTGGAGATTTCCCTATTCCACTCTCTTTCTTCACAGAAATCGAGAGACCAGCTAGGCTTTCAACTTCCTTAGCAAAGGGAACACGGAGGAACTTACGAGCTGAGAGGAGACGGAGGAAATAAGGCCAAGTGCCAGGATGTCAGAGACTGTGGCCTTGTGGGGAAAGTCTATTGTTATATATGAAATATTTCTTTAATATTACCAATTATAGTATTTATATAATATATAAATATGAAATCAGAGAAATTATGTTACACATATATGCATACTTACATATATGGTATGCTATAATTTTAGTTTTATAATAGCGAATATATTACTGAGTGCCTAATGTGCTAGTTTATTAATGTTACCTTAAACACTTAAAGCAATGTTGCAAGGTAGATTTTATTTCAGTTTGCAATGTAGAACCTGCAGCTAAAGATGTTTAAGTGACTTAACTGAGGCAGGTTTTAGTAGTGGAGTCCAAAGGCCGACTCACTATTCCATGATATATCTGATTAAAACCAACCAACCAACCACGAAACCAAAACCATGTACTTTGCACAACACTGAATCATCAAGAAAAGTTTAAATAAATAGTGTAAATGTTATGAATGTCATGTGTATTGGGCAATTTTGTGATTCTTATTACTCTGTATTTTAGGTTTAATTATCTTCATATCAATCAGAATATTATCAGTTTGTAAACTGTCTAACTTTTGTTTGTTGACTGAAACTATTCTTTTTAATTGGTGTTTTCCTTGTGAATCTAGTTCATGCAATTTCTGATATCACCAAGCTGCTCTATTTTTGCTACTGAAGTGCTAGGCTTTCACTAGCACCTGATGATGGCAATACCCAAGGGGTCAGGTGTTGTTTTCAGTTTGGCTTCCCAAAATTTAGAAAGCAATAAGCACAAACATGGTCAAAACAATAATAAATGATGTAGCAGTTGGCCCTTGTGGTAAGCAGTGCTGAATCTTAATGACTGAGATGGAAGGCCAAGGAGTATTGCCCTGGGGGTATGCCTCGTGTTGCTCGCCAGTCTCCAGCTCAGGCTGAAAGAAAACATCCATAAACCTGGAGCCAGACAAATGGTGCAAAGGGCCCAAAAGGGGAGGGCATCAGGGAAAGAAAGCTGGATGAAGTGAAGAAACTGGACAAAAGTGAAGACTCCAGGGAGAATAACAAACTGTGTGGTAGGGACCAAGAGGGTAACATTGCTGACTGCAAACTGTCGCGGACGTACCACAG
Organism: Eonycteris spelaea; assembly: GCA_003508835.1. Taxonomy (NCBI): domain Eukaryota; kingdom Metazoa; phylum Chordata; class Mammalia; order Chiroptera; family Pteropodidae; genus Eonycteris; species Eonycteris spelaea. Next base: position 374,502 of record PUFA01000381.1, on the reverse strand, counting down.
CTCCTTTGTGTCCTCATACTGGCAGGACAATGCCATGCGCCTCTGAACGAACTATAGGTTTTCCTGGCTTAATTTTCCTTATCTTGGTCAAATTATGTTGTGAGGAGAGACACACCCTTTATATACTTATCTATGATATGAATATATGCGATATACTTCAAATTGAATAATTCATCTTTTTAGAATTGGAATCATTAATTTTAATGTTTGTCTTTGATAAAACAAACATCCTTAATCTTCATTATACTGAAATGCAACCCTCTCAAAAACACATATCCATTTATGTTTTCAATTTACTTTGTGCTATTTTTCAAAAAGTCAGGTCAAGACCTAATTTCTAAAGCAATCTTCACAGTGCTTTATTGTTCACTAGTGACTTATATGATTAAGGAACCCATCAGGATTTTTTTGTTGTTGTTCTTTCTATAGCATCTCCTTTGCCAATATCTCATTCTCTGTGGTTTGCAGTTCAGCATCTTGAATAAAAATTCATACAAGAAATGGATGCTATACTTTTGAAAATGGCAGCTCCATCTCAACGGCCACATAATATCCTTAGAATTTAGTCTTTCTTATTGTGAATTCGTTCATCTAAATATAAAAATGTATTCGAACTATTAACTACAACATCTACCTGAGATTCATAAGCAAATGGTTTTCTTTCAGTCACAACAATGATACACAAACATTTATTCCCCTTCCCTGCCCCACCCCCCAAAGCCAAATAATTCATCAAAAAAATAAATGAGACTGAAAGATTAAAACTCAAATTATTGGATTGTTGAATGAGCCATTTTGGTGGGAACATTATAGGAATTACTCAGAATTGAGGAAAGAAGACAAAAAGGGCAACGTAGCCCTAGATCCCATCTACTTTTACAGTGCCAATAAAGAGCAATTCCGTTCCAGGCCTATGAAGTAAAATCGTTTTAAATCTTCAATTTACTGGTTACCCACATGCCTTGCAGCTAGGTTAGGAAGGAAAATAAGCACTTAAAGGGGTGGTAAATGGACAGAGAAAATGGACTTCTTATTAAGTTAAATGGCATTCATTTTGCATGAATGCTAATGGCTCTAGGACATGTGGAATCAGGAATGGCTGTGATCTCTCTCTCTCTCATTAGATCTTATGTGTACACTGATGTGGAAAACATGAGAATATTCTCGCAGTGGAACAAGGCCATGAAGGGTAGACCGAAATGACTGATTAGAAGGCCTAACCACAGATTATTATCTCACTTAATTTCAGACAGACTTACACAATATTATGTAATAAGCCCAAACTGGGTAATATCTAAAAATTAAAATATGTTAAATTTGCTGCAAATGAAATAAAGGTTATAGTGCCATAAATTGTCAGTGCCTAAAATTGTCCTTGATGAAGACAATCTGTTAGTTGAAATAATTATGTTTCTGTAGGAAAGAATATTAGACTGTTGACACAGGAAAATGTTGAGTGTTAAACATATACATACCATCAAATGAAATTTTTATCATGCTTTAGAATACATTGTTCTAAGTGAAACAGATTAGATAAAATGATATCAAATGACTAAGATACTTTACTAATACTAAATGAAGTGAGCAGATGCATATTTAGTATTAATAACTATAAATCCAGTCATTTATATTAGAATATTCAATTGGAAAATATATGTTAAATGTGTCTACTTTTCATTCATTTATTCATGTATTAATTTTTCTTTTCAATTTTATTCTCAATATTTGTGACTCATTTGATACCTAGATTTATTTTTTATTATTTTTTGAAATTATTTTTTATGGTGACATTAGTTAATGAAATCCAATAAATTTCAGCTGTACACTTTAACAGTAAGGCACATATATATTTACACTGTGTGTTCACCTCTCATGGTTAGATTTCTTTCTGTCACCACATATTTTACCCTTTACCCTGTCTACCTCCCCTCTTCCCTCTTCCCCCTACCCTCTTGTAATCATTTTCAGTTTTTTAAAAAGATATTTCTGGTAGCTTATAAGACAATGCATTGTAATTTGGAAAAAGATAATTCATTGCCTATAAAAAGACCAGAAAAAAATAGAAAAGGGAGAAAAATATTTATAAAATTAATTTTTAAAAAGCGACTTAGAGCTTCCAAGCAGCCAGAGCAAAACAAAGGAAGATATGTTTGATTATATAATTGTAAAGGTCATATCAGTTTCTGAGGAAGAATATTTTTCCCTTTGGACTTTGGTCTAAATTATATTTCTTGAGTGTATCTTCTCAAATGTTCATTGAGTCATGTACTCGTAAATAGCATTAGCTATATAAACATGGCAAATGCAATACCAATTTATATCACATGTAGTGATTTGATTTCTATGTGTTTCTGTGTTTCTAACATATCACTGTGGCCACTCCTCCCTAGTGACAGGTTTCACTTATCTTGTGTCTCCCATCTTTAGAGCATGATAGCAAGTACTCTCTCACATTCTCTCTCTCCTTCTCTAACTTTTCCTAAAAAATGTGTTCTTTAGCCAAAGGTTATATTTCAACACACGAAATGCACACTACCTTTCCAAATAATAAATGTTATCAGAGAGTTGTGAAATCTCTTTCTGGCTGTAAAAAAAAAGGCACTTTTACTAAGTAATTGAATTAATTAAAAAAATTCACATTATTAATAGGTTCCTAGAGAAAACAAGTATACTCATGGTAGCGGGAAGCTTTAGGACAGCTGGGTTAGCAGTTAGGAAGGAAAGCTGGGTATGAAGTGAAGGAAGCAAAGTGAAAGAGAAACCCATGAGAACAAACTAAAACCCACAACTGTCTTGTCTGCATTTCCAGCCTCAGGATGCTGGTGACCTATAGGAGAAGCTAGTGTCATATGACACAATGTTACACTTGTGTCTGGACCAGAATTTGGAGAAGCTAAGGCAAAAGGTCTGGGGGATTGAGGTGCTATGGGTTTGGATGCTGCCCACATCAACAAATGAGCCAGTAGATAAATGAAAGTGTGCTTGAGTGGCCTTGGTGCCTATAGTTCTACACCAGCCTACAGAACATAAAAATTACTACTTCTTCACTCCTCTTGCCAAATCCTGTAGAGATTGTGCAAGGTAAAGGCCAATTTTTATGTAAACCTTTTTAAAGAAGACTTTTACACAAGTGGCTAATCCTAACCCAGAATTATACAAGGAAGAAAAGCCTGGAATCTTAGTTTTATCTTAGCTACACTGATACAGAACAAAGTCATCACAGTCCACTTCTTGTCAATATGGCATCCATATACACCATTCACATTTTACATTTTATCTATGCTAAACTTTCTTATTAGCCTTCTTACAAAATAATACACAGCCCCTCTATCTATATTTGGGATATGTTCACGCCTCTTCTAGCTGAGCATACTTGCATTTAATTACTGAGCTATAAGGTTAACTACTTTTTAACATATCTGAAGGGAAATGAAAAAAAGGGAAAATAATGAATATATCCACACTTACATTTATATCAACATAAAATATTAATAATGATTACAGTTCTTATTTCTATCACTGGCTATCTGGTCATAGCTGGGATTTAAAACTATCTTCTTCTACTATCCATTCTTTATTTTTCTTTATTCTCAAGAAGCACCTCAGCTGAAAGTGGTTCCTTGCTTAGGTAGGGTGACCTAAGACTTAAATCCAGAATGGAACAAGCCCGTAGCAGTTGGTGCTGGCCCAATGCATCGACTTTGACCTGGTTGCTTCCTAATAGTATGTGCTCCCAGGCTACATTGTAGGAAATAAGTAAGGATTATTTCAAATCTATCTTTAATTCCACTTTAAACAGCTTGTTTCAGATTTCAGAAGGATCCCAGGATCCCAGGTAGTCTTCCTTGAAACAGTAAGAATTATAAACTAGGATACATGAGAGCTTTGGAAATCTCACAGATATCTGTAACTTCACCACATTAGTTAAATTCATCACATCCAATCTATTTCCACATAGAATTAATGTGCAGCATTTTCCATGATATATTCCAGCAGGCTTGTTTAACGGATCAAGATGGCAGAAGAAGCTGAGGAAATGATCTCCTCCTTGGAGGGAAATAATCTAAATAGTACAAGCAAACAAGAGCTTTAAAAAGCCGAAGAAAGCTAGGTTCAGAAAAAAAAAAAAAAAAGAAAAGAAAGGATACAAGGTAAGCCAAGATGGAACTGAGGAGACACTTCTGGTTGGCAAGGACTCTTACCTAAAGGTAATTTATGGTTACTTGGCAGCTTTAAGAAACTTCAGACTGATGAAACCAGAGTAGTATTGCAAATTTCTCGATTTAAACTCTAACTTTAAAAGATGGGAGTAGAAAGAATGGTCAAGTGGAGAATATTATCATATTTTTTTATGGAAATAAAGATTATTTACTTTTTATTTATTTATTCTACAGGTACTATTTGACAGCTTATTAAAAACTATCTTGGCGACATACTGAGGGGAAATAAATGATTTGGACATGGCCCCTAGCCTCAAGGAATATACTGTTTATGGAAAGAAATACATAAGATATTTATAAAACAAGGGCTATATCAGGTTATGCTAAGTTATGCAGTGGTAAAACAACAACTCTAAAATCTACATGGTTTTACATGACACTTTTTAATTTCTTTCATGCATTGCCTGCCAGGGTATGAGTGCCTCCAGGAGGAAGGTACCCTCTATATGCTGGGTCATTGTTCAAGTTACTTCAATCTTTGACAATTCCACATCAACGGGTGATTTCAGGATCATCATAATAGAGATTAGAGCATTAGATTAAACTAAATATTCTGCTAGGAAGTGACACTTATCACTTGCACTTGTATTTCATTGCACAAGTAAGTCATATGGCAATGCTTACTTTCCTGGAAGGGAAATACTACTGCCCCGTGTGCTGGTAAGTAGAGTAGAAGTGTATATTAGTGAAAAGTGCTGATACCTACAGTGTGCTATATGATAAAGGTTTAGTCAACAGATTCTGAGTCACTAGTCAGTTAGTAACAAAGGGTGAAGTGGCCACTGGTTGTATTTTCCCCTAGTTGTGGGATGGAAAAAAAGTTGGTAAGTCCTGACATATATGGTAAAGAGAAAAGATAAGAATGACTAAAATAAGAGTCTCCTTGTGCACTCTAATCTCTAATTCAGACAATAAAAATGTAAAATTCATACCCATTTATGTAAAGTCCTCTGTGAAATGCAAAATAAGTAGAAGATATGATTCTGGCTCTGAAAGATCTTACAATATAATGAGGATGTGAGTCAAACCTAAAAAAATGCAGTAAAAGTTGATCAATCTAAAATCTATGAACTGGAAATCTTTATTACTTCTCTATACATATAGGGCAATGAAAATGATAACCTTGAGATCTGAAAAACCCTAAAGTGCTTTGATAATCATTAAAGGAAGATTAAAGTATTTTCAGTAAAGTTTAGGTTTGAGGCTATTACTGAATTTTAATACTAGACAATTGGCCATTCATGCACAGTATATATTACACATCTCTAGTAACTTGAAACTGTGATGAACTAGAGTGCCACATTCTCTGGTTATTAATAAACAAAATTAGAGAAAGAGATAAACATTTGCTTCTAGCAACATCTGTACAAAATTGTTTATGCATATTGAGCAATCATGGTGATTTATAACAGAAGTAAGATTGGAAGTAGGTTAAGTAGGCATTTATATAAAAAGGTTATCTGTAGAAGATGAGTATATTTTGCAGGAGAGGCAAGAGGTATTTTGGTGCATAGGGAAATAAATGTTGGGGGAAGAATCTCAGAAAAAGAAATGAGGTAGTTTAGAAACAGATGTGAAGCTTGGTCACATTAATTGTGTTTATGTGGCTAGAGAGAAACATGTAATGGAAAGTAGCAGGGGGTAAATTTTTATAATAATTGGTAGTCTTAAAGCTTATGACCAGCAGTTTTTTTGTGGTTCAAAGTGAAAATTCAAATCCATTTATGTTCTCAGAAGGCAGGTTTGGAGATGCAGTTCCTGAATTTTTTTGTAAGGTAGATAGGATTAGGAGAAGCTGCCAGGATGGTTGGAGCTGAGGTAGAGATGTGGATGCCCAGGAGCTGCCAGAATAGAAGGTGAATCCTAAATACTATAGGGAAGAAATAGTAGGTTGGGTGGGTATGCCCCAGGTTTCTGTTTGAGGTTTCTTCTTTCACTATTTCAGTGATCATATCCATTGCAATGATGCCAATCATGGTCTATATGCTTATAATTCTATCTAGAAATAGAAAAGGCATCATATAGTGGTAAAGTGTGTACTCAATAAACATTAACCATTATTATATGCCTAGTAAGATCTATTCATTCTGAACCAGAATCTTCATTTTGGGTATCTCTATTTGAGTACTCAAAAGAAACTTCTAGTTCAATAGCTCTACAAGTATCTTCTCTCTGCCTTAACCCCCTCTTGTGCTGTGTTCCCTTTTCGTTCAGCCTACTGAATACATCTCCAACGTGTTCATCATTACATCTCCACATTATTTGCCATGTAATACATGCCTAAATATATTAGTATGTGACTATTTAATATGAATAAAGACTAGATAAGAGCAATGAAGGAGCTGAATTTTGAGTATGACTCCGAGGTCATAAACTTACATAGGAATGTGATTGGGAATTACAGGGTAAAGAATATGGGCATGAGAATCAGTTCTAAATTACTGACATTACTTGAGGGCTGCTTTACTTAGTAAATGCTTTATATTAACAAAGCACAAATCATTAAGAAGTCCTTAGAAAAGGCAATTTTTTCAACAGCAGTCCTTCATTGCTTTTGAACATTTCTACATCTCACCAATTTTGTCCTTCTCTCTCCCTAAAATACAACATCATGGCAAAGAAAGAAGATAAAACTTGTTTCATCTTGGTATTGTGTGTCCTCTTGGCTTATATTACTCTTAAAAATAAGAGGTGACAGTCTCTGGAAAGATTCCTGAAGGACACAAGTCAGCATCATTTTATAGAAGGAAATAGGACATGCTTTGATAGATAGATGATTAAAGCATGGAGAAAGAAGAAGATATTTCAGATGAAAGAAATGACAGATAAAGAGGATTAGTGAAGGGTCAAAACAATACATGAAGATATCAACATTTCTTGTACAATAATTCAATAAAAATGTCAACAAGCAAAAGGTTGGCTGGCAATAATACAACCAAAATGGGTAATTTAAGTGAAGAAAGTAGTCTAACTGAGCTCAACATGGCTATTAACACTTATTTACTGGTCTCAGTGGAATAAAATACTGAAAGACAAGAGTTTGAAGTGAATAAAATTGTGTCCAATTTACAATCAAATGAAAAGACAGTGGGCTCAGAGCCAAAAAATATTCCTCAATTAAGCTTCTTTTCAATAGCTTTAGTTTAACCAGCTGGATTTTTATTTAAAGTATTTAAAAACTACTCTTATTCAACCTTTTGAAAAGCAGGATTTTTTTAATGGATAATTTATTTCTTTTTATAAAGTGAAAGTCAGCAATAACTAGTGTTCTGCACACATGGAAACACAATAAAATTGACAGAGAAATTGAAGGCTCAGCCCCTATTCCCAGTGACATGACAGTCTATGAAGAAGAAATATGTGGCAATGGGATATGAGAACATATAGGTCATGGACATACAGCTCACTGGAGTTGCCTCAGTTTTTAACTAAAAGGAACATTTTTTTTGGTCAGCTTTGGTGATAAGTGATAATTGAGATTCTGTGCTTAATATAACATCAGAATTTTAAGGATGACTCCTCAATAAAAGTGCAGCATAAGGTCAAAATGTTCCAATTAAGTAGTCCTCTTGCTGTATACTAATATATGCGTATAACTTAGTAAAATTTCCATTCCTAAATATATGAAAATCATTTACAATTCTGGAACTTGAAGAGGTAAGCTTTTATCACCTGGAAAATTCTCTTTCATTACGATGCTGAATTAATTGGATGTTACTATATTAGGAAACATATTTCATCTTTCATTTTGCTTTTAAGATAAAATCACGATATAAATATAAATATATATGATGCTTCTGTGTTAGAACATTCTATGAAGGGACAGTTTAATAGATTAAACTTCTGATTTTTTACATGTCAAGTAATCAAATGCAATGTTTTATCTCTACACCTGCAAATGAAGTTGAAAAACTGTGAAATCTGCATATAGTTCAATCCAATCAACAAATATTTGAATCCTAACCACTAGCAAGTTTAAATGCTGCAAATGCCATGGAGGAGTGATTTATAGTCTCTACTCTTACTGACTCAATGGACAGCCACTGAGATGGTCCTAGAAGGAGAGAAAAGGTAAGCATATTAATTGGAGAAAATTAGCAAAGGCTTCACATAGAAGATGATATTTAAGAAGGGCTTTGAAAGATAGGTAGAATCAACCTATAAGGAGATAAGGTGGTGGGCATTTAAGGGACTGTAAAAGCTCAAGCAGGTGATAAAGAATGAGATGGATTGGGAGAAATGCTGAGTAAATGGTTCCAAATAAAGGATACTGAATAGGGAAACTAGGAGATAAACTTGGGTTAGACTGCTATAACATTGTTAAGCTCTGGATGCCAGACTAAAGCTTTTGAACACTTTTCATGTAAAACATGCTTGTTTTGCCAGCAAACTTGCCCTAACTAGAGGCTATTTCAAAGCCACTTCTGAGTACAGATCCCAGAGCCCTCGGCAAAGTGCTTGGGGATTTGTCTGACCAGGTTTCCTTGAGTACATAGTCTTCTTAAATGCATGTTGGCAAATTATTTCTTTCCTTGATGATTTATGACTTATTCAACAGTTGCTCCAGTGACACTCTTTATAACTATTTATGAATGTAAGCATTTTTATAATGGACTTATTGACATATAATTCACATACCATAAAATTAGCATTTTTAAATTACACAATTCAGTGGTTCTTAGTTCATTTACAGAATTGTGCTACCATCACCACTATCTAATTTGAGAACATTTTTCTCACCCCAAAAAGAAAGCCCATACCTATCAACAATTGATTCCTCATTCTTCCTGCCCCTAGTCGCTAAAAACCACTAATCTATATTCTGTCTTTATGGTTTTGCCAATTCTGGATTTTCACATAAATAGAATTATACACTATGTGGCTATATTGGTCAGGGTTATCCCAAGAAACAGAACCAAGAGGATGTATATATAGTTATATATGAGAGAAAATTTATTATAGGAATTGACTTACACAGTTATGGAGACTGAGAAGTCCCACAATCTGCCATCTGCAAGCTGGAGAACCAGGAGAGCCAGTGGTATAATTCAGTCCAAGTCTAAGGGCCTGCGATCCAGGGAAGCTGATGGTGCTATTCCCAGAGTTTGAATGCCCCAAATCAGGAGTACGGATGTCTAAGGGCAGGAGAATATGAATGTCACTACTCAAAAAGAGGAAATTCACCCTTCCTATTTTGTTCTATTTGAGTCCCCAATGGTTTGGATGATGTCTGCCCACATTGGTGAGGGCAGTCTCTTTGGTCTACTGAATTAAATGCTAGTCTCTTCTAGAAATGTCACAGACATACCCAGAAATAATGTTTTACCAGCTATTTGGGCATCCTCAGGCCATTCAAGTGGACACATAAAATAAACCATTATGGTAGTCTTTTGTGTCTTTTTTCACTTACTGTAATGTTTTCAAGGTTCAATGTTGTAGCATTTATCAGTATTTCATTCATTTTTATGGTCAAATAATATTCCATCGAATGGCTATATCACATTCATCAGTTGTGCTAATCCATTCATCAGTTGATGGACATTTGGGTTGTCTTCACTTTTTGCTGCCTATTATGAGCAATGCTGTTGAGACTATTTACGCACACATTTTTGTTTGGACTTAGGTTGCATTTATCTTATCTAGGAGTAAAACTGATATGCCCTGGTAACTCTAACATTTTAAGAAGCTTTCCATTGTTTTCCAAAGTGGCTGCACTATTATATGCCACCAACATTGTATGATACATGAGGGTTTAATTTTCTTCATATTTTTATCAACATTTGTTATTGTTTATTTCAGCCATCCTAGTGTAACATGGTGCATTGTTGTAGTTTGATCTGCATATCTCTAATGACTAATGAAATTGAATATCTTTTCATGTGCTTATTTTTGCCATTTGTATGTTATTTCAACAAAACTCTTTTCGAATTACTTGCTCATTTCAAAAATTGGGATATCAGTCTTCTTAGAGTTATATGAGTCCTTTATACATTCTGAATATGTGCCTTATCAGACACATGATTTGCAAATAGTTCCCCTAATTCTGTGAATTCTATTTTCACTCTTAATGATGTCCTTTGAAACACAGAAGTTTTACATTTTAATGAAGTCCAATTTACATTTTTTTTTTGTCTCATGAATTTGGTGTCATATTTAAGAAACTATTGCTTAACCTAAGGTAACAAAGATTTATATTTTCTTCTGATAATTTTATAATTTTAGCTCTTATATTTAGATTCATGATCCATTTTCACTTAAGTTTTATATATGGTATGAGTAGGGTTTAACTTTGTTCTCTTACATGTTGATATCTAGTTTACCTGCATCATTTGTTAAATAGGTTGTTCTTTTCTCATTGAACTGTCTTGGCACCACAGATACAAATGTGTTTTCATTGTTACCATACACGTTTGAGAACATACTTACCTTTTACTAAGTTCTTTCATAAAGTTTTAGAATAAATAAACTTTTTCCAAGCGAATGTATATGGATTAATTTCCTGTATGCAGGTTTGGTGGCCTTGGAAACGGACGTAGGAAATTGAAATAAAATTTTGGCCTTGTCTCTGAATTAGGAAAGGGGACCCTTATTCCAATCCTGCTGGCCGATTTCTGTTTCAAAGTCTGCTTCTCAGAGAATCTGCCTGAAACCTCTCCTCCAATAAGGGGACAGTACCTCTCAGAAGAGAGGCTACCCAAGGGGGAGCACAGCTAGATGCTCATGATCTCTGTGGACCTGTTGACTCAGAAGACAAGTGAAGCGGAAGGTTCCGGCTATACTGGCACAGTTTCTCCTTCCAAACTCACTAATGAGAGTGGAGGGAATGAGGAAATGTAGGGAGGTCAGAATAGTAACGCCAACATAACTATATAGAAACAAACATAAAAGGTGGAGAATAAGTATTTTTCCCCAAACCATGTACCAGATACATTTGGCAAGATGCCAGGGTCTGGGGCATGTCTCAGTCCTTTCCTGATCATCTCCCCACCCCACCTTCCCAAGTTATTCAATGAGGAGAATCTGATACCTTGTTTACTTAGAGCTTTAAGTAAATTGAGGGTTTACCACATACACATTATAATTGTTTCTTTATTGCAGTGCCTTTTGTGCAAATGGTCAGTTATCACAGGTGATAATTTTTCATCTCCTTTCACCCAAAGACCAATTGACTCATGAACTAACTCAAGCAAAAAATAACTTTGTTGGGAAACTTTTCCTTTCTTTATTCTTTTTAACCACTGTAGGCAAAAATACCATTATTGCTGGCTTTTTGGTCTAAATATACTCTAAATTTTGGATAGACTTGATGGTAACTCTATTTTGAGCCAAGAAATTTCTAGGCCCTACAGAATGACATTTTTGGCTCCACTTTAACATGGATCCAAAGGGAATTGTTCATTAACATTTGCAGCTGTTTCTTTATATTCATGGTCTGATGAAAATGACTTGGGAACCAGAAAATATGAATTGAATTTCCATTTCTATCATTGACTCCATGTGTGATCTGGACAGAACTCTTAATTTCCCTGAATCCATTTTCTTTGTCTGTAAAATGGGGATAACATCAATAATAGATATTTGCTTCATTATTTAGTTTCCTATACATAATTTTTAAAAAGTCTCTCTCACTAATGAGGATACAATTAAATGCCCCATATGAATAAAAATTGGAAAATAGAAGTTTTATGTAAATGCAAGTTTCAATGTCATGACTTACTTTAAAGAACATACACATTTTGAAAATTTAGTATAAAGTATAACACATTGTATTCTTTTCCATTTTCAAAATGACAATGTATCCACATTAAAAACTGTTGACTTTAGCATGTTAATAGCAGTTGTTAAATTATGTTTTTAGTAACATGATTTTCCCATAAAGTATAAGTGCCCTTTCCCCAAAATTTCAGTACAATTCACTTTTCTAATAATTTCTAGATTACAGCAGGCTTTTGTTATATAGTTTTGTGTTTCAGAGGACAGCATAAAACCTAAGCCCACATAATAACAATTCTACACTATAAACCTTAGATAAAATAGACACATTTGGAGGTAGTTTTAGAAACTCTAAATATATTTTAATGCAAAAAAATTCATTTCATGTTTTCTTTAAATAGCAGGCTCATCATTTCAACTTCTTAAAAATTTCTAAATTTGCGCAACTTTTAAGGAACACATCTGTCACAAGAACAAGGCAAATTCTGCTCTCGTGTCACAAAATGAAAACAGCATTTCAGATTTCTGCTGGATCCTGGAAGTAGGAGGGTCTCTTTAGATGTAGTATGTGGTTTTACTTCTCACAAGTAAATTTTCATTATAAAAATACCCCATGTAGAAAAGAAAACCTCTTGGTTATTGACTAGATCATACTGTAGCATTTATCTATTGAATCCAAAGAGGTTTATTTCGGTTTCACTTCAGTTGTGATATTCAGGGTCTGAGCATATAATTGAGTTTTATTGCTCTGCATATTACTTCAGTTGTGTTAGTAGGTAGATGTGTAGGATAACTTTGGTTTTGCTAAAAAATGGCTCTTTAAAGGGACTGCATTCTTCTCACAAAGTGGCTTACAGAGTAGGTGAAGGTCAAGTGGAGGCTAAATTGCCTGTTCAGTAGTCGTTATCAAATATAAGGACAGATTCATGGGTACCCTCCTGGAGATAGATAAATAGGTAGATGATTGATAGATAGATAGTTATATCTAGTTGGGTATGTGACTTGGGGATTTCCACTGAAAAAGGAAAAAAAAAAAAAACCCAAAACTTTATAGGTGATTCTAACATCCAGACATGCATGAGAATTGCTGTCTTGTAGTTGTTTAAAGGCCTCCACAAATTCAGGGTAAATGCTACTTATGTGATTGTCACCCTGCAGTTCCAGCACCAACATTTGAACCAGTAGTCCAGACGTTATGTGGGCTTATTTCTTACTCATAATACTTACATGCAACTGGTGCTTGGCCTCTTGACTTCTATTTTATATGTGCTATGAACGCCATGTTTATTTCCCCCATTTGTGCCCTAACTTGGAATAACTGGAGAATTAGGCCTTATCCAAGTGCTTAGACCATCTATTAGTTTATTCTTTCAAAATCTGTTGAGTACACAATATGCACCCAGCAGGTATATTTTTTACAGACATGAGAGAGAGCACAAAGGAGCGGCCCCCAACCATAGCAAACCTCTCTGAAGAGAATCGAAGGGAGTTGTTAAAGTGAGTGAGGTGGCAAGGACAAAAACAACAAAAAATGTTGAATAAAAAAATGGTGACATTTAATTGGCTCTCAATCCCCTTAACTTGTCACATACTTTTGTACCACTTTGGGTTGTGCATATTTAGCATAGTATTGTTTTTTATTTTTTAAAAAAATATAGACTATTACCTTGATCATTGAGAATTACTTCAAATTCCTAATTCGAGCTCTTAGGAAATATTAATATCAAGCAGACATTGGAAAGGCAGCCCTTGAAGCCCCTACCAGTTTGAAAATCTCTGACTCTACTGTTATGCTTTGCTGCATCTGCATATAATAATAATAACATAGGACATTAACTGAAGATTACCTTCAATCTAGGTCATTAGGTCATGTCTTCGAAATGGCATGCTCCTATAATAATCTTATTCTATAATGTTGTTTCTGTCATAATAGGCCACTCTTCCTATTAACTATGTCACTGACTGTAACAGCAATGGCATGGATTGAGATCCAAGTGAAATGTGAATCGTCTGACCTCTGAATTGGAACTGGATTCCCGTTAGGTTAAATTAGCTAATACAGCGACAAAGCTACCCACAATTTGTATCTCTTGGTAATTTTTTCCATCAGCCTCTGAAAGCTGAAGCTGTGCTGTCTGGTCAGTAGGTGGCTCTGAGGAAGTCTTAGATTCTTGCCTTCCAGTAGCTCTGCCCTTGATGAACGGAATGGCACTCCCATTATTTGATGGATAATGAGATGAGATGTGCTTATCACAGCAATTTATTGAAAACAAAAAAGCTACACATTAGCAAACTAAAATTATAATTATAGGAAAAAAGAAAGCTTTTGCATAAGTACGACCAAAATTTCTAGGGACCAATCCTTGGAGGACAGAGACATCAGGATTCAAATTTGATGAGTAATTTTCCTGGGTAGCATAGCACCAAGTATATCATCTGACACAAAACTTCCTTTGATTTCCACTTAGGTTTAATGGTTGAATAATCATGGCTCATAAGTTTATCTTTAATAACAGTCACAGCAGACAGTTTATTAGCAGATTCTGCAGGCTGCAGGGTTGTCATTTGCTGTTATAGTGATTGTCTGTTTTAAATATCACAGCTGTTGGTGTTTTTATTTATTTATTCATGATTTGATTCCTGCCTCTCCCACATCTCTGATGCTCAAAGGCAGACTATTTTCCTTTTCCCTTTGAATTGTGAAAGGCTACTGTGACAGTCCCTAGCCCAGGCCGTGGAGTGTCACACAGGGTCCTATGGTACTGAACAAAAAGCCACGTCTTCTTGAATCTGGCAGAGCTCTTTATGAGAGCTGAGCCTTCTTGTGGGGGGCTTTCTCTGTCAGTGAGTGGCAGGCATGAATAGAATCCTATGAGGGGCTGTGGCCAGTGAAGAACCTTCTTCATGTGTTTCTTGGCCAGCAGCTGGACTCGCTAGGAGAAATGCAAATGCCCAGGCCTCCACTGTCCTATGCAAAATTAGATGCCACTCTGAATAAACATAGGAAGCACTGTAAGCTGCAGTTTTTAAATTCAGCTGAAGAGAAAACTTGGTCATAATACATAGCATCTTTCATTCAGTTGGGGGGACAGGCTTGGATTGAACAGATGGCGTTATTTCATTTGTTTTCAGATGGGCCCTGTAAGGCAGAGTGTATGTAGAGTGATACAATTTTGTAAAGAGAAAAATTGGGGCCTCACATTCTCAGCATGAACTGGAATTAGGCATGGAAATTAGAGGAGGCTGCTACCGCTAGACAGCTGATTTGGGGAACCTCAACATACTTCAAATACCCAAACCTTTCCCCTCTCCTCTGAGAAAATATGCCATGCTCCCAATATCCCCTGAGTGAATAAAACAATGTCCACACCTATGGAGAGGAGATGGACAAAGTCTGATATTCTACAACTTAAGCCTACAATGTGTATCCCCTAAGTCATGGGTCCTCAAACCCTGGGCTGCAGACAGGCACTGGTCCATGGCCTATTAGAAACCAGGCCACACAGCAGAAGATGAGCGGCAGGTGAGTGAGCAAAGCTTCATTTGTATTTGCAGCCACTCCCCAGCACTAGCATCACTGCCTCAGCTCATCAGGCATTAGATGCTCATAGGAACACTGGCCCCTGGTGCCAAATGGAGGGCACGTGAAATGTACGTAACTAATTTCAGTTAATTCCCATGAGCAGGCTTGGATCCCTTGGGAGGCTAGCGAAAACAGAGAGAAGAAAGATATAAGAAAAATGAAGAAGGAAAACAGGAGGCCCATCTTACCATTTCTTGATCATCGGAGGGACATACTGTCCCCTACATACTCTGGAAGGTATCTACTGTTTCTTGCCAAGTTCAGCAAAAAGGAGACCCAGAAAACCTCTATGTCCCCTGTTGCTTCGGGAAAGGGGATGCTACAATATGTAAAGAGGCAATCATCTTCCTCTTTACAACCAGGAGCAGGGTTTTTTTTTCCTTTTTCCCTTTTCTTTTTGGCTTCCCTGCCCTTCAGTAAGTGCTTTTGTAAAGTAACAATAAAAGCTAACGTGCGGTAATATTTCAGAAGTTAATGGTAGGTGCTAAGGATTATGGAGCACTTTAATTTTTTACTGTTGCTTTGCTAATATCTTTATCAAAATAATGAGAACCAGAAAGTGGTATCGATTGGTAAGCAGGGCCAGAGCCAGAACTCAGCATTTTGAGCTTTTCCAGTTACCTGGCTCCAAATGCTCTCCCCAGTGTCAGGTTAAAATCAGACAATGATGCTCCTTTTAACAGCTGAAATGCCCCTCATAGAACCCATGAAAAAGCAATGTCAATATCAGCATCATCATTCCTCACACTTGTACAGCTTAGTAATTCTCATTTCTCTGTCCCTAAAAATGCTGGGAGTCTGCCAGCTGGGTGCCAAAGTACTAAGGCTGAAGCCCAACAATCAGTCATTATCGATATAATAGAAATATAATAGGCATAATGTTAATGTAGTAAATATGGTTTTTATTTTGTTTTAAGCTTTTTTTGCCCATAAATGTTTATTAAGTCTTTGGCACTTGGTGACATTTGCTTACTAATGAATGTTAGCCAGTATTTATCTATTTAAACTATTTGTTAAATCCATCATAAAATTCTGTTGACTCTACTTTGGTATATCTAGCATTCAACTAATTTTCATCATGAACACACCTACGATTTTGGTCTGAGCCACCAAAGTTTATGGCAATCATCTTCTAACAGGATTTTTGCTCCTGTTTTTACTACTACATAGTCTATTTTCCGTACAGCAGGTGGAGCGAGCCTTTGAAAATCTAGGTCAGATGCTGTGACTCTTGCTCAAAACTCAGCAATAGCTTCCAATATCACTAAGGAGAGAAGCACAAGTCTTTATAATGCCCTACAAAGCCCTATGTGGCCTGGTCATCCCTGCTTTCCCCACCCCTCTCCCTTTCATTCACACTGTTCTAGGTCCTTAGGCCTCCTGGCTGCTCTTTGAACATGCCAGGTAAACTTGTACCTTGGGTCCAGTGACCTATTTTTCTGCCTGGAATGTTTTATCCAGTGCCCTCTTTTTCTGCCTGGAATGATTTCTGCTTGCCTGAAATTATTACTTTTTCAAGTTTATGCTCAAATCTCAACTTCTCAATGCAACCACCCCGCTTTGTATTACAACCTGTTTCCCTTTCCAACTGCCATTCCCTCTCATTCTGATCTTTTTCTTCCATAACATCTATTACCTTCAAGCATTTTAAGCCATTAGAATTAGAAATAGCAGTACCATGAGAATAGGAATTTTGGTATTTTGGTCTTTTATTCTATTTTATGACTTCCAGTAAGTGCTCCAGAAATATTTGTTAAATGAATGTCTATTATGTGCCAAACTGTATTATATTCTGAAGGTGTAAGAATAAACAAGACATATGTACTTGTTTATAGGTCAACAGGAGAGGACAATTAACAAGCACAAACAGAACATAAAATTGAAAATGGCAAGTAACTAGTAACGACAAAAATCATCAAGGAATAATTGAGCTGAGTTTAACAGCTTTGTGAATGTGTGTATTTGCATGTACTTATAGTTGTGATCTCATTCTGCATTACAATGTTATATCTTCTGCCATTAAAATATTCCTCTAATGCAATTCAGTACATCAGTATTCATTGTGATGTCCGAAGAGCACTATGACTTTGAGGTGCTCCACACCTGAGGACATTTAAGAATTGCTGTTTGATTGCATGGTGATTTTCAAAGGGCATTCACATATATTTTTCTCATCTAATCCTCAGAACAATCTTCAAAATGCAGGTCTTATGAGTTATCTTCTTTAATACGTTCTCCCTGTTTTGTCTTTCAAGCTTTAAGCAATGTACTTTAAAGTAATTTTGTAAATTAAGGTGCCTACAGGTTCTATGAGATTCTGATACATTGCTGTTAGTGTTATTGCTGCTACCCTGTGTTCATTTCTCTCTTTTTTTTCAATTTCAGTCCACCATTATGGGTCTTTCTGTCCAAGTGAGATTAAATCACACAATAATTGCTAAGAATGGAAAAAGTGCATCTTACCAGAAACCTATGTTTTCTTATTGTGCAGTCAGCCAGACTGTTGGATCATCTTCTCTTTCAATTCTAGACTTTTATCCTGTAGTAATTAAGTAAAAAGTATGGTATAAGAAGTTGTAGGAAATACGAGATGAATTAAATAATATCCTCATTTTAAGAGTTTCTATTTAAAGAGGGGTGTTGATGGTCTCAACAGTGGTGGAATACTCTGTGTGTATATAATTTCTAAATCGACCTTACATTTTAGAATAGATGTAGGTTTATGGAAAAGTCATGAAAACAGTAGAGACTTTCTGATATATCTCATACCCAGTTTTCTCTATTGTTAACATCTTGGATACCACATTACATTTAGCTATCATGTCTTGTTAGGCTCCTCTTGGTTGTGATGGTTTCTCAGACTTTCCTTATTTTTAGTGACTGACAGTTTTAAGGTGTACTGGTCAGATATTTTGAATAATGTCCCTCCACTGGGATTTGTATGATGTTTTTCTCATGATTATACTGAGATTATGCGTTTTGGGAAAGAAGACCAAAGAGGTAAAGTGCCACTTTCATCACATTGTATCAAGTGTACACACCATCATCATGCCTTATTACTGTTAATTTTGATATTCAACACCTAACTGAGTAATGTTTGTGAGGTTTCTTTGTAATCACTGTGATTTTTTGTACCCTTTACCTTACCAAATCAAGACTATGCAGAAGCTCTCTGGGAGTTTCTGTTTTAGGTCTATCCTCTTCAATCCCTGAACCAGCTCACCTTTCTCACATTTCCAAGATTGTTTAAAGATATTTTTGTCTTTTTTTTTTTTTTCAATCCAGATATGTGCTTGTTATCACCCAAGGAGAAATACCAATTTTAGGCATGTAGAGTGCTTTGTCTTTGTTTACTGATTTTAATTAGTGACTTAGGTTATCTATAAAATTAAATACTTTAGTTTAAGAGCAATCAGGTTAAGGAATGCAAAAAAAGACTAATGATTAATTTTACAGATTCACCAATTCTAAAATAAAAGTAGCTTGATTTCAAGTTAGAGATGAAATGCACATGCATTGTTTAAAAATTTGGAAAACAGAATTTTAGTAAAAAAAAAACCATCTATAATTATCAATAAACAATTACCGCTATTGAATGATTTTCTTCAGTCATTTTCCTACATTTATATATGTTTACATTTATCCATGCATCTACATATCTTCAGTATCTTTTGATTTTCTGGGTTGATTGTATAGGTATAGTTTTGTATTTTATTTTTTTACACTGAATTGTCTTTTTTCTTACAAAAATTGTTTTAATGGGTCTCAAAATTCTATGACAGATTTTTGGTCAAATTGTTTCCATTAAAAAATACTGATTTTAAAAACTAATAACTTAAAACTGTCACAGAAAAAAAACTCAGATGATCCATAAAACATCTTTTCCTCTGAAGGTTTTAGATTGCATTGTTATCATTAACCAGACTTTTACTATTCAACTTAAATGGCCAACTGAGACAAACAGTTCTGAGATCTTCTTTCACCACTGGTTAAGCATGGGGTAGCAGGTATTACGGATAATATTCATTTAGCCTACTGAGTTTTATGGGCAGACTTGGTGATCTTACCAGCTCCTGCAGCCTCTTGTCCACTGATTTGATGACACACACAGTGATGATGTTTCATGCCATGAATGGCCAACTGATCCAGAGGGGGCAGAGAAGCTCCAACACAGGGGCTTTCAAAGAACCACAACAACTATGGCAGCATCATCAGATTTCAAGAATTTGAGGCCATCTTCTAGCTTCTTACCAGAATGGTAATCAGCCTTCTCTTTGATCTTTGCAAACTTTCAAGCAATGTGAGATACTTGACCATCCAGCATGGGTTTATAGTCAGCACTGATTTGGTGTGGGTGGTTCAGGGTAATCACCTGAACAGTGAAGCCAGTTGCTTCATTGGTAGGTCATTTTTGCTATCATCAGCCACACTACCATGATGAACACCTTTGACAGACACATTCTTGACATCGAAACTCACACTGTTCCCAGGAAGAGTTCACTCAAAACTTCATGGTGCATTTCATCAGACTTTACATCAGTTGTAATGCTGACTGGAGAAAAGGTGACCACCATGCTGAGTTTGGTCTCTCCACTTGGCCCACAGAGACAGTACTAGTACCAGTATCACCAATTTGGTAGACATCCTAGAAGAACAAACCCACAGGGTTGCCAGTGGATGAACTGGTGGCAGGAAGAATCCAGAGCTTCAGGTGGAGTGGTCCCACGGCATTAGCATCTTTACAAGTGACCTTCCATCTCTTGAACCAAATAATTTTTGTACTTGCTTCCAACATGTTTTCACCATTACAACCAGAAATTGGCACAAATGCTACTATGGGTTGTAGCCAATATTCTCAATGTGAGTGCTGACTTCCTTAATGATTTCCTTCTGGTTGAAGGGTGGCTCCGGGGAATCCATTTTGTTAACACTGACAATTAGTTGTTTTACAACCAGAGGGTAAGCAGGTAGGGCATGCTCACAGGTCTGCCCAATCTTGGAGATACTTGCTTTAAATAAACCAACATTAGCAGCAACAATTAGAACAGCAGTCAGCTGATATGTGCCTAAAATCATATTTTTGAGAAAGTGTCTCTGTCCTGGGACATCACTGATGCTCACATTATATTTTTGATCTCAAATTTCTACATGGAGATAACAATGTTGTACCATGCTCATATTAAGCTTTCAGTTTATCCAAGACCCAGGCATACTTGAAGGAGCACTCTCCCATCTCAGTAGCCTCCTTCTCAAATTTTCTGATGGTCCTTTTGTCAGTCCTACCACATTTGTAGATCAGATGGCCAGTGGAGGTGGACTTACCTGAATCTACGCATCTAATGATGTAGATGTTAATATGAATTTTTCTTTCTCCATTTTTAAATTTAACAATTGTTTTCATGGCATCTGTGTTCTGGCAGCAAAACCATTGCAAACAAGCTACATTAAAATTATGTATGAAGAATTTCCCCCTATTAATTAAGTTTAAAAATAGCCAATTCCAGTATAAGCATTTTTAATCATACTCTTATTTAGGGGAATTTTAGTTAGGGAATTTGTAATTATTTCCTCGGTCATCAATTCAGTGATTATTATCTTTGATGCATCTTTGAATAATCTTTGACTGCATTTTTGATTTCCTTGTTATAGCATCCATGTGAAATTTATTAGAATCCTGATTCTTGAAGGTGGGCTGGCTTATACACTCCAAGTCACAGAATTTACCATCTTCCTTTTTGAAAACTAAGGTAAATAGGCTGGTGCCTCTGTAGAAAGAGAATTTAATATAATGTTCTTCCACCTCTAATATTCCATGATTTTATGATTCTTGGCTACTCTGAAAAGTTTTTAAAAATGAATTCTATTTGTGTATGTATACACATACACACACACACACACACTTTACTGTAGGTTAATACAACTCAGACTAAGATCTTACAGAAATTAATTAAAATTTAAATGTCCTTAGAAGTTGGATAAATTATTAAGCTTGATATTTCCAATGACATGTTCAATATAATTCATATGGGAAAAAATAAGAAAAAACAGTTATGGGGCAAATAAGTAGAAGCTGAATATGAGCTGGTATGATTCAGTCAGATTCTATAAACAGTTGAATAAGGCCGATATTACAAGATAACAGAGTCAATAACAAATGCTCATCATTTCAAATTAAGCTCTGAAAGACAAGCATGAAAATATGAAGTGATTCTCCCAGTACAGTATATAGTTCATGTAGTCCCAGTCTTAACTGCTATTGTGGTGAGATTTATTTTAATCCCATTATTGATCCAAGAACTAGAGAATTTGTATAGGTTCCAGAGGAAATGAGAGTCAAAAAAAATGAGTAGAGGGTTGACTGGGAAACAATAAACTCCTTGGAGTTACTGAATTTGAAGAAGATTAAAGAGACAATGTCAATTTCTGACTGTATAGGTGAGA
The DNA here is from genome assembly GCA_003508835.1 of Eonycteris spelaea. Lineage (NCBI taxonomy): Eukaryota > Metazoa > Chordata > Mammalia > Chiroptera > Pteropodidae > Eonycteris > Eonycteris spelaea. Next base: position 352,545 of record PUFA01000381.1, on the reverse strand, counting down.
CTATTAATATAGTTAACTCTGTGTAACTGATTTCAGCTTCCATCAAGGAAAAGGCATATTTACACTAGTATAAATTTGCTTTGGTCATTGAGAAGATATAACAGTCTAGGAGACAGCAGCAATTTGTTATCTACTCCAGGATGCACTGTAGCTGGGAGAAAGAAGGCTCATAACTTAGAAGAGGAACCATGAAATAGATGGATATGCAGAATAGAACAGAGTGCAGACAGGAAGTGATAACTGCTTCCTGGTCACACGGTTTTAGTTAGTGCCACAAATAATAATGAGAAAATCATCCTCCCATGGAAAGCATAACTCTCAATATTGTGCCCCACCCCATTCTATTCAGTCTTTATAATTGGTTTATGAGCCATTAAATATGGGCCATTGTCTTCTCTGTTATTCTGTGCTTATTGCACATTATCAGGAATTAACTGTCATAAATTCCCTTATGTCTGTAAGTCATGCTGATTTAGAAAGAAGTTCTACTTTTCTCCAGTATAACAAATACTCTTTTGGAGTGTGTTAAGTACTTTTGAGAACTTCTTTTGGTCACTGGATCAGTACTTCACTATTTGGAATCTCTGAAGAGCTGATAGGAGAGCTACACAAGATATAGTAAATTAGGACAGTAATAATATCAGGTTAAATCATAACTTAATTATTCAGTTACTGGAAGCTACATAATCATTGAGCCATATCTTCTGATAATATTCCTTTAGACTCTCTGGGAATAACCAAATTTAGAATGATGGGCTGTCATGCCGCTTCTTAGAAACATTTTCTGTCCTGTCATTGGTGATTGGTTAGCAATGCCTCAGAGAATACTGCTTGTGTAAATTTCATTAATTATTTTACTAAAAATATGATGAATTAAAAAAAAATTCGGATGAAGTCTACAGCAAAACAAGACATAATTTGGGATTCAGAGCCACAAAGTTTTGTTTCAGGAGTGAAACTGTTTCCGTGGTTACAAACCATATCTGAAGTTTATAACTCAGTTAAAAGTATCAAGTATTTATAAAGTTACTATGATGAAAATATGGTTAAGCAATTTTGCAGAGACTCAGACATCTGTTATCAAAGAAAGTTAGGTTTAAAGACAGCCAAAAAAATAAAACTAAACTGTTCTCTTTTAACATATACCAAAATTTAACTCAAAATGGATCAAAGACCTAAATATAAGACCTGAAACAATAAATTGCATAGAAAAATAAAAACCATAGGTACTAAACTCATAGACCTTGGTTTCAGAGAGGTTTTTATGAATTTGACCTTAAAGGCAAGGAAAGTAAAAGCAAAAAAAAAAATAAATAGGACTATATCAAACTAAAATGCTTCTGCAGAGCAAAAGAAACCATCGACAATCAAAGAGACAACCAATGAACAGGAGAAGATATTTGCCAACAACCGTTCCAATAAGTGCCTAATATCCAAAATATACACAGAACTCATACAACTCAACAACAACAGCAACAACGAACAACAACAACAAAATCCAATTAAAAAATGGACAGAGGACCTGAACAGACACTTCTCTCAAGAAGACATAAATGGCCAACAGACATAACATCGCTAGCTATTAGGGAAATGCAAATCAAAACCACAATGAGATACCATCTCATACCTGTTTGAATGGCTATTATTAACAGGACAAGTAATAACAAGTGTTGGAGAGGTCATAGAGAAAAAAGAGCCCTCAAACCCTGCTTGTGGGAATGTAAACTGGTACAGCCGCTATGGAAAACAGTATGGAGGTTCCTCAAAAAATTAAGAATAGAATTACCATATGACCCAGGAATCCCTCTTCTGCCTCTTCTGGGTATCTATCCCCCAAATTTGAAAACATTTATCCATAAAGATATATGCACCCCGATGTTTATAGCACCATTGTTCACAGTGGCCAAGACATGGAAACAACCGAAGTGCCCTTCTATAAATGATTGAATAAGAAAGATGTGGTACATATATACAATAGAATATTACTCAGCCATAAGAAAACATGAAATACTGCCATTTGTAACTACATGGATGGATCTTGAGATAATCATGCTAAGAGAAATAAGTCAGACAAAAAAAGTTGAGAACCATATGATTTCACTCTTATGTGGGATATAAAATTGAAAATAATAAATGAACAAGACAAAGAAAAACTCATAGACACAGACAACAGTTTAGTGGTTACCAGGGGGAAGGTGGTGGGGGAAAAGTATATAAGGGTCAAGGGGGTCAAATATACGAGGATGGAAAGAAATTTAACTTTGTGTGGTGAACATGTAATGCAATACACATATGACATATTATTGAATTATACACTTGAAACCCATACAATTTTATTAACCAATGTCATCTCAATAAATTTAATTAAAAAAAAGAAATATGAATACGACAACAACAACAAAACGATAGCCAAATGTTGAAAATAGAAATGCTAGTCATTCCATATCTTCCACTCCAAATCTCACTGCCTAATTATACCAGTGTTGTTCTATGTTCCCTAGAGGATTCGATTCACCAATGTCCATCTCACCTATAGATTTATGTTCTACAGTCCTATGAGTCACTCACTTATGTTATTATGCTGGACATCCAGCTATAGCATTTATGTCATATTATTAAGGACAGCTGACATTTCCTCAGAATTCGCAGTTTTCCAAGAAAATAAATATTTTTTTCTCTTTCCATGAACTATGTCCGCATTATAGGTGAATTATCAACAGGTGCATAGTGGTATCGTTATAACTTCCTGGTCCAAATGAACAGATATGGTTATAGCCGTGGTTAACTGAGACTGGTGATAGAACACGCACTCCTCTCATTTACAATTTTTTTATAAATACAACAAAAAGTCGCATGTTAAAACAACAAATTATAACCATGAACCAATATATAGTGAACAATGATAATGTTTTAAGGATAGGACTAGAAAAAATAAAGATACCAAAGTATAATTGTATCTTTTCTTATTAAGTATTAACATTAATAATCACTGCTAAAAATAATTCTGGTTTTATCTCTGAGGTTAGGTAAGATAATTAACCATCAAAATTTTATTAGAGTGAAAAAGCCATTTTGTGAAGACATAGCTCTGATACTTTAGGATTTCTGCATGGTTTTTCTACTCTTTTAAATCATCTCACCCTTGCTTGTCAGAAGAAAGACTCCAGGTAGACTTTCCAACTTGCATCCTCTAATTATGGCAAAGTATAAAGTGAAACAGGGTATCTTCAGTTCTATCTCATTCATCCTGTCCCAGGTCCCCATTTTTAAGAATCAATATTGTTGTGAGCGTCTGAATCCAGATCTTTATTATTAGTATTAGATTTCATTTTTCATTTCTAGCCAAAGACTGTAGGAAAACACATTTTTTTCTCTTTTTCATTTTTTCTCATTTTTATCAAGAAATGAAATGTTTTTCAGTCATATTTCAGGGCCTATTTCAAGTTCCACTTATTTTTTGAAGAGTTTCTTGATAACTCTAAAATGACATACTCCCTTCTCTGAAATTTAATAATTTTTATTACTTGCATTATGCCTTTTGGATATTGACTGCTAGCAGTACTTGGACTTTCTTTATGAATCCTTTAAATATGCATATGAAAGTTAAGTATTGAAAGGTGACTTTTATGTTTTGAAAGAATGAGATGTGATTTTTGTTCCCCAACTACTTAAATACATTAAAAATCTCATTACACCTTACTCTTTAGATATAATTTCCAATGATATTTTTCAGACTTTCTTGTCTTTTTAAATTTTATTCTTTTCAGGTACAATTGAATATATAATTGACAAGCTGAGCCCCAATAAGTACCTAATTGAGGCCTCATACACCTATTGTCATTTATATTCTCTCAATTGTATTAAAATTATAAAGTGACTGGTAACAGTATTTTCACTTATATTGACAAACTAGTTTTATGTCATCTTAGTAGATAACCAAGATGTAATTATTCATTAACTTATTAAAGTCTAATATTAATTATTGCTTTTATCCTAAACATGATACTGCATGATACTACAAGAACTTTAAGCTCTATTTATTCTCTTTTGCCTTTTGAGTTATTTTTGTTTAATATTTTAATTTTAGATGTGTTTTAACTGAAAAAGACATTAATTATAATTTTGTAAAGTTAATATTCCTTTACAATGACACAATAATATTTCTCTTTCTCTTATGCCTTGTCAGGTTTTTTCAACTGAGATGAATTTCCATTTGCCCGAAGCATTTCCTTTAGATTTTCTTTTAGTTCAGATGTTCTGGAAAAAAAAAAAATCTCAAACTTTCATCTGAAAATGGCTTTACTTCATCTTTATTTTTGAAAGAAATTTTTATTGCATATAGAATTTTAAGTTGGTATTTTCTTTTTCAGCAGTTAGAAATGTTATTCTTTTGTTTCTGGCTTGTATCAGTTTTATTGAGGATTTAGCTGCCAATCTTATAGTTTCTACTTTAAAGGTAATATTATTTTTATCTCCTGTCACTTTTTAGGATTTCCTTTTTGTCCTTGATAGTTTGTAGTGTCACTGTGATGTGCTAAGATGTGGGTTTTTTTTTTTTTTTAATGTTTTTCTTCCTTTGATTTGAATTTTTCCTCATTGGAATTCTTTGGGTTGGTGTCTTTTATCAGTTTTAGAAAATATTCAGCTACAGTCTCCTCAAATATTTTTTCTGTCTTATTCTCCCTCTTTCTTCTCTCCTTCTGAAACTCCCAACTATAAGTGCCTTTGGGTATTCTTGTGTATCTATTTCACTTATCCAGTGTTTTCCATTTCACTAATAACATGTCTGCAACATGTTTAAACCCATCGAATTTGGTCCTTATTATATATGTACTATATACGTATATTTATTACATACAATATATTAAATTTTTAAGTTCCAGAATATCCATTTGATTATTTTATAGATGTTAATTTTATGATAATTTCATTTACTTTGTGCACTTTGTCCTCTTTCTGTTTGAACATATGAATCACAACTATTTTAAAGTTATCATGTGTTAACTCCAATATCTAGATCATAAATGGGTCTGTCTACATTGTTATTAATGTTGTTTCTCTTCTTTTTCTATGGTATTTGTCTCTTCTAATTTTTAAAAATTGCATGCTGGACACTGTGTACTAAAGAGCCTTAGAGAATCTGAGTGATGTTATATTCCACCAGTGAGTTTCCCTTTTCCTATGTTAAGCAGATAGGATGAGGAGCAGATCATCATAATTCAATAAGGAATTGATCTGGGTCAAAGCATGAGTGCTGGTTTAGAAAGACTGGGTCTAATCCTGTTCATCCTCTTCTCTAGGTATACTCCTCATGGGATACGTGTTAAGAACCTTTAAAATACATGTCTTCTCAGTCCAGAAGACACCTTCAAGAATGCATTCTGCTCTTCAGAGACTCTCAGCTGATATTTTTAGCTTCCTGCTCAATAAGCTTTCAAATATGGTAAATTTCTTCAGCGATGGGCCAGTGGAATTTTTCAGTACAGCAAAGCATCATGTGATTACAGCAGCTTTCACCCTCCTTTTAGAAAATTTGGCCTAGCCACCAGACTTCCACTCAGCACTGGAATTTAGCAAATATCCTTATGAGTAAACTGGATGCCTTTCAAGGTTTTAGTTTGTTCTTCAGCTCACAGAAACATTCAGAATAATGTTTGATCAAATATCTGAGTGCTTTGTGGCCTAGTCAAATTGACACATACAATTAACCTTCATATTAATATTAAATATATAGCAATATATATTATTATTGATGTTTTATAAATATACATGCACATAGGATATAATTTGTTAAACATTATATATTATTATGTGAACTACCTGACTTGACATCTAAGACCACCCAATATGTGTATTTGATTCATATTTCTTAATTATAAAAAAATGTCCAATTCAAATATCAATGCTCCTAGAAATATAGTTAAGTGTTCATATTTTGGAACTATAATGCCTATGTTAAAAAATCCTAGCTCTGCCACTACTAGCTGTCTACTTTTGGGTATTAATTGCCTTATGTATAAAATGATGAAAATAACAATTATCTCATGAAAATAACAATTATCTCATGTGTAAAATATAATCATCATCATCATATCACTGTAGTAATTATTTTTAATTTTGAGCCTTCCCATTTCTATGAGATGTACTCCACTGCTTTCAAACCCTGTTAATCCTATCCATGCATTTTTCTAATGGCCTAAAATTTTGGCTCTTTGGGTATATGACTCATTCTTAAACATTTAATTGTAAGGTTTTTTTTTTTATTTTCTTGATCAAGGATTGTGCAACATTTATATCTTCATCAATATCATTTTATTATCATCATTTGCAGAAGCTAATATACTAATTCTCAAATGAATGAATGCATAAATGAATGAGGTGTGAAATAATTTTTTTATATCTGCTAAGAGAGGTAAATAATAAATCATGCTATGCAGTATATTCAGCATTTGAGTTTATGTTTGTTTTAGTTTATTTGGATTAATATTACTACCTTAATTATCCAGGACCAATAAGTAAGAGAAAAGGTTGACTTAATACTTAAATGATATATTAATGCAAATGAAAGCCAAATGCTTCCACGGCATACAATAGGAAAGTCAGTCGCATTGTTTCAAATAAAGAAGAGTGATAGAGAATTGAATCACCACAAGGCATGCAATAATTTAGGCATGACAAACTCAAAAGAACGTGTCATCGTAGTAATATTATATCTGGGTTTTCGGGGGAGATTCATTTTCAGCAAAACAGTATTATCTATTACATTAAATTTTGTTAATTTGAATGTCATTGGTTCATTTTATTTGCTTTATAAATTGCTTTGTTTTTTAAATTATGCATGCATTACTAAGAGAATGTATGTGCTCGTAGCTTTCACATGTACCAATATTTAAGTAACATAAAATAATTTCAGACTTGTAGTTCATAAGACTTGTTTTCCTTTAAAAGGAGACCATGCCTTACTCAAATCTGTGCAGGCACCATATGACTCATGCACTTATTCAGTAAAACTCCATCTGAGCACAGCTTTTTAGCCTGTAGATTTGAATATATATGCCCTCTGAAACATCACTGCAACATACCAAAGCCCAATATATCAGAGTTAATCTGTGATGCAGGCATCAGTCCAGCTGGTACATTCTACTGCTGTGAGTACTTCACTCTATTTTTAGTGCTAATTTATTTGGCATACAGATTGAGATCTTGCCTGGGAATAACAAAACAGACTTGAGGCCTGCGCTGCCCAATAGTCCTCTTAAGAGCCACCATGTGAAGATGCACAGTCTTGGACCTGAGACAGTTGGTAATTGCCTGTTCCTCTTCCCTCTTCTACATTTGTATGAATTCTCTTAAATAATGAATAACTTTTTTACTCCAACAACTAAGTCTCATAATTAGAAATTTGCTACTTCTTTTAATACATTCAATTATCTGCTGATTCAAGCATCTTCAGGTGAAACGCATTAGAAAATAGCTAATTATGTCCTTTCCCATGGGAAAGAAATCTTTAAATTTAATTAAAAGACCTTAACTCAACTCCTTCATATTAGGGTCTATTTCCCAAAGGATTTTCTAGAGGGTGACTTAAAGAACCAAGCTCAATATTAAAATTAGCAGCAGCCATTACTTGTTATTTCTTTTTCTTTAAAACAAATTATTTTTGGTTGAAGGATACTTTGATCATTAATTTCATTCTCTCAATTATGCCTCGGCATTCACTCTTAAAAGCGTAGATTAATTGAGAAAGCTTGCTTGCCAGTTTTAAAGTTGTTTACTTTCCATATCTTGTGCCAATAAAGCACCTTATATGTAGACTTTCATTTCTCAGTCTCAATATTCTCTTTGACATACTAATCAACACATAAGCAAAGGTGGCAGAAGGAAAATGATAAGAGAGAAAAATGCTACGCATCACATCTGAGCCATGTAGGGTTCAAATATACAGGATGTTCTGACTTTTATGAGAGAAAGCCACAAAAATATTTTTCTATTTCCCCTTTTTAAATTGAAAAATTGGAATAGAGAGAGCTATCTTGGTTTAATATCTTCCAGGAGAGCATAAAAATCAAGGCAAATCATGTTTTTTTTCTTCATTTTCATGAATTTCACTTTTTTTTTTTTTTTTTTTACTTAGAACAAGCTTGTTTTTTATTAAAAATTGGCCTTCCATGAAAAGGGAAATCCAGATATTGAAAGGAAGAAAGCGAACTGGAAGAAGCAATCATGTGCTATCCTTAGGTGAGTTTCTTCCTCTCATCCATTCTCTCTGTCCCCTTTCTCCCATCTTGCCTCCCTTCCTTCCTTTTCTTCTTTTCCCTCCTTCTCATCCTTCTGCTCTCATACTCTTTTCTTTTCTATTTTTTTTTTTGTCTGCTTAAGTACTTTTTGAAGACAGTTAATTATGTGAGCAACATACTGATACCTCAAAGTGCTGTGATGGGCCAAACCCACTGCTACTTCCATTACTTGCTTGTTTGCATCAGAGTCTTAGGAGGGTAATTAATGATTATAAATGTTCTTACTGATTCAATAAACAGGCATTGGAGAGCCATTGGAATTTTTGAAAAGACAAATGACATGAGGAAAGTGATCTTTTAGGCAGACTATTCTGTCACTGATGGGCAGAAAGAATTAGAATTAGAGGGTGGTAGACTCAGGCAGGTGTCAAGGGTTTTGAATAGCCCAGCACAGTGACAAAGAAAAGAAAAGGACCTCATATTGAGAGACATTTAGGAAAAAAGAATTAACCAGTGATAGATTAGATAAAGAAAATAATAGAGGAGAGCCAATGACTGCTTTCAGCTTTCAAGCCTGAATGACTAAGGAAAATGGGATTATTATAAATGGGAGCTGATCAGGAAAGCAGATTTGGTGAAGAGGGTAAATTAAGTTTTAGGTATATTGCCATTCAATGTTATAAAGCTGCTTCTAGGTGAAAATGGTCAAATTAATTGGGGAAATTTGGAGAAAGTTAGAGAGATTGAGAGAAAAACAAAAACAAAAACAAAAACATCCCCCAAACACCTCACAGGCTTATTGACATAAATTTCCTGAATTGCTTGATACCTTCCTTACCCATTCATTTATCTGCATGTGTACAAGGATCTTATTTATCTGCCTTATTTGGAAAACAAATTTAATGCAAAAATATGTGCTATTTATAATCTCTTATCCTTTTCTAAGGCAGGTGGATCCCAGTAACTAGAGGATGTTTTTACAAACTTAAAGATTTTATTAAAAGAGGGCTTGAAAATGCATGTTTAGAGGAGGGAAATAATGAGTAAGAAATGGTAAAGTGCTTTAGAGAGGCCAGGGAGAAAGGAAGGTGCATACAACTATGGTCAGAGAAGTTTTGGAAGCTATGGAAGCTAATGTAAGGAGACAGAGGAAGTACTGGTAGTGGATGGCAGGTGAGGGACCTTGAGAATAGACATAGAAATATCTAGTGATTAATTTTGGGGCAAAATAAATACATGTCATAACATAATTATTTCATATATATCCCCTCCTGTGGATTTTGAATATGTATTTCTCCAAGGGGTACAGAGGTTTTCTGTGTATGTGTGAATAAAAAAATATTGTGAATTCTACTTTATGGTTAGATAGAATGTGAAAAATATGCCGGGGGTGGGAGAAGGTCAGTCACATATGGTTGATTATTTAAGTTTGTATGAGTCTGTGTATGTGTGTGTATAAGTGAGTCGGGTGGTGGGGTGGGAGAGGAAATGAGTGTCCAGAGGGATGGTTTACTGACGAGGGTGGGGCTTGCTGTCCATGCTGTAAGAAGTTGGAAACCCCAGATGGAAAGTCTAGGGATGGGCACTGGCTTGTGAGGCATGATGCGTGCAAGCCCTGCAGTGTAGATGTGCTTGCTGAAGAAGAGTTGAGGCAGTGGAGGAGATGGACCTCCATGATCACAGGTGAAGCCTATGATCAGAATAGGTGAAACCGCTCTACTACCATGTTGCTGGGACTTCAAAGAAAACAATTTTTCATAAAAGAGGGCCTCCGGACCAGAAAAATAACTTTGTATTCTCAACAACCAAGAGCTTTGGCCTTAAATTAATGAAAAATGTATGGAAAGAAGGAGAGAGAACATAAAGTTTAGGGTATGCTAGAGCTTATTTTCTAATGTGAGAGAATCTGAGAAAAAGATAAATCTCTGGGGAAAACCTGGGTCCTTGTTACTCATTTCATCAGAATGCTGTTTAAATCAAGAGATACCCTCATATTTTAAAATTTCCTGGCTATGTTTTATAGTATTAGTCTCTGTAGATAATCAGAATTCAAAATAAAAGAGATGAGACTCTGTGTCCTGAGAGTACAGTTTTTTGAAACAAAATAGGTGTGATCCCCATAGTGCTCACAAATGCCTTGACGTTACCTATGTCACAAAGGGAACTGTCAGGGAAGTTGCTGCCTAGGGGAATCAGAGGACCTACGGCCAGGGCCATGCAGCAGAGAGGGAGTTGAAAACCAGTCAGTCATTTGAGGCTATTCTTATAGCTATACCAGGCCCAGAAAGCCCATCACACTTCAAGGGGACATTGAGGTCTGAGTTCACACCTAGGTTAGCCACTGCTCTAGCCTATGAGAAGAGGTGTGGGAGTGGGAACAGATGACTGAGTCATGATGCTCATTACCTGAACAACCCAAAGGCTTTTATGCTTCCACATGTCTGGTCTCTCAGTCTGGAATTTCCATTCTCCTCTTAACCACCTATGGAGTAACTTAATGCTGGCACATTTTGAATGGGCCATCCTGGGGAAATTCTCCCTCATAAAAGTAGGAATAATTGTTAGATAAAGCCTCAATAATGTGCCTACTTATAATACCTAATATTGGAGGCAAAGCACTAGTCTTTACAACAACTGTATGAGGTCAGTGCCTACATCTTTATTTCACTAACGAAAAATAACTTGCCAAAAGTTACATAGTTGTAAGTGACAATGTCAGTGTTTCAATGTCAGCATCTAAATCTCTCAGATTTATACTCCTTGTTTTTAACTGTTGTGTTTTTAGGAAACTACTCCTCTTCTCAAATCTGTTGGTGAATATATGAAATAAATGTTTAAGCTTATTGCAATTGGTATTGACCAACTTGGGCATCCTCTTCCCTGGTTAGTGCTGCTGGAAACATAGTGCACAATTAGGTTGGATATTAGGAGAGGCTGGAGTCAGGGAGTGAATAGTATTGGCTTTGTTATCTCACCAGACAGTTAACACTTTTTTTACATTCCCTTAACTAGATGTTTCACCTTGTATTTAGGCTACACTCAAGTCAGCTTACCATGAAAGGGCTTTTGCGATTTGGTTCCACCTTATTAATCCAAATTTATCCAAATCATTTCAAAATTCACAGGCATTTTTATAGAGAGCTAAGAATGTGCCAGGCACTACAGGAGAGGATAAACAAATATGAAATAAACACATTTCTCCAGGATCCCACTGACTTGTTGTTTGCATTTGAATGTAATGTTCTAAGTGCTATATTAAAGGTATATTTCAAGTATGATCAAAATAGAGACAAAAGTGAAAAATTGCCTGAAAAGGTAGGATAAGGTAATAGAGAATGTGAAATTTGAGCTAGGTATTGAAATGTGAACAGAAGTTTATCAGGCAGAGGTGGGTAGACGGGCATTTCAAGGATCAGCAGAGCAAAGCTTGAGAGTGTGGAATAGTATGATGTGTTAAAATAATGGTAAAGAACTCAGTGAAGGACAAACCATGGAGGAAAATAGCAGAAAAGAAGGCTTAAAATACAGCTTAGGGCCAGATTACAAGGTCCTTGCATAAATGCTAAGAATTAAACAATAGCTGTGGTTTTGGAGATTTTTAAATTAAAATTTATTTTATTTTTAGCCTTCATCCTCAGGTATGTGTATGACAAAAATCTAGAGAGTTTTAATTTGCTTCTGTCCCTTGGCTGTACGGCAATCCCTAGTCTATACTGCAGGAAAGGTCAGAGAGAAATTCTCTTCTCTCAGTCTCCTAATAGAATTAATTTTGTACATCTTTAAACATGAGATGCATACTTGTGATTTTATCTCTCAGGTATTCTAGGAAAAAAAAACAGGTTAAATCATGAGTTTCAGAAGGGGAATTTTGTTTTTAAAAAGCCCACTCTGGCAGTGTCAAGATGAATTGAGAAGCGACCTTTCTCCTTTTCCTTATATAATTTTTTAGTGCAGTAATAATTTCCCCCTCATTGTACTCCAATATACCATGCCAGTTCCTGACTCCAGCCTTTTTCTTTTGTCGTGTTGTTCATTCTGCTTTCTTAGGAATAGAGTGTTTTCCCCTCTTCTAAACCCAATACGATCTCTTCAGGTAAGCAAGTTCTGACCTCAGATTCTTTTGAAGCAAGTCCTATGATAAGGATTCCTGAGAAATTGATTTACTAAGAAGCATTCTCAGGGAAAAAATGTCAAGAACAAGGAAGAGGAAAAAGCCAAACAAGGGTTCAGACCTCAGCTTAATCCTATGGGAAACTCTGGAGTGAAGATTGTACCTCCAGTTTGTCCTGCCTCCTTGCAAGGGAGCTAGACTTTCATATTCCCACACCAGTCAATCACTAGCTATTGGCTTCTCCTAGGAGGGAGGTATTGGCAGTGTAAACTACTAGAAACTTCTGATTCTCTGCACTTGTAGACAAGGAGTCTCCACTATCCCAGGACCAGTCCTCTGAAGACAGTTGCAGATGGAAACCATTAGAAGCAAAGCACACAGAAGTTGGGAGTGGATGCACAAATGAGTAGAAAAGATTCTAGGTGATTTGGTTGGAGCAGTTTCAAGTTCTAGCAGAATAGGAAAGTATTCCTCTCCTGCTCCAGCCAGACTGGTTTATTCTTTAAAGTTCTCTGAGAGTTATTTTGTCTGCCACTCAGATAGTAAACTTTGCTTCTTTTGGGTGTTCCTTGGTGCCTAGCCTATTACCTTGCACGTAAAATGGAAGCATTTTTTTCCAAAGTAATCTTGGATCTCCAGGAAGAATTTCAAACTGATTTACCTCCTTGAGATTTCTACAATTCTGAAGAACCAACCAAAGCCTGTTGAAGATCCTACAGCTCTGGGGCCCATCTCACTTCTAATATAAGTCCTCGCTAGGGCTAGTTCTCAGAGTCTGCCTAGAGTCCAGAGTGTGAGGTAGTGCATTCATTGATCCAAGTGTAAAATGACAGAAATGGAGACTGATTTAGTCAGCTGATGGCAAAGCATCAAGGGAACCTTGGTGACTCCAAAATGCAGTCTGCCAGCATGGAACCTATTAAAATGTAATAGCTCTCCCAAGTTAATGCATTGGAAACTGGCTCAATGAAAATATTTTTAAATAAAAAGAATAGCAGAAAATCAACTTTTCGCCATGTGAGCAGATGGTAGACCTTTTCCTTCTTTTACTTCTCAAATTTTCATAAATGGATAGCAATCTAAGACATTCACATGTAAAACAAAGCCTACTAAAGCACCGTTTGGCCAAGGCTGCCAGGAAAAAAGTGAGGCCCCTTTACTGTTTTTTGAATTCAAATACAAAATGAATACATTGTATTTATGCATGTATTACCTTCCTTACATCACTTTACCTTTTTTGAGGGAACAGAAAATAGCATGGAGGAAAGTGTTGCTTATATGTGTAATCTTCCTTTTAGTCTGCTGTCAAGATGAAAACAACAACTTCCATTTTGTGAAACACAGAGACAACCAAGGAGCTTCTAGGACCTTGTTATTGGCTAACAAAACAACAAGTAAGCGTATATCCTGTAGCCTGACTCCATTTGTATTCCTTTCTAACTCTGTCTTCTTACATTGACCTTTTTAGGTGTAGAGATTGAGAAGCTGGCTTCTTAATGCTTGTCCAAACTTTTGTGGTTGGAACACTAAGGGAGGGCTGCTAGAGCCATTAGTTACCTTAGATTAAATCTGCTTAATTATCAATCACTAAACTTAAAAAAAAAACAAAAAACAAGGAAATACTGCAAGTAAATATCAGCTCTCAATAACCTATAAATAATCTTTCTACTTCATGTTATCTGCACTATCATGAAATTCCTATCCCTCTTTGTAAAAGTTGTTTTGCCTCTCTGAAAATATCAAAAGCAAGGTTGACATATTCATGGTTTTAGATTACAACTAAGTTTTGCACATTATGCTATACAATTTGGAGTGAGTCACTGTTCTTTAGATAATGGGGGTTAGAGTTTGAATAATTAGTAAAATTATAAAGGTTGACAGCAGAAAATGTCAGGGAGCTGATAGCATAATGAAGGTATTTATGACAAACATTTTAGCACAAGGCAGAAGAAAAAAACAAATAGAAACCAAGTTTTCTTTTCTTAATACAAGTCTAACAGGAAATGGTTATCTCAGATATAATGGTAGTACTCCTTATCATTTGTGCAAGAGATTACTATTATGTAGAAATATTTAGAAAAATTGTTATTGCTTATTATACTTATTATTAGAATGACATTAGTATCTTAATGCTATTCTAGTTTTAATGTATTAGTTATTTTAATTACCTGGACCTCATTGCCTTCAGGGCAAATATTTTTCTTGCAGTCACATCATCTTTTTATTTATTCTTACAACAAGCATTTATCGAGCACTTCTAGGTGCAAGGTTATGCATTCTGGGTTCAATAATGAGAGGCACAGTCCTTCCTTTCAAGTTGTTCACAGTTTAGAAGTTAAATGTGACAGTCAGGGCTCTTAGTTGCAAGCTACAGATACTCTACTGTCTAAGCTAAGCAGGGAAAGAATTTCACTAAAGGATATGAAGTAGCTCAAAGAATCATCAAGGAAGAAGGAGAATCAGAGTCAAGTCTAAACAGCCAGAAACACTGTTCAAAATGGCAGGACTATAAAAGCAATGAGGGCATCAGTACTGCAGCCACAAGCACCAGACCCTGTAGCTTGCCCTGAAAACACGTCTGGTACCAGCCACTGGAGGCCGCCACTTTCACCTCTGCCTCTGCTGCCTGCCCTAAGTGATCTGATCTTGCTGCAATTGCTGTCTTTATTAACTGGAAGAGTTCCTACCCCCAGTCTCTGCATTTTTGCTTTATTAGTCATTGGTTTAAAAAGACCCCGTGGGCCTGTCAACTGGTGAGTTTAGGTTTTGTGCCTGGGCCTAGGTAAATGAGAAGCCAGGAGAGTAAATATCTGATATTTTCAGCATCTGCAGCGGTATTTCTCCAAAATTAAGAATGGTATTGGCATACAGGACAACTCAGTGACAAATGTCTAGTATCCTCTGGATAACTGTGAACCCTTCTTTCCTTACTTACACAGCCTGTTCTGATAATGTGTGTGTCTATAAAGAAATGAGCTTACATGATTTGTTGATAAGGGAATGCTGTCAGTATGACACAGAAGGTGCATTGTTCCTTTTATGACTTTTCTCAGCATACAAATGTTTTGTTTCATCAACGAGTGAATGCTCAGACCGCTGAACACAGCAAGCCATGAGGAGCACAGTACCTGTACACGCTGCCATTTACACTCCTTCCTGTTTTATTTTGGGCATGTGTTCTGCTCAACAAGTGTTTACTGTGTGATTCTGCCCAATGTTTGTGTGTTTTGCTCTTGTCTCCATAGATCAGTAGCCTCAACCCTTTTTCACATACAACCCACTTAAAAAGAAATAAATTCTAAGATATTCTGTAGTATTTAAGGATTATAACATCTTTTTAAAAACTGGGCTAGAATAGTTATTTTAGATGCCTACAAAATTGCATAGGTTTGAATGTTTGCCCCAATCTATTTTCTTCTGATAAGCCCTCTAATTATTTGTAAATGATTTTGCAGGATATGAGGTTTCCAGGGACACGCAGATCTGTTATAGCGGAAACACTTGAACTTTAAAAAAGTGCTTTCATTAACATGATACTAAAATTTCTCATACAACCACAAACACTCTTACTCTGTTCCCAAGAGGAGTAAAATTCACACTTTTCAGTGCCGGGTACAAGCCGAGATGGTTGGGTGATGACTATTCTCTTTTAGTTCTGTCACAAGTCTAGCTATAATGAGTGGACTAGATTGGAAGGGTCACCACCAGCAGCACATATATACAAAATAGTGGAAAAAAGGAGAGAAAAGAAGAAAGGAACTTACAATCTGTAATTACATACAACACAGAGCAAAAATATATATAAAAATAAACCATAATTTTCATCTTTGAAGCTGGTTTAGAGGCAATAATTAGACTTGATTTCCCTCTTTTATTAACAATTCCGTGTGTCCTTTGCTGTCAGCTACCATCTCTCTTGGTTTGGGTTCCCTTATCAAGCTGTTACCACTGAAGGATCTGAGTGCTTTGTGGTACTCCTGTACAGATGTGCTATTATCGATCAAAAGGGAATTATGGATGATTAGATAGATTCTATCCATTCTCCCTCCATTCCCATTTACATTAAATCTATTAATAGTCAACTCAGATAAGGGCTCCATGGGCTGATGGAAAAATTCCTTCATTAGAGATTGAGAACTCTAAACCAAATTTATAGGTCAAGGGAAGCAAAATTTTCAAGTGGATCATTTAGCTATGTCTCATACTAAGAAGAGACTCTCCCACTTTCAACCTTTGGTTTCAGGGCCCATATATTCTGGTGATGGGGAAAATAGCATTATATTCGGGGTAATAGTTCAGAGAATTTGCTACTGGTGCAGTGCCCTAGTCTTTAATAGGCTATCCCATTGTTTTACATGTCCATCTGCTTTTAGGGAATGCAGTTCTAAGTTTACCTCTTTTCCTATAAAGTGAGTATTCCTTAGAGAGGCAGGTTTGTGGAGTACTGCAATGTTACGGGAATTCTGTGATTCCTCACGTGGTGATGCGGATAAGATCATGGTGAGCAGGGAAAATAAAATAGTCACCAGATAAAAATATCAATCACCATCCCTTCCATGATGACAAGGAAATAGCGTAATTGATGGCTGGCTCCCTTGAGATAGTATCTCCTATTGGAGGTAGGAGTCACTCAAAACAAAGTTGATTCCTGTTGCTAACTGACTGATCACTCAACGGTGGAAGTAAATAGGTCACCCTTAGGGAGGTGAGGTCCATAGTGTTGAGCTCCTACAAAACCTTTATCCTTGACACCAAGGCCACTTTGCTTTTGAGCCTATTTAGCAGGAGCTAGAGTGAATGTACAAAGAGGCTGACCAACATTCACAAAGAAAGTGATCTTGTTGGCCTGATTATTGAAAGCCTTCTCCCCCAAGGAGTCCTTTTGAGGAACATTTACATTGGAACCAAGGTTCTCCACTTAGAGTCCATTACAAAAGTTTCATACTTGCTTTGTCATACCTCCTTGACACCAATTTTCCAATTTGTTTTCTCAGGATGAACAGCCTTCACTCAAGTCATATATCCTTCAAGGAAAAGTAAACAATCAGATATACCACTCAAAGTTCTGCCTTGCCAGTAGGATATCTGTCATCAGACTGGCTCCAGTAGTCAGCACCTTCAAGGTTTGCTTTAGTTATAAAAGATACTTTGTCCAAGAGCATAACTTTCTAGTGTAGCACACACCCAATGACTGATTGAGGTAGAAGGATAAAGGCCTGGTCATTTTGGCTCAAGGCAGGACATTGCTGGTGAATACACTCTAGAGTTCCCCACAAGGTTGTCCAACTTTTGTTGGTTCTCTATCACCATTTGATAGAAAAGCAGGATTGCCTGCTTTTCCTCCCTTATTTCTCAGGTGTTGACTCCTAATATATGTTCTACCTTTCAAACTCTATCTCAGTATCTATTTCTGGAGAACCTAACCTGAGATACCATGTGTAAATCAAGCTGGAATGTTTTCTTTTTCAGTCAACTAACCTAGGAACTGATCTATATAGGTAGGGGCTGATGGAGGTTTGGCTATGTGGCAAGATTAGCGTAATGGAGTGAAAGATTCATGCTTGTGCAAAAAAATTGTGCTTTCAGGACTTGCTTAAGCCTGAACTTCTGAACTTCCATGTACCACTTTCACCTGACAATGGGGTGATTAAGGGACTGCTTGATTTTATGGCTAGTGTATTAGATACTGAATTTGTAAAACTCAGTTTACAATAATTGCTCAGATCATACCATTACCGATTAATCTATGATCAGGCATTTAATTACAAAAGTAAGAGCTGACTCTAAAAAGGAGTCTAGTAATTTTCCCAAATAGGTGTGACTTCACTCCCAAACCCTGTAGATCTTCCCTGAAATTTTCTTTTCAGGGAAACTTGCTCCAGGAACAGCCAGATCTTTCAAAAACTGTGAGCACAGCTGGTCTACTGCATGACAGAGAATGAACTCTAATTTTCACTAAGTCTTATAAGGTGGAGCGTTTCCTAAAGATCAAAAAAAGGGGCTAAGATGCAGGTGACAAATGACCACTACTAGACCTAATTACTATTACATTTCACAAAAGTGTGATAGGCTTTGTAATAAAACCCTCTTTTAATCCTTGGGGATTTGCCCTGGAAGGTTTATGCATGCATATACCACTTTACAATATGCCATAGTGATTAACAATGTAGGCTCTGGGTTCAGAATCCCAAAAGTTATTGGCTATGAAACCTCAAACAAGTTACTTAACGTTTCTAAACTTCAGTTTCCTTGCGTGTAAAATGGAGAGGATGTGTCTCTAACTAATGAAGTTATTGAGAGTATTAAGTGAGATGAGGCTAATAAAGTACTCAGCAAAGTGTTGGGCTATGAAAAATCTCCAAAATTAGCTATGACTTTATTATTATTACTTGAGATGATTCCCTCCAAATATCAGAGGGTTTATAAAGCATAACAGTATGGTGGGCTTGTTTTGGTTCTCTCTTTAGTCTTTTTTACTGTGATCTTGACTCTCACTTTTCCCCCATGATTTAGGATGGCCACAGACCAAGTTTCAAGTTCATGTTCATGATTATGGAGATAATAGAAAATCCATTCTCTAATGCCATCAAATCATTACATTTATGTATGTATTTAACACTGCCAAATCCTGAATGAAGGTTAATGTCCATAGCAGAGAATAACCATTTGCAAATTTATTAATTTGAATTCCACTTAGCTTTATTGACAAAAATAATCACTGAAAATACAAGTGATAAGTGATTAACTTATATTAATGTCAGGGGTACCAGGTAAATTTGTGAAATCTGGACTAAACAGACATGTGTCCTGTCTTATACGTACCCTCTGTTTCTTACTGAAAAAATCAGGAAGAATGCTATGTAGGAAAAA
The DNA here is from genome assembly GCA_003508835.1 of Eonycteris spelaea. Classification (NCBI taxonomy): domain Eukaryota; kingdom Metazoa; phylum Chordata; class Mammalia; order Chiroptera; family Pteropodidae; genus Eonycteris; species Eonycteris spelaea. The sequence goes on along the minus strand of PUFA01000381.1, from coordinate 333,327 downwards.
AAGATCAAAGTTTCTCAAACATTGTACCTCATATAGTATTTTCCAAAGTGGGTTTTGAAAACTACTAGTTGTTGGAGATTATGAATAGTTCTTATGTGAAAATGGGTTCCATAGTCAAAGAGCTTCAGTAAATATAGGGTTTTAGTCCAGCTTTATTAAAATTGACATATAACAATGTGTACATTTAAGGTGTATAACATGATGATTTGATACAGGTATGTATTGTGAAATGATTACCACAATATGGTTAGTTAGCATGTCCAGCATTTCACATAACTACCTGTGCATGTGTGTGCATGTGTATTGAGAACATCTAAGATCTACTCTTAGCAACTTCCAAGTATAGAATACAGTATTGCTAATTCTAGTTACCATGTTGTAAATTAGATCCCTAGAGCCTGTTCATCTTATAACTGGAATTTTATACCCTTTGACTAACAGTTCCTCCATTTTCACCCATACCCTAGCCCTTGGAAACCACCAACCTGCTGTTTCTATGCATTTGTCTTTTTCAGATTCCACATATAAGTGAGATCATATAGTATTTGTCTTCTCTCTCTGACTTTTTTCATTTTAGCATTCCAGGTCCCTTCAAGTTATTGAAAATGGCAGAATTTCTATTTTTAATGACTGAATAATATTCCATTGTGTGTGTATAGATATCACATTTTCTTTATCCATTCATTTGTCAATGGACACCTATCTTTTCATTTCCTTATCTTGGTTATCGTGAATAATGCTGCAATGTGAAAGTTGCAGATACCTTTTTGAGATAGCAATTTCATTTCCTTCAGATATATATCCAGAAGTAGTATTGCTGAATTAAATGCTACTTTAATTAATCATATATTTTTTTTGATCCAACATATCAAAAAATGATATAATTTTGACATAACCAATATAAAATTACTAATAAAATATTTTAAAATTTTTCCCATAATAGGTGTGTGAAATCCAGTGTGTATTTTCAACTTGTGGCACATCTCAATTTAGACTAGCTGCATTTCAAGGGCTCAACAGCTCAACAGCTGTGTGTAATGAGTGGCCATGATATTTGACAGTGTAGAGCTAGACTATGCAGTATTTCTCAAACTTGTTTTTCCATGGCTTACTTTCCACGGGACATGTTGAAAAAATTATATTACATGAAATACATGTTGGGAAACACTTATTTATGGAGGAGGCTAATGGAGACATCACCAGATACAAGAGAAGAGTGAGGAGATGGAAGCCTGAGTGGCAGGTATGAACATTAGTATCACTCAGGGATCACACCCTGGTATATGGACCTCTATGTGCAGAAGCAGACTGACACTTGATTCGATTATCCTGATAAGCAGGCAGAAGAAAAATGAAAATGCAACATTTCAGCAAATACGAGTGGACAGCACTCAGAGTGAGAGCCTGGAGAGCATACCAAGTAGAGCTGCACAGTGGAGATGCTGGTGTTCAAGCAAGGACTCTTGAACTCATAGGCCCTAGGAGGTAATGATTACTTCTAAATTTAGTTTTTTTTTTTTTTCAGTGAAGAGATTTTTAGATAAGAAAGTAGTCAGCCCTTAGAACTCTTTGTAGAATCTAAGGCACTCCTAGACATTTTAGATGAAATCCAACAGATGAAGGTTGTTAGAAGGAAATGCTGAGTTTTTCATCTTAAACAAGGCTTGGCTTGAACCCATTAGGATTTCTTTTTTCATCTTAAAGTGTCGCAGTTGTTACTCCCCTACTCTGTAGGGATTACAAGATAACCTTATTCAGGGATCAGTCCAGAGCCTTTCTCTATTGAAATCAGAATGATTTAGCAAGGCAAACAAAAACCCCTTTCCCAACATTTGCTTAGGGGTTCTTGAATTTAACCTAAAGAGGAGAGGAAAGAGTGGCAAGGTGAGGAAATATGTAATTTGTATAATTATAGTTCTATGGATGAGAATACCAATACCGCCAGATTTAATTATTCCTTTCATCTTGCCTTACTTCATTCTCTAAGATCAATAAGCTTGTTCTCTTCTTAAGCAGCAACGATTTCCACAATCTAAACATAAATTTAATCATGTGCTGCCAACCCAGTGTTTATAGACTCTGTCAAAGACATAGCCATTGTAATTATTTTCTCAATCATTCTCTGCAAGAGAAACACTTCAGGCAACGCTAAAACTTAACTTAATCACTAGAAACAATACCGGTTCAAGAAATGGATCTTATTAGATGGCCATTTTAAAAAGGGAATAAAGCTCATTTGCCAATACTTTAATTTTCAGCTAAATTTCAAATTGTGTTTACATACAGAAATTGAACTATTGCCATATTTTATGTGAACCATAAATGGAATAGTGTTAAGAAGACTGCCATTAAAACTGATTCCCAATGCAGCATACGCAAATTTCTAAGTTATAAATCATCGGGGGTAGTTTATTTACTTCCACTCTAAAAAGGAACTGTATGTTAATGCTAAAAATTAGTAGTAAGTGTAGATTATAGAAAAGGCTTAAAAAATATAAATTGAACTATTAGAAAACAAAACAATTATCAGAAAAGTGGCAGATGAGTTTCACGACTCAGATCCAAGATATTTTGGATTTAGTATAAATTACACAAACAAATACAGAATTGTGAAAAAGCTAATGGTGCTTTAACTATGATGCAGCAATGCCAGAGACACATCTCATGTTGTCTCTGTCTTACAACATGACTCTACAGCATAAATACAAAGACACTCAGGTAAGTACATATCAATTAAAAAATAAAAGCTCGATAGTTATTCAATGTTATTAAAATCATGTACAGTAATATACATTATGATGGGAAATTAGAAGTATGATGTGCATGTGAATGAACATGCATGTGAGCATGTATATGTGTGTATGTACATATGTGTTTGTGTATGTCTGTTTTGTTTACGTAGATGTACGGCTATATGTATGTGCATTTGCTTTCAAGTGTGCTCTTACTCTTTATATATAAAATAGCTACATTTTTTCCTTTGATGAAAAAGTCAACTTGCATAAAGTTGTTTTAAGGACAAAAATACAATTGATTATAACATCAAACACTTTGTTTTAAAAATAGGAATTTAATGATATATAGAAATTCATGACAGAAACAAGTAAAATTCTCCCATTTTTTTCCAAAGTAACAAGGAGAGATTTCTAATTAAAATGACTTCAGAAGCTCTAAAGAGTGCATTTAATTATTTTGTTAATATTTTATTATGACCTATTTAAAACTCATAAAATGTCTAGAGAAAAATAAAACAAATACCCTGTAGCTACTACCGGGTTCAGTTAAATCTACCATTTGGCCATTTTAACTTCTAAAAAAATAATGCTACGTTTTTAGTTGAAGGTCCTGTATGCCCTTAGAAACTCATTTCCCTCCTTGCCTTCCCACAAATAATTACTGTCCTGAAGTCCTATATTCTTTCATTCATGATTTTGTACTTTTATTATTTAATCATGTTAAACATATAACATATTTTCTGGATACTTCTTTACTTTATAGAAATAAGATCCTACTGTAAATGCCACTCCATATTTATCTTTGTTTAAAATTATGTTTTTGAGATTTACTTATATTGATACATATTTACAGTGATAGCTCTAGTGAATTCATTAACTGATACATAGAAATCACTATAAATTATGACACTTTTTTTATCTATTCTCAAACTGATAGACATTTATTTCCAGATCTTTTTTTTTTTTAAATCTGTTAAGCAATAATTATTCTTATACATGTCCCCTTGAGTGTATATGCAAGAAATATGCTATGGGACTTCACTAGAGGTAGAATTGTTGAGTTGCTGCAAAGGGACTTTATTAGATCACCAAATGGCTTTCCACTTTGTTTGTACAATTTAAATCGTGGTATATGAAATGTTAGGTTTAGGAGGGCCCTATCCCTTACCCCGCAGTGTGGGAACCACACCTTTTGTATGAGAACCGGACTTGGGTAATGTCTGTGTTGGCAACGCTGCATGCTCACCTTCCATTTTACTGTACGTTCCTCTCTTCCCCGCCAGTGTACCCACCCAAAACACTTCCACACAAAAAAGCCTTCCCCAAGCCCATATAAGTTTCAGGTACCCTCGCATTGGGGCTGATGTCACATTAGGCTCCAACCAGCTTTCACTCTGCTACAATAAACCTGCCCCCTTTGGCCTTGGTGCGTTTTTCCTTTGGCGAACCTAACAGAAATTTCATATTATCCCATATCCTCACCAAAACTTGTTTTTATCAGGGTGTTTAATTTGGTCAGTTTGAAAGATGTAAAGTGGTAACTCATTTTTTTTGTTGTTTTAATTTGCACTTTGCTGATTGTCAATAAGCCCATCGCAATATGAGTTCCAAATATTTTTCCAGTTTATCATTTTCCTTTATACTTGGTGATAATGTCTTTCCAACCTTTTTTCCTCCCAATAAAATTTTTGCTTTTCTATTTGTAATTTTTTTTATAATGTATTTTCTTTGCGTTCAGCCTTCGTTCTATTGTTCCAAATTTTTAAGGTGAATTTTTAACTAACGTTTTCTGTCTTCCTTTATTATTATTTTTTTCTTTAAATAGGCATTTAAAACTTTGCTTTCATTCTCAAGACTTTCCTTTGGAAACAATGATTCATCCAATGCAGTAATTTAAGCAGTGGGAACTTTAAGAATAACAGGCTAAGTATGTGACAATGTTTTAAAGCCAGGGGATTCTTGTGGGTTCCTTGCAATCACGTAATATGGGTGGCTACTTAGGCTGACTAGATTGTTAGAGCAGATTTTTGCATGCACAGTAAAAATTTAATTGTGTTTAAGTTGGCATGACCAGTAAACATGAACAAATGCTTTTTCCTGTTAAGTATCTTCAGCTCTGTCCCCCTTAGATATTTTATAAATAGTTAGGATTCTTTTAATAAGGAGATGAGTGAGCCCTAGTCAGCAGAGCTTCTAGAAATATGACTGTAACTAGAGAGTTATCCTTAGGTACTATCAGCTTAATCCAGTATCCTCTAATTATGCCTCTTAATACATATTATTGTTCTTGGAGAGCAATCAAATTCCTTAACTGGAGGCGAGTGCATGTGTGTGTGCTTGCGTGTGTGTGTGTATCCAGAATGGTTTAAATATATATAAGAATATGTAACATTTCCCTCTTAAGACAAATCACTTACTGGCAGAGAATTGCAAGCTCATTCTATGGGGGAGAAATCAGGTCCCTCCTTTGACCAAAGTTTTTTTTTCTCTAATTAAAACTAATGTTGAAACCTGAGTAATTCACTAAGACAATTTTACCTATACCTATGACTTACTGATTTTCCTAATGAGTTTTTAGACACTTTTTTTGTTGTTGTTTTAAAAAATATTGTAAGATACAAAACCTTTACACAATAGACCACTAAAAATCTCCACATCACTTTGAGATGCAATAGTCATGTATTACAACATCTTATAGAGTGCTGTCTTTGCAGATTTGTTCATTTCATTACTACATTTTGATTGCTTTCCATTATTATAGTTTCCTGGGTTTCAAATAATTTTAATTTTTGGAGTCTTTGTCTAATCATTGTGTTCCAGAAAATATGGGGGAAAAATGAACTTTATTGTAAATGATAACCATTTCCTTCTCTCTTTTTTAAATCTACAGACATGAATAACACAGAAAATAAATCTACCTACAGAGCCTTCATTCTGTGGACCCCCATACACAATTTCTTAAAAAAGAGATTATGAATTTAGAACCACAATTCCTACTGAAAGATGGAAATATTTGGCCTTTTACTGTCTCTTTTTTGATTTCTAGTATTTTTTTTTTCTTTTTGAACCTAGATGGGTACATTTGGCAAACAATAGTTGGAAAAACAGTTTGTAGGATCCACCAAGTAATGATTGGTCAGTTTTTATCACTAGATGTTTTAATGGTCATCTTTAAAAGTCATGAGGTTTTTTTCCCCCCTTAAAAGGTTATGAAATGCAAATTTTATACATTTATGTTAACAATGAGAGTTGAGTCTGGTGATATGCTTATAATTGTTTAAAAGTTAGCTTTATGGAAGAAAAAAGCTTCAATTTTTAGCATTTGCTGAGCCTGTATTGTAAATATTCCTACAAAGCTGATTTCAAACTACCCATGTGATGTCATTAAACATAGATTTGGGAAGAAGCCATAACAGTGCACTGTTATATACACTTCCACCACACAGATTCATTAGGTATAAGTAACCTCAAGAGCGAAGATAATGTTAAATTAATAAGGAAGTAATAAGTTTTGAGTGCATATTACCTTTGTTTTATTTACTTGTAGGTTTATATAATTACTTTTTAATCAGTTGGCTGTCTTTAACAATCGTTTCTCAAAATCCCTGAAAAGTTCGTGATCGGCTCTCATGAGCCAAGTATGCATGTCTGCAGCACATCTGGTCGTGTCTTTCTGTGCCTCTTTACTTTTATGACTTGACTTTATAATCAGTTTCTAAGCGAAACAATAGTTGGCATTTTCAGGAAAATGATTCCTTCCCATGGTAAATAAATTTACTATTTCTTTTAGAAAAATAGATGTATAGAAATATGTTTTATCATTCCATTAATTTTTCATAATTTCTGGTGTATGTATGATATATCTGCATTAGAAATTAATTTTAATTTTACTGGTACTTAAAGAGAAATTTTTTTCCTGTGGATGAATTTATATCATATTAAATCTCTGCTTGAAGCAAGCAGATTTTATATAACTAAACAGAAAAGTTAAAATTGAGATAATTTGTTCAAATTTACTTCATTTATGTAAAGTTACAAAAATAGTTTCATTATTCTATTTTGGATTTTGAAAGGAAAATGACAGAGTAAAAATAAGAACTTAGGGATCAAACTGTCTTGGATTGAAATTCTGGCTCTGCTATTCACTAGCTATGTACACTTGAACAATTTAGTTAATTCTCAGTTTCAGTTCCTTTTCCTTAAAAAAAAAAAGATGATAATATCCACTTTTGAGATTGTATAAATAAGATTGATAAATATATATAATGAAATCATTTGATCTCTGAACAAAGTTTGAGAGAGCTGATCAGCCTCCTTCTCTGAAATCGTACTTAATTTTGCATTTACTTATTTTCAAATTGAGAAAAGTATTATAAGCACATAGTTAAATGTGAGTATACAACAAAAATAAGTCTTCCTCCTGCCCCAAGTGCTCCCATCCCCCTCTCCAGAGGTACATCGTCCTACTAAGCATTTCCTATTTCTTAATCTCTTTACAAAAATAATCAATGCACACCCATACACATCTATGTATATATAACTGTCAAGCACCTTGTATTTTCACATAATAGTATATCTTAGCAATTTCCCCATTAAGGTACACATAGAGCTGCCTCATTTGTTCACCTGGCTGCACAGGATTCTACTCTAGGGATGTCCCAACATTTATTTGATCAGCCCCTTGTTGTGAAAATTTAGCTTTTCAGTGGTTGTTTAAAAACATATTTACAGTAAACATCTTTGTACATACATCACAGCACCACAGTATATGTGTATATTAATACCAGTAAAACAACTTCATAGAAGGGAAATTATCAAATCAATAATTTCATTTATGTTATGCAGGGTGACTGTGGAAATTTAATGAGACAATTCAGATAAAGTGCTCAATACAGGGTTGGACATATAGTAAGCGCTTAGTAAATATGATGCATTATTAGTAGGGAACATGTGGCTCTCAATGCTTGCAGGCAAAGCAGGATCCAGAAGCCACAGCTCCAAACAAAGAGAGAGAGGTGCTGACTGTTGGGGGCCTGAGCACTCTGGGGGCAGCTACATAGAATAGCAGAAGTTTCAGAGGGAATGTGGGCAGAGCATTGACAGTGCCTGCTCCAAAAACATTCATTACATGATTTCATTTCTCTTAAAGAGTGGAATGGATATCACTAGAACTGTCTTACTGGACCTAATAGTTAGGTTTTAGGCTTAATTGGTAAATCATTCAGTCTAATGATCAATTTTGTTCTACATGAAATGAGACAACCAGTATGACTTTAACTTTTATTTTTTAGTTGAACATTTTGGCAAGTTTTAGCCATTTTTGCATAAGCATTTAAGGCAAAAGAAGTTTAGGCCTTATTACTTAAATTTATTCAGCAATATTTATTACTGAAATCAGAACATTAGACTATCTCCTATGACTACAAAGCTAACAGACTGGAAACTGTTGTATAATGTCCAATATGAGGCATCCACAACTTTGGCTTTAGAAGTGAGGTACTGACTGCTATGTGGTTCATGCCAAAGCAGGGGCCTCGCAAACTGCACTTTCTAACTGGATTTCCTCCCTTCTTTGTAACAAATGACTATCTTTTTATCAAGAAAAATGCCTTTTCCCTGCTGAGTGCTTAAACATTCAGCATTTAGGAAAGGAGGCAGATTTATTTTGGCTTTATATTTTCACATGTTAGATTGCTTTCTTAGTATTTACTGAGCATTCAAAATGTGAAAAGTTCTGAAAACTAAGATACCTTCCTTCTTTTCCCTGGAGCTAATTATGAGAGGAGAAAACCCATTAGAACTAATTAGATATTTATTTATAGTTGAAGGAAGGATGACTGTGTGTTCTTTTTTCAAAAATAATCAAGGTATTTAACCTCTTTACCCACAATAATATTTATACTGAAGTTCTACAGTTATCCTGTGAGTGTAGCTTGGAGCTATGAATCTTTCTGATCACTCTAAATGATGTACATAAAATATGTCTATTGTTCTATCCACTTTGGGGACATTATCTCAATTTCAGAATCCAGATCCTGCTTATGGTCCTGGCTGCTGAGCTACTTCTGCCACTAGACTGTTTAAAACATTCTGTCAACAGTTATTGTTTCTAATGACCTGGGTACTTGTCAGTAAACAACAATGGAAATCGATACCAGAAGGCAGGAGGAACTTGAGGAGGAGAAGAGGGGTGTTTACCTGGGTGAGAGGCAGAGCTGAACTGCATCTATTCCTTTCCTTCTCACTCTTCCCCAACTTCTCTTAAATCCTGCTTCCCTCTGCCATGGCTCCCATTCTCAGAACCATGACCAAGTGTTATGGACCAAATGTCTGTGTCCTCCCAAATTCTTAAGTTGAAAATTTCTCCCTCAAAGTGATGGTATTTGGAGGTGAAGCCGTTCGAAGGTGATTAAGATTAGATGAGGTCATGAGAACGGAGTCCTCATGAATGGGATTAATGCCTTTATAAGGAGTCACTCACGAGAGTTCTGCTTCCCTTCTCTGCTTTCTACCATATGAGGATACAAAGAGAAGGTAGCCATCAGTAACCTAGAGGAGGCCCTCACAAGAACTTAACCATGCTAACACTCTGATCACATATTTTCAGACCTCTGAACTGTGAGAAATAATTTTTTTTTGTAAGCTACCCAGGTTATGCTATTCTGTTATAGCAGCCCAAACAGTCTGAGATACCTAGAGAACTTCTTTAATCAAGGCTAATGTTATTTACATGACAAGTAAACATTTCAGAGCCCAGGGACCTTAATCTTTCAGCGGAACAACTGCATGCTCAAAGAAGTGTTTGCTAATGCCTTTCCAGCTGGTGCATTATGCTAACGTATTTTAGGCTGTCACTGTTAATTCCTCTCTATGCCACAGGACAGTGCTGCTTGTTCTTCCTCTTAAAACCTATCTATTTAGAAGATACAATAGAAGAAATCTTAATGAGCATCACCACACTATGGCTCTGACTCCTTGTCCAGTGGTTTTGTGAGAATGAGGGAGCAGGAAGGAGGATTCTCACTGAAACCTTAGTTCTCACCAAGCATCTTCCTAGTGTCCTTCCCTTAGGGTTCTCCGTTGCACTTTAACTTTTTACCAAATCTACTGACCCCATTCTTTGCCTGCAAACATGTCCAACTGACCTTCTAGCTATAGTTTATGTCCTTGTTTTCCTCAACAAATCTCTAGGATGAGCATTCTCCATCCTTCTTCTCCATTTCCTCCTCACCCCACACACTTGCTCCTTGCTCAGCCCAAGCTGTCTGACCTCTGTTGCCACCACTCAACTCCTCAACACAGCCAACAGGCCAATCGCACCGCCTGGAGTAGTCAGCTCCCTCACCTTTTAGAATTTTTGACTCAACGACCCACTACATTTTGACCTCTGTCCCCACTTTCCACGGGAACTGCTATTGCCTGAGCATCAATGATTCCTACCCATGAAATTTACCCATGATAGAGACTTCTCAGTTGACCTCTTAGTACAGTTTGGTTTAGTCTTTAAGTATAGCTGACACTTCCTCCTAGTTGACACACTCCTCCATGGCATTCTAAAACATAGACTTCTTCTGGGTTTCCTCCTACTTCTCTGGCAAGTTTCCCAGCCTTCATTTCTGTCTCCTCATCCTCCATCTACCCATTAAATATTGATATTATTCAAAGATCTGCTTTAGGCCCTTTCCTGTTGCCCCACCCTGGAGAGTGTGTAGTAAGCTTGTGCTTGTCCATAGTTCTAGTTTTCACTTATATGGTAATAACTTCCAAATTTATATCCCCAGACTTTCTCATGTACATCGAACATATTTAACTGTCCTATTAGACACCTCCTTTTAGGTATAACCTCAAATTTAACATCACAAACTGACCTCTTCCTACCCTCATCAAATCAAATTAAACCATGTATGTGTACACATTGATATGTACACACACACACACACACACACACACACACACACACACACACTATCTCTAGTTACTTTCACATTTTTTACTTAATGAATGGTAATACCAACCACGTGGTAGACAAGAAAACCTAGATATTTCCTTTGATCTGCTCTCCCATTCCTACACCTCCATCAAAGCAATTACAGAGTTTCTACCTCTACTTAGTGAGTCCATTCCCATTTCTCAGTCCTCATGGATACTATTGAGAAACAGTTTTGAATCGCATTGCTCATTTTTCCCTTTTTTCTCTATTCCCACACTGCTGCCAGAGTGATTTCTATAAAATTAAAATCTGATAGTTCCTCAGTTTAAAACTGATCAGCTCCTTACTATGACTCTTAAATAGAGTCCAAACTCCTTAATGTAACCATCGCGGCCCAGAATAACTGACCTTATCTTTCTAGCCCCCTCTCTTATTATTCTTCATTGTGTGTTTTCTGCTTCTGTACCTTGGTCTCACTCTAAGCTGGACTTCCACACTGCATGGAAATGCCTGTCCTGATTCCTTGCCTCAGACCTCTTGCCACTTAGAGGTCACTTTCTGCTAATTCCCAAAGTATAGATAAGGTGTCTTGGAACTTTTCCAGATGCCATAACACCCTGTGCTTCCCTCCTTTCCTTCAGGGCAGTTACTATCTTGCAAGGAACTAGTGTGTTGACTTATCTGTATTCCTCACTGAACTGTAAATTCTGTGATATCAGAAGCCATTGACCTTGTTTATCTCTGTAATCCCAGTACCTCACACAGTGCTAGGCACATAGTAGGTTCTTCATAACAATTTGCTTAATCGATTCTCAATTCTATATTTTAGCCTTAATCTATTTTCTATCATTTTGCTGCCTACTGCCTACTCAGTTTCTAGTGAATACCTTTATTTCAATACACCCCAAACAGAACTCCACTTCTTCCAAAACTTAAGACTTCCTTTCTTCTCCATGGCAACACTATTATTCCAATCCCTTGGGCTCCAAACCCTGGCATCATCTGACTCTACTCTTTCACTTGCCAGCCACATCAGTGTGTTGTCAAGCCTGTAGGTTTTACGTTTTCAAAGTCTCTCCAACCACTCTCTTTTTATTATTCCCACTGCCACAATCCTAATATAAAAGGTTTGTTACATTTGGACTAGATGACTAAAATAGATAGTCTCGTGGGTTTCCATCTCTAATCACTTTCCAATATATCCCATTATTAGATTAATTTCTGAAAAGCATAGTTCTAATGATCACTTTTTTTGTTCAAAAATCTTCAGATTCCATATTTTTATTTAGTTAAAAACCAGATACTTAGTCTAACATTTTAGGCCTTCACTAATATGGCCCTGATCTGTTTATCCTTAGTTTTCATTATTTTCCTATAAGAATGTGATGCTTTAGTCAACTACACTATTTTCCTAGCAAGTCCTATACCTTTCTACTTGAGCACTTGTGTTCACCTCTTTCATTAGTAGAATGCCCTTCTTCCCATCCTTTTTCTTCATATGTTGAAAGCCTTTTCATGCATCAAAGTTTATCACAGAGGCTTCCTCCACCAGAAAACTTTCCCTCATTTCACTTGATTAAATATGATCTCTCCTGCTTTTAAACCCCGTGTTATATGTTTCTCTCACATGGCATGAATCAGTACCATGTCGGTAGTTGCCATTTATTATAATCTTATGACTCTAATATTCTTTTTTTCTCTTCCTAAAATTCATTGAATTTAGGAATTCAATATATATACCAGAATGCATGAGGTCTCATACATTCAATGCTTCTGTGCAGAAATGAATAAGAAACGCCCATTGTTCTGCTCTCTTCTGCATATACTGATCAGGAAAACACAATAATACTAATCATGGCTATCCTTTTATATTCCCATGACATCAAAGACATATCTTACTACTTTGGCTCATGGCCCTTTGTAAACTAATGAAAACTAGGGACACTGCTGTATGAGCTCTGTGCTCTCCTGCATATAGGACAGACTGCCTACATGGAGTTGTACACCTACCGAAAAGGGGCCTCTCCCAAGAATCACTGCATCTCTCTATGTCTCCCAGGGCTTCAGACAGATCCTAACTCCTGGGCAACTTTGTACTGTCTTTCCTAGGTAGGATTCATTTTCGCATTTCCAGATTAAGTGCCCAGCCCCTCTGGGACTTTGGGAATGAGAGGAGGTTTTCGTGGCCTGAACAAAAGGAACTTCATGCCTGACTTGTTCCCCAGGGAGAATAAACATGGCCATGTTTGCCTTCACCAAGGCACAGTTGCAAGCTGAAAAAGATGGGGCACATTCATTCTTTTGCTGTTGAGAGTAATGGGAAACCCAGCGGGGTAGTTACAAGGTTCACAAAGAAAGAGGCAACATTTTGGCAAGTCTTCGGGAGACCTAGCAACAAAATTCACTTCCCCCAGCTCCTTTCCCATCCATTTGAAATGCAGGTTGCTTCTTAGCAGCATGAAATCCCTGGGAACTTCTTGTGTCCTTTCAACAAATCAGCTCTATGACGGAGATGACTCAGTCTCTTTTGTCCCAGAAAGCCAGAGCCAACTCTAGCTACTACAGTTTTGGCTTCACAAAAGAACAATTTACCCCAGGTCCCCTCCCTGACTCCAATCAGTCTCTTTGCTGCTTCAATGGCCTCAAAGAGGGTGTGTGTACTCTAATTTTCACTGGTCTTCTGGAAGTACCTATTTGATGGCCTTTATGTGGAAATGTGCCCATTTACAAACGGACAACTTTACTTGCCAAGTAGAAGAGGCCAATGCAAATGAGAGAGCTCTTCTTCCTTTACATTGAGTGAACTTTTTTTTTTTTTTTTACAATTGGGGCAGATCAGCTCTGGCCAATTATAAACTGGTTCTGCTGACTCTCAGCAATTTGTATTAATTAAATTGGGAACTGCATGCCTTCTCTGGTTCAGTAGAAAGGATTTAAAAGTTGATTTTAATCATATATATAAATTAAAAAAAACCGTGTCTGCTGATTTTTTGTATTGGTTGGTAAACCAGTCTTGAGTTGGTCTGGAGCCAGAGTGCCGACGGAATTAAGACCCAGACACATTTCATTGCCTAATAGATGCGAGAAGTCACCCAGCCATGTTGCCTCATATTTCTCAGAAGGAGGAGGGGCTGCACCTCCACTCAGAGGAAATAAATCACAGGGTCATAGGAAATAAATCACAGGGTCAGAGGTCATTGGTCTATAAAACTTTATGACCTATAGCTGATAATTATTTCTCCTGGATGGAGAAGCAAGAGAGAGAGAACTGCTTACTCTCTTTTCATGTCCTATCTCTCCCTCAGTTTAATGTCCTTGTTTTCACATTAAATCTCAAAATATTGCTTTCTTAAATATTTCTATTATCTATTCTTCCCTATCTCATTCCTTTTTCACTACTGTTTGTTCCAACATCCTGTTTACCTTTTCTTGGTTGTATTATTACTGTTTTATTTGTTTCAGCTGGCTCTTTATCCTTCTCCAAGAACTTACTGTTAGTGATACCTTGCTTATTTACAGATTCTTGCCTCCTTAAAGGAATGTTGAATTAGGATAAACTCTTTGTGCTCCTGTATTTTTTCTATTATTGAGTTTATTTTCTTAATTTTTATTTTTTACTTTTATGTTTTAGTTTGGCTTAGATGAAGTGATATAGACGTGAGGGAAATAATAGCTGTACTCTTTATTTTTACATTTATTTTCAATTCTTCCTTTCTATTTTATTCAAAAATATAAAAAGTTTAGATGAAAATTAGGCTGAAAAAAGCCATTTTGGATTTTTCAGCAAATATAAGAATAAAATGAACCTCAGTAATTGTATCTATGTAATTTATTTGGAAGGATATATTTTTGACTATTAATAGAAAGCTGTCTATTTTGGTTGTTTAAACAAAGAAGGAAATAAGAATGAAATAAAGTAGAGCAGCAAGATTTAACAAACCTCACACAATTCGAGAAAATAAAATTTTTTTTTAAAAGTCTGGAAGAGAAGTGAAAAAGATTAAAGGCAGAAAAAATGTTACAGAATGAATTTGGGATGAGTCATATACCTTTCCACATCCATCACAACCCCCATCACACTGTCATTTGCCGCTGTGACATCTCAGCAGATTGAAAACTCTTTGAGGCAGCTCTGTGCCTTGCTTGGAGTTCTGTGTCTAGCCTCTAGAACAACTCTTGATGCACAGTGAGTGCTCATTAAGTGTGTGCCCAATGAGTCAATCACTGGATGAGATTATCAAAGACTGGAAAATGGAGCTCAGATTGAAGGCTGTTCTGTCACTTTTCTCCTCTATCAAACTGTAGCCTTGTCATACTTCCTCTTGTCATCCACATGGGCAATGTTTTCTCACTTCAGGTTTCATACACTGTTCTTTCTGATTGAAGCAGACCACGTTCTTCACTCACCGTCACATACTTATTCCATTTAGTGTTCAGTTTAGTATTCAGGGAGCTGATGAGGTATTGAAACATATAACATGCCTCAAATTTATTGGAGTTGTGTGTTGGACTTGTCTATATCTCTCTCTAAACTAAAAACTTCTTAAGGGTAAAAAGAGTCTCACATATCCCCATATTCCTAGTGTTTGGCCCAGAGCATGAGGCGAGTAGAGTTCAATAACATGTTTGTTGAATTAATAATGAATGAGAGCAGCAATAACAATGAAAAGAAATGAAAATGAGAGAGAAGCAAACGACGGTGAGAAGGAACGTACTATTGAGAAGAGCTCATCTGCACTTACCCTAAAACTACAAAGCACATTTTTTTTAGAAAATTGCATTGATTTTTATTCTAGTGTCATCCTTTGTAGACCATTTGATTGGAAATGTCTGCTATTCCAGGAGAATGAAGGTAAGTAATGAAGTTGGTGAGGATATGGTGTTTAGTTGGACTACAAATGACTAGAAGGCACATGACAAGCATTGTGTGTGGCATGAATTATCCTGGCCATGAAATGTAGACATTTGGTGGGTTGTCCAACTCTACCTGGTGGAACTTATTCTCTACTACCCTCAAACACATTCCTTCTCCTGGTTAGATCTATGTTTTTATTGACTCCATGAAAACACTTTCTACTTTACTGCCTTTTTTCACAACGTCCCTCTTTTTGTTTTTTTTTTCTTTTCCCCTTCCCTTATTCATCTATAAAATTTGATTCTTCAAGGATCAATTCAAGTTTCTTGGCCTCTAGGCTAATCTAAGATTTCCAAACTAAACAAGGCTGTCATCTTCAGAACAACTGCATATGCCACCTAATTACACAACTAATATGAGATATAATTGTGAATAACATTGTATTGTCCACTGCTTTATTCATTTATTTTGTCTCCCAATAAGACTATAAACTATTTCAATGCAGGGATTACTATTTAGATTTTTTTGTAATCCTTTAAAATACTTGGCCTGATAACATGCTATTTACTCAATGAATACTTGTTGATTGAAGAAAATGGGTTTATAGATAACACTTTAAAATACACATTTATGAAATAACATGGTTCTCAGCTTTCTGATTTTTCTCCCCCAATTTTTGCCTTTGTCATAAAATTTGGGGCATCCTGGTTCTATAATTTTATATGTATATGTGTATAAATATAGTTTTACATAAGAAATCGAGATTTAGAAATAGCTATTTCACGATTTATTGTAAACTTCATATTCAAGAAGTTTCTATACTTGCATGCTTCTTTTCTCTTATTCATTCCTAAGAGGGTATGATAAATAGTTGGCTACTGTCCTTTGAATAATAGACTGTCACAAATGCTACTTCTGGTTTTCTCCCTTCTCAGCTAAACAACCTTAGCCCCTTTAGACATTTAAATGTGTTGAACAGATGCTCAATAATATTACATGGTGGCTGGGCATAATTTATAGTGTTTATTTATAGAAGTAGATGAAAATAGAAGCATTATGTATTTTTAAAGCTTTTCTTTCATATATGGCATACTTTACAGAGAGTGAGGATTTGGATGAATGGATAGATGAATGAAGCTAATATTCTCATTTCAGCCTCATCTAAAAAGAGGGGAAATGTAGAAAACATCAGAATGGAAGCTAAAATGCATAAGATACTATTTTACTATTAACTCAAACCTTTCTTATGCCAGATGGTGTTGGAGGAAAGCTTTTGTTTTCTTGATGATGGGCATCTTCATTCAATTTTTCTAGCCAAACACTTTTCCTCTTTTCTTGGCATTCACAGACACTGTGGCCTTATCTTATGCACTTCTTCGATGCAGTAGCTGGTTTGGAATTCCAGGTATTGTGTGCCTTAAGATTGGTTTATGAGAAGGGAAATTATGTTTCTTGATCTATTAAAATCTTCAAGGTGTCAAATAACCTCACAGGCTACTGTAATACCCTGTAATGGCACTTACCACACTAAAATGTCATTTATTTTCCTGTCTTTCTGAAACCCATACCATGCACTCATAGTTATCTGAACTCTTTCTGATTTATCTTTGTACTCTAGCCTGACATATAGCAGATGCTCACTAAACATTTCTTGAGTAAATGAACAAATGAAGACCAGCAAATTCATATCTACTTAGATATTTAAATGAAGTCTTTATACTTCTTGAAGCTACATGGGGCAGAGAGAATATTCATTATAAATAGATGCTTATGCTGTGTACAGCAATTGTTACTTCAGCCAATCCTTTCAAGAAATTCAGGAGCTATTCTCTTATTTGCTATCATTTATTATTTACCTATGTGTCATACACTATGCTCTGTCATTTAAAACATTTTCTCATTTATTATTTTTCTACTTCCCATTTTTAAAATAATGAAGTTGAAGCTCAAAGAGAATATGAAGGATTTGAATCTACATCTACCTATCTCAAAAACACAAATATTTTCTATTTTACCACCATGACTAGGAAACAAAGTGGTTGGGACAAAAGGTTATTTGTTTAATTTTGCTGCTTTCTTTGGTTTTCCTCTAATATCTGTATCTACCACCTTCTTCCTGTGTATTGTGCATCAATTATCTTCTAGACAGAAGACATTATTCACTATCAGATACAGAAAAATCCTTATCGGCCATTTTTCAGGCTGCCAGTTCAATATTAAGTTTCTAAATATATTCCTTTGAGTAACAATCCTTGGTACAATCAGTTGTGACCATATTCTTAAAGTTACATTTCAGAAAGGTTGGCTACCTTTGTGCAATGACCTTCCTTGGCAGCATTTCCCAGAAGGGTCCTGTGGGTCTGCCAATTGCTGAGGATGTCATGAGTGGTCCAGTCACAAACAGAAGATGCTCCCAGAGGTAAGTATGAGACCTTCATCAGTAGAGTAATTTTAGGCACAGCTTTACTAGAGCAGCATCAAATTCTAATTGGATCTACTAGACTTAATTTAAGAAGCTATTGTAGACTAATTCCAATGTACTGTTACATCCAATACAGCAGCACAATATTATACATAACCAAACATGTATGTGTGTCACTTGTGTGTGTGTAAAGTAGGGGGAGGGATGAAGATGTGGGAGCAGGGTGGTGGACTGAAAACATTATTTTAACCTTATTTTGTACCATAATAGACATGTCTTGGTACTGCCCTTAAAAAAGATATAGAATAACTAATAAGCAAAAGAGAAAAAGGTTATCATACTAGTGAAACTAGATCCTGGGATAGAAGAAAATTTAGAGGTTAGCTAATTCATCTCCCTAATCCATGGGGAATGCCATTTCCATTGTCATTAACATCAAGTATCCTCAAAAGGCTAGATTAGGAGATTATCATTCTTCCTTTTGAAAAGATGAAGACTGAGAATGGAGGAATGAAAACTATTTACATGGGAAGGGGATGAGTAAGATATACTCTGATGTCTCACCCAATAGCAGAATATCAGAATTAAAGGCACCTCTGGAGCCTGAGTGATGGATCTGTGTTTGTGACCTGGCAGGGATGGAATGTGAATTGGACTACTTGTCATGAGACCTGGATTTTAGTTGAGGCTCCATCATCAGTTAGCTATGTAGCACTGAACTGCTACATACATGAACACATGATTTCTCATCTATAAAATGAAGGGGTAGGACTAAACTTATATTCTTTTCCAGCAATAAATTACACAATCCTAAAGAAAATATTTACTTCTGATAATGGATCAACTGTAGAAAATGTTACCTAGGGTTGTATTAACTAAAAATAAAAATAATTTTCAGGGATGGGGATTTCAAGCTTTCTATCATGTTCTCCTCCAATAAAAATTATGTCATCATTATGCCTTCCACAGAGGCCTTTTCCACATCTTCTTCTCTGAGCCCTCTATATTTTTTTATAAGAACAACTTGATTGTTCCAGGCCCCTCACACAAACTCATTCACAAAGATAATGCCCAGGCTATTATGTACCTTGTACAGGTTGTGCACTACACAAGAGCACCAACTGAAGAAGCAAGTGTGGCCTACAAGCAGTGTGCCTTCATGGGGGTGCATCCCCTGAAGGCAGACATGCCTTTGTAAATTCACTCTAAAGTATAGTATGGGCTTGAGGTGTTCTGGAGGTGGGATTCACTCATTTGTACTATGATCTAAAAAGGTCTGAACTATACCAAATATGAACATCCATTCCTCAGTGCTAAACGTACATCACAAAACTAATTATTAAGAAACTTTTTTTGGAGCTAAAAAACGAATGATATGTACCAGTTCTACTTAAGGGGCAAAATATTCCAGGCAGCTCAGATTAAACTTTGCATTAGCCTATATTGTTCAAATAACAGTAAATTATCATAGGAGGACACATTTTTTAAACTAAATTTATTGGTCAGAATTTCCTCTGGGCTAACTTGCATTGAATTCCTGCTGACTGGTCTCAAAGGAAAAAAAAAACAAATTACATACACTGCATTAAGCCTTAGCATGCATAGTACAGTCAAAAGCAAATTCAAACACTCTCCATAGGTGCCATGCCATGCAGAGAAAGGGAAGTTTTACAAAGTACTTGCTGGTATTCCATTTCCCTCATGAAGACTCTGATAGACTTTTCAGTAGATACTCTACAACCTATTTGTGGTTCGGAGTGCAAATGTGATGGTAAGGTCGCCCTAGAATTTTATGGTAAATGTAAATTGTCCAAGCTCCTTTCCAAATCAAATCAGACTGGAAATGGCTCCCCTAGCTCTCCCTTCAACCATAAGATGTTCCCATTAGTACCAATTAAGGCTGAGGCCCTGGCAGTCTGTATGCATGATTCATTAATGAGAAGCCTCATTTATAGTACAGCAAGCAAAGCATTGGAGCAGCTGCAATAATTTCTCACCTCCTCTATAAGGATCCATGCCCTGCAAGATGCTGACCTCTCACCACAGACAAACATCCCTCCCTCTGGCCTATGGCAGTATGTGCTCAGTGAACTGTGGACAATGGCAACGATAACAGTGAAATCCTGCCTAATATCCCAGGTTCCATGCTTATTTGAGACCAAATATGACTGTGACTCTAAGTCTCCCTTCTCAAATGAAATTTCTAATGCAATTAAAGACGGGGTACAGAGAAGTCTAGACCTCTGTTACTCTGTAGCACATTGCTTTCCTACAAGGTACCCATTTCACTGACACTTTCTAAATCTGTAGTCTCATTACTAACATGACTTCAGTAATCAAACCAGCTCAACTAATTTATAACCCTGGTCTGTTCAGAGATGCTAATTTTTACAACTTATACACACGTATATTTAATTGCCTATTTCATGGTTATGAGTCCAGATACCAAAGTTATTGTTAAATGGTAATAGCTAAGACACCATTTTCTTTTTCCTATCCAGCTGCTCCAACCTAAACAGGAGTACAAACAAGACTGAGATGCTAGGTACCAGACACAGTTTCACAAATTGCCATAGTCAGAAGAGTGGGGAGAAGATACCCCCAAATCCAAGAAGTTCAGTAACTGTAATTTCTTCAGAATTAGAAAGGGGCTCTCTTGGTCTTTGAGGGAATAATATTCAAGTCCCAACAACTTCTTTTATCCATGAACTTGGCAGATCTTTCGCCCCACCCTTATCCTTCTTGCTCCCAGAGGCAAGCATGAGACACTCACTAGCAGAATTGTTTTAAGCCCTGCTTTACTTAAAGCAGCATCAAATCCTAAATAGAAGTCATTAGGTTTTCATTTGAATTTTCATTTACTTTAAGTGCGAACTGGGTTGAAATATAATTTTGAACTTTCTACAAACAATAGTGTAAGTAACACTAAAAGGCAAGTGTGTATGCTACTTAAGAGAACCAATTGTTTTTCAAGCACTGTTAAGCCTTTTAGAAACAGTACATTTGATCAATCCTCTAGTTGAGCTATTAACAAGTATGTGACCTCAGAAAAGTCCCTAGCCTCTATAGGCCTCAGTCTGCTCATCTGTAAAATGAGAGCATTAGATTAGATTTTCTCTATAGATCCTGAGAGTTCTAAGGGGCTATGATTCTATACATTAATTGCAAATGACTCTTATCTAGGCTATAAAAATCAGTGGCCCAAAACACACATAGAATGAAGGCTATTTCCAGATTTTCTTCCCCACCCCCCGCCAAGATAAAGATGGAAACAGCAATCATTACCTGGGACCTTGGGGGCTACTTGCTTGTACTCAGGCTTTCTGAACACTTGAGTTGCATTAATTGGCAATCTTCTGGATCTAAATCTGCTTCTAAATTGATTGGGGATTTTATATTTTCCCTGTGAGATCCAGCGATGGCTATGTACTCAAAAGAAGTTATAGTTAAACAAGGAGATATAGTTCTGCTCCCTGGGGGGCTCTAACTGTAACAAACCTCAGCCTTTCTCTGATAATTTGCCTCTGATAATTTGCTAGTAGATGAAGGGACCAAAAATTACTCAGGCAAGTTATGCATCTCTTATTTGTTTAAGTAAACTGAGGCAGAATTTTATATATCTCATAGAGTCAAGATAATGCCAAGTATTGACTTCTAAGGTTTATTAACCAGCCACACCCAATGCTGCAAAGGTTATTCATAAAACTATATATATATATAATGTTTATATATATATATTATGTTTGTGGCTTGTCATTATTTTAAAAACTATATATTAATACTTGGAAGGATTCGATGGCTATAATACCGTTTATCTTCATAAGAATATGTAGTCAGATTAAGCAAAGGTTAATAACATCAGTTCATTCTTTTCAGAGCAAAGCAAAAGCCCATGGACTTATGGACAGAAGTTTCACAGGACTATGTCCTTACAAACCTCTATTTCAAAGGATGATAGGACTTTGGCTTTGTTCCGTCAATGGCTATATCAGTGGAATAAGTGCTATAATTTCATTTCTTCTGAAACTATTCAGATAATCTTCACGCTGAATTATAGCTTCTAATAAAAATGTGTATTTTATCTTGAAGTCTTTTTCCTCTCTTTATAAAATATGAAACAATTGAGAGTTATACCAGAGCATTGGGAAAGAATTAATATTATCCTCATCAGCATCTTTAGGGGGCCTGAAGAATACAAGAACCATTTCCTCCTGACTAATGATAGCACAGGCTGCAGGAGCCTTCCCCAAACAATTGTGTAATTCAAGTCTTTTGTATTGAGTGTGTTTTTGACAGACTGGTCAATAGAGCCTGCTGAAGAAAAGTATTCCTCTCAATTTCAATCACAAAGCAACCTCTAAGGAAATTCTCAAGTCTGATAAGTAGGATAGACTTAAAACATCAGACTCACCTGTGACAGTCTTGCCTCAATAGAGATGTTGAATACAAAAGAGGTTATACAAGAGAATCTGGAGTATGAATGACAGCAAAAGGTCATGCACTGCAGTACAGAGGAAGAAAAGCAGGTGAACAGTAAAAATCTTTAAAAATTTTAAGACTCAGATTCTTCTTGGACATGGTAATACAATAAATAACAAAAGTTATCATGTCTTGAACACTTACCTAATGCTACAAAATCTAAGTTCTTTACATATATTCAATAATTTAATCATTATATAAACCTTATAAGGTAGTTAATAAGACTATAATATGTAGTTTGCCTCATACTT
Source organism: Eonycteris spelaea (assembly GCA_003508835.1). Taxonomy (NCBI): domain Eukaryota; kingdom Metazoa; phylum Chordata; class Mammalia; order Chiroptera; family Pteropodidae; genus Eonycteris; species Eonycteris spelaea. Next base: position 310,655 of record PUFA01000381.1, on the reverse strand, counting down.
ATTTTACTTAATATTGTTTTGTTTGCATTTTCCTGCATCATTTTATTATTTGAGTTTTAAAAATTATTAACATTATATCATTTTGGTCATCTTTGACTTTATCCATTCATTCTAATATTACAAAGTTGGCTTGGAAATTACTCCTTTGTCAACAAAGGGCAGAGAAGAGTGAAAAGATATAGCAGGGACAGGTAAGCAAAGAGAATAAATTTTATTGGGTAGTTTCTTAATGGTTTCAATTCTATAAGAGCTTTTTCTTTCAAAGAGCTTTAGTTATGTTTGTCTCTTTGCCAAAATGCTAGTGATAGATTTGGTGCCTATAATGTACTATATTGGGTGTGTCTCCTCTTCCTCAATTCATATATTGAAGTTCTAACCTTCATTATCTCATAATGTGACTGTATTTGAAGACAGGGCCTTCAAAGATGTAATTAAGTTAAAGTGAGGCTTGGAGGTGGGTCCTCATCCAATTTGACTGATGTCCTTGAAGAAATCTGAATAGGAAGACAGACTCCAGAGGCACATGTACTTGCACAGAGGGGCAACCATATGAAGAGGCAGCAAGTGAGTGGCCATCTACAAGCCAAAGAAAGTGGCCTCAGAAGAAACCACCCCTTCTGGCGCTTTGATCTTAGACATCCAGCCTCTAGTACTGTGAGAACACAGGTTTCAGTTGTTTAATCCAGCAGTCCCCAACCTTTTTGAGAATCTGATACCTGATGATCTGAGGTGGAGCTGAGGTGGTGATGCTAGTGCTGGGGAGCAGCTGCTTTGCTCACTAGCCGGCCACTCACCTCCTGCTGAGTGGCTCAGTTCCTAAAAGGCCATGGAAAAGTACTGGTCCACAGCCCAGGGATTGGTGACCCCTGATGTGAGCCACCCAGTCTGTGGTATTCTATCGTGGAAATACAAGCAGACTAACAGTGCCATGGAGCAAAAATACAGGTGTTGCCATCTTCACTTTAGCCACTCCTCTTTTAATTAGCTCAAATTTGTAGTGGGGGAAAAATAGGTTTTTGTAAACTCTTAGAACACATGTCTTAAAAGTGATCAAAGTCATAGATCCAGATCCTATTTCCATAAGTAATTTAACCCTGGTTATTTAACCCTGAAAGCTTATAGAAAATGTCTTGTAGAAGAGAGTAATTTTTACAGACCTTCCTGAGCTGTATTCAAGTCTTCTTCAGTCCTAGGAGCTACTGGACATTGTAGCATTCCACAGCCATGGACACCCTTAGGTTCCTCCACAGTGTGGCTCAGAGAAGTAACAAACCAGAGGATGATGTTTTAACAGCCCTGCCTTTCGATGGCAGAACTGGGTCTTGAAGCAAGCTCTCCTAATGCCCTGTCTTTACCTTTTCAGCACTAGGCTTCAACAATTTTAGGATACTCTGGCATTTGAGTATTTATTACATATTAATTATGACTAGTACATACTCCACTGGGGCAGTGAGAGAAGGATCTGAAATGGTATCGACACTTAGTTGAACTCATCTTTTTTTGAAAGAGAACCAAAGTCCCAAATAACTGACATATGTGATCTTGCTACATAATCATTCTGGGTGCTCCTTATGCATCCTAGAAAGTAAGGCCTATTTTTAAATGGTGTCTTTTAAATATTTGACACAACCTTTTATGACAGTGCCTTGATGAAAAACTCACAAAAGATAAAAGTATATGCTATTATTTTTAAACGCAGAAACGATACAGTCCATCTCATATTCACACACACATATAAACACACTCATGTAAACATCCCCTCAGACACTACCATTGGTTACCCATTGAGGAGTTTAATCACTTTCAATATCGAGAAATATTTTCTTATATAGCTGATCTTAATCTACAATGCAGCAGTTCATCTATTTCTTCCCTTTAGGTCCTCAATACAAAGCGGGAACAGCTGGTCCCAAATCCTTTTATGTCAATTTTTCACATACAGGGGGACTTAAAGTGGTAAAATAGGTCATGCCTATTGATTACAACAGCCGACTTGAATTTTATATAACCTTGATTCTTTTAACTCCCTACAACTGGGAAATAGAGGTTGGGGAATAACTGGTGTTTGGCAGGATATCATACTTTATTCATAATCCTTTTCTTTTTCCCAACAAAAAATTTGTCTTCACCAGATTTGTCCTAATTCTTTAGTAAAATGTCTAGGGAAAATACACAGAATAATCAATAAAATTCTTTCTGTTTGTGATTGAAGAGAATTCATGAAAAAGAGACGACCAAGTCTCTTGGACTCTTTATGTTGTTTGTATTTTGTTAAACATTGTGTTAAACACTTGCTAAACACATTTTGTTCAACACTGGTGACCCCTGTGATTCTTGAATTGTTAGTCTTTACATTAACAATAAAGGATTGGGAGGTTTAATTTCTACAGAATAGCTTAGTTAAACTAACCCTTCCACTAATAGCAATTATCAAACCTAAACAAAATTTTAAAAAAACAAATAACCAACTCCTCAAAGGCATGAAAAAGTAGCTAAAAACAGGTGGAAATTGAAGAGATTACTTTTGAAAGGTGAGCTGAACTGAAATATGTGAGACTTGCCATTCTGTAGTTCTTTGACTAAAATGTATCATATATGGCAGAAAGACACAACTTTACATGCTTTAGGTGTTAGAGCAGGGGTTCCCAAACCCTGGGCTGCGAACTGGTACCGTCGTGGCCTAGTAGGAACCAGGCTGCACAGCAGGAGGTGTGTGGTGGGCTGGCAAGCCAGCAAAGCTTCATCTGCATTTGCAGCTGCTCCCCAGCAGAAGCATCACTGCCTCTCAGATCGTCAGGCCTTAGATTTTCATGGGAGCACCTGTCCCTGGTGCCAAAAACTTTGGGGACCACTGTGTTAGAGAATATAGTTTTGGGTTATCAGAGCAGTCACGATGTTTGGGAGGAAATCTTGAAGAGGAAAGGACTACAGAAGGATGAGCCCCGTGTGAAATCTACCCAGTCTCTTGGTTGACCATGAAAGTAAATAATTGCAAGGGAGACCAAAGGGATCTAGGAAAAAAAAAAAAAAAAGCAGGTAGAGGCTGAAATTACTGAGGGAGAGTTCAGCTACAGCCAATGTAGAAGAAACAGTTTGACCATCAAATTATCTGCCTGCTAGAATTTCAAAAATCACTCTGTTGGATATGTTTATTACTTTGATTGTGGTGATACTATCACAGGTGTTTCCATATGTCCAAACTCATCAAATTATCCACATTACATATCCACATAACAGAATTTAGAGTCTTTACAATGTATCTTTCATGATGTCCAGTATTCAAATAAAAATCAGTAGATAGGTAAAAATAAAGAAAAATGTGACTCTGGCTCAAGAAAGATCAATGGAAACAAACCCCAAGGTGAGCCAGAGGTTGCAATGAGCAAAGACTTTAAAACAACACTTATAAATATGTTATTTTTAAAGAGAAATATGTACACGATGGATAACTAGGTGGAGAATCTCAGTGCGGAAATAGGAATTATTTTAAAAAGAGCAAAAAGTAAACTATATATGAAAAAAGTACAATAACTAAAACAAAACATTCACTGGAGGGGCTTTAAAACAGGTTTGAGATGGCAGGTGACAATCTGGACTTGCAATTGGCATTCTGAGTTGAAAGGTGTCCATTTGAACCTTCAATCTGTGGCCAGATGGCCAAAAGCACAGGTAACCTGGGCTTATATCTGGCATTTGAAGTGTATGTATGTGGGGGTTAAGGAGAGGGGAAGACTTGTAAGACTGAGCCCTTAACCTGTGGAATCTGAGGCTATCCAGGTAAGTAGTGTTAGAATTGAGTTTTCTTAGACACCTGTTTGTGTTGGAGAATTACTTGTTGTGTGGAATAAATTTCCACTCCATGATGGAATTGGATCCAGGAACCCAATTTCACACTAAGATATTTAAAGGATAATAGAGAAATCTGAAGAATTTTATGCCAATAAATTTGGCAACTTAATATGATGAACAAATTCTTTATAAAGCACAATTTTCTAAAAAAATATAACAGAAGATCAAATAGAAATCTGAATAGATTTATACCTATCAAAGGAAATATATTTGCTATTAAAAAAAATATTCCTTAAAGAAAACTCCAGGCTTAGATAATTTCACTACTGATTCTACCAAACATTTAGTAAAAAATAATTCCAATATTAAACAAATTATTTCAGAGAATAGAAAATGGAAAAAATATTTCCAAACTCACTTGATGGGACAAACACAATCCTGACAGGAAAATCTTGCAAAGACATTACAACAAAATTATAGAGCAATAGCCCTCATAAACATAGTGCAAACATCCTTAACAAAATATTAGTAAAATAAATGCAATGACATCTAAAAATGATAATGCACTGGAGCTGTGTTATTCAGGGTTCTTTAGAGAAACAGAACCAAGAGGGTGTAAAGATACTTATTTATTATAAGGAATTGATTTAGGTTATTATGGCTATTATGGAGCCTGGCATATCCCCACATCCAGGGTAAATTGTCAAGTTGGATGATAAGGAGCTAATGGTATAGTACTAACCCAAATCAAAGGCCTGAGAACAGAGAGTAGATGGTGTAGTTACTTTCTGAAGGGCAGCAGGTTCCACACCCAGGAAGAGCTGAGTTAAAGTCCAAAGACAAGATAAAAGCTACTCTCCCAGTGTTGAGGCAGTCAGGCAGGAAGAACTCTCTCTTATAGTCAGGAGAGGGTCAACCTTTCTGTTCTATTCAAGCCTTCAACTGATTAGATGAGGCCCACTCACATTAGGGAAGGCAATACTCTCTGCTCATTCTACAGATTTCAATATTAATTTCATTTCATCCAAAACATCCAGAATACTGTATGACCAAATATCTAGGCAGCCCATGACCCAGTTAAGTGGCACATAAAATTAAACAACACAAATTCACCCCTTCTCAACTTGGCACCCTTATGCATTCCCTTAAGCCATATTTAATTTCCAAAGAAAGACAATAACAAGATCACAATTCTGTCTAACATGATACAATTCTCCTGCATACAACTGGAAATGCATTAACCTCTTTCCTACTTTGGGGCAGTGTCTGCAAATTGTATAGAATCATCTGTAAACCAAGCCAAGTCTTCTCTTCCTCCGTCAGTTAATCAGAGAGAATGTTTCATGAGCCATAGATACAGACTGAGACAGATTTAAAAGTGTGATATGAGTAGAGATCATGGGCATTTTGGCCACTGCTGCATGTAACTCACTTGTGCTTTCAGGGCCCGCTTGGTCCTGATGATATAAATACCCCTTCCATTTGATGATGGAATACTGCTGTACATCAATCACTGCCCCACTTAAATAGTAGACACCCTTGTATTGTAATCCAGCCAGCTGCAGAATGAGATTTTGGGTTTGATTTTCAGCAATTTAGGCCCTCAGCTGTAGGAGATAAAGGTCTCCTTCAGGGGACACATAGATGGGAGTTTGAATCCCTGAGCTTGTCCTTTTCTTTCCTCACTTTGCCCAACAAGATTAAGAGCAATCAGACAATCTCATTATACTTCTTAGTTTGGCCAAATGTTTGAGAATATCACATACACACAGTTGCCCAGATACTTGCTTCTTATAAGTGGGTTGTTATGGGTATCCAATGGTGGTATTTTGTGTATGTTTATTGCCAGATCACACCATGGACTATCAGTACTTTCTTTGCTACTAGAAATAGAGTCATGTCATTAATCTAGAGTAATTAATCTAATCAGACTAATCCCAGAAACCCCACAACCAATTTAGAAAGCTCTTTCTTAACATTCTGTTCCTCTAGAGTCACTCCTTGTACTAAGATTTTAATAATGAATTCTATGAAACATTTAGTGAAAAATAATACCCATCTTAAACTATCTCAGATAATAAAGAAAAAGAAAATACTTCCAAACTAATCTGATGAGGCCAGCACAATTCTGATAGGAAAATCTTACAAAGACATTACAAAACAATTATAGAGCAAGAGCCCTCCTAAACGTAGTGCAAAAACCCTTAACAAAATGTTAGCAAAGCAAATACAATAATTTCTAAAAATGATAATACACCAGGGCCAAGTGGTACTTATCTGGATAACTTAAGATTGTTTTAACATTTAAAAATCAATCAGCGAAATCCACTCACTATAGTGCCAAAATAAAGAATATCATTATTTTAATATGTAAAGGCAAAACAAAACATAGAACCAAATATAAAATCCATTCATGGTACAGAAAAAGAAACTCTCTCAGCAAGCTTGTATAAAAGGGAATTCCTCATTTTGATAAATGGTATTTATGAAAAATCTACAACTTACTTCATACTTAATATTTTGCTGAAGATTGGGATTTATACATGGCTACCTGCTCTTATCACTTCTCTTCAAAAATTCACTGGAGGACTTGGCTATTGAAATAAGTGAAGAAAAAAGAAATAAAATGCACGTGGATTGGAATGAAATAAGTTGAACCATCTCTATTAAAAGAAAACATTACATTTCTATATACTAGGAGCAAACAATGGGAAAAAAATTTCATTTCTTTTAAAATTGTATTTAAAAATTCATTAAGTACATAGGAATATATTTTTTAAAAATCATGTAAAACTCCCACTCCTAAGACTATTGAACATTGCTGAAAGTAATGGAGAGACATATTCATAGCTTGAAAACCCCAATTTTTAAAGTTGTCCATTTCTCAAAAAATTGTCTATAGACTGCATATGATCCTAATCAGAATCCCAGTAGATATTTTATAGAAACTAATAAATTTATACTAAAATTTATATGGATCTGCAAAGGACCTAGGATTTTCAAAATAACATTAAAAAAAAGAAGAAGAAAAGTTGTAAGGCTTGTACTACCTGATTTCAAGACTGAGTATATGTTATGTTAATCAATACGGCATTGCATTGTCATAAAAAAGAGACAAATGGATTGATGGAATAGAATAGAGGGTCCAAGTAAACCCATAGTAATAGAGAAAATTGAGTTATGATAAAGATGCCAAGTTAATTTAATGAGGAAAGAACAGTCTTTTCAACAAACGATACTGGGACGACTGAATATCCATATGGAAACAAAAAATTCAGCAGCCCACCTTGCCTTTCTCACATCATACACAAAAATTAATTTCTTATGGACCTAAACATAAAACCTAACTTATAAATCTTTTACATGACTACATATAAGAATGTTTTTATCTTATTAAAAATATGAGTAGGCAATATTATAGGAGAAAAGTATTCAAAAATATATATTTACAAATCATATTTGACAAAAGACATATCCAGAATTATTCAGAATTTCCATAATTGAATAATAAAAAACTTAGTCCAATAAAAATATGGGCAAAAGATGTGAAAAGATATATCGCAAATTAAATTACACAAATAAGTCAATAAGTATATAAACTGTACTCAGCATAATTAATTATCAAGGATATGCCAACTTAAATGATATATTGTTAAATATAAAATAAAATGGCTAAAATGTAAAAACTAACATTGATATTGCAAGGATTTGGAGTGACTGGAGCTCTCATACATTGCTGGTAGAAATATAAAAGGTATAACTGCTTTGCAGAAAGATTTGGCAGTTTATTTTAAATTGCCTACTCTTTCATCCAGTAATCTACTCCTTGGTATTTATTTAAGAAAAATGAAAACATAGTCTACACAGAGATTTGGACTAAAATGTTCATAACAGCTTTAAACAGAATACTACTTAACAGTAATAATGAACAACTTGCTGGTTCACTAAACAATACAAATGACTCTCTCAAATAACATGCAAAATTAAAGAAGCCAGACACAAACAGTACATGTTGAATGATTCTGTTTATGTTAAGTTTTGGAACTGGAAAACTTCTAGAACGAGAAGAAAATCAGACTTTTGTTTTCCTGGGTTGGGATGAAGGGCGTATGACTGGAATAGGGCACAACAAAACTTTCTGGGGAAACAAGAATGCCCCATATTATGATAGAGATGTGGATTGAGGGTCACTCTGTTGTTTCTATTTTTTAGAATTGTACATCTTAATATTAACGTATTTTGGTATACAAATTTTACTTCAACAAAAAGGAATTAAAATACTACTACTATTACTACTACTACTACTAATCAAGTGATAAAGAGAAAATGGATGACGGCATAGAGAAAATAAGAATGGTGAAATGTTAATAATTGTAGAAGCTAGTTAGGTCCATGGGGTTTCATTATAAGTTTGAAATTTTCTATAATAAAAAGTTAAAATTAATTAATTTGATATGCAGTGCAAACAGTAACATGATGATGATTGGAAAATGGGATTATCCAGTTATCATTTAACACTCAAATTCTTATAATATTTTATCTAAAAAAATTGTCTAATTGCTCATGTGTACAAATAAAAGAGATTTTTTTAAACAAAAAATCACTTAGAACAAATCGATAATAAGACAAGCCAATTAAACAGAAGTAAAAATATTTGAACGGATGCTTCAATTAAATATATTAAATTCTATAAAAGGAAAAGAATATATTGATAAAAACTATAATGGCTGCCAGGGTTCAGCAGGTGGGAGGAAGGAAATTTACTGCAAAGGGCTTGTGATAACTTGTTGGGATAAAAATATTTCTTATCATGATTGTAGTAGCAATACCATAGCTGTATACATTTGACAAAAATGAAATCAGACATCAGATTTAACAAATAAAAAATGAATTGAAATGTGTTTTTACATGCTCAGAATCTACCTTCTGTGGGTTAATTTTCTTCCTAATATGCACTAATTTACTTCCTAATACATCATTATTTTGTTTCTGACAAAATGACAAGCATGATCACAGAAACTTCCATAGTCCAAAGTACGTTAAACATGAAGGTATAGAATGGAAACCTGGTTATATACTTACACACAGACTCTAAAAGGCTCAGGAAACATGATCTACTTTGACTCAGTCCTATGACTTAGTCATAGTAAAATGTCCTCCCACTGAAATTGCTAATGGACTGTGTGTATTTAAATACACAGTTCCCAAATCAGATCTAAGTAAAGGCCAACTTCTTATATGATATTCTACTTGACAACTTTACATTATAGTCACAAAGTGCTTCTGTCGGAGGTTGTTTCATAGTGTTATTTCAGTCTCTGTCTTCTTTCTGAGTCAGAGAAGGAGAGAGCTCAGTTGTTGATGTTTAAATGGGTGAAAATGGGGCACAGAAAATAACTTGTCTATACTGAGTAACAAATGAAGCTAAAAAGGCAATCATTTGACTAGTGGTGGCATCAACCTACTCACAAAGCTTCCTTTTTTTTTTCTTTGACAATTGTTTTAAGGATGAAAAAATTCAGAATGTATTTTAGTAGCATCCGTGGAAGTTCAGAATGTGACTAATCTTCCCGACATCTTCTCTAAACGCTTAGTTGCCAGTTTTGGTACCAGAGGTTATAGGATGCAAAGGAGACAATGGGCAATCTTAGTTTTTAGTAAAGCCTCACGGAAAGCTGGCAATTCCAAGCTGCTGACAGTTCCCTAACAGTGTTTACAGCCAATAAGGATAGTTTGGCAGCAGCAAAGATCTGACACAGAGGATCTAGGTTGTGCCTGCTACTAAACTCAATGCCAAAAGTCACCATTGTAGGGGCTCTTTCTCAGAGCTGTGTCCTAGCAACAGGTATTTCTAGAAATAAGAATGTATATGTGTGTCTGTGTGGTGGGGGTATTGAAGGGAGGGATTAAGACATAAGAGAAACTGTGTCAATGTTTTCTATACAGTACTCAGCTGGATACATCAACTATATTTATTAAGTCTGACTCTTGGTCATATGTCAGAAATTGATGGGAAATCTCTCACTCTCCTATCTTGAATCCCAGTGTTCCCTCCACTGCACCATTCTGCCCTCATGTAAGGGAGATGCTATACTGAGAATAAATTGGCAAGGACAAGAATATGTTGCAGAAAAATTGGATTGGTGAGAAACCAAGCATCATTCAGAGAGTTAGAGAATTTAGGTTTATTATGTGGGCAGTATCAGAAGAACTAGTACTCTGAAGATCTGGGCCCCAAACTCAGGGGTAACCTTACTTTTATAGGGCTTATCCACACAGTTACAGTTGGCAAAGGCCGATTAACTCATGAGATTCTCAGACAGGAATTTAATAAGCAAAGGGGATACATGTGTCATTTAGACAGAACAGACAAAGGGGATATAGCTGTTATCTAGACAGAAAATTCCTCCTCAGATAGACCAAAGACAAGAAAACCTCCTGGATATTGAAATAAACCAGGGTAAACTGAGCAAACAGATGTGATTACTGAGATGTGAAAAAGCTAAAGATATAAGAAAATTTTAAAAGGCAGGACTGAAAGGTCTTGGTGACATAATCAGGTGTGAGAATTAAGCAGAAAATTCTTGCTTAAATAACTGGGTGGACAGTAGCATTTTTCATGAAGTAGGAAAACAAAAAATTGCTAGCCTGCTTGGGGGTAATAGGAAAATATAGCCATATAAGAGATACACGTGAAATTCAACAGGAATCTTAAACTGTGGGGCACATCTCATGATCTCATTGTTTTTTGTTTAATATTCTATGTGACTCTCTCTCTGGCTTTAATTCCCTTTTTACGGCAGGGAGTGAGAGGCATCTAGAATTTTTTTCTGTTGTTATGGCAGAAAATGCTAGACTGGCAGCACCACGGATCTGGAGGCTGCAACTCTGCCTGCCCCACCTTACTTCTTGCTACATACTTTAATATTTTCCTTTCCTTTCCTTTCCTGTCCTTTCCTTTCCTTTCCTTTCCTTTCCTTTCCTTTCCTTTCCTTTCCTTTCCTTTCCTTTTTCCTTTCCTGCCCTTTCCTTTCCTTTCCTTTCCTTTCCTTTCCTTTCCTTTCCTTTCCTTTCCTTTTTCCTTTCCTTTCCTTTCCTTTCCTTTCCTTTCCTTTCCTTTCCTTTCCTTTCCTTTCCTTTTCCTTTCCTGCCCTGCCCTTCCCTTTTTTCTTTTCATTGACTTTATTGGGGTGACATTAGATAATAAAATTATATACGCTTCAAGTGTACAATTCGATAACACATTATCTGTGTATTGCATTGTGTTTTTACCACACAAAGTCAAATCTTCTGTCATTATATATTTGACCCCCTTTACCCTTATCTACCTCCCCTACCTTTCCCTCTGGTAACCACTAAACTGTTGTCTCTATTTATGAGTTTTTGTTTGTCTTGCTTCTTTGTTGCTTTTAGTTTTATATCCCACATATAAGGGAAATCATAAGGTTCCCAGCATTTTCTGTGACTTATGTTGCTAATGCCTACTCATTTTGCTTCTTCAAATTCTCTAACGTGCACTTAACTTTTTTTTAGTTCCTTGAATGATCGTTGCCCTATCTTACCTCTGTGACTTTGCAAATGGCTTTCTTTCACGAGTACTCTCTCCCTCTCTCTAGTCCTCTTTTCTTGGCTCACTGTTCTTCACCCTTCAGTTTTCCACTTAGCCATCAATTCTCCTGGAAGTCTTCTTTGCACCATTCTCAGCCTCCCAAGCTCACTTCAGGTAACCCTTTGATGTATTTCTACTTCCTCTACCTCAGTGTTTGTCACCAGTGTTAAAATCAGACCCTAACTGTCTTCACCTTTATGTTGTTAGCTCCACTATGACAGATAAAAGTTTGCCTTAGCAATAATTAAGCCCAAAGAATCACAACAATGGTTAAATACATATTAGTAAAATTGAATACTTTTAAAATTGTCTAGCAAACACAAAACAATATATAAGAAGCCCAAATTCTCAATCTTTGTATGCATCGTGACATATTTTATGACATTTTTAAATTAATTTAATTTATATATTATAATTTATAATAAATAACATGTATAAGATCTAATTATATAGAGAGAAGGAGAGAGAGAGAAGGGAGAGAGGTGCAGATAATGGACTGAGAACTAGAAAATAGAGTTCTATATGACAGTCTGTTCTTAAAAAAATAGAGTATGGCCTCATACATGACATTTAGATAGTTTGAACCTAAAGTTTATCACTGTACGGATAAGAGGTAAGATGAAGAAAGTTTTATGTTTTTTTCAGATTTAAGATTACGTGACTCTATGAAAATAAACAACAGAAAAATCTAAGCCTTACGAATTACCACATGTTGTAAACAGAGATTTTAAAAAATAAAGTAAAAATTGGGGTGATGTCCAATAATTTGGGATTAGAAATGGATTTCAAGTTTCTGTCAAAACTAATATCAGAAGAACCATGAGTTGTTTTGGTTCTTTTAAAGGAAAAATTTTATTCCTGGATTCTTCAAGTTTGACTTCATATATTACAAATATTTAGTTAAGCCTAGCAGTAGACTTGTGCATCAAGATGATTAAACCATATCATAATACAGAGTAAGTCAGATGAAGCTAGTTAGTACTGTCAAAGACTTTCTACTAACATTTAGACAAAGACTGTAGACACAAAGTACTTAGATAAATTATTGATATAATTGTACATCATTTCCAAATAAATATAAGATGCCAGAGAAAGGGAAATTCATTCTTTACCTATACTGGAACCAAAAAGTACAGATTGGGAAAGGTCCCAAATATCATTTAATTCGATCTCATAAGAGTCTTTGATCTTGCAATCCAGGTAAATGCTGTCCCACTTACTCTTGAATATTTCTGAAGAGACAGCCTCATCCTGGAAGCAACTCATTTTATCTTTGAACAACTCTATCACAGATTGTTTTCTTTTATTATGCTCCTTGACACTTCCATTCACTGATCTTAGTCCTGCCACTGGGATCAAGCAAAACACATCAAATGTCTCTTTCACATGACAGTCTTGAATTACTACTGCAAATATGGAATGAATTTCCAATTTTGTATTTCTATGCAACATAAAGATATGACAATCAAAACCTTTTTGAACTAGATGTGAATAAAAGTTTAATTTCTTTTTTATTCATCAAATTACAGAAATTATAGTTTAGCTTAAATTCTGATTCACGTTGTTTTTAAACGAAAGCTACCTTCTTTTAAAAGTATCACACCATCTCTTGCCTCTTTTCTTTAGTCTGACATCAATCACCACAGTCTAATTGCTCTTGTTCTTGCTTCTTAGTATGTGAGACGTGGGTGGTCATTTTGTAAGGCATCTGAAATTAAATGCTTGCTGAGTTCCCAATTTTAGAGAAATAGCTTGGTGTGTTGCACTACAATATGCTATCAGCTAAAGTACATCGGGGAGTGAAGTGGCTATAATGATGGTGCAAGCTGATGCCACTTTTACTTATAAATAAACGTATGTTGTAAGACAGGTTAAGAAATAATAACTATAAAACAACAAATTCATTGGAATAAGACAAGACCTAAATTTGTAACTTGGCCTCAAAGTTACTATCTATATAACCTTCACTAAAGGAGCTAATTTTACTCAGCCCTAGGGTCTTCATATATAAATGGGGATAATATTGACTTTGCAGGCCTGTTGTGATAATTAAATGAGGTACTTTAGTAGATTTCATAGTAAAATGCTTGGCTATTGCTTCACCTGTTTCAAAGCTACTTCAGAATCCGAAATTTTATCTCTTAGTCCTTGATAGCTTTCCCAGGTCTCCATACTCTCCCATACAGTACTGCTGTTCTGGACACTCTCCGTCTCACATTTAGGCCAGTTAGCACTTTCTGCTTTGAGCTCTTACATTATCCATTTTGGCTGATTCTAAAACGAGAGCTCCTCAGCAGTGGTGAAAGCATCAGATATGAACTAGGCTGCCTTATTCTCATTCCTCTGAATAATAAAGGTGTCAGTAATATACAGACAGATGAGCAGTTGGAAGTTTCCATCACCCAGTTTTGAGTAACTGTGGTTACATTGACTCTAAAAGTCCTCTTGATGGTTTGGGATAGCTTTGGATGAGTGAAGCCTAATGCTATTGCCCAGCAGAGGAAACATGTACAGAATACTGATCATGTGACAAGAACTGTCCCAGGTCTGTGCCTCAAAAACACTCATTGAAATAGTCATGAATCCACTTGTGCACTCATTCATTTATTCATTAAAAACTATTGCAAGCCACCTGTGGGCCACGTCATACATTATAGTCTCACATAAGTTATAATATGGCAAAAAGTACAGTAAAAAATGTATAAATATAGAGAAATAACACAATTGAGGTTTAAAAGAGAATAGACCTTCAAAGAGAAAAATAGTTCAGGTATGGGAAACACGCATATGAAACTAAAGGAGGTCTAATATATCAAAGCTTGGAATGGAAATGTGCACAGAAGACTGACACACGATAGAGGATCATGAAAATAGCTTAAGCTTCAAAGAGGGTGTTGCGCAAAATAAGACCGACGACACAGAATTTATTCTAAAATTATGTTGCTTACCAAGAAAGGAAGGAGGGACAATTCACCAGCACATGGCTGGGCTGCTATCATATTTCAAGTTCTTTACACATTAAAATCACAGACTTTCTGGTAAAAAAGTAGAAACTTCCAGTTATAAGGTACATAAGTGCTAACTATGTAATGTACAACCTGATGCTAACACTGCTGTATGGTATATATGAAACTTGTTAAGAGGGTAAATCCTAAGAATTCTCACCACAAAGAGAAAAATGTTTTGTGTTCTTTTTGCTATTTCTTTTTATTGTACCCATATGAGATGATGGATGTTAACTAAACTTATCGTGGTAATCATTTCATAATATATGCAACTGAAACCGCTATGCTGTATACCTTAAATGCAAACAGTGATATATGTCAACTATATTGGAATAAAACTGAGGGGAAAAAAGAAATCACAGACTTGTTTTTATATGAGTACAACCTAAGATCCAATTTGAAAATTGAATTTTGTCAGCAGTGGAATGAAGCTTTTGTGACACACAGGTGATGGGGATATAACTTGTGATTGTTGGGGAAAGGAGATAAATCTTATGAAAAGCCCTCCTCAGAAGGCTATTTGTGAAGGGTATTGACAATTTAGACTTGAAGAGGCATGGACTTGTCTGGTAAACATTAAGGAATTCTCATTTTGCTGAGACCAAATAGTCTTCTAACTAACAGGAAGTTATGTAAGGTGAGGTTCTGTTTAATAAAGGAGAGTTGGCTTTTTTTTTTTCCCATCAGAAAACCGAATTGTGTGTTTAATATATTTTACAGGGCCAAGGAAGAATTTTAAACATGTAGAGTCATGATCACATTTGCTTTTCATAAATATTACCTTGATCACAATGCAGAAGATGAATTTGTGGGAGATGAGGCTAGAGACAGACAAATTAGTTAGGAGGCTATTGCAATATTCTTGGGGAGAGATAATTAGGAATTAAACTAAGAAGAGCTACTGGGAATAGAAAGCAGATAATGAGGTTATCTAATAAAAACCTGCAGAAAATATCAAACATAATGGAGAAAAATTAGATGCAGTCTGTTTAAAGTCAGAATAAGCTGTGGATACCTGCTATTATTGCTACTTTCAATATAGCACAGAGATTCTGGTTCATTTAATAATTTTAGAAAAAGCAAAAGATATATATAGAGACTGAAAGGATGAGACATTGTGTAATTATTTATAGATGATTCAATGACACATAAGCACACATGTGTGTATGCACACACAAGAAAATCCGCAAACTATTAAAACTAAAAATAGAGTCCATCCATATGATAGACACAAGATCACATTAAAATATTTGTGCCAAAGACCATATATCCACTGAGAAATTCTCCCTACACAGCTTTCTTCCTTTTTCCTCTTCACATCTAAGAGTGGTAAATCTCCCTGCCCCTTTGATGGAAAACCTATAACTATACTATACATATTAGCCACACTTAAGCAAAATTTCCCTTTTAAATTCTGCTAGGACCCTGACAAATATGCCTTCTCAAGATGATTAGTTTTACCCATTCTTCTTGCCTGTCATTGGCCCAACAAATATTTGTTAACATGTGACCCAATTTTGGACAACTAAATGGGACAAGAAATTTGCTAATTAGCTTCTAGGGGAAAGATCATCCACTCATTAAAATGAAGCACAGGAGATGGGAGTCAAGACGGCAGGCTAGGAAAGTGGGTTTTACCTCTAACCAGGACCACATTAAAATTACAACCAAACTATAAAACAATCAACTTGGAGAACAACCGGAAGTCTAGCTGACCATAACACATACATCTGAGCATATAAAGAAAAAGCCACGAGACTAGCAGAAGGCATGGAGTCCGGAAGCAGGCTGGTCCCGCACCTCGCCTGGCAGTTGAGCGCTGGGGGAAGAGTTCTACTACAGAGGCTCCGTGAAGGAACAAGGGGCCCTCACGCCACACAGGGGTCCCCAGTTCACAGTTCCAGTCCCGGGAAGAGTTCCCACCAAGTTTGACTGTAAATCCCAGATGTTCCCCTTAAAGGGCTTGAGTACTGACACAGTCACTCTCACACACTCACCCTGGGTTCCAACAGAGGGTCAGCAGTTCGGGAGGTGCAAGAGACATACGAGAAATGACTGAGTTGTATGGCACCGGGGTTAGGGCTGGAGTGACAACCACCGTTGTTCCTTTGTCCTCCTCCAGGGCAGTCTACAGATGGTCGCCATCTTGCCCGTGTTGAACCCACCCCTGCACAGCCAATTCTAAAACTGCATTGGCCCAGTGAGATTGGCCAGTCTCATCCTATGTCTCTGAGACTCCTCCCCACACTGCACACAAATCGCCCCTCCTCTTTTTAACAGGCAGCCTGCCCCACCCTGCACCTCTCCTGGGCGAGGCATTCCTTGCAGGCAATCATCCTCAGCTTGCTTGTCCCTTGTGCAGCCTGCACATTTTGGAGGAGACTTTTGGTGGTGGGCCACTAGTGCCTGCACAAGCTGCTGCGTCTCTTGGGCAGATTGTGGGGGTCTGTGAACCTGACGTAGATGGCAGTTGGCTGCGCTGTGATTTGTGACTTTTGTGGGAGCCCCCATGCTCAGCATTGACAATAATTCTGAATCTGCATGGGCCTGACAAGATCAGCTTATACCACCCTGAGTCTCCCTGAGACCCCACAAGTTACCCATGGTGGGCCGTTCCCAGGCTCTGACAGCAAACAACAGCCCTGGGCTTGTGCAGTCTATGCATCTGGGAGAGACTTTTGGTGGTGGGCCATAAGACCTGCCCTGAGCTACAGTATTTCTCCAACAGATCTTAGGTGCCTGTGGGCCTGAGGTGGGCAGCAGCTGGCCTTGCTGTGATCTGAGACTTTTACAAGAAGCCACAGATTGAGCACTGACATGAAATCTGAATTTGCATTGGCTGAGTTGAATCTTCATTGGCTGGGTTAAATCTGCTCACTTTACCATAATGACTCCCTGGGTTTCCCCAGCACCCAACTCAAATACCACTCAAAGGATCTTCCAGCTACGGAGTCTTATGGGCAGCTGGCAGGCAGCCTCAGGGCTTGAGGTACACTGGTCTTTTTGCTAAGCTACCTCAGGCCTGGCGCTAGGGATAACCAGACCTTGGCTCACAGCATGGTCTCTTCTATTTGCCTTAGATCCAGCACAGGCAGCATCCATTCATGGATTGCTTTGTAACTCCTACCAGGTAGCCTTTATCAGTCAAAGGCGTGGCTGACCATGATGTATATGGGAGCCCCTCCAAGAGGTCACAGAACCAACACACCCAGAGCCTAGCATCAGACCACAACAGAACACCACCCAAATAGCCCATAAGTGGCACACCTAAAGGTGGTCTTAATAGGTACATGAGACTGTTAGACCCCAAACAGCAACTCATACACTGTGGACATGGCCAATCCACATAGCCAGTCATCCCAAGAGTCAATCCCATTCACTGATGTGCTAACAGCAATCAAAGCTTAGCTACAACAGAACACACACAGTCCACAAGGGACACTTCCAGAGCACCCAGGACAGGTGATCAGGGAGACTGTGCCACTGGGCCAGGCAGGACACCTACTACATAAGGCCACCTGGCCAAGGCTGGGAAATGTAACAAATCTTTCTAATAGAAACAAACACAAAGAGGAAACTAAAATGTGAAAACAAACCCCCAAAATGCCACAAATGAAACAACAGAAGAAAACTCTAGGAAAAAAAAAAAAATGAAATGGAGGCAAGAAACCTATCAGAAACAGAGTTCAAAACACTGGTTATAGGGATGCTCAATGAACATAGGGGGTGAACAGATGCACTCAGTGAGATGGTAAGCATAAACTTCAACAGGAAGATGTAAGCATAAAAAAGGACATAGAAACCATAAAAAGAACCAGTCAAAAATGAAGAATACAACAACTGAAATGAAGAATACTCTAGAATGAATGATTAGAAAGTAGATTAGATGAGGCAGAGGATCGATTCAGTGAGTTGAAAGACAAGGTAGTAGAAAACACCTGTTTGCAACAGTAAAAAGAAAAAATAATTAAAAAAAAATAAGGAAAGTTTAAGAGACCTCTGGGACAATATCAAGTGTACAACATCCACATCACAGTGGTAAAGAAGGAGAAGACAGAGGACAAGGGATTGAGAACCTATTTGAAGAAGTAATGACAAAAAACTTCCCTAACCTGGCAAAGGAATTAGACATACAAGTTAGGAAGCACAAAGAGTCCCAAACAAGAGGAATTCAAAAAGACCCACACCAAGACACGTCAAAATTAAAATGCCAAGGCTAAAGACAAAGAGAGAATCTGAAAAGCAGCAAGAGAAAGGCAACTAGTTTCTTACAAGGGTACTCCCATAAAAACGTCAATGATTTCTCAAGAGAAACTCTGCAGGCCAGAAGGACTGGCAAGAAATATTCAAAATGATGAAAAGCAAGAACCTACAACTAAATATACTCTGCCCAGTAATTAAAATGGAAGGTGTGGAAAGAGCTTCTCAAATGGGAAAAAGCTTAAGAATTTATCACTGACAAGCAGTTTTGCAAGAAATGTTTATGTTTGTTAAAAAAATGGAGGAAAAAGAAACCCATAAACATAAATAATAAAATGGCAATAACTATGTACCTATCAACAATCACTGTAAATATAAATGGATTACATGCTCCAATCAAGAGACATAGGATAGCTGAATAAATAAGAAAAGAAGATCCATACATATGCTGTCACAAGAGACCCATGTTAGATTTAATGACACACTCAAACTGAAAGTAAAGGAATGGGAAAAGATATTTCACACAAATGGAAATAAAAGAAAAGCTAGAGTAGCAATACTTATATCAGACAAAATAGACTTTAAAACAAAGCCTATAATAAGAGCCAAAAAAGGACATTACATAATGATAAAGGGATCGATACAAGAAGGGACATAACCCTAGTAAATATACACACACCCATACAGGAGCACCTACAATATAAAGCAATTATTGACTGATATAAAGGGAGAGATTGACAGTAATACAATCTACATATTAGGCCACAAAACAAGTCTCAATAAATTTAGGAAGACTGAAATCATATCAACTGTCTCTTCCCACAACAACGGTTGAGACTAGATATCATCATCAACAACAACAACAAAACCTGGAAAATATATAAACATATGGAGGCTAAACAACAGGCTACTAAACAATGAATGGGTTAACAATGAGATCAAGGAAGAAATCAAAAGATACCTAGAGACAAATTAAAATGAAAATATATCCTGAGAAAAAAGAACAAGGTTGGAGGTATCACTTTGCCTAACTCCAAATTATACTATAAAGTGACAATAATCAAAACAGCATGGTATTGGCAGAATAACAGACACACAGACTAGTGGAACAGAATTGAGAGTCCAGAATAAACCCCCACTTATATGGGGGACTGAAATAGGGGTAAAAAGAGTCAAAGATAGGGATGGTGAACACACAATGCAATATAAACACAACATAATGTTGAATTGTACACTTGAAACTTATTGGATTTGGTTAATGTTATCCCAATAATTCTTAACTTAAAAAATGAAATTAATAAAAATTAAGAAGGACAGCTTCAAGAAAAAGAGCATGCCATATTATCATTCTGTTGAAAGGGCTAGTTGGGTAAGCTCTAAGAGGAGACTATACAATTTGAAGCAAAAGCAGTTGTTAAGCTTGAAAAATGAAAGAAGAGTTGGAGAATATGAATGCAGAACGTAAGAGAAACTAAATACATTTTAAGAGAGTTTTCCAGGGAAGCAGGGCATTAAAAGGAAGGAAGCAAAGTTGTTAGTCTTTTTTTTTTTTTTTTTTTTTTTTTAAATATAGGAGATCATTCAGAGTGAAATAAACCTGTGGATAGATGGTGGAAAATTAAAACTGCAAAAGAAAACCGATTGATCATGTGTGTGAACAATTTGCTAGCTGATTGATTATAATATAGTATACCCCATATATTTGAACATTATATCTATGGTTTGCAGTGATGTAGAAGCTGAATTTCTCTTCATGCCTTCTCTTCCTCTTTTTTTCTCTCCCACCCCCGACTTCATTTCTGGCTGCTGTTTGAATTGTTTGTGACTCTTAGTAAAGTAAGCAATGGAAAAAATTAGGAGTGCTGATCAGAGAGAACATTTGGGCAGATGATCCTACTTCTGACGACACTTCTGGCCAGCAGGCCTTTCATTAACACCTGAAATCTAGATGTTGCAGCAGGGAAAGGGCTTGGGGTTTGGAGACAAGCACATTAGAACAGGAATTTCCTTGGGGAGGATGCTCAGAGGAAGGTCTAGAAAATGTACTGTCAGAGGAAAAACAGTAACTACTTTTCTCACTTCTTTTCTTCCTTTTTTCCTTCCTCCCTTCCTCCCTTCCTCCCTCCCTCACTTCCTTCTTTTTTATTTAAATTACTGATGCCTTTATAATAGTTACAGACATTCAGAAAAGAATCTAGATTTCCTAATTTATTTTGCACTTCTTGGAATCTGTTTCCTTCCCACACTCTCCCCTGCTGTATTTCCTTTCTATTTAATACTGATGTGATATCCATCCTGCTTCCATTCCACTCTGCCTACTTTCCGTTTCAGCTTCAGTGATGAGTCTCTAAGCACTCAGGTTAATTTCCTCTTTATTTTAATCATTTCTGCTTTCTCCTCTTGATCTTTTTCGTCATTTCTAATTGATACCTCTACACTGCTGTGAGAAAATTAAGTCACCTTCATCCATTTCATAGGACCAAAATGTTTGTTGCTCAGTTAGCTATTCTCCATCTCATTTTCTTCCACAAGAGAGGCCCACTGAGATTAGTCAAAAGGAACAGCAAATGGGGGACCTATTTGTCAATGGTAGTTCAAATTTTAGCACACAGCAAATGCACAATTACTTCTCTTCCTAAGGGTCTGAGGGATTCCATAGAAGTGATTTTTTAAAGATAACAGGAACTTACTACTTCTCGAGCTCCAATATTCTAAAGAAATAACTTTTTCTTTTTAAATGGAATCTTTATGAAGACTGATTATTACATAAAGCATGTGCTAAATAACAGCCTCAATGTGT
This sequence comes from Eonycteris spelaea, assembly GCA_003508835.1. NCBI lineage: Eukaryota > Metazoa > Chordata > Mammalia > Chiroptera > Pteropodidae > Eonycteris > Eonycteris spelaea. The sequence continues at coordinate 289,252 of PUFA01000381.1, read as the reverse complement.
AATACAGCCAGAAAGGGGAGGCAGTGTAATGAGCACTCTGGCTATCTGACTTATTTTCTTAGCTCTGACAACCTCTTCAGGTGAAGCTATGTAACTTTGGGCAGTTAACTTCTCTGAGACTAAGTGGTTTCATCTAAAAAATGAGTTTTAACTCAGTGATGCATTTCTAAAGCCTCTTCGAGCTCTGATATTCTGTGATTCAATTTTGACTTTTTTTTGTTTAAATGGTTCATAGCTATTATGAAACTCAGTTATCTATAGAGTTAGGTATAGCGTTTATGGAATAAATCAAACTTTTGATAAAGGAATAAACGAATACCTGCTCCTCCATAGTATAAAACCAGCATGCTAACCTTTGTAAAATATTTGGTGTTTTTTCATCTTCTCATTCAGTGACAACTTGTATCTTTCTGTGATTTTTAGTCCACCTTTAATAGCTCTTTCTTCTATGTTCCAATTTGAAGTTTTTAACCTGCAGTGAGTTGGGAAGTCAAAAATCACTATGCTAAAAGTTTACATAAAATAAGTATCAATGAATTCTGGATAAGGAACTGACTTACTATTTTATGAGTACTATGCTTTTGTATCATTCATTTGGTACCACTTTTGCCAATTTATTTGTTCTTAAAGATATTTAAGATCAAAGAAGCCAGCACTAAATTCCAAAAATATTCAAAGATTCAAAAATATGTGTATTTATTAAAAACAAACAAACAAACAAAAAAACACATCATAGCCACAGAATGTCAACATCTGTCAACCAGAAAATAAATCCTAACCCTCTAGTGGTAAAGTGAGAAGAACATGGCTTAGGAATCAGGCAAGATTATGTTGAATCCAAAACAGGTTTACAAGGGGGTTATCCTGGGCAATTACTGAATGGCTCTGGGCTTTTAAAATCTCAGCTATCAAGTGGGGATGAGAGCACCTCATTTACTGCACATAAAAGGTTATATGAAATCATTAGTTTTTCCTCATTTTGTAATACTATCTTTCAAAGACATTTTGCTTACTTGACATTGTTTGCAGAAAGCAATGTAAAGCATTTTTGAGGGTCATAAAGAAATTTATGAAAATGAACATACTACCAACAAAGGGAAATCTACGTAACACAGAGTTGAAAGTGACAGGTTATCTAGCCAATGTGAATGGAATCAAACTATCAGAAAAATCTAAACAAGTTCATAAACCAATTGTTAGCTTAGCTATTAAGAAAGCAGTGCAGTATGGTGGGAGAAACTTGGATGTGGTGTCAGATATTTGGGGTTGAACCCCAGCCAGACAGCCTTTTAAAGCTGTGTGGTGTTGGATAAGTCACTTGATCTTTTTATGTCTTAGCTTCCTCTTTACACAATAGAAAATAGTAATATCTTGTATCTACTTCACCAGCATATTGTAAGGGTGGAATCAGATGAATAAGTCACAGGTGTTACAAATTGAAAATGTATGAAAATGTGACAAGTTGTTGTGGCCACAACTACAATCTGCCTCAATCAGCCAACGTATTTTCAGAATGCTTAGTAATTAATAGCAATTTTTTTTTGGTCTCAATTTTACAATACTCAATAATTTCCACAGAGTGTTCACATGTTTGTTTTTAAAATATTTGTGACTTCTCTGTAACATATGCCCAGTTCTATATTACATGTAGTGGATGGTTCAAACCAATATAGAATACAGGTTGTGTTTGTGGAATTTAAAACACAGATGGGGAAACAAAATAAACTTGAAACAGAAGAAAAATCAGTCCCACAGGTTGAATTTATGGTCTTTCTCCTCAATTCACACCAAGATGAGGCCTCTGATTTGGGTCAAAGATCACATGGAGCCTTAAATGATGCACAACTTGGTTTTCTAATAGGCATTTATTTTTTAAACAGGGAGCCAGGAAGAGTTTACAGTTTTCTTCCTCTTTATAATTCATTCTTTCATTCTCTGTGGACAATATAGTATGACCAGATATTATCAAACTTTCTCTTAGATATTACTCAACTTCTGGAAACTCAGGTTTCATCAGTTGAGGTAAAGAAGAAAGGAGGCACATGTGAATAGCTCAGGTCAGTCCTGCTCTTAGAGGTCAGTACATCATTGTAGTTATAAAAGCTCGGCTCTGGAACCAGAAAGGCCGGCTTTACTGACCATATGTGAAATCTTGATTAATTGCCTTAGTAGCTCTCAGCTGTGGCTTCCTAAATGAGGATGGGACACTTGTGAGTACAAGTCATGCGTTGCTTAATGACAGGGATACATTCTGAGAAATGCGTGATTAGGCAATTTCATTTTTGTGTGAACATCATAAAGAGTGTACTTACACAAACCTAGATGGTATAGTTTACTACACACCCAGGCTACATGATATAGCCTACTGATTCCAGTCTGTAACATGTTACTGTACAAAACAGGGTGAGATTAAATGAAGCATAAGAGAAAATGATACAATCAAGAGAGGTGGTAAACACAAGATGGATGAGGCATAACATGACACACGGTTTTATAGTAAATTTTTTTTAAAGAAAAAATACACTCTAAAATCATAATGAAAGTATGGTATACCTGACACATAAAACAGTAATGTAGGCATTTATTATCAAGTATTGTGTACTGTACATAATTATATGTGTTATACTTTTATATGATTGGCAGCGAAGTAGGTTTGTTTACACCAGCATCACCATAATCATGTGAATAATGCACTGTACTATGACAATGTCATTAGGCAATGGGAACTTTTCAGTTCCACTATAGTCTTAGGGGACCACTGTTGTATATGCAGTCTGCCATTGACTGCAAAGTCAACTGTATTAAATGAGATAATCCATGTAAGTCTCTTGACTGGCACACTGGTAAACATACAATAAATGACAGCTGTTAATGACAGCTACACTTTGGAGAAAATTACCCTCTCTTCCTTTTCTAACCATTACAGAGGCAAAATCTGGAGGGGATAAGCAGGACTTCAGTGAACTAATGAAAAAGGGGACATGAATTAGGTCAACTGAGTTGGTTCCTATTCTGGTCCTTAAGCTAAAAAAGCTTAGACTCTTAGAGACCCACACATTGTACAGTGCAGTTGCAATGAATAATTGTACAGATAGCATTATTTATTCTTGCCAGATTGTTTTTGGATATACCTCATAATACATTATTATTTTGCTTTAGTGTATATAGTAGATATTTTCAAGAAATTAAAAATGTATTTTTACCTCTAGTGGTTATTTTTTCACATCTTACATTTATTTCCTTGTTAATTTCATGTTGTTGTCTACATTGTTGAGTTTGTGGACCTTATTTAGAAACTCTGTTTCAATGTTCTTTTCTACTAATTCCATGGCTCTATCACTTAGGGGCTTTTTCTATTGATTGTTTTTCTGCTTTTGATTCACATATACTGCTTTTTTGCCTGCCTTGTAATTTTTTTTATTAGATAGCCCACATTTTGAATTTTTTATTTTGGGTGCTAGATTTTGTTGTGTTCCTTCAAATGGTATCTGAGTTCTGGCATATTGCTGCAATCATTTGGGTCATTCCTAGATTTGCTTTTGAGCTCCGTAGGGCAACTCTAGTTTAACCTTTCTTTCCAGGTTAATTCAGCCCCATAACTAAAGTGATGCCTTCCTGAGACTTCTTTCTGATGCCCTTTGTATTCTGGAGTCTTTTCTTGCTGGCTTGTCATCTCAGAACTCAGAGAATTGTTTAGCTGTCTTTTTGGTGTTTTTTTCCCAGTCTCAGGTAGTTTCCTCTCAGGAGTATGTCCAATAGTATTCAGAGACTCAAAGGGTCATCGCTGTTTGTCCTCCAGAGCTTGCTGCTTTCTATGCATCTCCCTCCTCTCCAGCACCCTGCGCCTCAAATTGAGCCTCCTTGGCCTCCCCAAACTCCAATCTATGTCTTCTCAAGTCAGAAGTACTACCGGGCTCTGTTTGGGGCCACCCCTTCCTGCACTGTGGCCTAGAAACCACCTCTAGACAGAAGGTTGGCAGTTGTTGGGCTCCCCTCATTGGCTTCCCTTCTCTCAAGGATCATAGTCCTATGTTGCCTCTTGTGCAATGTCTAAAAAAAAATCGTTTCATCTATTTCGTCTAGCTTCATAATTGTTTAAGTTAGGAGGGTCAATCCATTCCTTGTTATACTTGTATGGCTAGGAATAGACACTACAACTCTGCCTTTACTTTAATTGAATAGTCAATTAGCTGTTTTCTTCAGCACTTTGCACTTATTATTTTATGTACTTATTATAGTAGAGACATTTGCTGTCAGTGTATTTGTCATTTGTTTATAGATAATCTCTCTTTTTTTCTCAACAGTGAGAGGGCAAGGGAGTCCTTGTTATAGTCCATACAGGCAGGGAGAATGAGCATCCTTGTGCCTGAGAATGTCCTAGTGTCAGCGTTGAAAGTCCTGTATCTAGTGAAACCCCTCAGTTCCAGGAAAATTGAGATGATTGGTTATCCTGCAATCTAGGTCAGCACTTCAGGGCAAGAACAAGGTGGAGAAGGGTATAAAGTGGATCTAGAGGGAGGGGCAAACAGTAGGTATCCAACACACATGGTCTTGATAATGTTTTCATATCTATTTTCCTAATTGCCACTTATTTCTAATTTTTACTAATTCTGTCTTCAGTTATGCATAATCTGCCATTAGTTATTTCCTTTGAATTTTTTTTCATGGCCACATGTTTCTTTCATAAAATTTTATTTATTTATTTTTTAAACTGGCTGTGTTTTGTTTGCTTTCATGGTTCCATGTTATCTCAGATTGCGTTCCTCAAGAAGCAGACTCCAAAATGTAGGTGAGCAAGGTGGGCACTTTTTAAGTCATGCTTGGGGTCAACATCTGTGAAAGGGAGAGGGACAAAGCAGGGTTGAACAGAGCAAGAGGAAGTGCGTGGCAGTCACAATGAAGGCTTCAGCTGATTCATGAGAAGCTGGAAATGGGATAGCCTTGTATTAACTCCTGCTTTGGGCCAGGGTCAGGACTTTATATAATCTGCCTGATCAGTCTTTGGATGTGGAGTGCCCCCGGAAGGTGGTGTGACCTTGGATGAAGCTATTTTCTTTATGTGAGACAACCTGGGAAGAGGACTTACAGTTGAAGACTCTATCCCAGAAGCCCTCCCAATGGCTGGGAAATAAGTACTTTATTCCTGAAGAATCTGTGTCACACCTCTCAGTGACCACTACACATTATCTTAAATTTTCTTCTCTATCTTGCACATCTTCATTTGCTTTAAATGTACATAGTCAATATGCTTTATCTTATAGTTTAATTTTCTGAATTACTTGGGATTTAATTGTATGGTTTATTGAGTCTGTTGACTCTTGTTAGGCTAATAAAATTAGAAATTTGTTTTCCTGGTGTATTTTATAATTATGTATAAGGATTTTATTTTTGAGGGAATTTAATTATAGAAATTCTTTGTAGCTTATATGAAAGTTTTGTCTTTATAGAGAGGATTCATGTTTTCCTCTTCCTGTTTCTGTAGGTTTTCATAGGTTTTTATTTGATGTTAATTTTAACTTGGATATCCCTGTTTCATATGGTTAGTACATATTTAAAATGCAAATCTATATGAGGTTCAGATCCAGGATATCAAATTCTTGAGAAAGTCTTTGATATTGTTGTTGTTCTTATTCTTCCAACCAGTGGCCAACTGGAAGAAAATAATCTTCTTTATTAATTCCTTGTGGTGGACTTTTTCTAGTCTTTATGTTTTCTAGTTAATGTGAACATTATCTGTGGGTCCTAGCTTTACATCAGTTTCTCGCAAAGGCCATGGTCTCATCTCCCATTTTTGTGGAAAAATTAAATGGTAAGTTGAGGTAAACTTGTATATCAATAATTAATGCCAACTGCTATGACATGTGATACCAACATCTTTGTGGCTTAACAAAAGACATGGTAATTGTTTATGCACAATAAAGATTGGACACCTCCCTTGGGAGCTCTCCTCTAAACAGTGAGTTGGGGATCTAGATATTTTCCACCACATGATTTTTCCATTTTTCTTTTCTTCCAGATACATGGACAAAAGAGAGCTTAGTGTATATTTAGGGGCAATCACTCCTAACCACAGTCTGTGTTCAGAACTCAAGTCATGTGGTTAGCTTAACTATAAGGGAGGATGGGAAATATAGAGGAACACATGAATATCTATGTTCACTAATAGTCTGTCATATCTTGATAGTAAATCTCCATAGAGTAATTTCAGGGTTACTCACTGGCTGAATGCTCTGGTTTCCAGTTCCCTTTTCTTTTGTTCTTGTGAGCTTTGTTATTAGCTTATATTCCTAGGTGTTTTGTTCTTAGAAAGCTTTCAGGTTGTCTAGTACACCTTATTGCAAAGTCCAAATTTGCTAATCTAAATTTAGCTGTCTACACAGGATATCATCTAAAGAATAATAGGAAAATTTCAGAATCTAACACAGTACCTGATATATAAGAGGTGATCAGTAAATGCTGGATAAATTGGAAAATAATAAACCTAGAGCTCTGCAGAAATCTCTATAAAGAAAAAAATCTGTGAGTTGCAAAGCCCTATAAAGAAGTGCTCCTGAGTTGAGATAGCAATACCTTATGTGTTATTGCAAATACAGACATCCCCTCCCTCATTCTATGAAAGGTGGGCCTTGCTCCAAGAATGTCCTCAGTATTAGAGAGATCTTACCTTTTTCTAATGTTCATAGTTTCACAACATTATCATTATGAGGGGGCTTTGTCTTATGCATCTTGTCTAGCATCATAGAATATGGTTTTAGTACTCAAGTGTTTCAATTCTCCTTCTAGACTTCCCCTTTATTTAAAGGTTAAAGCACATGGAGCTTGGTGCTCTAGGTCCAGATTGAAAGGAGCTAGGATTCTCTTCTCATTTGCCAATATCTTTTCCAGCAGGCAAATGTATTTTTTCCTTTTAGTCCACCCCAACATTTTATTGCATCTAGAGATTTATACAAGGTGCAAGTTTAGAGGTCTGTAAGGGCTAGCCATGGAGGTCCAGTTTGCACCCCTGCATTACTGATGCATTTGCAGACTTGTATAGTCAGTATTTATGTTTCCTGGAGAACCAGGTTGGATAACAGCAGTTGGAGAACACTTTTGTCTTTTATTTTGGTTTCACTTCCTGGTTCATGACAGATGAGAACATATTCCCTTTGCTGTTGGCAGTGTCGTTAACCATGTTCAACTGTGTTTTCCCTGTAATTTACTTCTTCTGTTCCTCTTGAAGTAAATGTCACTCATGATTACTTGTAGCTCACATTGGTCTAAAGTGTACCAAATGCAAGCCTGAGGCCTGAATTGTTGACCAATCTTAGGTTATTATAGCAGGAGATCAAGGGGACCATGACAAAGAACTAGGGGCAAAACTTGAGAATAACCTTGGACAAGTCCATTAACCTGTTTTGGCCTCAGCTTCTTTATCGGTACAATACACATACTACTCTATAATCATCCCTTCGTCTGTGACATTCTAAGATTCTAGTTTAGTGAAGTTTCTATTAATGGTTAGTTTGTGAGCTTAGAGGTTTTCCTTACATATATATTTAATTATTGGCCTAGGCCATTAATTCTCATTTCATGTGTCTGTCTATATATTGGATTTTAAAATGTGGATGAATCATTATGACTATAAAATCCAATTTCAGAAAGATGGTATTGCATTAAGGAAAACAATCTGACTTCCAAAGTGATCCAAATATTTTCTTGAAATCCTCAAGATGAGGAGATTCTCTGAATAGTTCACATAGATATTTCATAATATCCCCTGTCCTCTCAATTCATTATCTTCATGAAACTCTGAAACTCTCTCCACCCCCAAAATGCAAAAGACCCTATAATTTCTTGCCTCCTTCTTCCTCCCAACATTTCCTCTTACTATTTCCTATATTACATGAGTTCTTCCTGGCTTTCTCAGCCTCCTGGGAAGTGTAGTTTATCTTCTGTTCTCAGTATTTTCTTATCCCTGCCCATGTCCTCTGTCCCCATCCAGTGAATCTTCACCTTATTACCAAATTCATCTCTAAACTGATGACTTCTGCAAATGACTATGAAATGGCAGGAATAATTCGAGGAAATTATGGTGAGAAACATGAATAATGTAGTGTAGGTGAGATATAGAAGATACAGAATAAACTTCCGAGTAACAACCTCTTCTCTTCTCTCATTTTCAGTCCATTCAAATTCAGGGTGTCACACATCTTTGGAATATTAAGCTGGGCAAACTGCTCATTAACCATGATTTCTCCCTCCAAATACTAGAAAACTGTGAGAACTTTGTGAGCTAATTCCAAAATAATAGAATATTTAAGTGCTTACTGTAGGCAGTCATTGCCCTAAAGAGCTCAATATCAGACAAGTTATTTATGAAGTAGAGAACTCTAAACAAGTAATCTAATATTTCCTTTCATTTATTTAAATTCCAACTTTCCTGAGAGGATCTGAGTTAGTCATTCTCTGATTGAGTTTATCCCTATCCAGCTTGGGTGTTCACTAATGGGTGTATTTCAATGAATTATCTGTACTGGTCTTCTAACTGTTTAACCCTTATACACAAGCCATCCAGTATCATTTAGGGACCATTTGGTTCCTAGCATTAAATAATGAAGGCTGTTTCTACATGCAAAATATTTCAAGGGATGCAGCTGACTGCATTATTATGGTGGCTAATGACATCAGTCCTGGGATCTCTGTAGTTAATCTGGCCACCTCTTAATATTTTTAAATTATGAATTATGACCAGAAGATAGCTGTTATAGTATTAGTTTTATGTCTGTATTCAAGCAAAAAGAAGGGAAGGGGAAAAGGTGATATCAGGAATTTTGTACTCGTTAGGAAAACAAACAAAAGCTTTCCCCGAACACTGCCCTACCTCCACCTGAGCAGACTTGTCACTAAACAGAAATGCATCCTGTGGCCATTTCTGACTATAATGGAGGCTGCAAAGGATGAGGAGAGGATTGATTCAGGGGCCATTGTGTGAGGCTGTGAATACTGCTTCTCTGAATTAATTAGGGTGCTTTTCTCAAATAAAATGTGGTAAAGGCTCTGAAGAAGCCATTCCCCACTGGATCTGCTATACCTATCGAGGAAGTAGAGAATTATTTTTGAAAGAAGTTTACTTAAAAGGAAAAAGGATATTAAGTTTTTGTAGAGATTTGCTAGTAAGTGTTGATCAAATAGTCTCTTTAATCTATGAGAGCAGGAAGGAGAAAGAAGAAAGGGATAAGAAAGCAGGAGTAGCTGCGGAGAAGGTAATGGAACTGAGACACTTTTCATGGTGGGCCTAGAGTTCAAATGTATATTTCTCTGTAAAATTAATCATGTATGCTACTTTGCATTTTATTTCTGTGGAATTATTCATCCATTCTACCTTGATGCTTCTAGGTATTATGTTCTAATGAGTTCCTCAGCACCAACATCACTGCGAGATTTACACAGTAACTACTGGTATGTCCCTTTTCTTCGGTTTTGTAAAGATAAGTGAAGGACTGAATATGTAATTCTCTGAGAACTCAGAGGGCACAGTGGTGAGACAGAAAGAATGAAACAACATGGTCCTCATTTGGATGTGGAAAGTTTTTTTTTTCTCTTGGAGGAAATAGATATTCTGGAATGCCGAACAACTAGATAGAGGTGTATTCAGAAACACTTGGACACTGAACCTGCTTTTACATCTCAGTTGTAGATATGGCTTCATTACCTTCAAGTTTGTTTGAAGAACTGCAAGAGCCCAATGTTAAAAGCATTCCTTTAAATTGTAGTGAATAAATTTAGTGTAATTTCTTCTAGATGGAGATGTAAGCCTATGAAAGACACTGGTGCAGTAAGAATAGAGAGCTCTTCACATCTGGAAAGACCCTACTTAGTTTGGACAATGTCACTACAGACTTTGTGCTCCCACTGGGCACTCTAAAGTTAGAGAAGCTCTATTGAAATATGCTGTTTTTGTTCTAGCTCAGTGTGTCATTTCACTTCCATTAACATATTTTACCTGTGAGGAATTCAATAGGGAAGTAAATCTAACCTTGGGATAGATCCATGTGTGTGGTTCTTTCCCACTTGCTAGCCTCTAGGAATGCAGGTTTCACAAGTGAGATCAATGACATAGAAAACTGTAGTTCTGTCCTCTCTTCTCAGTGGTAGATTTTCCAGTCACACTATGAGGATTGTTAGGGGAAGGACCACACTGTTAAAGAAACAAGTTGTACCAATGGATGAATGCCAGAAAGTATCTCGTTGACCAAAACGATCTATTATGCCAGCCTCAGTGAGTACATGAAATGAGTACCAAAGAAAGACAGAAAGTGAGAAAATTTGGAAGGCACTGGCTATAGCACTGATCGCATATTTATTTATAATCACCACCAAAATCTCAATAAGAAATTATGTTTCTGTTTACCATGTTGAAGTGTTAAAATAAATTTATTTAGGAGACATTAAAACGACAATGTGTCTACAAAGATATAGTCCTAAACCCCAAAAGGTAGGCTTGTATAGACAAGCTGCAGAAGTGATTTCTGGGATTAGAGGATGCAGTATGGGTGGGTGATATATGGAGAGAATGTTTACTGAGTCACAGCAAAGTGACTCTGTCCTTCCAGTGTGGTTTTCTACAGCTAATAAAGAAGCAGCCTATCTCTATTAATGGCTTTAGCACCCACTTCCCAGCTGTGAATCTAGAGCAGAAAAACTGAAAAGAATCTATGTGGGCTCTAACCAAGGAATGCCAAAAGCCTGTGGGACTAACACAAGATCAGGGGCCTAACCAAGCAGAAAGCAACAATCTTTATTATAAAGCAAGGAGCAACTGCAAATTGAAAGGCATAAGCTATATCAACCAGTTATAGATACAGAGGAAAAGAAGCCACACAGAAGGATACCATGTGGAAAATGTTCTGTGAGCTTCTTAAGGAAACACAGAGCAGAGAGCATGGTGCAGAACTAACATCCCACAGGCTAATTCTTGCTGTCAGGAAACGCCGTGATTTGCAGTAATTGTCAAAGACATGAGAGTCACTGGAGTTCATCCACACCCTACACTTAAAATACAGCTACAGCTATTCTAGTAGCTTCACTGACAGCCAATACGGTGGTGACTGCTGCCATGCTCTGAGTCTACTGCACTGGAAGGAAAGCTCTGCCACTCAGCCACTGGGGTCTGAAGCTTTGCCTTTTAGTATGGCAGCTTATAAGATGTGCTTTGCTACTTCTGCAACAGAATATGCTCAAGCACAGGCAAGCATAAGGTATCTGGTAAGGTATCATAAAGTATCATAAGGTATTTACTTCCCTATTGAAAGAACAGCCTTTAACTACCTGATAATTTTTCATGTGGCCAGGTTATTTGGCTACAGCTAAACTTTTTATATCAGTGCCAAGAACAAAACAAAAACTCTAGACATAAGACTAGTGAATAGCTGTATTTTCCTACAGGAACAATAACTGTTATGAACTGAATGTTTGTGTCCCTCCAAAATCCAAACATTGGAACCCTTGTGAAATGAGGAGGTGAGGCCTTCTGGAGGTAATTAGGACTTGATGATGTTATGAAGGTGGAGCCCTTAGAGTGAAATTAGTGCCCTTACAAGAGTCACCAGACAGCGTGCTTCCCCTCTCTGCTCTCCACATTGTAAGCTTACAAGGAAAAATCAGCAGTCTGAAACCTGAAAGAGGGGTCTCACCAGAACCAAACCATGCTGGCACCCTAATCTTGGACTTATGACCTCAAGAACTGTGAGACATACCTTTCTGTTGTTTATAAGCTGTAGCTGGCATTCTTGTTATAGTAGTCTGAATGGACGAAGACTATATCTGAAAACTAACAGCCCCAAACATAACTGTGCATTTATAAAGCCACATATTTGGTGTCACGGAGAGAAAAAAACTCCACACATTTGATGTCAAAGTGTTGTGAGTAAAAACAATCCAACTGTCTACCTAGGAATGCTTTTTTGTTTTCAGCTTTATGGGACATATCATCTTCCTGGTTGAGGTTCTATAGGTATTAAGTAGGCAGAAAAGAAGCCATGCCCCTTGTACCAAAAGGTGTTGTTCTTCTGGTATTTCCAGTGTTCTAGCAATAGCAGCCTGTGGTATGAGGTGGGTATTTTACTCTTTCATGCCCTCTCTCTGTTACATAAGGGGGGACCAAGATTTTGCGGAGCCTGGAAAACATATAATTTGATGAGGCCTTTTTAGAAAATAGAAAACAAATATATTTGCACAATATGAACGCATTGCTAAGGCTTTTTCCAGATCTTAGGAAGAGGCCTGTGAAGAAGTTTAAACTCTAACAGCTTCATTGTGTAGACAACCTCAATTTCTCTTGGATAATTTTGATCTTCTGAAGTGATAAGCAAAGATGACATGACACGGTTAATAACTTGAGAATCCCCCAGAGTACTGGGAGGGAGAGGTCAAAGGGAAGGGCACAGGAAGCCCCTTGGGAAGGCAATACCCTGGCATCTAGCAGGCAATTTGATAAATGTGCATTCACCAAATAAATGAGTATAGACGATTTCCTTGGCAGGTCTTAGAGGCAGAGTCATTAGATCTAATGAGCAATGAACTAATTCTGCGCTGGTAAATCACACAGATTTTAAATAAAAATTTTTTTTAAAACTTCACATTTCTCTATTTTAAATATGAGTGTAGGACTTTGACTCTTTGAATATTCTCTATATCCAGGCTGCCAGATTGGTTGTCCTTGCCACTCTAGGACAATTGAGTTAATGACAAGAAATATGCAAATCCATATCACACATATGATCAGACATTCATAAGGATGTGGTGAGCTATGAAGTGCATCCGTCCAAGGAAAAATGCACGCCAAGAAAAAGTGATTATATCCAAGCTTTAAGATACTGTGGTGTCCAATTTATGTATAATATATTTTCAAGGCAAAAGTCCAGGATGTGTATGTGTAAAAAAAGAGGAAGAGAAGCAACATTTGAAACTCAACAAGCTCTGGATCATTTGTATCAAAATGATTTCCAGTCACTCCTCCTGAGCAGCCTTTCTGCCATATGGCATCAGTCCAATGCAGTCAGGTTCCTGACAGTTTTCTTCATCAATCCAGGAAATATATAGTGGGCCATCGGCACCATCTGTGACCCAGGTGCCAGTCATTGGGAGGCAGCTAGGAGCTCAAGAAAGTGTGTTGGAATGTCATTTGGAATAAAACCTGAAACCTGCTCTGAGAAAGAGACTAGAAGCATACTGAGCACGAGAAAGAGGACTCCATAAAAAGAGCACAGAGAAAGCAAAGATGGACGTTAAAACTGACAAATCAGAAGACATTCTTCTATCGCCTCTCAGCCAAATTGATATGATTTTAGTTCATGGGGGTCATAAAAAAATATAGTATTTCCCAGCCATTTTGGATCAGTTGATATCACACTCTTTATGTATATAAATATCTCCTTGTAATAATATTTGCATATCCCTCTTTTTAGAGTGGGAACATATGGGAAGAAATCCCTGTTACAGGGCATCTCAATCCTGACCTTATCTCAGGTTGTAATAAAAAATCTTTACTGTGGTTATCCTCCTGAAATAATTATGACCTTTATTTAGAGGATGATTAAAGTGAAACCTTTACATATTTGGTGTAAAAACACCAGCAGCCTTGGTCTCTAGTCGTGATGCCATTTCATCTGCCACAAAATGACACTGCCTTACTTCTCAGTTAGAAATGCTTAATACAGACCATTGAGAAGTTTCCAGGCAAGGTGGACCCGTGATAGAATTGTGCTCTGTTGTATAGAAGGGTCATGGTTTTTTTTTAATTTCTATCTTTGTGTACCGTTCAAATATCTATGCAACTGAAGTAGTCATAGGAGCCAGCGGTACTCATCATATCTTCAACAATGGAAAAAGACAAGAGTGTATGATTGGTAAAATTGCCCATTAATAGCATCTCACTTTTTTTTTTTTAAGTCCTGTTCCTGCATTTAGTGGGGCTTCTACTTTCCCTATTCCTGGGGCCTGCCTCTCCCCTCCACACGAGTTGCTTATCTGTTGGTTTATTTCAAGGAAACCTTACTTGGGGCTTGGGAGTGTTCATAAGGACCTAGGCTGTGTTTCTCCAACTTAAGTAATGTGTATCCCCTTTCAAAGAATAAGAAAATACTCATGGATATTGAGTATCAACTTAAATGTTACTTAAATATTTATGAACATGAAGCTAGGTATAAACTCTATCTGCTTATAGCTATTACACAAGAATACGACCAAGACAAGTTTACATATTAAATATGAAAGAAACTGTAAAACCAATAAAAGTCAAATTAACAACATTAATTTAATGTGACAGATAAAATTGTTTTGCTAAAATTGAATAGACTCTCACGATGTGACTATTTTCCTCAGTGCTATGGCTCAAGTCCTCTTGAGCTTGGCATGCACGTAACTATATAAACTCTGTGACAGTGACTATACAGGTGTAGAGTGGAGGATGCAGGCCAACTGTCATTTTGACACCAGGACATGCCAGCATGTGGGAAGTCAGATAGGCTTGCCAGCATATTAAATGGACCCGAAAGATTCTGTTATACTTAAAGGCCTTCTTTTTTAATTCTTAAAAATAATCCTGGAATTAAAAAGAACTACATTCAAAGCAACAACTCTATCAGTGGTTACTTATAACAGGTATAAGTATTCCCCCTATTTCCCATACTATTACTACTACTATTAAAGAAAAAATTATTTTTGAGAATTTACTCCTTCTAGTTCATGTTCCTTTTTTACATAAAAAGTTCTACATGTATTTAATTATTAAAACAGAATGTAACAAACACCAAAGCTAAGACTGGTTATTAACATCTGCATTTATTGCAACTCTGTACTAAATCTTGCTCACTGCATTATTTATTCAAGCCTTTTTTTTTCAAACCTCAGCAATATTTTCTACCAGTCTTTCTAAGATATTTGCAAAAAGAAGGACACATTTTAGTTTATTTCCACATATTGCTTTTCATGTATTATTTCAGTAATTTTACTATATCAAGAACAGGTATTTGCTCAATGGTACATAGATTTTCATTTTTTTTTTCTATCAAGTAGAAAAACAAAATCAATTTTCAAACACTTATCGTGAAGTGTTAAAAATTTTCAACTTTGAAATATTATAGAAATTAAAAAAAAAAACAGTCAAGAGAGGTCACATGAAACCTTCATTCAGGTTCCCTCAAAGGTAATATCTTATTTACACAACTTTAACATAACATCAATTATAAAAACCAGGACACCGGCAGCAGTACAATCTACAGGCTTTATTCATTATTAAGTATAGCAAAACTGTTTAAGTATTGGCTTGGGTATTAAATGGCCTCAACAATTAATGAAAGTGTGTATCATGATCTAGCTGCTTAGTCTGTGAATATTTTGCTGCCTGTATCATAATGCCTTCATAGTATACATAATAGTCAACTGAGAGAAAGCCTGTCTAGGAGAAGGTTTTTTGCTTATAATAATAGATATAAATCATGTTTCAAGTAATTTTATTGATAATTTTTTTAGGCTAACATTTTGTGTAATCTGATTGGATCACATTTTTAAAAATTTGATGTCACTCACAGTTCTTCTAGAATTAGGAAATGTGTCAGTCCTCTCTTTTATTGTTTCCATACATTAGTGCATGCACTAATGCACTAATGTATTCTCTTCAACCTAGTTTCTTTTTTACAGTCACTTTTGTTTTCAGTATTTAATTAAAACTAGATATTTAGGCAGTGAATCCACTTAACTAGGCACATGTAAGCTACATAAATTGCTTAGTATAAAAGAACAAGTAAGAGTCCTATTTTTCTCATCCCACTTTTATGTTGAGGAACTCTCTTCACTTAAGATAACCTCATATATTTCATGTGACACCTGACCTATGACCTTCTTCTGAATAGATTTTAAAAATACAGGACTTGAAATTTAAAAACCCAATGGACCATCTTCTGTTCCTATTAAAAGTTATCAATTCCACTTACACTGACCCACAAGAAACAAAGCCCTCAGGGTTTCTCCTTTTTTTTTTTTCTAGTCTTATTACCTTGTACTTGTAAGCCCACAGTACCAAACTATTGTAAACTCATCACATTCATCTTATTATTTCACAGCTATTCTTTTTTGTAAATGTTTTTCCATTCATCAGGAGTACTCTTTCCTCCTTTGCTAGTCTGGAGAATTCCTACTCTTTCTTTGAAAGCCCAGCTCAGACGGCCCTTCTTCCAGAAAGCTTTCCCCTTTCCTTTCTCTGCATGATGTGTCTGCTTCATGTGAATTCCCTAGTGTACTGATCTCACCAGGCTATAATTGGTTTCATTACATCTCTACTCAGTAAAGAGTAGAGCTATGTCTTATTCTTCTCCTTCAATAATTAATATCTTGGATCAAATTGATTTTAGACTTGATCTTTTCAACAAAAGTGATGGCTTGCCTTTATAGAATCCTGATCATTTAAACCACAAGGAACCCACCAGAAAAAGTACAATGATGATGTAGATCAGAGTATTTGACATTACAATTTTTACCAATGAGAACAATCAAAACTGATGTAATTAGAGAAAAGAATTAACCTACAAAAGAAATAATTTTGGGCATGATGGGTATAGTTATGTTACTATTATGAAGACTCTGAGGAAAATAAACATTTTTCCATAACATTCAGGGTTATTGTCTCCATCGTGAGTTAATTGTCCTGTTATTTTCTTACTCATAAGGGTGCAATGAATACCTCTCAGGCATTTTTTGACTCTGCCTCCACAACCCCCCCTTGCCACAGACCCTAAGCTATCTATACTGCAGCCTCCAGGACTATAAAATGGGTAAGTACTCACTTAACATCATCAATAGGTTCTTAAAAACTGAAATGTTAAGTGAAATGACATAATAAAACCAGTTTTACCATAGACTAATTGATATAAATAAGAGTAAGTTCCTATGGTAAAATTTGTGGTCACAAAAAGATCATCAAACTTTACGTAAAGACCTAAAATATTTCTAATATTAAACAATGAAATACATTTAAGAAAGATTAACAAAAACAAATAATTATTTTCTAGCCTGCCTATTCTAGTTCAGAGTCTATGCTGGCAGCTCAGGGTGCAAGGTAGAAACCTACTCTGGACCAGATATCATCCGTTATAGGACGCAAACACACACACCCACACGCACTCACACTGTGACAAGTTAGACATACCAGTTTACCTCACATGCGCATCTTTGGGAAACCCAAGTACTTGGAGAAAACCTACTCATTCATGGAGACAACATGCCAACTCCACACAGGTTGGGACCTTGGCCAGGAATCTTTTTTTTTTTTTTTCCTCTCATCAACATTATAATAAAACAATGTTGAATGAAAAACATTATTTGAGGATGTTCTGAATAGTATATGTGGGAAGATGAAGAAGGTGTCTCAAATTAGATTTTAAAACCAGGCTTTATGCTTCCTCCTCTTCAGGGAAAGGAACCACAAGGCACAGGTTTCTCATTTTCCCTCAGGGGGATTCCAAACTCTGGCTAAGGCAAAGGGAGAGAAGCTTCTTCAGGCTCTCCTTTTCTTCTCTTTTGTGGTTTGCTTCATGAAGGAACTATTACTGGCCTACAGCTAAAATTTCCCGATTGCATATGCCTGAGTATTTTATATCCATTTGTTATAACCCTCAAATGCCAAATCATCTGCTAAGTTTTATGGTTAATTGTCACATTTTCATTTTGATTTATGAGGTGTTTATCTCTGCTGCCCATAGGAGAGATACTATCTCTCTATGTAGTTAAGGCGGTAGGGAGTTTGGGCAAGAAAGGAAGGCATACCTTAGTTTACTAGATACTTGGGGAGTTATGGCAGATGAAGTCTCGATTTGTTTGTCCTCAGATAATCTGGCCCAGACTTGGAGGAAAAAAATAGAAGAAGATAAAACAGGGAAGACAGAATGTTTTCTTCTTAAGAGCTGGTTGTTGAACATTTGCTAGCTTACACTGGGAATAGATTGAGTCTAAGAACAAGTACCTCTCTTATGCTATTGTACCTATTACCTATACTATCCCTTACTACCAGCAAAACAGGTTGTGGCTTTACTACATTTAGTATTAGCATTAGGCGGTTAACCTCCTGGCAGGGAAAAACAGCTTACTCAAAAAAGGTGTTTTGATCAGGGTTTAGGGCCTGGAGAATAGAAACTAAAAGGCACAATGCAAGTAACAGTGGAGAGGCTTACTATTTTAGTCTGAGATAGAAAGGGAAGGAATCCATGATCAGAATTTGGAGACAGAGCAGCTGTATAAAGTGAAGCACTTAAAAGGAGCTGTGACCTTTGGAGGAGGGATGCGATCGGCTAAGGGAACCCCTGAGAGGAGTCAGCATGTTACTACGATGTCAGTCTTCTCCCTTTTACAACCTGCTCATTCTCCACATTGCCCAAACCCAATTGTTAAATCAGAGGGCAATGCAGCCTACTGCTGAAGTTGCTGCGGGTCAGACTCATAGGGCAAAAAGCAAGTGGAGTGACTTTGGAGATGTAAATAAAGATTTCCACAGTAAAATCTGTGGATGTTGGTTTTATGTATTTCTTTCTGGTGTGTTGTTGTGTGTGTGTGTGTGTGTGTGTTGTGTGCGTGTGTGTCCGTCTGCACGTGCTTGCATGCTTACAACATGCAAGATGCTAGGCCGTGGAGAACTTTTGTTAATATTACAGAGAATGAACCAGCAATAAGCTGTAGGTTGCCCCATCAAGGCCCTAACCAATGATAGGGCTGCTCTGCGTCAGGATCTCATGTCACTATTTTTCTGTTTCTTGTGATTCATCAGGATAATTGGCTATAATAACTAGGCAAAAAGAACACTAGATATTGATGTTTTCTTCTTCAAGGAACCATCTGTAGCAAGTGCTTGATGAGAATTGGTGCACTTTTCTGAGTGAGCTTTTCCATACCTATTGTCTACTCCACAGAGGCCTCTGCCCAGTGGTGTGCTGGAGCTAGTTTGTACTGACTCACAAGAGCCAATTGCATATCTCTTCCCCACTTTAGTTCAGGGACATCATGTTAGTGGCTCGAAGTTGGCCACAGAGTGAGAATTTACACCACAGAAATCAGAAAATTCAATAAATCATTTTATCTGCCTCTCTCCTAGAGTGTGTTGTTAAACCTTGATCAGCACACCACTGCCTCTGCATATGGAATTTCTGAAAAATTACTGAGGAGAATTCTAGGAAACAAAAATTTCTACTGGTCTCAGATGTGAGGGTCTACCCTCCTTGTTTTATCATTCTTCTCTCAAAATTTGATTTCCAGTTTTCCTAAAAATTCTCACTTTTTAATTTTTCCTCCCTCTACCACAGAAATAACAGCCTACAAAGGTGTCAGGGAATTTAATTTTCAGGTCAGCTTGTAATCAGTTTACATATGCTTTTTTTTTTTTTTTGGTATCATTTTTAGCTTAGTTACATCTTCGCAACTGCCTACCTATGTCAAGTTACTCATGTCAATCAGGATGGGATGTTTTTGTTATTGCTATATTAATCTTTCCATTCAATCAAAGTGAGGGTCTGTGATGTATAGGACAGTGCTGGATATGAGGGCATTGAGAGAAGTGAGGTGCAATAGATAATCTGAGGAGTTTAGGAAGATATTAGTATTTATGGCCTTTCTTCTGGATAATTATATTTATAAGTAGGGAGCTATCTCTCCACAGTGCCATTGATGTTCAGAGCATATTTAGATGTGATCAATGATGGAAGGCATTAGAGTTGAGCCTTGACTCAGAGAGCTTATTAACAATGATCAAACCCAAAATTTATTTGCTCTGTTAGCCCTTCCAGGCCCATTTTCCTTTTCTTCCTGCACTGCTCTGAGCGCCGGAAAACAGACCTCTGTGGATTGTATATGGAGGCTCCTTTGCCTTTTGCTTTCCTACTGGGTTTACTCATTGAGAGGCACCAACAGAAGATGAGAGGAAGAAGAGATAAATCAGTTTAGCAATGACCATTTTTCTGCCAATAACTATGGCTCTTTCTAATTCCCATAATACCCTCCCTCTTGCACCATCCCTTTCTTCTCATTAGAAGTGGTATAAAAGCACCATTCTGTTAGAAGTGTGACAGCCTCTGAGTGCATCACCAAAACCCAGTTGGTTCCCTTAACTATGCTCACCCTCTTGTGTGTATGTATGTATGTATATATAAATCCTTTATTTAACACTTTAATCATCTCATTGATTGGATCATCTATCTCCTGAAAGGACTCTGACTAATATACTGATGTAATGATATTTTAAATACTGATTTTTAATGAAGAGAAAATGGGGAAAGATTTGTTTTCATTACTGTTAGACTTTATGCACATTCAGCCCCCAAACAAATTTGTAGCACTTCACTGGCTCCCACATTTCCTTGGAGAGGGAGTGTCTCAGTCTTCCAAGGAGTAATGCTACTCCTTTTGACCTCACCTAGTTTGCTGATTTCTCATTTTCCACTTTTTTTCATCGCAAAAGACACTTGACTCATGACCTCCTTTGTCTTTCTATTGTGCCCCAACCTCCTGTCTATCCTCTTCTCTGTTGCCCTTACATAAAACAATTATTCCTCAACCCTATTAAGTATAGCAATTTCTTCCAGTCCGGGAGTATTTCTGCAACTGAAAATAATCATGTGAGTTACTAGATTTATTAATTGGAAAAAATCACTATTGCTGTAAATGTCTCTAGTATTTCAAGAATATAGAAAGGCTACCAGCATATCTGGCAGAGAATCGTCTATTACCAATCCAAATACTAGCACTTTCACATATATTATGCTTAAAAATTTTAAACTAATGTATTCATTCCAGAAACAGTGAACAAAAGATATCCAGCTAGGAGATCTATTTCATACCAATATTTAAGATGTTTTCAATATTCACAATTTCACACTCACTAAATCTCCCATGACTTTCTGCTCTCAGGAAATCTATCAATTACAAACCAAAACAACCTCTAAAAGGGCCTGTAAATGCAAGACACATAGGCAGGAGGAAGTCCAAAGCTCACCAGAGATTGTAATTAACAAAATCTCCTAAATTCATGCAAATGAATAAACTGTGTCACCATCTTGAAAAATCCATATCTATTATTACTCCAAAGAGAGTCAATCAGTATCTAATTTTTAGAACTTAGCCTCCAGAGGAAAGTATTCTATAAAGTGATGAACATGAATAGAAAATTCACCCTAAAAAAGTGTAAAAAACAAATAAACATATTAAAAACACTATCTTACCAATAAAATTATTGAAAATAAAACAATGGATTTTTTGTCTTTTAAATTGGAAAGTATTTTTAAAAATAATAATGAATGTTATGGGAAAATAGTATTTATTGTGGTTAAAGCATGATTTTGAAGTTATATTGTCTTTTGAGTTCCTACTTCACTTCTAACTGAGTAACTTTGGACATTTGACTTAATCTGTTTGTGCCACAATTTTTAAATCTGTAAAATGAGTATAATGATAGTCTACCTTACAGAGTTATTTGAAAGATTTGAAAATATGACATCTTAAACAGAACAGGACCTGCACACAGTAAGTGGTTATTATCAGCAATTATTATAGCTATGATAAATAATGACCTATGCTGACATGTGCAGTGAATTGGATATTGAACAAACACTTCTTTATACTATAATGAGAGTGCAAATTGGCATAAAATTTCCAAAGTGAAGTTTACCTGCATTTATATAGAGCTTTAAAAAGTTAGTTTTCTTTAATACAGCAAAACCATTTCTAAGCATTTACCCTAAGGAAATTATCACAAAGATTTCTTTTCAAGATGTTCATTTTAGCATTATTTATAGACAATTATTAGAAATTGTCTAAAAATGTCAATATGAAAATCATTCAATGGACTATTATGTAATAAATAACACTTTTGAATATTATTAAATGTCTTAGAAAATACATATTATATATTACATAAAAAGCAGAATATAAAATGTTCATGTGCTTGGACTCTAATGTTTGCTTTAAAATGTAAATTTTATAAATTATACAAATGCATAAATTTATATATATATAAAATATTCATATGTACATGAAAATCAAAAGAAATTCATCAAATTTAATGATTTTAAATGGCATTTTGCAGGTGATTTCTGTTGACTTCTTTATATATTTGTGTTTTCTAAGATTTTCATTTTGAGTATTAATTAGTTTCAAAATTAGAAAAAAATCTGATAAAAGTCCACTTAAGTGCTTATATGTAATTCACAGATGTTCAAGCTGGAGCAGTCCTGGATGGCCTCCTTCTTATCTTTCTTTGCTGACAGTTGCATGCTCAATTAGATGCATTTACAACTTCACGCATAATTGATAACCTTTTGTCGAAAGTGTGATTATAATTTCTTGGTCAGCAATCTTGACACCAGTTTAGTAGCCAAACATAAACATAACTCGTCTCCCTTTCAAGGTACTTAATAACTAACATTTACTTACTTATTGAAAATATACTTATGCCAGACATTATTATTTTGCATGC
Source organism: Eonycteris spelaea (assembly GCA_003508835.1). Lineage (NCBI taxonomy): Eukaryota > Metazoa > Chordata > Mammalia > Chiroptera > Pteropodidae > Eonycteris > Eonycteris spelaea. Next base: position 266,760 of record PUFA01000381.1, on the reverse strand, counting down.
ATTATCTTCCTTAATATTTATAATTATCTCATGAATTAGGTATAATATTCTCTATTTCATGGAAGATATCAAGAGAAGATATAAAGTTAATTGAGATTAACTTGTCCACAGTTGCAGAAGTCTTGAGACTGGAATTTGAAACCAAAAACCAGTCTAACTCAGAGACTAAGCTTTAACCCCTGTGCATGTTGCCTCTCAGTAAGTGCCTCATGCATATTTGACTCTTTTCTTTGCTCTCAATATTAGGAAGAAGGAAAAATACTATTTCAAAGTATAATCTTAGATTTATTGATGTCTGGAAATTAAAATAATTTAGAATTAACAACTGTAGCTAATATATAAGGTAGACAACTACACTAGAGATTAGTTGTAAACATTTTGCTAAAGAGAATACATTTACAAAAAAGTAAGGATAAAAAAGGATTAATCAAAGAAAGGAAATATTTGGCAAACCTTAGCATTATTTTTTACAAGAAAAATATCTTCTAAAAATATCTGCTTCATGTGGAGACTAATTTCTTAACAATGGAAATGTTTGTTATTTTGTTTTGTCTTCAAGGTGATTTTGGTGGATAAAAGGTTTTTTCCCCCTTATTTTATCAGAATGATGCTCATATGATACTTTGTAGTTATTCTCAGGTCATTTCTTATGTAGGTCTTAGTTTCATAACTAGACAATGAAGGACAGAGAAATGATATATTTTCATACAGAAATATTGAGCTAAAGTAGAAATGGATTCTATTCCTTCTACTACTGATTTGCTATAATTGCCTACCCAGAGAGGATAAGGGTTAGACATCATCTCCTCATTTGCGTAATGAAAGGATACTTCATAATCTCAAATATGCCTTTTAACTGTTTCATTCTATGATTCTGATAATACTAGAACATGAGGTACACAGTAAATATCTATTCTTCAAGGCCTAGCTGAAGCCTCACCTTCTTCCTGAAGACTCCCTTAAGTACCCAAACTGCCTGAAATCATAAATAGTCAGGACAGTAAAATCATGTTATCTTTAAACATCACTTAATAATTTCACATATGGGAGTTCTTGTTTTAAAACAGGTTGTAAATTAACTTGACAGAGACAGAGTTTTGACCCGTAATTTTACACTCTCCTTGGGCTCAATTACAGTGTTGGTCTCACAGTTGATGCTTAGCAAATTCTTGTTAAATACAGAGTAAAGCTGAATCGACAGATAGATTCAGAATTTTCAATGTCAGGTTCCTCAGATTGCTGTCCCAGTCTTCTCTATGCCTGATGTTTTGTCATCATCATCATCAAAATCATCATCTTCATGCTCAAGAAGCATTTATTTGGTCCTTCCAAAGTGAATGGTGACAGTTCAGGTTCTATCTTTAGGTGAGACAGGTAACAACTGGCTATCATTCTCTCTATAATAACCTTTTGTATGCTTAAAAACTGTTTCCAGAGTCTAAGATCATTAACTTTAAAAGAGTCTCGGATACTGGACAAGGTCAATTGCTACAAGAGACGGTATGAGAGGAATGTAGGACATGAGAGGAATGACTGAGAACATGTTATGGGGAGAGGAGGAATTGTTTGTGTTACTAGCTTGCTACACATCTCTCCGCCCAGCTTAATGCAGCAGGCAAGTGCAGGAGAAGATGAGCTGTCAGTCTCTTGGCGCACATCATTTATCATGGGTCCTCTTATTTCTTCAAAGGCAGAGGCACCCCTGTTAGTATGCAGAACTTGTCATGGAACCAATAGTATCTATGCACACTGAGTGCACTTTTGTTCTTGTCATTTAATGTAACTGAGAACAACTGTACTGCAGGATTGCAATTTCAACCATATTCTTGGAAGTTGAAATTAAAATCAAATTCCTGAATATAGATTTAAAGAGATAGACGGTTTTCCTCATTCTCAAAAGAGGTGTGGGATGAATTTAGAGCATTCTTTTGGCAGTCATTGTTTACAGTTAAAAACTCACTGAAAATCCATAGTATAGCTATGGAACAGAACTAAGTTTTGACAAATTAGATAAAAGATTAGAGGCCACCCTGAAAAATATGCATGTGATTACACATTGAACTGCATATTTCTAGGATGAATTATTTTGTGTCAATACTCATACATCTATTCACAAAGAGGTAGTCATTTTGGGAATGCGTCATCAAAAAGTAAAGACCAGTATAAATAAAAATCCAAATTTGGTCACCATCCGCCTCTGAACAGAAGGGGAATCACACAACTTTGGCTTTCAAAATAGCCTCTCTTTTCTAGTTTTTTGGCCAAAGTCTGAGCTACATATTTTATTTATTTATTTATTTATTTATTTATTTATTTATTCACTTACTTATTTAGTTTTCATGTTTTTTGAATTAGTTTCAGGTACACAGCACAATGGGTAGGCATTTACATAATTTACAAAGTGATTCCCTCTGGTTACTCTAGTACCCACCTGGCGCTATACATAGCCATTACAATATTATTACCTATATTCCCTAGGCTGTACTCCACAACACCATGACTCTTTGTAACTACTAATTTGTATTTCTTCACCTCTTCACATTTTTGACTATATTTCTTTTTGTTGTTGTTCTTTCTGTCTTTTTCATTTGACTCAAGACGTATCTCTCACTATGTATAAAATCTTTCTTGATTTTTGCTTTTTTAGCCCAAGGAATTCAATTAAATTCATCTGGAAGATGGAAAGCTGAGGCCCATAAGGGCAGTAACAAGACTGAAAATAATGAGAAGGATGTAAAAATATCCTGACTTGGGGACAGGGGGATTTAATAGTACTCAGAGGTTTCGAAAATTAATTAATTAATTTTTTTTTCTTGATAGTTATTACTCTCTTTTTCTAATTCCTTTTGCTCGGGCACTGAAAAATATTCTTTGGCTAGAATACCGAAGTTGAAGCAAGCAGGCATACTTCCGTATCCCCTATGCTTTCTCTAGTAACTGCTCCCTGCTCCTTTGGTCAGAACTGGTGTCAATGAACAGCTTTCATGAAGGTCAGATTCCTATGGCAATTCCAATTTCAGAGAGCTTCTGTTGTCTTTCATAAATATATAAATGCAATTTACAGCATTCACCCTGATTCAGGGATTGGAAAAATAAGGCCTCTCACTCTTCACGGTCAGTACTAGTCAAATGATTAGTCAATATGTATATTTGTATATATGTATGCATATATATATATATATACATATATATATATGTGCATATGTACGTTATGTGTTTAAAGTAAGCTATGAGCATGTATGTGTGTATATGTATACATACATGCAGATGATTCACATTCTCATTAGTTCCATTCTATGAAGCTGTTGCAAACACTGAGTTAGCAAACACTGATCATTGCTCCTGAGGGAAACACCAGTTAGGTTCCTACAAGCCTCTCATCACAACATTCTTATCACCTGATCAATACTAGCCTTGTTTTATATGTATTTCTATTTAAAAATACCCTACTTAACATATATACTGCCAAATCATTAATATTAACTTAAGACCATCAACACTATAACTCACGCCTGAATGTTACCTAATACGTGCATCTCTCTAAGACACATCGCAGTCTTCCTGCACTTAGTAACACTAGACAACACTTCAGCACTACACTTGAGGGTCATTTTAAACAAAAAAATGAACAAAAAGCACAATTTAAAAAATACAGCACTTAATTGACCATGAAAATTTAACAAATCTAAAAGCCTAAACTGGCAAGATTAGTAATTTCCTGGGTACTCCTAAGATAAATGTAGATTCATCCTTACCATTTACCTTTAATCATCGCTCAATAAAAACACTGACCCTTAGAAGGATGACTCTAAGTCCTTTAGTTCCCAGAAAGCAATTTTCCATTATCTATTCTATTACAATGATCTATTTGGCTATGTTTATGCCAATACCAAATTGTACTATAGCTATATAATAAGTAGTATAAGTGTTCCAAATTTGTTCTTTATTTTTGAAGTTGTCAATTTTTATAAAATACCTGCTGGGGTTTTGAATTCCTTGCATTTAATCTACATATCAATATGGAAGAAATGATATATCAATGATATTAAGACTTCCAAATCATAAATATGCTATGTGTTATAATTCATTTAGATCTTTAATTCTTTTTATAAATGTTTTGCAGTGTACAGTGAACAGGTCTTGCACATATTCTATCAGAATTATATCCCAAATTTTTCATATTTTTGCTATTATTTTAAGTGGTATTTTTAATCTCAATATCCAATTGTTTGTTAGTAGTATTTATAAATATGACTGATTTTTTTTATGTTGATTTTGTACCCTGAAATTTTCCTAAACTTGCATATTGGTACTTAGTAGCTTTTGTATATTCTATGAGATTTTCTCTATAGACAATTATGCCATAAATGATTTTTAAAAGTTTTACTTCTTTTCCAATCTGGATGATTTAATTTCTTATGATTTAGTTTCTTGTCTTGTGCTAGCTAGAACCTTCACTATCTTGAATAGAAGTAGAATTAGCAGAGATTCTTGTCTGGCTCCTTATCTTAGAAAGGTAGTAGTCAGATTTTTACTTAAGTATTTTCCTAAAATAAAAACTTTTTGAAGTGACTACTAAATCATTTGAAATCAAATATGTGGCTAGAAATACACGTATATATCTTCATTACAATATAATTTATATGTCATGTATTTCACCCATTTAGCTGTACAAATCATTAGTTTTATCAGCTTCTCAGAGTTCTCCATCAATTTTAGAAAATTTTCATCAAACCCAGAAGAAAGTATGTACCCATTAGCTGTCACTCCACATTTTCCCATAACCTTCCTAGCCCTAGGCAACCCCAAATCTATTTCTTCTACTTACATAATTATCTATTCTAGATATTCCATATCAATAGAGTTATACAATGTGTGGTCTTTGTCATTAGTTTCTTTCACTAGCATATTTTAGAGGTTCATCCATGTTATACCTTGTACCAATACTTTATTTCTTTTTATGGATGAATAATATTTTATTGAAAGATTTACAATATTTTGCTTTTTTTAGCGGATGGACATTGGACTGTTTCTATTTTGGGGTTGTTATGAATAATGCTGCTATAAATATTTGTGTACAAATTTTTGTGTGAACATATGTTTACATTTCCCTTGAGTACATAGCTAGGAGTGAAATTCCTGGGTCATATAAAAATTGTGTTTGACTTTTGAGAAACGGCCTGTTTTCCACAGTGACTGTTCCACTTTTCATACCCTTTAGCAATACATGAAGGTTCCATTTCTCCCCATCCTTGCAACACTTATTATCCGTCCTTTTTCCCATCTTAATTATTATAAAGTGGCAACTCATTGTGGTTTTGCTTTAGATTTCTCTAATGACTAATGATGTTGAGCATCTTTTTATGTGTTTATTAACCTTTTTGTGTATTCTTTTTGGAGAAATCTCTATTCAGATTCTTTGCTCATTTTTAAATTGGCATTGCCTTTTTGTTTACTTTTAAGAATTCTTTATATACATTCTGTTTATAAGTCTCTTGTCAGATACATGATTTGAAAATATTTTCTTCTATTTTGTGAGCTGCCTTTTCACTTTCTTGATGGTATACTTTGAAGCACAAATGTTTTTAATTTTTATGAAGTTCAATGAATCTATTTTTTCTTTGGTTGCTTGTGCTTTAGGTGTCAGAACTAAGAAACAATTGCCTATTACAAAATCATTAAGATTTACACCTACTTTTTCTCCTAAAAGTTTTAACTCTTACATTTAGGTTTTTGATCCTTTTGAGGTAATTTTTGTATGATGTGAGCTGGGGGTCCAAATTCATGCTTTCACATCATGATATCCAGCTATACCCAAGTAATCTTTTTATATGTTTCTGGAATCAATGATAGTACTTTGTTGAAGATTTTTGAATCTATATTCATAAGATACATAATATTGTTTTGTAATTTTATTTTTTGTTTCTTTATATGGTTGGCAAAATGATAATTACATTATGGTCTCGTATAATGAGTTGGTAAGCAATATCTTCTTTTCTATGTTTTACAAGAGTTTTTAAAGGTTTTGCAATATTTCTTCTTTAAATGTTTGCTAGAATTCATCAATGAAGGCCATCTGGGCTTGAGCTTTTCTTTTTGTAGGAAGTTTATAAATTACTAATTCAATTTTTAACTTACTATATGTATTTCAGTAGTTTGTATCTTTCTAGAAGCTTTAAAATTTTATCTACATAATCTAATTTATTGGCTTATAAGTATTTTCTTATAATTCTTTTTATTTCTTCAAGGTTGGCATAATGTCCTCTCATTTCTTGTTTTAATAATTTTAGTCTTCCCTTTTTTTTGTTGGTCAGTCTAGCTAAAGCTGTTTTAATTTTGTTGATTTTTACAAAGTACCAACTTTGGCTGCACTGATTTTCACTATATTTTTTTCTCTACTCTATATTTCATTTATGTTATGAAAAAAATATAGTAGAAAAAGACATCTGGTTCCTCTGCTGTCTACAAGGCTTTCCATTTTCTTATTACAAACAGTCCTTCTTTCATTTACTAGAAAAAATATCTTCACCTGGGCACTAGGAACTGTGCTAGGCTCTGTGAATATAACAGTGAGCAAAACCAGATACTGTTCCCTATCAATGAATCTTGTATTCTACATAGAAGATAATCACATTATAATCAAGGTTAGATATGAGCAGGTGGAACAAGAGCCTTATAGGGAGAAGATGCACTGTTTGAAAAAGTTTTGCATGTGTAAGGAACCAGAAAGGGGAAAACATGGCTACAATATGGGAAAGAGAGGGAGAGAGACAGTCTAGTGCTTGCCACAAAACACTGTGCCTACCACACTGTTGGCTGCTTAATGGATTGGACATGAGAATGAGGGTGAAAAGAGGGTCAAGAATGGCCCTTAGCTTTGGCTTGTAAAATTGGATGAATGGTGGTACAATTCATTAAATGAGGTGCTTCTAAAATGTTTAACAACAAGGTCATATGGGGCACTGGGTGAAAAAGGTAAAGAGATGAAGAAGTACAAATTGTAGTCATAAAACAGTCACAGGGATGTAGAGCACAGTATAGGGAATATAGTTAATATTATTGTAATGTAATGTGGCAGAGTAATTGGAGGGATCACTTCATAAACTATATAAGTATCTACCCATAGTACTGTATACCTGAAACTAACATAAAATTATATATATTTGTAAAAAATTTTCTATGATAGAAATGCATAATTTAAAAAGAAAATAATTTTCCCTAAATTTCTCAGGCAGAAAGTGGTAGAGTCAGGATTTAAACCCAGGTCTATGGACTGCAAAGTTTTTTTCAGTACAACATAGTGTAAAAGGAAGCATGTTAGATAAGTGAAATGTACCTCGTTCTTTCATTTAATAAAGTAATATAAAAAAGACTATCATAAATTCAGCCCTTATTATTGAATTTAAGCAACCTTCAAATACAAATATGGAGTAGGCAACTGTTTATAATTATAATAAGTAACATTTCCATAGCCCTTATTTTTGCTGGGTATTGTTCTAAGAGTTTCATATAACCATTCATTTAATTTTCCCAACAAACCTCAGAAATTTGTCTATTATTAATTTCTTTTTACAGATGAAGCACAAAAATGTGTGTGTGTGTATGTGTGCATGTGTGTGTGTATGTGTTTATATGGAGTGCAGTGTCAAGACAGTGGGGAATTGAGAGTGCAGAGAAATAGAGAATAAATTTGATGGCTCAAATGAATTGATTCTGTGCTTTGTGGGACACTTTGCCACTTGGGTGAAGACAGAGAGAAAGCAGAGCATGGGCTGCATGAGAGATGAGGTTTTGGTAATGTGGTATGACAAAAACACAGAAGAGCAAGAGTTTATGGTATGGCAAAGAATATTAGTGAAATAATGCATGATAAGAAAATGGAAAAAATTGTGGAGCTAGAGATTAGCAGAAATCAAGGAGTCAGTGAAATTCCTTTTAGCCAATCTGGAGTCCCCTCAGAATCCTTTAAGATCCAGAAATATGATCCTTTTATGTCATCTAAGCCTATGATCTGCTTTAGCTTAACCTCAAAAAAACACTATCAATGTACTTGAATTACAGAAAATTGTGCTTGTTTTCAATCACTAACTCCTGACAGCTGTTTCTCTTTGGTGCCAAGTATAATTTCAGTGATGTTCAATTCCCAGAGGTCTATGCTTTGTAAACCAAATAAATCTGAACCCAATAAATGTATTCACAATTAGGATACTTTCGCATATTTATTAGCCCTTTACTTTTAATTAAAAATTTATTTGTGTATGGTATTGAGAAAAAGTGGAAATTGAAACTATAAGTCTAAATCTTAAATAATAAACCTTTACTTTAGCCTTACATGTTGGTAAAAATTATTGCTGAGGTAGCTATAAAAATTAATAATTACTATTAACAAATCACTCTGGGTAACACAATCTCAGAAGACACTTCGGTATTTTTAGCATCAGTGGCCTATATCCCTATATCTCTATCTAGAAAAATTTGGGAGGATAGGCACAAAAAAGTTAATCTGAGACCTTCAGGCAAAATGGCACTGAAAGGAAAAAAGTCTCACAATTTTGTGATTGTCCCTATTCTTCAGATTTCCTTAGGCTCACCAAATCAGTGTGAGAATAATGTTCCTCCCCTTGCATTACTATGTAATCAAAGTTATTTACTTGTGCATTTTGGGGACTGAATTGATTCTGACCTTTGTTACAGTATTATCAGCAGAAAGGAAAACTGTCCCTTTAAAACTTGCCTCTTGATGTTAATAAATTAGGGACCTCTCAGTTCTATGCCAGACTCCATTTGTTGTAATGTTGAATTAAAGTTTTCAGGTGAAATGAACAGCTGCCAAGCTAGCCTTTCAAAAAGCTGCCTTTAGGAACATAATACTTTATTATCTGTGTTGTGCCATTCTATGCTGAGTAGTAGCTAAAATAATGAGAGGTCTGACTAAGTGATCTATTTCAAGGTCTATTTTCTCCTTTGCTGGTGGTGCACCTTCAGACTGTTCCATCCATCTGTTCTTCCTCAGGGCTCAAGAAGCGAGCCAGTTGGCTGAAACTAAAGTCTTTCACCTGTTTTTTTTTTTTTTTTTTGACTATTGTAAACTGAATTCAGTCTCTAATATGTTTATCTAAAAACCAAGATTTTTGGCTTCCCTGGAATCACGTCTTTTTTCACTAATTAAGAATATTTTCCATTTATTTTGAGTTTAAAAGTTTGCCAGTTTCCTCTAGCTACTAATGGCAGTTCTTTTATTTTTCCCCCAACCCTTCCAAACGCCAGCACCTGAATGATTACAGAATACAATTCATTATTATTCACAGGTCCAGTTCTATTCCTTTCTGGCAGAAATAATTTCCTCTTAAAAGCTTTTTGGGAAAAGATGTAGTGATATCTAAAATTTGGCTTGGACATCAAAGGGCTTTTATTAAGCAACAGTTTGAGTTGAGTACAAATGAATCAAAAACATATTTCAAATCATAGGGGAAAATGCCTTTGGAATTCATATATTGAGTTTTTACCAAAGCAAAACAATTGAAAATTTGTTGCAGTGCTGGACAAAACTAAAGGCATGTATGAGTCTGTTGGAAAGAAATGGAAGAAAGTCAGTTTTTTGGGAAAAAGACATTGAGTTGTCTCTTATTATAAAATAGGATAACCCGTTAATATCTTTATCTCTAGGAATAGGAATGGAGAAGGTATGGAAACTCACCTCCCTCCATATAGAAGAATTGTACTAATTAACTGCAGTGCAATTGGTTTTTTTAAGAAGTATTTTCTGTAGTGTAATGCAGGACTAAAGGAATGAAATAATACTAGAATTGCAGAAACTATGACAGACACAGAGGGCGCTAATTTATGTCAGTACTCCCAGACACAATTTAATACATCCCATATTCATCTATGTAGCTGGAAATGGGTGTTTACCCTTGACCATCCTGTTCCCTTTCTTAGTTTGTCAACTGTAAACTGGAAGAGCCCTTAGGGGTCCTCTATCATGGTCATAATTTGATCTCGGAGTATAGGTCAGTTTCTCAAAGAGGTCTTTTTCTGACCCCCTTCATCAAAATTAGGTCCTCTCTCCACTAGTTTCTTTCCCACAGAACCTGTTAATTTCCCTTTCTAATCTTTAATACAATTGGTAATTTAAAATTTGTTTACACTTGTTTATATCTACTATTCCATTAAACCATAAACTGTGGCTGTATCGTATACTTCTATTACTGTGACTATTATTCTCACCTTACCTCTGATTTCAGCCACTAATCTCATGATGATAACACTTTGTTGCCTCCAAGCATTTTTTATTTTACACTTTGAGCTTCTTGTATGTCACTGTCATTATGGGACCCAGTCATCAAGCAAGCATTTCCAATCTGGAATGGAGGGAGTTAATGTCCTGGGGACAACTTTCATCCAGTAGGGTCTGGAGTTGATGGAGACATGCTTTGGTCTGTTCTCAGGAAGACAATCCTGCACTATTGGACTAACTCATATACAGAGTCCTAGACTTACTATTGGCTCTACCAAATGCTATAATTGTGAATGTAGCCATTTGCTCAGATATCTTGGCCAAGGTGTTCACACACACTGGAAAGGTGCAATTTTTCTTAAATGTAATTAATACAGGTCCATGGATTTGTAGAAAGTTCGTTGTATTTATTGAATTTTGAGTCCTCAGACAGAACGTGAAGAAGAACCCAACACTGCACTTAGGGTTCTTTTGCCTTGTCAACTGATCATCACACCTCATTATTATTGCCTTTTACTAGACTCCGTCTCTAGATTCATGCTAGAACTTTCTTTTTCTGACAAATCAGAGCTAGTTTTTGCTCCTCACTTCCAGTTTGGGTTGCAGAGACCCAGGAATTTGGTTCCTTCTCCACTGAATTCTGACAAGAACATCAGAGTCTTCACCACTCATTTATTTCATAATCTTTTTAAAGAATCTCTATTATTTTCTTCAAAATTTTATAGGAAGCCAGCATCTAGGTTTACACATAGCTCTTTAATAAACTGCTGTGTTTCTAAGAGCTTGGGAATTCAAAACAGTTGACTTTTGAAATTAGTATTTCTACCCCAGCACCTAAAATGCTCAGAGATTTTTGAAACCAACTCTCTCCTTTGAATTATGATCTGAAGCAGGGGAATCATCAACACGCCTAGCTTTAGAACCTAAGTAAGAGTCACTTGCTGCATCCAGGCAACTCAGAGTTCTGAGTAAGGAAAAAATGACCCTCTGGTGGTCCCAGGAACAGAGCTCAGCACAGTAGACCTAATGGGAAGCCATCTGAGTTTGGAGTTCAAATATAAAGCTTTCATGTCAAGCTTAAAAGAAAAAGCTATTCACCAGGTCATGGGCATTATAACAAGCCTTGAAGATTATAAATTATTTCTTGAAAAGTTGAATTTTTTTTCCTGTCAGGCATGGATTGATTACTGTACTATCTAATTCCCACTTAAAACACAGGAGAGGAATTTTGTGGAAACATGGCAGAGTGAGAGACATCCCCAGATCTCTCCCCTTCAACAATAATAAGCTGAACATCTAAAACTCAACAAAAAACACCCAGACTGCACACCAGCACATTGGAGCGTGGAATCTGCACATAAGAGCTACCACAGGTCAGAACCCCGGGTGTTGGGTGGTGGACTGAGACAAATAAAGAAGCTACCTCTCGCAGCCACCAGAGCTCCTTGCAGGAGGAGAGGGAAGGGTGAAGGTGTGGCAACTTCCCTGATCAGCCCTGCCTAGAAGTGCCAAAACTTTTTTATGCAGCAGCCCGCGGCAGGACTAAGTCATCAGAGTAAAGATCAGAGAAGCGGGGCAGGACTGCAGAGAAACAACCATTGATTTTTACCAGTCCCGGTTGTAAAAGTGAGGCTGAACCACAGCCCCCAACTCTCAACCCAGAGGGCTTGACAGCAAAACAGACACACAGACCAGTGGAACAGAATCGAGAGTCCAGAAGTAAACCCATATTTATACAGACAAAAGTTGTTTGACAAAAAAAGCCAAAAACATACAGTGGAGAAAGAAAAGCCTACTCGATAAATGGTACTGGGAAAACTGGAAAGCCATTTGCAAAAGAATGAAACTAGACACCAAAATTATCTCAAAATGGATTAAGGACCTGAATATAATATCTGAAACAATAAAATGCATAGAAGAAAACATAGGAACGAAACTCAAGGACCTTGGACTTAAAGAGGATTTTATAAATTTGACCTCAAAGGCAAGGGAAGTAAAAGCTAAAATAAATGAATGGGACTACATCAAATAAAAAGGCTTCTGCTCAGCAAAAGAAACTGTCAACAAGGTAAAGAGACAACCATCTGAATGGGAAAATACATTTACAAGCCATGCCTCCTATAAGGGCCTAATACCTAAAATATACAAGAACTCATACAAAACAACAACAACAACAACAACAACAACAACAACAACAACTACAAAACAAATGATTCTGTCAAAAAATTGGCAGAGTATCTCCTCAGAGGACATACAAATGGCCAACAAGCATATGAAAAGATGCTCAGTATGCTAGCTATTAGGGAAATGCAAATCAAAAACACAATGAGATACCATCTTACAGCTGTTAGAATGACTATAATCAACAGGACAAGTAATAACAAATGCTGGAGAGGATGTGGAGAAAAAGGAACCCTTGTATACTGTTAGTGGGACTGCAAATTGGTACAGCCACTATGGAAAACATATGGAGGTTCTTCAAAAAACTAAGAATTGATCTACCATATGATCCAGCAATCCCTCTACTGGGTATTTACCCCAAAGACTTGAAAGCTCATATATATATAAGATACTTGCACACTAATGTTCATAACAGCATTATTCACAGTGGCCAGGACATGGAAGCAACCAAAGTGTCCTACAATCGATGATTGGCTAAAGAAGCTGTGGTACATATATACAATGGTACAAATATACTCAGCCATAAGAAGAGAAAAATACTGTCATTTGCGATAACATGGATAGACCTTGAGATAATCATGCTCAGCAAATTAAGCCAGACAGAAAAAGTTGAAAATCACATGATATCACTTATATGTGCGATATAAACCTAAAAGCAACAAATGAACAGGACAAACAAACAGAGACTCATGGACATGGACTATAGACTAGTGGTTACCTGAGGATAGGGGATGGGGAGGATAGGAGAGATAGACAGGGTAAAAGGGATCAAACATAGGAGGGTAGGGGGAGGGTGAAGTGGGTAAAAGGGATCAAATATATGGTAGCTGAAGGAAACTGGACTTTGGGTGGTAAACACACAATAGAATATACAGGTGTCAAATTATAATGTACACCTGAAAATTACATAATTGTATTAACTAATGTTACCTCCTCACCAAAAAGAATAACTAAAACACAGGAGAGTGGGGAATTAGTCAAGTTATGGAAACAATCTAGGTGTCTATTGGTAGATAATTAGAAAAGGAAGATGTGAGATTTTATTTACACACACACACACACACACACACACACACACACACACACACCTGGAATATTACTTGGCAATAAAAAGAATAAAATCTTGCCTTTTGGATGGACCTAGTGGGTGTGCTAAATGAAGTAAGTCAGACAAAACTGTATGATTTCGCTTATATATGATATCTAAACAAAACAGAACAAATGAATAAACAAAACAAAATAGAAACAGACCTATAGATATAAGGAACAAGCTGATGGTTGCCAAAGGGGAAGGGGGAGGGAGATAGGTGAAATAAAGAAAACAGTAAAGAAACAAACAAAAAAACAAAGGTGATGGGAGGACAAAAAGAAAAAAAAAACACACTTGATTTTGTTTAAAGAAATAGAGATGAACTAGGAAGTTTACAGATTGTGTAATTAAAAAATAAACAGGAGGGTGAGGAATTCCACTTAAAATGTAATGAAGTGGGTATTATCCCTATTTTACTAATGAGGAAACTGAGGATTTAAGGATTAAACATCTTGCTTAAAGTCAGACAGTTAACCCAAGGACTATTTAATTTCAGAAGTCTCATTCTTGCTGTAACATCATGAAGCATCCCCTAGACAAAATATGTGAAAGCCAAAAAAGATTTTGTTCAAATGGAAAATTTTGTTTTCACTTTGAAAGGTAAAAATTTTACTTATGGAGAATATCACATATCTTCCAGGCTGTCAAGTTAATGGCATATTGGAAAGCAAAAATTGTTTTCAACATTGGAATGGCAGACATTCCTCTTTATATCAGAAACCTAGAAAGCCAAGCACAGGAATTTAAAGTGGAACAGAGAACAAAGTATCATTTACTATAATTTCGATTTCTTTAGTTGTGGTTCTTCTCTATGAACTTGGTGAAGTTTTAACTTCAAATCCTAAACCCTAGAATAGTAATGTGGCATCAAGGTGAGGTGAGTATGTGTGGTACTTGAAATGTGTTAGTCATTCTCTGATTTCCTCCTCTAAAGGAGTGATTTCTAGCAGTAATAAAGAAAAAAGTTGTGGTATTTGGACAGTAACAGAAATGCATTTTTATTTCTATCTCCCATTTGCCCTTGAAAATCTTATTTAGAGGAATACTTTTCTCCCTTGCTCCTCAATGAAAACCTGGACAATCTCATGACTTTTTTGTTCCCTTTCAGATTAAAAACAAACAAAAATAGTCATTATCAGTCATAAAAGTCATAATGAAGAAATTCAATAAAATTAATATCTAGTCCCACATAAATGTTAAAATTCTAAACTTAGTGGCAAATCTGTGAACTAATTTACTTCAAGAAGGGAGGGGTGAGGTAGAGGAAATGGGTGAAGGTTGTCAACAAGTACAAACTTCCAGTTACAAGATAAATAAGTTCTGGGGATAAAATGTTCATCCTGGTGATGACAGTTAACAATATTGCATATGTGAAAGTTGTTAAGAGAGTAGATCCTAAAAGTTCTCAACACAGGAAAAAAAATTATAACTATGTGAGGTAACGGACATTAACTGCACTTAGGGTGGTGATTGTATCACGATATATAAGTGTGTCAAAGCATTATGTTGTACACCTTAAACTAATATAATGCTTGCTATATTTCAATTATAACTCAGTAAAATGGAGGGGGGAAAAGATGATATGGTTCAGTTAAATTTGAAAAAAAAATTTACTGCAGTACATCTAGAATGTGTGGTGGGAGTAAATGAACACTACTGGAAAAATAAAAAATCTGACAACCTACTTCAGGTAGAAAAGCTGCATGGGGACGAGTGTGAGGTACTTCTGTTCTCTGCTTTCTTCATGCTCACGGTCTCCATTCTCCTGCCAGGGCCACACAGATGCGTCTATACACTAGTTCTTGCTTGTTTTACTTGTTTGCAATATGGGCCTGGCAGAAGGCTAAAATAAGTAATCCTTAGTGGGCCTGACTAATGATTAAAGCTATATCTTTCTCTTGTGGGTGCTTCTGTTATCATGTCAAAGATTGCCTATTTGGCTCCTCTTTTCTGCAACTGTCATGATCAGCCAGATTATCTATTTCCCAGATGGTCTCTTGGAATCTCTAACTCAACCCCTGGGCAGCCAGTAGCGCATCCCCAGCCTTTCTCCTGAGATCCTTGTGCCCCTACATAAAACCATTATGGTCAGCACCAGGAAGACTCTGTGCTTACTCTCTCAACCATAAGTCCAATTCTGGTCATTGGAGAACAGTCCTATAGCACTTGGGGTTTCAGGATGATCACCGTGCAGTACACTAACCTGACCAAGGATGTTAGTCTACCTGACTATTACCTTCTAGATTTCCAGGGATCTGATCAGATTGCTATACAGATGTGAGCTACCTGAAGTCCTGTAGTCCACTTTAGCCTCTTTAAGCAGGAGTCAGATTCTGCTGTCTTTGGACTGTAGGGAATATATCTCAAAACACTTTTCCAAAACTGTCAGAAAAGATTACCATGTGCCCTATCAAATTCATATTAGAGCACTATCTGACTAGCCTGACAGTCATCTGTCAGTCTAGAAAAATATTTGTGACTTATGTAGTAATAATTAGATCTCAGACTCTGAAAAGTTACATATTTATAGAATGTTGATAAGTTGCAAATTATTTTTGATCAGTAGAGATGCAAATTATTTTTTAGTAGAGAAGACTGACTTCTATGATTATGATTTGTCCTATAGGACACTACGCAATTTCCTATCTAATTTTGAAATGTTATCTTTTTTTTACTGAATATATATACTCCTAATTTTTCAGATTGTTTTACTAATTAATGAGTTAAATAAGTTATTGACACAGACTCACTGTGACAGTTAACTTTTTAAAAATTATATCTTAATGTGCCTAAAGTCACCTTTCTAAGCTTGAAATTAGAAGGTGGTGTCTTGCTTCTCATCCTTTGAAAGGAGATAGTGAGAGTTCAGCTAAGCAATAGCTCTCTATAAAGAACTATGTTCACCAATCTCTTTCGCAAAATCTTCTCTTCTGGTACCTTCTCTACTCTGGTACCTTATTATAGTCATGAAGTGACTGAAAAGATTCAGGATTCTGGGAACATGTTGTGGATCATATCTTTGAAAATCAGCATATGAAGGGTTTGTCTCTCATTTAGGTTTGACTCCCTGATAAACTAGCATATTGACACCTCAGTCAGTCTCAGACACAAAAAGTCATCCTCTAACATCTTGCACCTTATTTTACTACTGTTAAAATAAAAGAACAAATTGACCATAGGCAAATGTGACTACCTTTGACCTTTGACTTATTTGTAGGAAACCAAGTTTTCCCATTTGCAACACCTATTTATTTAATAAATTCTTTTTGTTCTCAATGTAGATTCAGTTGGCAGTATTTATTCTTTGAATCTCATACTTTCACAATATTTATGTCTAGAAAATTTCTGAAAGAGGTGAATATGAATTGGCTTGTTTTGTATTATTTGTGAAGCTGAAAATAGTTTGCTAGTTTATGTAGAACTGGTACAAGGCAAATGCTGACCAAGGATGTAGATGAGAGAAAGCGACCTCATTGCAAATGTTGTCTTCTTATGTAAGTAACACCATCATTTTGTTTAAAGTGAATTTGAAAGATATCAGATTTCCTACATAAAACCTATATTAAAAAATACCTGTTAGATAATTTATAAATGGTCAGAGAATCATTTATCTGATTGGGGTTATGTGAATTTCTGCATAGTTCATGACCCCTCACACCTTGTTTTAATGTCAACTTGGGAGATGGGCTCCAGTAACAGATTTTACGCTATGTGTCTGCGTATAACTAGAAAACTTGAAGACAAAACAGAGGCAAGTCATTCATTTAACACAGTCTCTGAACAGAGTGAAAGTATTTGCAATTACTGACTACATAGGACCCAGGATGAACGAGAACTACCAGGTTGAGATCTTCTTGGCTTATTTCGGATGAGTAAAACTTTGAAAAATGATGAGGGCAGCATAGGCAAGCCCAACGTGGTTGAGGTTTTTACTAACCTTTTAGGGGAATAAGATGATGTCAATGCAACAATGAGGAAATTTCTACAAAGTTCAACTTTTTAAAAAGTAAAAATATTTTTAAATTGCAAACATTAGTAGCCCAACTCAATTATCATGATAGTGCTGCATTTTGGGAAAATATTAAATACCAAGTGGTCCCCATTCTACCATTTTATGTGCAGGCCCTGAAACCTTCGAAATGCTTAAAATGCAAGTTGTAAAATGCAAGTCTAAGAGAGAATTCATTGTGCCAGAATTGACAGAGGGCAGCAGAAAACTTACAAGCTGTCCTCTAGTCGATTCAAAAAGTAATTAATTGCAGCTGCTGTTTTGCAGCAAGCTGGGAAAATGTCACCAAAAACAGAAAACTCCAAAAAGAATGACAAGGCCTTCCTGTAATTTTCCCAGCTTAAACAGAAATGAGATGAATGCATTGTGACTGCTGTAGGTAATGAGACTTTGTAAGATTATTATAAATAGGGTACATAATTAGCGTTCTACAGTTCAGTAAGCATCTTGTGTTGTTTCTGTGAATTTGGAGTAGGCCCCAATGGCTTGACAAAACATTCACTCTCCCTAAACCAGGCAATCATCTTGGCTTCAGACACTGCTTCCAAATACACTGTCAATTACTTGTGAAGATGAATTTAAAAAAGAATCAAAACATTAACTACAAAGAGAGGAATTAACAGTGAGCAAGTGACTATCATGTGTCGGCAATATGCCATTTACTCTACAAACTACATATTACATGTATTATCTCATTTAATCTGCATAAGGCAACTATTGCTGTGCTCTTCCATAGATGAGAAACTGAGGTCTGGAGAAGTAAACCTGATCAAGATTCATAGATAACAAATGATATTTGAACCCAGGTCTAATTTAAAATCCCAAGTCTCTGAATTATACTATCTTTCTTTCCACAGATTCTGCAATGTACGGAAATTTATATTGAGAATTTTTTTTTCTTTGAGCTGCTATTTTGAGTGATGTGTGTTATAAATTTTAGTGAAAAATGTTCCAGAAGAGCAAATGCATTCACTATAAAGAGGCCAGTGAAGGCAGCTTCTCCAAAGCAAAACAAAGCAAAACAAAACACGTTGAAACTGCTAGTGGATGAGAGTCAGGTACATCCATCACTCTGTACTTGTATTTGCAAAGGTGAACTCATAAATATCCAAAAGTTTTCATTTATTTTTGGTAAGGATTAAAAATAGAACTAAAAGGAGTATGACTATTCTTGATTTTAAAATGAAAGGGACATCATCCGCTTAGAAGAATGTCAGTAAAGAGGAAGGAATACATATCTCTTTGTACCTAGAGATAAAATGGTACGTTAGCCCTCAAATGTATCATGACAAAGACATCTTGAAAACTATAGTGTGAACTAGGATCTGTGTAACTGGGGACTTATGGGAAAGGAAATACAGGGAAAGAGATTAGGTCAGGTTTCTGAGGGATCCCTTCCCTTTATTGGTTGGGTATAGTCTGACTAATGTCACAAAAAAGACCCAAGGCACAATAGCTTAAGCATTATAAGCTTACTTTTCTTTCACATAGTAGTTAAAAATAAGAAGTCAATGGCTGCTAGGGAAGCTCTGCCATCCTCAATATACACTTATATTTCTGGTCCCTGGCATTTGTATCTGCCATCACACCTGTATGCCAGATAATTACAAAGAGGAGAGGACAAGAAGAGAGCAGACTTGTCCCATTTAAGAGCAAGATCCAGAAGTGACATACATACCACTGCTGCTTAGAACACAGTCATTTGGCTATAAGGGAGTCTGGGAAATGAAGTCTTTTGTTGAATGGCCACGTGCTCAGTGAAGACTCTCGTAGGAGAGTGTGAACATTGGTGGACTACTAATATCTGCCACACCCAACCAGGGAAGGAAGGAACCTAGGTGGCTGAGCCCCAGGAGATATCATGGCCCAATGTTTGAGTTGGGGATTTCCCTTTGCCTCCTTGATTTCCTTCCTCTTTCTCTGGTTACCCCTCTCTTTGGGCTATCTCTGGAGGGACTGCAAAAGAGAGGGAAAGAATTACATAGTTATTAAGTATGCGAGGTGTCATTCGGGGGCTGAAACACCATCATTCATCATTCCAGTTTTCTGGGGTTGATGACAATCAACAAAAAACAAAAGCAAGGCGGACAAAAACAATAGCTAAATGTGAAGTAAAGGTCCAACATTATTTGTTGGCATCCAGGCATAGTATACAAACAAGCGTTTTCTGGATTTTATTTTTCTTCTTCTTCAGGAAACATCAGCCTACAAACCAAATATTATTCTGTCTTACTCCTTTTCATTTTGGGGGTCTGTGGAGTCAACTCTGAATCTTTTTATCCTAGAATTCACACATACAAAAATAGGAAGTATGTTTCACACACCCCTCTGCTCCCTCAATTTGAGATGGAACTGAAAGTGTGACGAGGGTGGTGGGCCCTGTCCTACACCTGCGCCATGCATTCCAGACGCAGAAGAGAGAATGTTGCCTTTCAGTGAAAGAACTAGAAGCAAAAGGCCACTAAGGATTGGGTGACTTTCAAGTTACATGCAATACTTAGCTCTGACCAATTACTTCAGCTTCTTTTCCTTTTGGTGAGGTGGTAATGGGTAGAGATAAAAAGAAATGGTAAGGCAGAATTTTCCTCTTCTTTGGGTTGAAGTATAAAAAGAGGATGAGAAAATAACATACTAGTTACTGTGGAAGTAAGTCTAACAAAAATTAGCCATACATTCACTAGTTGATTGGTCCCCTTTCACTAATGTAATTTAAAGAAAAATATTTAAAACCAAAGGACTTCAGGATGACATTTAAAAAAAAAAAAAGGAGAGAGAGAGAGAGAGAGAGAGAGAGAGAGAGAGAGAGAGAGAGAGAGAGAGACCCAGCTCTGGTTCTACACAAGGTAGCAATCTAAAAGAAACAAGATACAAAGATGGAAACACATACCCATACTTTCTATGTTCTTGGACATAGGTGAAAACAAGTTAGATAAAACCTGGATATTAAAAATTTGTGATCTGGGTGTGTTGTGTTTTATGGAATGAAGAATTACCTGCTGCCAGCTATCATAGTGGTCATGCTCCTATGTTCAAGAGAGACTGTGATCATATATTACCTGAGATGCAGGTATGTACTTCACCTTAAGCATTGTTTCTGGGGACCCTCACGGGAGCCTGAGTCTTTCTTTTGTGTACATCTCAGTACTCAGATGCTGCTGCTGGAATTGAAAGAAAGCTAAGCTAGGCCTTTTCAGTTGGATGGAGCGTCTGCTGGTTAATCAACCTCTGAACCCAGAGCCAATATTTAGCATATGTGTAACTGTAAGCTTCAGTTTTCTCATTAGTAAAATAGAAATAATAATAAAGTCATTAAATTATTATGAAGATGAACTAGCATTATGAACACTAAGAATTTAATACAATGCACAATATCATCTAAGAATTTAATACATTATTAAAATTGTTATGGATTTGTTTGCCATGCAATATGCTAGGTTTGGGAGATAAAACAATAGTTAACATGTTTTTGCTTCAAAAGGTATACAACGTAAGAGAGACAGATATGAAAAGAAATTGGAAGAATAGAATAATACTTGTTTTGTAATAGACTTATTTATAGAGCATGTTACTCGTCAGAAGAGGTTTTATACAGGAGGCCACACGTTTGGCCTAATTTGATTCAACAGGAAAAAAAAAAAAAACAACCTCAAACTGTGTTTTACTCTCTAAATCTCCATGCATAAGGAAAGTTCTACTTGCAATTTCATCCATCTCAGGAAACCAGATACTGCCAATTTATATGGTCTCTCCTGACCCCACCACCCTGCCTGCACCACAGCTGCAAATATATTTCTTCCTTCATATCTTTGTGTTTAAAACTTACCTACACCTCCACTTTCCTTTTAAAGTGTGAACATTTCCATGTACACTGTTTATAGACATCTAGACATTGTGTACAAAAGTGGGTTGATAGGTGTTCAATACATTTTATGAAAGAGACTTAGTCAAACCCATAGATATCTGAATGACAAAGAAACGTTTCCACCAGGAAAGACTTTTCTTGGTTAGAAATGTCTGTGCCCCAACAAATGCTCTTCCTGCCTTTCAGTTAAAAGAATGGAGGGCCCAGCTGGGGATTGTGAAAACCAAGAGAGATCTAGGTTAGGGGCTTTAGAAGAGTGTCTGGAAAATCTGGGAACTTCCTGTTTGCCAGTTTCAAAAGACAATCTTTTAGGATAATCATTGAAAAAAATGCTGTTGACATGTCAAAGACCCTTCCCTTTTTAATAAATATCTGATGAAGCCTGTTGACTAGTAGTTTTAACTGGCAGGTAAGATTAATGGGAGACAAAATTTGTGGAGATAAGGCACAGAATAACATGACAATTGCATTGAATTAATTAATACCTGCATACAATGAACAGAATGACTTTTATCATAGGATTCATAGGATAAATATTGACCTGGCACATAAAAATTTGCCAAGTGCATGAAAGCAAGAATGAGAAATTGACAGACTTATGATAGTTCCTAGGAAATGACTATTTCACAATTGCTTGGACTTTCATGCCATGTCATCTATACTCAGCACATGTTTAAGTTCTTCCATAGAATGGATACTTTTGTAATTTCTGATCATTGCTGACACGAGCTTCCCAAGCCACGTCACCTTTATTGCTCTAAGAAACATGTGTTGAGGTTCACAGGCATTCCTATTTCCTCTGACATTTATGTTTTCTCTAGTGTCCCTTTCCCACATCACCTGAAATAGGATGTGTTCGATGATATGAAATGTGTTGTCTGACAATGTAATCAATAGAGCAGAAACCTGCCTCAAGATGCCCTGGGACCTATATCTCATATTCATAAAAGGAGTTATTACTTTGGGTGCTGCTGGGTTGTCAAGTTTCTCCATTTTTATTAATTGTATCTCTCAGCTGCACTGGGTAGAAAAGAGTGGCTGCTTTATGAGTTTTCTCATTTCCCCAATCCTGCAATGTTTTGGACTCTGAATGGGGCAAAAAAGTAATTCACAAAAGCAACAGTTGTTGTTTGTCTCATACAATTAAATTCTAAGAATTGACTCCAGAGGTGATGTTTTCAGGGAAGTAGAGTATATTGGTCATAAATGTCTTTGCCATTTGTTGAAAGTGGAGTTCAATTTGGAGATGAAATCTGATAAAGAAAACAGAGAGCTAAAGTTAGGAGACCTAGGTTATTATTGCCTGAACATTCCTGCTGACTTCCCGAGAAAGTTCAGCTAGACACCATACTTTGTGATAGTTTCTTTGTGTGCAAATGTCAGTAGCTATGCCTATTCCTCTAAAAGATGAAAGTTTTTTATTTTAATTATATGTACATACCAAAGTATTTGATATAAACACTTCGAATTACAGCCAGAGCATGAAATCGTGCATTCACATAGTGCCCTATATTTGGTTTAATGGTCTATTGTCACAGCCTTGAAAGTTTTAATACTTTTGAGCAAGGGATAGACCCTGCCAATTATATAGTCAGTCTTGATTATAACACATTCAACTATAACTAAGAAAACTTGATAAAGATATCGATGTCCACACTGTAAATTCTATTTTTTCATGATATAAATTAAAAATTCATTCAACATTTTCAAGGAGAATTTCTTTGTTTCTTACTTAATAAAAGTACTCAATATTACTGCTTGATTTTATAACCTACAACCATCATTGTCTTATGGGAAAACTAGTAAAATCCTCTGGGAAAAATGAACTTAGAAGCTTTTGAAAAATATTCCTTGGTCCAAGGTCATTTTTTTTTTTTTTTATCTTTAGTACTTCTAGAGAAACTTTAATTTTTAGATACTGCCTTCTATCATCTACAGTCCCAGTGTGGCCGACAGCTGTCAGGCAGAATCCTAGACACAAGTCAACTCAGCAGTACCTAGCAGAGTGGCAGCCACTGCTGTGTCTGTCATTGTAAGCTGTAATTAATCTTTTTTTTTTTTTAAACCTGATTGAGTATGATGCATTGGTGACATTAACAACATATATGAGGGTAGGGGCATACTACAACTAGTCAGTTTAGTTGTGAAAATACATTTCCAACTGAGCCACTACGTTACTTTTGTCTTTATCCCTTTTTTCACCCTGTCATATAGAACTAATAAATAGGACGCTTGTTCTCAGAAGTGGAGACTTTTTGGTGTTTCCTTTATTTTCATGGAAGTAAGAAAGAGGAGGGTGGCATTGTTATTTAAGTCTATATATATATACAATCCACACTTGAATCACTCATAAGTGATACCCAGTTATAACTCTGGTTTTGGGCTATTGGACTTTCATTTATTTGATTGATCTATCACAGAACTTATGATTTTAAGATGATGCATGGACAAAAACCCCCTTTTTATATTATATGTATGTTGTCATTATATTCCTTTTGTCATATACAAAAATAAATGTTTTCCATATGGAGCTTATAGTTCTCTTTGAATACAAGCATTGTACACAGATGATATTAAAAATATGTATTAAGTACTATGGCCTTTAAAAATATAGAAGGACCACCTAATTCAGACTGAAAGAGTAAGGAAGAAAACTACATTTAAGCTGATATCTAAATGACATTAGTAGCTAGCTTGAAACCACAGTTTGACCTTAAAGATAGCTTGGAAGCAGAAGTAAAAACCAGAGAAGATATAAGTGGACTGTGTATGATATAAACTATGATTTGGTCAAATAGGAGGAAAATGAAGTAATAGAGGTTAAGAAGAGACCTAACCTTTAAAGAAAAAATAAACAGTAGTTAAGGGGAGATGACCTGGGTTCAAGATTAGTAGATGATAGGTATGGAATCTGAAGATGAGAAGCCAAATTAGAGTATCAGATGGTTTTGGAGAATGTTTTTTTTTTCCTCTAAGAAATGCTACATGCAAGCTTCATGAGGACACAGACTCTGTCTTGGTCACTGCACTATCATAAGGTATATATAGACAATCTTCTCAATAATAAGCCTCCTATATCATGTGTTGAGGAACTGAATGAATTGTCTAGTTAGCATGTAAGTAAAAAGTTGAAAATGAGAAGCCAAATTTGTAACTAAGCTGCACATCTATATATAAATAGTCTTCCTGGACATATTCCTTATACTTTCATTTATTTTTATTGAAATTATTGGGGTGCCATTGGTTAATAAAATCAAATAGGTTTCAAGTGTACAATTCAATAATATATCATATGTATATTGCATTGTGTGTTCACCACCCAAAGTTAAAGCTCCTTCTGTCACCAAATATTTGACCTACTTTGTCCCTATCTACCACCCCTCTCCATCACTTCCCTCTGGTAACCACTAATCCATTGTCCATGTCCATGAGTTTCTTTTTGTCATGTTTGTTTGTTGCTTTTAGTTTTACATCATATTTCTTACACTTTAGTAAGACACTTTTTGTAGTTTTTGCAAATGAGGGTTATGCTTATTCTATCTGGCCAGAGAGAAAAAGAAGGGGTATATTTGCTTATGAATGAAGCAAAAATGTCCTTAGAAGTATTAGACCTCTTACTATACATTTTAAAGAAACTTTAAGAAAAATTTCATTCTAAAATATTTTAACTCTTTTCTCTGTATATAGTTGTTCTAGTATATTAATTTCTTGGTTGATAGATTTTGTGGTATACTAAGGGGCCAAAAACTTCGTCCTAATGACAATCTAGAAACATTCGTCCTTTTAATAATGAAAGTAATGAAAATCAGTTGTGAATAGATAGTTTCCATAATTTTTGTCCCAGTCAACTGAAGGATACATAGCCAAGTTTAGAAAATAAACAATTCTCTTCTAATGTATTTTTGGTAAAATTCTGGACTGTTGATAAATGTACCATAAATTTCCATTTCCTCTTCTTACATTTGAGAATTTTTTCAAAAAGCTTAATTCGAAACTCCAAAAAATGTGCATTTATGGATGTGATTTTAACTGTACAGAAACTAGCTGTACCAAGGAGAAGCTATTTATTTAGCTGATGACAGAATGTTAATATAAACCAGTGACATGCATCATGTGAAAAACCATTAAAATTAGATCAATTAAAGGCAATTCCTCAAAGGAATAATGGAATTCAAATGAAAATATTTTTAATAAAAACATTATAAAAGGAGCTCAATGTAATTAGTTTTAAAAATACTTTGAGCATTGATATTTTTTTCCATTTTAAGGTATTTATTTACCATAGGGAAAAAAGAATAATTAGTGGTTGATTCCTCAGGCAGAATAAAATTTATTGTTACAGAGAATATTTTTAAAATCTAATAAAGGAATGTGAGCTGAAATCCCTTATATTAAGGAGATTAAATGAATCATGTTTCATGTATTTGATCGAACAATACTGTCAGTATAGTAAAGACATTATTTTGATTCCTGGGCATTTGCTTATTCACAGACTAATATTACATAGCCACAGATTATTCTGCCAACTATAGTCTCATAAAGGTTTGGTTTGTCATAGTAGGACTCA
The DNA here is from genome assembly GCA_003508835.1 of Eonycteris spelaea. Classification (NCBI taxonomy): domain Eukaryota; kingdom Metazoa; phylum Chordata; class Mammalia; order Chiroptera; family Pteropodidae; genus Eonycteris; species Eonycteris spelaea. The sequence continues at coordinate 240,814 of PUFA01000381.1, read as the reverse complement.
AGAGGGTTATGTGGGTTTTTTTCAGAACCACCCAGGAAAACAAGTTTCTCAGATGGTGGGCCAATATTGTATTTTCCTTATGCGGATAGTGCATTTCTCAGGAATGAGAAAGGTAGTGAAAAGCTAATGGATAAAAGGCATGTTTCCTATTCTATATTTCTTTTATCCAATTGTTCTTATGTGTCTCTTCTCCAAAGGAAAAAAAAATGAGATATCAAGGGGTGAGTAACAAAATGTGAGAGATCTATTTAATTAGAGTTCCATAAGTGGAAAAAAAATTACAAAAATTGCAAAGTGGTTTCTCTGCTGAAATATCTGTGTGAACATTGGCAGGATAATAGCCAAGTCCTGTTTTTGGTCAACAGGGCTTGGGTGTCTAGGTCCACATTGTGTGGATGGAGGCTTTGTGGTCCCTGTTGACCATGTGAGATAAATTCAAGAGTTTCTGTTTAGAGATTTGGGGAACTTTTGATGTACTTCATTATTCTTAGTTTGGATATGATGTGCTTATTTTTAAGATCCTTAAATAACATTAATTCTGAACTCTCTGTTGGTATTTAAAAGCCTATTTCTCCCCTCCCAGTCCCATACCACTTCAACAATAATGTCTCTGGGAGTTTAAATTCTTGCTTTGTTTTCCTTTTTATAATTAGAAATATTTCACTTTTGGCTGACATTTGACCTACTTTACCTATCCCTAAGTTAATTTTCATTTTTAACTATGGTATATAGATATATTTTCACCCCTTTCACGAATTCTGAATAAGAAAAACAATCAGCAGTAGATTAACGGTGGCTGCAAATTCTTCATTACTCCTCCAGTTAAGCTGTGGAGACAAATCCCTCTATTCTTAAGTCTTTACTGGCTTTAGGAACTTATTAATCAATGGAATACAGCATAAGTTACCTTCTGAAATTCTAAGACTAGATCATAATAAATGTGCAGCTCCTTCCTGGACCTCTTGGAACATTCCCCTTGGACCTCTGAGCTTCCATATAAAAAGTCTGACTACTCATCCAGAAAGGTATTGCGGGAGAGGCTCTGAGACAAAATAGAGAAGGAGAGGTCCCAGATAAGCTCAGCTTTCTGGTCCTCCAACCAAGGAACCAACTATATGAGGAGCCATCTTGGACCTTTAGTCTAAGATTGACATTGTATATCCCAGTCTGAAAGAAAGAAGAGAAGAAAAGCAATATGATGATTCTAAAAAGGACTGAAGATTCTGTTGCAGGTTGTAAAGAAAATAAGAGTTCAGAAAATAGTAAAACCATAGCGGGGAAAAAAAAAAAAGACAATTCAGCAATAGAAAGAGAGGATTACACCATGAAAAGGAAAACTGTGATAGGGAAAGCATCCTTGGAAGTCCCAGATCAGACAGGGAAGGAGGTGGGTACAAAGCAGTCGCTGGATGCCCTGATGTTCTGTGGCATTTGGCATGTGCTCTCCCATTTGAATGACCAGTCCTCGTGGCATGAAGCTCTGAGCCACCCAAACCTCTTCACTTTCCAAAGAGCTAGTGGTCCTCCATTCCAGTACTACTGTGTCCTAGCCTGCCTGCATTTATTAGTGGTATTATCTGTATGTGTAATAAATTTTTATACCCTAAAGCAGACATGAAAATTGATAAAAGTAGCCATGATAAGGATCTCAGGACCAGCATATAAATTCTCTCCAAATTCTTGCTTGACCCCTGAACTCTGTATCCAATAAGCATAAGATAAACAATACTGAAAGGTTGATACATGTCAGTTATCTTTAAAGAGCTTTCTTAATAAGCCTACCCAATGATTATTTGCTTATATTTTATTGGCCACCTTGAGCTCTAACAAGGCTGAAATATACAGTCTTCTTTTTTTCTACCGAACTTTATTGTCAGAGGAAAAAAAATAGAATTGCTGTCTATAAAGGAAAAGGGAATTCTAGTTACCTGCCTGGAATCAGGTAGATAACTATAATTATTTGACCCCATCCTGCACCCCACCCCCCTCCACAAAAAACCCTAAACATTTTCTAAGAATAAAAATTCTGGAATAAATTTATAAGCTGTAACTCTGACCTAACCTTTACCTCCTTACTTTTTCTCTGCAGAAGGCCAAGACGATATTCTTTTCACCAAGACGTTGAAAACTAATTGGTGGAAGGGGCAAGAACATCTTTGGGAAAAATGTAGCAACTATTCTCTGTGCTAAAAGACAATGATAAGAGATGATGAAATTGGAATAGAATCCTGGGTTTCTACTGTGATTATAAGAATGATCCCACCATAGAAATCTTTGGCAATGGCTAAATGTTTATGAGAGCTCTTAGACTGAAATAGAGAGACCATTAATACATTATTTAGTATATATTCCTGAATAGTCCCAGAACTGCTGAACAGGGGCCTAACTATAGCCACTATGATAGAAATTCTCCACTTGAATTCACAGAATCTTTTCCAAATATAGATTTATGTCAGTTCCACTTATTTCCTCTTAGTCGTATTGCCTCTTAAACTTTTGTATTTTTAACTCATATTAATGCTTATCTTGTATGAATATTTTATCTCCCAAACTGAAATGTAATTTTCTTCAAGTACAACCCATGTTTTGTGCTTCTCATTTTCTGAGTACCTGAACAATAAACATATTACTTTATTAATTAATTACTAAATCTGTAATTACTTTATTAAATTGACTGGACATAATGTCTAGACAGGAAATGGTTATTAATTTTTGCCAACACTGCTTTCAATCAGAAATCCTCTCCCTATCATTGGACAATATCTTAGGAAGATAATGGTTTCTGCTTTTTATTTCACTTTCAGAGACTCAAGTATTTTCTGAATGTAATTTTATGTTTATGTAGCATAAAACAGCTGTATATATTTTAAACTATTTTAAACTCCCCACACATTTTCCAAGAACACACACTAATCAATAAAGAGAGAATACAAAACCTATTACTCATGCCTGCAGCATAGCAAGGAGACAGCAAACACTGTAAGCTTCAATCTATATGAAAATAGAGAAATAAATATTGGAAACTAGTAGAACCGTCTGCAAACCTCACACACACACAAAAAAACTGTGGATTCAATTGGAGACTGAAAAAAATGAGAGTTCAGAAAGCAGCCTAACTATAACAAGACAAGAGAATTCAGCAGTAAAAAGAGATTATACTCTGAGTAGGGAAATAAGGAGTAAGTAGAATAAGTTTGAAACTGATGAATAGGAGTACTAGGTACTGAAGAGTCAACAAAAGAGAACTGAAGGTAGCAACAAGTGAAGGGGAGTGCCCAAATCAGCATATAAATTCTCCCTAAATGCTTGGATGACACCTGAACTCTGCACACACCGGAAGAGATTCATTATCTTAAGGCAAACAATAACTGGAAGATGGAAATACCTGATCTGAGACTTCAGCAGCTGCCCCGAAAAAGAAAAGTGTGAAGTTAAATTTTGTCAAATTAGAAGTACTTGGTAAACAGTGGTAAACAAATTAAATTTCCATGACTTAGAAGTAAGTATTTTATCTGAAGACTAAGGTATTTAGTCTAAGTTTAAGGGAAAACAGTTAAAAATTATACATCCTAACAAAGACTAAAATGAATATTCCATTAGGTTGAGAATCTGTCACTTATTTATCTGACTGGTCAACAAACTCAGTACACTACAGAGGAAAACGGAAAACATAATCCAGAGTCTCTAAAAGATAGTATCTCTGATGTGCAGTGTAAAATAAAAAGAAGTATTAAATAGGTGAAGAAACAAAATTTGATCTATAGTTAAGAGAAAAATTGATCAATAGAAACAGGCCTACAGACAAGATAGCTGTTGAAATTAGGAGAAAATGATTCTAATATTTAGCATACATTTGTTACAACACATACAAGAAAATAGATATAATAGGTGGAATTACAGAAATACTTAAAATGAAATGGGAAATACTAGAAATAAAAGTATCTGAAATTACGAAGAAAACCATTGGCTGAGATTAACAGAATAGCACAGCCTCAATTACCTCTGAAACAAAATTATTCCATCTAGTATATGTGTAATTATAGTTTCAGAAAGAAAAGAAAGAGACAGGAAAGATAATTATAAGTATTGTCCAAAATTATTCCTAAATTAATGAAAGTCATTAATTCAAAGATTCAGGAGATTCAGTAAACCTTTGCATACCAAGTCTAAATGCTAAAAATGGAAGATAAGAAGAAAATTTCAAACATAACTAGAAGAAAATAGGTACATTACAATAAGAAGAATATTCTTATTGATAAAAATAGCATTTGACTTATTAGAAATAATGGGGGACAAAAGACAATAAACTCATATCTTTAAAAATGCAGAATTTAGAAAAAATCTGTCAATCTAAAATTCTATATCTAGAAAAATATCTTTAAAAAAGGAGTCAAAGTAAGGATATTTTTAGATAAATGAAAGCTGAAAAATTTATAATTAGCAGATCAATATGATAAAATGCTAAAGAAAGATTGGGGGGCTAAAGGGAATTCTAATTAATAGAATTAAGAATCTATAGGAAAAAAATAAAGGTCACTGGAAATGGTCACTATGTGGGTAAATATGAAAGACAATTTTCATGTTCTTAAATATTTTTTTAAATTTTAAGATCTACTCTCCTACGAACCTTCAAATATACAATACAGTATTGCTAATTATAGTCACCGTGCTGTACATTATATCCCTAGGACTGAGGACTTATATATCTTATAACTAAAAGTTTATATTTTTTAACCACCTTCACCCATTTTGGTCACCTCCTGGAGTCCCAGTGTTCTTTAACACAAAGTATCACGTCTTTTGATGCCAGAATTTAGCAGAAATTCAGGAAAAAACGTTGAGACTTGGGGGCTGGGTTTGTGGAGAATAAGAGAAAGATGTCTTTATTGACTCTTAATTTTCCTGGATAATATCTGACATCTATAAAAGAGCTTTATAGTTTTGCAAAATACTTGTTGCTTGCCTTTTCCTCATGAAGCTCTTGAGAGGTAGATTTTATAATGACCCCCAATTACAGATAGAAAAAAATCTGATCAGGGATGTCGATTTATCCATGATATACAGATTAAACCAGAAGTCACTTCTAGATCACAACTTTTTAATTAGAAGAAAAATTTTTTTTTTTTTAACCTGGGGTCTATGGAACCCTAAACAGCCTTTAGATAGTCCCTGGGTCCATAATTTATATGGGGAAAATATATGTCCATTTTTACTAACTTGTAACTGCAACTTAGCATTTCCTTCTGTTATAATTGTAAATCGCAAACCATTTAAGTATTTTTCAATACTTTAAGTTAATTGACTATGTCAAAAAAAATCAGATAGTGTGGAGTTTGAAACATATGGAGAATTAAAACACGGACAAGAATAGTACAAAACATGGTAAAACTGAATTATAATATTATAAGTTTCTTACATGTATAATCCTGTAATAATAATAATTTAACATAATGATAAATTAATGAAGCATGTTTCAATCCTAATAATAACTGTATGTTAAAAAAATACAAATATGAAAGATATAGCTAAAGGCAACAGAGGAAAAGGGATGGAATACTAAAACATGAAATACCAAGAACACAGGAAATGATGTATAAAAGAGGAGAGAAACAGCAATCAAATAATAAAAAAAAAAACAGCTAGAGAGTAGACTTAAACTCAACCATATAAACTTTTACATTAGATGTAAATATAATAAAGAGTCTTATTAAAAGGCAGAGACCATCATAATAATAGACCTAAGTATATGTTGCTTAAAGGAAATATTTTAATTTCAAAGGCACACATGGAATTTTGCTTTAGGCTGTTTAGAGTAACAGGGACTGGATATACCCTACCGCCTGAAAAAACTTTTAAAAAACTAAGAAAAATCTATGAAACAATAGTTTTTAGACACTATACAATGAGCAGAGCAGAACTGTGATCCCTAAGAAAGAGCAAACAATGCAAATGAGCTCTTAATAATAAATGCACTAGTTTGCTGACAGTTTCTGGGCTATAAATCAAAGACAGAAACCCAAATAGAGCCTGGGTTTCTATCACTGGAGTAGACAGAAATTGATCTGGGGAAAGAAACACTAACTAGAATTTGTGACACAGAATGCTGAAGGAATTTTCACTGAAAATAAAAAAGCTACAATATACTGGTATTCCTACTCAGTGCAATAGGTGAGAAAAAAGAATATTTAGGGTGAAATTGAAGTAAAATTGTCTTTATTAGCTAATAGCATGATTATTTACTTAGAAATTCCTAATGAATCCACAAGGAAGCTACTAGAATGCCTAAGTGAGTTTAGTAGGATTATAGGATATATAGTTAATATACAAAATAAGACTTTAGAAAAAAATACAGGAGAAAGAAAGTATTTTAGATAGGATACCAAGAGCTTGAATTTTTTTAAAAAATTGGAATTCATTAAATTAATAACTATGATTTTTAAAAATATCATTTAGAAAATAAAAAGATAAGCCAGAGGCTTAGGAAAATATTTTTTAAACATATATAATAAAATGATAAGTTTCAATGAATAGAAGATAACCCCACCCCCAAATTGGGAAAAATTTCTGAACAAAAACAGCCCAAAGTTACACTAATAGCCAATAGGCACATTAATAAAATTTCAACCTCATTTGTTAGCAGAAAAATGTAACTTACAAATACAAAATACAACTAAACACTACTAGACTAACTACAATTAAAAAGATTGAGCATGAAAAGTGTTGCTGAAGACGTGGAGCAACGCGGATTCTCGTCCACTATTGCTAATGTAAAATGGCATAAATGCTATCTCTACATAAGAAAAAGTGTGTTCATTTCAAATGATGATAAACACTCATTTACCAGCCACTTCACATACAGTATTTATACACATAAATACTTATGTATTTAAATACATAAAAATATATATACTTGGGTATTCATAGTACTGTATTCATAAGAACCAAAACCACACACAGTGCCATCAGTGAATAGGTAAATACATTGTGATATACACATTCAATGAAATACAACTGCAGAAATACAAAATGAACTAGTGATACATGGATGAATCTCAAAAATGCTAAACAAAAGAAGCCACACACAAATAAATATATACTGTCTGATCCCATTTATATGAAACTCTTAAAACAAGTCTAATCTATAGTGACAAAAAAGCAGATCATTCCTTATCCTGGGTATAGGATTAAGGTTGAAAAATAACTGGGAGAGGTATAAGCTAACCTTGTTTGTTCAATACCATTGTAATGGTAGTTACACAAGTATATATATTTGTCAAAACACATGAAGCTGTAGCCTTAAAATTGATGTATTTTTTTCTGTGTAAATTACCTCAATAGAATTGTGAGATGTTTTTAGTTACAAAAAATTTAAATACCTAGAATTAAATTCAACTCAAGATTTATAAAACTGTAAGAAAATCTATAAAACATTAATTTTTAAAAAATTAAATAAATGAACATAATAAACATTTTATAAATCTTGGTATTATAAGAAGAAAAAATCCTCTTCAAAATAAACTGTAGATTTAACCCAATCACAGTAAAACCCCAAAAGATATTTTATCTATCTATCTATCTATCTATCTATCTATCTATCTATCTATCTATCTGAAATGTACAAGCTAATTCTAAAACTTATATAGGAGTTCAAACAGTCAATAATAACTAAGGCAAATCTTGAAGAAAGAGAACAGGCTGGAATATTCATAACACTAACTATTCAGACTTATTATATAGCTATTTTAATTAAAACAGTGTATTATGAATTAAAGGCTGACCAATAGACCAATGCAACAAGATAGAGTCCACATATACAAATATTGTAACCTGATTCATGTCAAAACTAACATTGCTGAGTACAAAAAAGATTTTCTGTTCAATAAACGGTTTTGGGATTATTATATATATGTAAATTTTGATCTCTATTCACAGCATACACAATATTTAATTTCAAATGGACTGCAGATATACATGTGAAAGATTAAACAATTAAGCACTTAGTGGAAAAAGCAGAACATCTTTTGATCTTGAAATAGGTAAAGATAAAATAAAAAAAGATTAGATCATATCAAATTTAATAACTTTTATTCTCTATTAAAGGAATGAAAATATAAGGTATAGAATGTAAGAAGAAATATATTTACAATACATATACCCAATGAAGAATGCCCAGATTATGAAAAAATTATATGAGGGAATAAAGGAAATATAGACAATCCATTAAAAAATGGCAAAAAAAAAAAAATTCAAAAAGTCTTTCTCAAAAGAGTCTATTCAAATTGCCAATAACATAACAGTGATTAACTTCATTAGTCATTACAAAAATGCAAATTAAAATTATATTGCTTACCATTATGTGCTACCAAAATGCTTGAAGAAAAAAAGACAGAGGATATCAAGAGTTTAAATGTATAGCAACTAAAATTCCCGTAATACTGCTGGTGGGAATATAAAATAGTACAAACAATTTGTAAAACTGGTAGTGTTTACTAAAACTGAACATATAGCATGAGGTCCAGCATTTTTACTGCCAGGTATATTTCCAACAGAAATTTATTCATATTTTGCTAAAATATTTTTATCAGAATTTTCATATTACCACTGTTCAAAGGGCCCAATGTTCATCTATATTAGAAGGAGTAAATGCATTGTGAGGTATTGGCATAATAGAAAACTATATATACATTTAGAAAAAACATTAGAATCAGAATAATATGTACTGTGGGATTACACTGATATTAAGATATCCAAACATAATTTCTAGTGTTAGATATCAAAACAGTAGTTACATTTGAGTGTTGGGTAAAACTGGAAGGAGGATTAAGGGGCTCCTGGGGTGCTGGAAATTTTAGCTGGATGGGTATGTTCATACCAGGTACCCTCAGTTGGTAAAATTCATCACTATACACATTTATGGTTTTTATTCTTTCCTATATGTATGATGCACTTCAATTAAAAGTTTATAAAAAAAAAAATTAGAGGAAGAGTATAGTCTTAACAAAAATCAACATTCATTGTCTTCAGCACTGGCGACTCAGCCCAAATTTGGAAATAACGAAAAAGTTCCTGCTACATACTTTATAAACATACTTTGAATTCCTAATCCTGTATTCTTAAATGCATAAAGTCAACAAATTATGGCCTAACACCAAGTTAGAATTTTAAGCTATTTAAATTTAAAACAACTCATTACAATATTTTCCATAATACTACTTTGAATGTCCTGGCTCTGAGACTAATTGCAAGAGAAAGTAAGAAATGAAGACACTAAGTAAAATTAACTCTTCTGTAACCAATACTTTAATTTCATTAAGATTTCAAAGCAGTAGGATTTTAAGCAGAATATCAACTGTGTGTTAGTTTGCTAGAACTGCCATAAAAAAAGGATCAGACAGTGGGTAGTTTACAATGGAAATTTATTTTCTCACAGTTCTAAAGAAGGAGAGTCTAAGGTCAGGTGCTGGCATGACTGATTTCTTCTGAGGCCTCTCTCCTTAGCTTATAGATGACCATCTTTTCCCTGTGTGTTCATGTGGTCTTCCCTCTGTTCGTGTCTATATTCTAATTTTCTCTTATGTGCCAACCATATTGGATTAGGGCTATCCTAATGATTGAATTTAACTGTAAGTATCTCTTTAAAGGCCCTGCCTCTAAATACTGTCACATTTTGAGGTATTAGGGGTTAGGACTTCAACATAATAATTTTGGGAGGACACAATTTAGCCTATAACCCCCAACTAATTTGAGGACTATGGCAGAACTCTTTTCATACCCAAGAGTATTATAAAAACATTTCCCACTTCCATGCTAACAGCACCCGATTTTGCTAGGTACCAGTTTTCCTTAGGCTTCCTGGCCCTTCCAAGACCTAGAACCTGAATGACCTGGACCAACCATAAATATTCCACTTCCCTTTCCAAGCATACCTCTAAGCACAGGCAAGTGATATAACCCTGGCCTATGAGATCTAAGGGGATGTGAATATGGGAAGCTTCCTGATTCTTAAATAGAGACACAATGGTGGAACTAGCCTAATTCTTAACTTTGTTTCTGCTACATGAGAAATTGAAGCTTGGAGCTCAATATGCTATCTGAAAGCCCTGGGGGTAATATTTTATAGACTCAAAGAACAGTAGAGAAGAATGATGGAAAGCCAAGGAATTCACAGTGTAAAAGCCGGCCCATAGCTCTTACAGCAGTGAGTTGAATTAACCTGGGAATTGCCTGCCCTAGACTTCTTGTTGATAATATGGATATATTTTCTTCTTCATTAAACCAATTTGAATTGAATAATCTACTTCTTGCAGCCAAAGTCATCTTAATTGATATAAGAATGATGTAATCTGTACTTTAAGTATTTTTGCAGCCCATTTCACAAGTACTCTGTGGAAAATGAGAGAAGGGAATTCTTTTTCCTTTTTTTATATAAGTGCTGAGAAAACTCAGTCACTTAATATAGATGAAAATTAGGCATCACACCCACATGGTTTTGCAGCAATATAATTTTACATGGGAGAAAAGTTCATGCTTAGGGAATGAAATTTTCCTCTAATTTTTTTTTCTTTTTTTCTTTTTTTTTTTTTTGACACTCAATATTATTTTATATTAGTTTCAGGTATAATTTAAATTATGTTTTTATCTTTGTCCCAGTTTACTTCCTGAATGCTTTGGATGTCAATTTTAGACTCACCAACACTGACAAGATGACTTAGGAAAATTCCTAACCCATCCATGGTCTTGTCCAATGTTATGAAACCAATAAAATGCTCCTGGATTTTCCTTTTGCACACTTATGTCAATAAATCTCATTCAAATAGACATCTCTACTAAGAAGCTAACCTTTGGTTTCAGTCTATAAATTTGTGCCTCCTTCAGGCTTACAGGCTTCTCAAAAATCCTACCTGCCATGAATTCAACGAGCTCTTTAAGAATCCTTTTGTACTATAATTGTAATCCATTACATCTTGTGACAAGAAATGCACCATGTCCTTCACTTCTCTGTGAAAAAAAAAATTATATGTATATATCTTTGATATATATAATTTATGAAAACCACCTCATACATTTGGTACTAAATAAAGGTCACTTTGTACTTCAAAAGTATCCCTAACAACTTTCTTTTAAGATCTGAGAGAGTCTGTCACAGATTTCATAGAACTCTGAATTTTCTTTTGCTAGGTGGAGAGTTTTATTTCTTCATGGCTCCCATATTTCTTTCCAGTACTATGCCCATTTTCAATTTCATACTGAATCTTGGCATCAAGGCAAGTATTTCAAACTTTATTTGCTTCAACCTGTATTTAATCTGATACAGATTGACTGGATGACATTTTATGTTTCCTGGGGACAACCAATGTTTTTCCAATTATTAAATCTACCAATTACTCCATCTAATTTTAGAATGAAGGCAAATAGATTTCCACAGTAGGAAGCCACTCTCTCTCTGGACTTTAAATAAAGCAGCCCATACTGTATACAGTATTTCTACTTTAAAAATTGTGCCTAGATATGAAAAGAAAAACGGCACCTAAATAAATCCATGGTAAAGTTGTCAGGTTTATCTTGAGTCATAGCCCCCCACATATTTCACATCGTCGGTATCAGATGATACTGTTAGAGGAAGTCAGAATTGCCCTTGCCCATTGCAACAACCTCTTAGTTACCTTCTTTCTTTATTGCTTCCTATGAACTTTATCATTGACATATCAATTTGATTAGGTGGCACATCAAAGCTAAATCCTTACTGAAATTAATGATTAACCATGTAATCTGTGATTAAATCTGTAATTTCAGAATGTGTCCTGAAAGGGACTTTAAAATCAAGAATTGGTTAAAAGTTTTGGGAGGAATTCTCACAGGATATATATACACTTATATGAAGCCAGGACTGGGAATGGGGAGAAGCTGACCTGCAATATGGTTGCACCTAAAAAGTTACCCTGAAGCTACAATAGCCCTTCTGAGTTGTCTTAAATTGAGGGAAGGAATCAGGCTATTGTATCAACACACAAAGCAGTGATTAGCTTCCAGCCACTTCCAGAAGGGAATGTAACTAAAATATGCAGTTCTTCAATGCTGAGAGCAATTCCTGGTGAGTGAAACCACTGATAGTTACAATAGCTGGGAGAGGAATGCCTCGCTCTGAAGAGGGAATGTGGACAGAGCATCATTTGCTTCTTAAGGTAATTTTTTCCATCTGAGAAAAACTATTACAGTATTTGGCATGTTCTTATGTCATGGATTAGTGGTAAATACTACAGCCCCTACCACCAATACTGGTCTTGGAGTGACAACTGATACTTATTGCCTATCTCCTCTACTATTGTTTTTAGATTCCCATCACACTCAACTAGAACATTTCCTGCTTTAATTGACCTGATTTGTGCACTGAGATCCTCATCCTGAGAGATATGTACCATACGTTAGCCCTAAAATTTCCTCCATGCCCATTAGTAGTTAACCCCTCATTGACCCATAACCCATGGCAATGTCTGATCTCCTTTAGGTCCTTGGGTCACTATAGGCTTGCTTTTTCCAAATGTTAGTTAATGAAATCATACAGAGATTTATTCATGTCATTGTTTGGTTCAACAGTTCATTCTTTTTATTGCTGAGAAGTATTCCATGGTATGGATGTACCATAGTTTGTTTATTCTATTCACCAGCTAAAAACCATTTGGGTTGTTTCCAGTTTGGAGTGATGATAAAGTGGCCATAAACAGTCATGTGCACCCTTCTGTGTAATCATAACTTTTCATTTCATTTGGATAAATACCTAGGCTTGGAAGTACTGGGCTGTATAAGTATATATTTAACTCATAAAGAAAATTCCAAACTCTTTTCCAAGTTGCCATTACTATTTTTGCATTCTCATCAAAAAAATAAAGTTTCAGTTGCTCTGCATCCTCATCAGCATATAGTTGGCAGTTTTCTGTTTTTTCCATTGGAATAGGTTGCTAATAATTTCAAGTGTATTTTCATGTGTTTGTCATCTATGTATCTTCTTTCCTAAAGTGTTGGTTTGAGTCTTTTGCCCACTATTTTAATTCTTCTTCTATTTATTTCATATTATTATTATTATTATTATTATTATTATTATTACTACTACTATTATTGATATTTGAGAGTACTTTATATATTTTTGGATAAAAATCCATTGTAAGACATGTGACTTGTAAATATTTTCTCCCTTATGCCTTGTCTATTCATTGTTTTACAGTGTCTTACAAAGGGTAGGGGGCCTCAGTTTTAATGCAGTCCAATTCAGTAAAGTTTTTGTTTTTTTGTCTTGCTTTTGGTACCATGTCTAATAAATTTTTACCTATCTCAAGATCTAAACATTTTCTCCAATGTGCTCTTAGCCTTTTTTTTTTTAGATTTGTTATTTATACCTATGATCTAGGCTTTAGAATTTCTATAAAACTTTTAACTAATTTCCTTATTACCAAGCACCTCTTTCTTCCTTCTTCTGCCGCAGGTCAGTTGGTGCCCATGTCTAATCTCCCACTGGAGGGGCTTTTTTTTGGATTTCAAGCTACTTAGTTGCCTGGTGAAATCAAATCTCTTATAGGATTAAGAAAAATTATGATTTTGTAGTTGATCCATCTTTTACTTGTTGAGAATGGGACTCCTTCTAGATTTCCATGTCTTAAGTATTGGTAGAACTCGACTGATCCTTATGGTTATTTTAAAGTTTCATTGAGATATGATTCAAATACCATAAAATCATCATACACCGCTACATACTTATATGAATACATACAAACAACGTATGCTTGGTGGCTGTGTTTAGTTATTTTTGGTATGTTCACAGAGTTGTGCAATCAACACTACTAATTTTAGAACATTTTTGGTCACCCTAAAAAGAACTCTATACACATTAGCAATCATTTCCTGCCTTTCTCCCCAAGTCCCAAATAACCCCTAACCTACTTCTGCCTCTATAATTTTGCCTATTCTGGACATTTTACATACAAAAAAAAAAATAATAATATGTTGTATTTTGTGACTGGCTTCCTTCACTTAGCATGTTTTTAAGGTTCATCCATGTTGTATCATGTATCAGAACTTTATTCCTTTATATGGATGAATAATATTTCATTTTATGGACATACCACATCCATCAGTTGATGGACATTTGGATTTTTCCACTTTTTGGTTATTATAAATAATGCTACTACTAAAATTTGTGTACAAGTTTTTGAGTGGACAAATTTTTTCATTTCCCTTGGGCATCTACCTAGGAGTGAAAATACTAAGTATATAGTTACACTATTTTTAACATTTTAAGGAACTGCTAAATGATGTTAAAAAGTGGTTTACCATTTTTATCATTTTTCAATGTGCCTCAAGTACTTATTATTAAGGTACTTATATTCTTTGGGTTCATGACCTATAATCATCATTAGTCCACTAACAGATTAATCTATTGCTAGACTAAAGTAGAAAGGGCTATTTTTAACATTTTTGTGTAATAGTCCCAGCAAGTGATCCTGAGAGCTTGAACTAAAATAGTAACGGTAAAATTTTTACTTAAAAAATAAGTAAATAAAAATCTGGAATTAATTAAGAGGTACTGAAAGAATTACAACCCTGTTATATGTAGGAATGAAGACTAATCATAGGTGCTGTTTACGTAAAGTTCAGACATACAGACATATTGGAGTACATTAGATCATTGCTATAATTTGCACAATTAGATAATATTGATTTCTATAATAATCAGATTTTATTTAAACATTTTTACCTTATTTTTTGTTATTTGTAAACTAAAGGTGGCAATAAACTATTTTTTAAGAATTTAAATCACGGTTTAAATAAACACAGTTATAGTTACATGTACTTATATAAATTGTCAGTTACCACTGAACGAAGTTACCGCTCTGATTCTGCTTTAAAGAAAACTGCTAACATTATTTGCTCATTTCTGATGCTGTCAGTAATAAATATACATAAAGCACACAAGGCAAACACTGCACTTGATGCTGGTTCACAGCCTCCAACAAACTTCCCGTACTACTGCTTTCACTTTAAGTCCGCATTAGCTGCCTTGGTTCTTGCAGAAGGTCAGCATGATTTCTGGTGTTAACTCTGTAATTTATCAGAGATAATGTGCTAATTTGCCTCTTGCTCCTAACTCTCAAAGTAACTCAGTGTTTCTACTTGTTGACTTATGTCCCAAATCACCACTTGAGCTTTTCTAGAACATTTACTTCTTGTCTAACCAGTTAAGATAGTAACAGCAGTCCGTTACCAGACTTCCTGATCCCCTGCTCCATAAAGCCCATAATATTCTTCTACCAGCAGGAAATGGTGGCCTTGGTATTCACACTTGATCATCACTCTACCACGGTTACCTCCCAGAAAGTCTAGCACTGAGATATAATGGACTTACTTTGCTAACCTCTTTGATATGGATATTTTGCAAGTTGCCAAGGCCTCTTGTATACTTTTCATTTTTCTTACATATAACAGTGCAATTAAAAAGTTATTCAATTTTTTCTTATAACATCTGTTTCAGAAATCATTATAGCTCAAGTTTCTTCATGGCATAAATTGCCTTATTTTGATTTCATCTGTTTTTATGTCATTTCTTTTCCATGTCAATACGATTAGGGCTATATTTAGAAATCACATTTTCAGACAACCCTTGTGTACCTAGCTACAGTTTTTGTAAACACACGTTTGGGTTCCAATCTCTACTCAGATAAAATCTTTTACTTCATAGCTTTTCTTCCCTATTTGATCCCCCTACCTACACACAAAATCCAGATTTAATTCCTCTTTAGTTTATTTAATATAGTGGAATTCTTTATTTTTCACTGATATTTGCTTTCCTATTCTTCTAATCTAATCATACAATTTAAAAACATAGTTAAAATCAAATTTATTACTTCTTTCTTTATGTGGCTTACCTGAAGAATAGCACAACTATTATCTTCCAAAAGGATCAGGGGATGTCAAAGGCCAGCAATAATGAATCAAGACACAGGGACCATTGTGCTGGGGTGCATCCTTCATCCAGTGCAGCCTAACAAAATTGGTTTGGAAATGTATATGTCCATTACACTGACTTAATGATACAGTACACTCCTGTCTATGTGGTATTTTACATCCTGTTGCCTGGCCTGCTGCCCTAAAAATATGGGCAGAAGAAGGGAGAAAAAAATAAATTACATATGTACTAAACAGCATTTTCTCTTTCACCAAAACGGAAAGTTAATTTTAGCTCTTTTCATATGCATCTCGTACAAAGCCTGACCATGTACTCTGTACACTCTTAAACCAGATCTCCCAAATATTAACTTTTTCTAAATCATATTTGCTCTATCATTCTGTGTTGGTGTGTATAGGTAACTTTTTTCTGAACCACTTGAGAGTACCTCTTTATCCCCAAATAATTTAGTGTATTTCCTTCATCCTAAAATATAGAAAATTAATTATCCAACCTAAGAGAAATTCAGATTTTGCCAATTACTCTAAAAATGCCCTCTAGAGATTTTTTTTTTTTTTTTTTTTTTTTTTTTTTTTTTTTTTTTTTTTTTTTTTTTTTTTTTTTTTGTATAGGATCCATCCCAGGATCTTAAGTTGTATTTAGCTATCAAGTCTCCTAAGTCCCTTTTACTGTGGTCTTTGTTTTTCATGACCTTAACATTTTTGAAGAGTACAGACCAATATTTTTGTAAAACGCCCCATAATAAGGTTTTTGATGTTTCCTCATAGGTTAACTCAGGTTACTCATTATTGATAAAAATAAGTGACTTCATCTTTTGTTGTCAGAGTCAAAAGCAATAATGTATATCAAAGTGTTTTGGTAAAATGTAAACTTCTATCCCAAATCTAGGGTTAAGAATTAAAAGCATTATTACTCCTTTCAATCCTCAATCCTCCTCTTTGTTCTTGTCCTCTAGAATATGTGGTATCTCTATTTTAAAGTAGCACTAAAGACATAGGGAAGAAGCATGAGAACTAAATAGTAAAACAAGCAATATTTAGAGCCTGCAACTGTGCTGTCAGACCATGAGAAGCCTACAGAAAAAAGGAAGATTCCTGCTGGAATTACTAACAGACCATTTACCCATAGCATGAAAGGAAAAACTTAAGAGTCTTTAAGTTGTACCCTACACAAAATAAACCCAACCATTCATTCCCTACAGCCAGGAAAATACAGAACAAGGGCTGAGATTGCTAGCATGCCTTTAACTGCATACTTGCACACCACAAACTCATACCAGAAAGGAGAACAGGTAAACAAAGTCTTTAAACTTTAATTCATGACATATAAACTGAATTCCTGGTACACTTGAGGTCTCAGTCTCTCTCCTTCTCTGTCTCTGTGAAGAGACCATGCTCCATCTATGGAAGGTTATTCCATCTCTAATTAACTTTCCTTTTGTCTCTAACTCTGTGTGCGCTTGAATTTTCCTGCGCACATTGTCAAGGACCCTTCTTTCTCAGAATAGGACTCGAGTCCCCACTCGAGGGGATTCATCCTGCCCTGCATCACTAAGATACAATGCCTTACTTAGGTACAGCAATGAAGCAGGAGGAAATAGGTGAATCCTCTTCTTGTTCACTGTGAGAGAAACTTTAACACACTGGCATTACAATAAACTAGGGTGCTCCTATCTTTCTCTGTCTCCCTTCCTATTTCTTTTCATGTGGGTATTTCCCCTTGTGAAATCTTTGCACATTCAATTCCATCTTGGTATCTGCTTCCCAGACCTGGTCTAATTGTGGGGACAGTAAGAGGGAAAAAAATCCACAGCTCTGCCTGAAAAGCAGGATACATTATTAAAACAGGCAAAATTTCTGGCCAAAAAAAAAAAAAAAAAAAAAAAATCCTATGAACACCTCCCCCTGCACCAATCCAAATCATCAGGCTTTGAAACCTTGGTCAAATGTCACCAACCATTTGCATTCCAAAGATAGCAGAGATTGTTGACTCTGCCCCTGAGTGAAAAACCAACTGGACCAGGGATGCAGTGGTGGAACAGAAGCCTCAAGGAAGGGAAGGAGAACAGAAGACACATAATGTGAATCCAGCAATTTACCATAATAACAAGTGTCCCCTTAAGCAATAAGAGGTTTATTGATTTTTATATTAGTTGATATTAAGAACAATGATTAAGAATGAGAGGAAAACATGCACTCCCCTGAAGGAGACTCTAATAGATCTAACATTTCCAGGTCTTAAATGAGGATGGGTAATGATCCCTCATATTTCATTCTCACAGTGTCATGTAAACAACTAGGAGATCAGCCTGCCTGGAGTTGCAGCCAATCACAACAGTTTTCTGTAGCAAAGATTATATTGATGTGTGAAAGGCACACCAGCCTTTCAGAGGTGGAAGAGACAATGTTCCCTAGGGCTTCCTGTTGGGTTGAATCTTTGGTAATGCTTGGAAGGCAGGCTTGCTCCCAGAATCGCCCCCAGCTTGACTTGCACAGCCTCAGGGGACAGCCCTGGCAGGCTATGTGAGGAGTCAGAGTGCCTCTGGCAATCTCCAAAGTTCTTAATGATGGCAGTGGGAGCCAGAGGGTGAAAAAGAGAGAACATTTGACTTATGTCTGCATTTATTGCAAACAAAAGGATGATGTGTTTAGTTATGAAGACCTCAAGAAAACATCCTCATATGTCTAATTTAAAACCATATCAGCTGGCAGATAAATCTTTATGCAAGCCATATCACTGCTATCAGAATATTTTAAGGAAATGAGGAAAGACTAGGTATGTTTCTATTCATGAATTCTCTTTCCTACATATACACACAAATGCTGAATTTGCTATAATTAGTTTTGTTCTCTACAGAAAGCTTCATTTATTGGGGATGCCATTAAACAAGTGAAATACAAATTACAAGTGACATTGATATGATCATAACTGCTTCTTCCTGGCTGCAAGAGATATTTTCTGAGAGGAACCTGCATTTCTACAGATGGCATGGGGAAAAAAAAAAAAATGAAGCCTACCAGACACACCATTATTCCTGTGAGGCCCTCAGTTCATTAGTTGAAGCAGCCAAGTCTTCACGAGCCGCAACTGATCAGCAAATGGGAAATGAGCAAGAGTATAAATTTCCAGCAAACCAAATCATTAACATTTGCTGCCTGCATCCTGGAAACACAGTAAATCAAATGTGTCATCATTTATCAAGACAAAATATCATTACTAATTGGGATTAATTTGCTGCTGTGGGATTGCTGACCTTTGCTGAAAGAAAATAAAACTGCTCGTTAGCTGTCTTCATTTAATTTTCCTTGAAGGAAGGAGAGGGGAAAAGGCAGTTTGTCTTGGGAAGGAGGGAAAGGGTAGGTGGGGCATTATTATCTTCTAAGTAGCTACACATTCAGAAGTCACAAAGCGATGCGAGAACTTGCTGATGTGCTATCGCCAATCGATGATTCAGGATGTTTGATGTGTGCCCAGAGATCACAGTCATTGTCTGTGATTTAGCATTGTCTTAGGAAAGAATAGTAAAAATTGCCAGGATGGAATTCTATATAGTTTCATTTACAAATAAAGAAAGGCAAGCACCACTGCAAGGGAGCAGTCTAGAAATTTTCTATGTGGACTAATTTGAAGGGTGTTCGAAAATATAACACATGCTATGTCCGACTCCTAGTGACTCCACATGTGGCTAAGGCCTATATGAACTGCTGATGTAGTAATTGTGGGGGTGATCTTTTAGTAGCTAGCAATGCTTTTTCAAGGCTGATAAATGCATGTGCTTTGCAAGGTAGCTGTAAATGCCTAAATCGGGGTTCTTGTCTTTTAGACCCTAAAAAATTTATGGATCCTGAGAATTCAACTGAGGACTCAGATCAACAAGCTAATGACCACAGACCTTTTGAATTTTTAAAATCTAAAATATTATCTTGATTACTGAGGTTTTTGGTGTCCTCTTAAATGTTGTCTCTGATGCAAGTGCCTGTTCATCTCACCTTAGTAGTGTCAAACATTGTTTAAGGCTAAATGATTTACACACCACAATTACTGAGAAAACTGAAGGTGAATAACCCTTCGAGGTAACAAACCTAGCAAGCAGTGGAGTCAAGATTCAAACCCAGACCACTGATGCCGGGTTCCAGTATTCATGCTCTTAGCACTGCTCTTCCCCTTTGCTACTGTTGGTGAATTGGAGAGGGTTAAGAAGTGGACCATGCCAGCAAGCACTGCGTGATGTCATGGGACAGACACACAGACAGACACAGACACACAGACACAGACACGCACACGCACACATGCACACACGCATGGACTCACAATTAGATGTCAGGCAATGACTAGTTAAATAGGAAAATGTGTGGATGAGCCAATTTATGATTCAGGAAAATTAAAAGTAAAAAAAAAAAAACTTAAAAGCTTTGTGTAAGAGTTGTATTGAGCATTGCATTAATACATCTATGAGCCAATGCTCACCACTGCTAAGAAGTGTCAAACACAGAGCTCTGAATCAAAGGAGGAAAAAATATTTAGGCCAAGTGTGCTGTCCAGGTCTGGACAAATATTGTCTCTGGTCAATCTGGTTTGAGAGTTTGCCAATCTCCAATTCAAATGTGTCTCTGGTTATTTTCCTTATAACACGAGCTGATATTTGTAGTGGTAGGAAGCATATTAATTTTTGTGCTTAAGCATTTCAAAACAATTTTCTCTTCTTAATTAGGGAACATATTCTTAAGTCTGGCACTATGGATATGCTTTGTAAACTTTTCGTGTGACTTTTTAGAAGGTATGTAGGTATGTGAGGTGATGCATTGAGGAAGGAGGCAGTACTGCCAAACTAGACCAATTACTCTAAATTATGACTTAGAAGAATAATTTTACTAAAATTTGTGCTATTTCATAATTCTGTGTAATGAAGAAACCCAAATGCATGAGTCATGGTAGTCTTTGAAGAAGATGATGGGTGAAGAGGCTGCTCTGAAGAAGGGCTGTGGGTAAATGCACTTGTCGTGTACTATGCAGAGACCTGCAAAGGAGTGTGGAAAGGGGGGTAGGGCGAGGAAAGTTTGAAAGGCCACAACCCTCTTCCTAGGGCAGCTTCAAAGACCGAGCTGACGGTTCTGCAACCCTTATTAAAAAATAAGTTTCTGTGCCTGAATTTTTTTTCAGCTCAAGATGGTCTCAATTACTGAATTATCTTCTTCATTTTCACTTGAATCCAAGCTTGAATCTTGTTTATGTTGGAATCTAAGCCACTTGTCCTGAGTCACTCGGGTTTAACCATATTACTTTGGTCTTGTCACTGACAGCTCTTGGTATTTTAATCCTGTTCTGGACCCTTGAAGTGACTGCCAAGGGTTTCAGGATTTTGATTTGCTAGCGACCAGTTTTGATTGCCCAGAGTCATACTATAATAGTTAATTCATATACAAACATTTAAAAGTCTCCCCACCCTTGCCCAGCTACTAATTTTCTTTATCTGATAGAAGTAGTATCAATCAAAAATAATACCTATAGGGACATCAGCTTTATAAACTGTCCCTTCTAGGACCTGGAGGTTTTAGTTAACATAATGACTGAATTGTTGACTCCTCATGAGTTCCTGTAGTTCTACTCTAAAAGTGTTTCTTATTTGGGATTTGAGAAAGAAAGACATCATTTTAAAACTAGCCAAGCACGCTACGAGGTAAAAGTGCATACAGTCTTACTAAATCCCCCTAACATTCCAGTTTATTACAGATGTAGCTCCAAAATTTTACTTGCCAGCATCTTTTAAAGCAGGAATTCACTAGTGATCCTGTAGCTTAGAACAAGATCAGTGCCCTGGTGCTTTTAGTGCTTGGGAGCCTTCTCATGGGGCCAACTGGATGTAACATATAGGAAACAGACACCAACTTTACTTGTGGAATTTTCATAAAATGTATTGATCACATGGTGTGTGGCTCAAAAGCAGCAGCTCTGACAAATGTCAGCCTCTCCAATTTGCAGTATCATTCACAGTCCTCTACTAGCTAAGTCCTCCCATCCACCATCACATTACTTTTATTTCAGCAGAGGAAGTAATGGTTGATAAACTCTGCTCTGTGTCTTGGGGAGGGGGGTAGGGATTTTATCTAGTAATTTTCTGGGCCCTTGAAAATCCCGAGGTTAGCAGGTCCCTACACTCAGAATTTGAAGATCTTTTTGATTCTGTTTTTTCAGGTTCCCTGGCATAAGGATACTCCCCAAAGGCATGTGCTTTCCACACCCCTCCCATGCGACCTAGTGGAAATAAATAGGACAACCCTAGATGTAGGCCCTCCAGAGTAAATATTGTGAAGATCATGAACTACAATTCTAAATATACCCAATTCTCAAAGGACTCTACAAACCCTTCCAAGAGTAAAAGAAATGCTTGATGTTAGAAGGTAGTTAAGATACATCATAAAGCAATTATTTAAGCAAGAGATATGGGAAAGAGGCAGGGCAATGGTCAATCTTATAAGCAGTCTTACTTTACTCTTCTGTCCGGATGTCTTGTTTAGCTCGATACCCCTCTACTACCTCAGCAGTCTCCGTGCCTATGTCCAGCTCAGTGTGCCTGTTCTTCTCTAGTCACAATGCCCAGGTCTTACAGAACCCCTTTGACTCCACTCCATTCCTAGCCATTTCATACCTTATTCTAGTGAGAAAAAAGTCTCTTTGGGCCCTTTTTTGACTCTCATTGATAGTTATTTGTTTGTTGCTTTGTTCTGGGTCATGTTCGTTACATTTTTTATTTCTTTCCATCATTTTGCTTCCTATATATTCTTTCACAGTGAGGAAGTGTGACAATTCATTCCCACCCCCTCTTTGTTTCCATGTTGGGTATGTATCTACCAGCCAAGCAGTTTGCTCTGGTTTTCATTCTTTACCCTAAGAACAGAGCTCAGGTCATCTTTATTCTCTCTCTTGATCACTAAATCACAAGGCCATTGTTTACCCAGATCATACCATCTTTTCCTTCTCTCACTGACAACCCTGGTCACCCTGAACCATCATGTGTTCCTGTTTTTGTGAGTAAACTACTTATTCACACACAATCTCCATCTCTTCTCTCATGTTTGCTTCATGTTCATACAATGAGAGTAGCTGCTCATATACTTCCATAGTTTTTGAAAGAACAAACTTAAGAGACTGCTATTCTATTTGACCAAAAATAACAATACGAACCCACAAAATTTCCTTCTCTATGATTTTTTTTAAAATTTCTCTAATTTAAATGTTCTCCTTTCCAAATACCACCCCCCAGCACACACATACACATCCCACTATAACTGACAAGATTCACAAACAGTAACGGTAACTCAGGACAAAAGCCATAGTTGACCATTTTCTGTCTTGCACATGTAATTAATACTGATTCTCTTGCATCTTATCAGTAAATAGATTGCTTCATACAAGATTGCAAACACTCTGGAGACAGAGAATATACCATATATTTTTTGTTTGCATGTTTTAGTTTTTGTTGTTTTAACTTTGAGTGCCAGGCATTGTGTGGGAACCTAGAAGACCTCAAGATATTCTTGTTGAGACTTGAACAACTAAATAATTTAACTATACCTGCCTAAGGTTGGTTCATTCAAAGTCTGGAAAGAGAAGACCATAAACTCCAGTGTGAGCTTAGCCTTCAAAAATCCTTCCCCTACCTCTGAAATGGATGTTTTTACAATCCTGCAGATGGGTGGCATAAATTCTTGACTGAATAGGTTGTCAGTGTTTTAATATAGACAATCTCATTATGTTTTCTTTTTCTCAACTCTCTCTTCCTCCTTTTTTGCACTTCAAGGTAATGATCCCTGTATTCATAATACCTCCTACTTTAAGGTATGACCCCTGAATTCCTATCTCCATCTGATTTTACTCATTTTTCTAACTACATGTTTTCTTTAAAGGACTGCACTTTTTTTGTTCTCTTGTGTCGATTTGTCTTGTATTCTCTTTTATTTAGCATAATTAAAAACTAAAATTAAAAATATTGTTGAAGATTTGGCAAGTAACTGCACACTTCAAAACCTCTGGTTAAATTTTGAGACCTATTTTTTCTCGAAAATCATTCTTCTGCCTTACCCCCAAGATAACTCAGAGGAAACTGATAAACTGATGAGAAGAGATTGAGCTGCCACTCAAACACACCCACCACCACACCCTCTTTTTCTATCTCAAGAATGAAATGGCATTATTTATGGCATTCTGTAATAACACTCTAGATTTAGCTTCAGAGGGCTGAACTTTACCTAAACAAGTTCTCTTGTCCCATATTCATGTTTATGGTAGCATAAAAAAAAAAAAAAACCTGCAAAACAAGAAGACAGCAAACAATATCTTTGAAATATCATAGGGAATCTTGGCAGCAGTAAAATGCACTCAGTCTTTCGAGCAGTGTAATGCCATTCCTCAAAGAAACAGATTTACAGGGTTAGGAGATGTCGATTAGGTTTTAAAAAGGGGCTACTCAAATAGCATAACAGAGTTTTATCAAAGCATTACCTTAAAGGTACAGAAGTTCGGAGTAGTTGAAGCAAACCTTGGCCTGTACTCTCCTTACAGTTTCTCCCTTGTTTTTGGAACTTTACAACAAGCTATATGCTATTGGAGGTTAAAAACTAGTGATCCGAAAACTAGTGATCCAGTCTGAAAGGGGTTTTGTTGGAAAACCCATCACATTTCACGTAAAACTCCCTTTGTCATTTTTCATGTGTGTCTGTATGTGTGTGTGCTTAAATAAAGGAAGGTCTGGCAATACCAAGTTCACATTCCCACAGGGCAACAATGGTTATTGTTGAGAGCTGACTTCCTCATTTGGGTGTTGTCTAGTTCACTAAAGTGCTTACCATCTCTTAACATATTTCACTTCATTCAATTGAACTCTGAAAACATTTGTAATTTCTGCCTTAAGTCTTCTGAGAGGTAAGGGTTAATTTATTCAAGACTAATCCCTTGTAAGCTGGCCTCCTCAAGTCCCATAGGAACTGGCTATAGCCCAGTGCTTATGGCGATCTAGTCCACCTCTGATAATACTGAAAAATGAGACTGGTGCTTCCTCAATCATGGATACTGATGTAATAAACTCTGCTACTAGCTTGGCATGTCATCCAACTGCAAATGCAGGTCAGTGACTGTTGCCTTGATTATGTCAAGAAAGGGGCTGCAGTGATGTCATGCAAGTTAAACTGGCATGCAGTGATTAAAGACATTATTTTACTGGGCTATGTGATGACTGTACCCTGGTCACTCGTCTAATCATGGAAGTTGTATAGACTTTTTTGTCCATACAACTTAAAAGCTCACAGTCCTAGGGTTAGGATCTCGTGCCCAGAGTCTGACGCTCAGTTTATGAGATCTGTGCTCAGCTCTAGCATGTAATAGGCAGTAGGAGCTTATATACCTGCTACTTTGTGTCTTTGGATTTTACCCAGAGACACTGCTACAGTAGGCTTTGTGAGAGTGCTCCTTCACTATTTGCCCTTGTTTCCAAGACGATTGGTACCAGGCATCTGACCAAGGACCCATCATGAACATCTAGTGTAAATAAAAGGATTAGAGATCAAAGTCTCACCTTGCAGGCAGAATAAGTCTTAGAGTATCTGCTGTGGGGTAGCATGGCTGGCTATTGGGATGGCCAGTCACTGTTCATGGAATCTAGTCCACGAAGTGCTAAGAAATGGGAGAATTACAGAGGATAAGAAAACCTGTACTGAATTCCTAGACTGTTAATCCTAGAAAGAGTCACTCGAAGTAGTAAGCTCTATTGAAGTGAATATTGAACTGTGGCCCTGATAAACTACACATTCACACATGCATATACACACAGAGAGACAATGAAGATGAACACGTACACGCACAATAGAAAATGGAGATGAACTCACCAGATGTTCACTGAAGGACTTACTACTTGGTATAAATAAAAGAAATATTAGGGAAGTGTGAAGATCATCTATAAGACAGGGTTAAAGAGGGCTCCCAAAAAAGAATCTCTGGGAGGGATACTGGCTGACCACTTTCTTGACACTCCAGAGTCATCAACTCAGAGGTTGATGCACAGACACAAGCTATCTAACTGCAGATTCCTTCACATACAATTTGTGTGTGAGATGGACAACTCTGGTTCCTATTTAATTTGGTGATGTAACACCAGAAAACACAACATTGTGCTTCCCCCACAGTGATGGGCTTCTTGGCAAAAGTGTCATAATGATGAACTTGCCATTCAGTACCAGAAATGATAGGGGGACATCACAACCATTTTAGTGTCTCCTAATGGAACTACCCTGTTCTCATTCTGCTTGCCCTCTTGCCGAAATCTGTCAAGATATACCACCAATACAAACCAATAAAAATGATGCCAACAATGGGTCCTTAAAATGCTAAGTGAGGCATACCGTACAGCTACTCTTCCTTTTGAGATGACACAAGTTCATTCCTCAGTCATGGAACAGGCTTAGAAGCCCTGGTTGACCTCTGCTTAACCTTTCAGCCACTGCCAAGGTGCCACTTACTTTCTCTGGACTTGACAATGTATTCCTCTTAGGATTTTCTTACAAATAGCAGTGCCTGTCTGCTTTGGGTAAATATGATCTGTACCCTGGGATTAGTCACCTGGTCTTTTAGAGGCTCCATAATGACTTGACATCAATGAGTTGCACTGCCTCTCACTGAAAAGGAACACAATTTGAAATGTTATAAATTGTTAAAATAATGAAATATGACATATGGTTAGAAGCCACCTCTGAGAGGTGGACTGAGTATTAAGAAATAAGTTGTCTAAGATTGCCTGAAGGATGACTTCTCAAAAATGAGTTGAATTTCTTCAAAGTTCAATGGAAACTAGGTATAGCCCAAGTTTCCTGGTCAACAAATATACTTAGAATCAGGTCTCCTAAACTGGCTTCCGCATTATGCCAGGGCAGGGTTGGTGCTGCCATGGTGACATCTTGCTTCTATCTAGCTCATCAGTCATATGGCAAAACCATTTTCTAAAATCACTGGCAAAGTCATACTGCTAAATCACATGGTTACGATTTCAAGGCTTATACCTCTGCTTTGGATCACACCAGAGGAGAGACTGGTGCTTCCTAATCACGCGATTTAGAGAAGAATAGAGATCCATTCCTGGGATCTGATATTCAGTCATAATAGATTTCAGTGTACTGTCGTGGAATACAATGTGCAATTCAAGACCTACACAGCTATGATAGGAGACATCACTTATAAAATTCTTAATCTTTTAGCAGGAAATGATAAGGGACATCTCTTGTAGAATTCATAATCTTTTTAGTAAACCTAGTTAAGTTTTCTTCCCTCCTTTCTTTGGGAAAAAGGCCCTCTCCCTCAAATCCGACAATTTCTCCAAAACTGGTGACTCAGACCTCTGGCTATTGATAAAGGTCTTGGGCCTATTCTTAGCAGAAATGGCAATAGGCTAGAAATGGTCCTTAGAGTCCAAGAGGGGAGGGACTTTAGGCCAAAGGCCTTTTTTTTCCTCTTTAAGAAATATATTAACCAAGCTGTTTCCCTTTACTTGCTTAATAGGCAAATCAATAATAGAAATTAATAGATATATGATTTAAATAGCAGTTTGTACCTTTTCCTTGTCTAGGGACTAAGGCAGCACTTCAGCAGGAAACCCAAGACCCTGCCCTGACTGAGACAGAAAGGGAAAGAGCTCATGAAACTCCAATAGACAACAACAACATTGTTCTCAGCAGGAAGGGGATACAAAGAGACCTTCTGTCCTCAACATCCATGCTAATAATAAGGGGGTTCATGGCTCTTAGAAAAGAGTTAGGCAGGAAAGTTAGGGGCTTTCGGGTCTGCCTGCAAAGACACTGAGGACATTCTATCCTAGAAGGGGTCTGCCCTAATCCACCCACAGTTAAGCAAGCCAGAAGGCTTTTTTTTTTTTTTTTAACTCACACAAAACAAGTAAGCAGAGAATTAGGGACCAGTTTGAGCCAGTCACTGGACCTGCGCAATGAAGACCCCCACGACATTCAACTCACCTGAGGCCCATTATGCCATCATTATACTATGATGAATAGGCCAAGAAGTTCATTAATATCATTGTAATAAACTGAATGCTGGGAACAAACATGCACAGAAAGCAAATGATGAATCACTGATTCTTGTCAATCTTAGTTGTCAATCAGGAAAGCCCACCTCTCTAAGAAAAGTAACCACCCAAGCATAGCAAATAGGGATAAACCCCCCAAACATTGTTACCAGGCCTTTTGAGGCATGCTTCTTTTGTTCAGTCCCGCTTCTATATCTGGAAGTATACTTTCCCTTCTAATAAAGCTTTCTTTTTTTTCTGTATTTTGGTATCCTGCTCAATTCTTTATTCAAGACATCAAGAACCTGGACAACGTGCAGGGAGAGAATCCCCACTCTGATAACACTGCCACTGCTCAGGTAAGTTGCTGTGAGCTTCCTTACTGAAATAAATCAGGCCTGGTGTGAGTGCTGTTTGGGTATTTATCTCCATTTGCAGGATGCCACTTGAGGAGTTTGCTCTGAAGCCTTTTTTGTTTTTCCTGGAAAACTTCTGTAATATTCTATATTTTCTTATCTATAAATTATACTGAATGCTTCAACATTTTCCTATTTGCATGCAGAATTACTCCCACGTAGGATACTTAGTATGGTGGTTTTAAAAAATGTATAAATGCTGGATGATTGGGGAAACATTGATGTATTTAAATACTACCTTTGAAGCCAAATGCTGGGTGCCCCTGATGTAGGGAGGAGGCAAGAGAATTAAAATGTTAATCAAGCCACAATCAGAGACTGCAATATGCTGATCAGCCCTGCCCCAGGCCAGGAGGACACCTGCAGAGCAAAGGAATATTTCTGCTAGGACGGCTAACAGCCCATTCTCCACACCTGTGAAGGGGAAACAGGAACCAAGAGTCATTCCCTAAGGCTAAAACCATGGAGAACCTAAGGATTAAAGGCTGGAAACTGCGGCGGGCCTTTCACTACATATTCTTACCATTTCAGGCTACATACTCGTCCCCTTCCTCACTGGATATCCATATCAAAGGAAATGGGAACTAAAGAATGACATATAAACTGAATTCCCTGAACAATGGCAACCAGGATTGTCTTTCCACTCCTCTCTTGGTCCCTCTCATTCTCTGCCTCTGAGAGGAGACCACACTGTCTGTGGAGAGGGTTACCCCTTCTTACAAACTTTCCTCTCGACTTCAATTTTGGCCTGTGTGTTGAATTCTTTCTACACTCTCCGCCAAAGGACCTTCTTCTCTTGGTGCAGGGCTTGGTCTGCCCCCCAACTGGGGAAATTTGCCCTGTCCAGTATCACCCTTAATCTTGTGGGATGTTTTATAATGCTAATAGGAAGGGGCTGTTTAACACAAAATAGCCCACAGGAAATCGAGGAGGAACACTGAAAGTTTCAGTCTCTCTTTTGAAAATAGCTTCATTAGGGCTTTTCCAGTTCCTACTCTCCAGGCAGGTGGCTGAAAGCTAGCCATGTGAAGGGCTGATTCTCAACCCTTATAAATACCTTGAGGTCTAGTACAAAGGTCCAGGGGCTCAGTGTCTTCTAATTTAAATATAAAAGAATGTTTCTCTATTTTATTCCTCAAACTGGTGAAGCAGGAAATAGCAATAACATATTTCAAATGTTTAATGAGTTGACATCTGATTTAATTTACCTAGAAAATATTAAGTAATCAAAATTATTTGTAAGCCAGAAAAAATGTAATAAATTCTGAGAAACTTTAAAGAAAAGTACACAGTAATACTGAAACGGTTATATAACTTAATCATTCCATTTTGCATCTAAAAATTGCTTTAAAAAAAAAAAAACCCTGTCAGCTAGTGCCATTTGCTCATTAGTTCTTAAATTGTTTCATCTTCTCAATTATTTTTATAACAGATTAGGTGAAGCTTAGAACTGGGTCTTTCACTCTTTTGCTGTCTCCTCCCAGTTCAAAATACATGTCTCTCCTAACGGCCTCATACGTCTGTGTTTACGTGTAGGCTTCACATAGGGAACTGGCAGCACAATTCTTTTTAGAAAATTCTTAGAATGCTCACTTCTTTCTGCACACAGAGAGGGAGAGAGAAAGAGGGGAAGTGCAATCACGTGAGCATGAAAGAAAGGAAAGAAAAAAAAAAAAAAAGGAAAAGCATTAGCTGCTCTTAATAAACCTTTTTCCAGGGCACACATGTGCCCCTTTGGCTTCTTGTCTTTACCTAATTTTAGAATTGGGATTACTACACTTATTAATCAGTGGCATGAAATCAAATAGTAAAGACCAGAAGTCTTTACTACTCGATAAAATTGATGATAAAATTGCTTTGACGGTCTTAACAGTGTTCCAAAGAACAAATTCAGTGGGTTCAGTTAAAGTAAAAATAAATGTTTGAGTATCTTGAGAACCACCACCATTTTTCTGTTGCCTCACCTTTTTGTCATTTCCAAGGTATCTGAGGATCTGTTTAACATAGATATTACTAAGTGGGAAAACAAAGAGAGAAATCAAACAAATGTGCCATTTAATTTTAGCTTTGCTAGAATCTAGAATCTCAAATCCCTCTGATTCTTTTTCTCTTTGTTTTGCAGATAGCCTCAGTGAATTAGATCACAGCCAGGTGTCTTGAGACTGAATTAATCATTCATATGTTTTGAAATCTATTGAATGAATAAGAGAGGGGAGAAAGCAACCAAAATGCCTGCTCGGATCTTAGTATTTGGCCATCTGCCAAATTTATCTGATGTCATCTTTAGTGGACCTTTAAGCCCTTTGGAGAGCTTTCAGTTCCCATGTTAGCTCTTAAGTACCCTATTTAATTGTCTACAGATTAATGATCTACTTTGTTCTCTACTCCTTTGTATTTCCTGGGCCATCTGATGTTACCACATGAGTTACAAAACCGGAGCTGAAGGCCTGAAAAAGTAATCTGAGAGGCATGGAAAAAAATCAGGGTGTGGGTGTGGCAAAAACATAAACAAAATAGCAAAACAGTACACAGACCTTTCCTCAAAGAAACTGAGTTGGAAGAAGATTCTAGAGAAGATGGAGATAGATGAAAAGAATATAATGGTATTTTTATATTTTAATGCTATAGGATACCAAAAGTTCAGTGGCTACTCTTCAACATGTGAATGTACCCAGGGAATGTGACATCAGTGTTTCTTAAGCAAGCTAATGTAGTCTGGCAAGGATAATAAAGTAATGTGAGCTTTAGAAGGCTGCTCCACTGTGGCTTCATAGCTGATTGACAGTGGAGCAGCTTGGTGCAGAAGCCTGATGGAAACACTTAAGCCAATACACAAGAGCAAAAAAGAAAGAGTTGGAGATGTAGGATTCCCATCGGCAGTAGCTCCGTGTTCTCAAGGCACATGCTACTCCTGTCTGTCATCTGCTGGGCCCCTTGTGCTGTCCCTCATCAGGCCTTGTGTCTTTGGGAACAGATTCCCTACATCTGTAGGAACTTTCTCTTTCATTCATACATTTTTCAACTGGCTTCCTAAATCCTAGCTTTTCCTTGATGATAGTACCTTCTATAGTTTTATAACTATATCCCTGAAACTTAAGGGGTTGGGATGGAATTGGAGCCATCAATGTTCTTATTCCTGTTATTTGCTGCCTCTGCCAGGCCATTCAAATGAAGAAATTTTATCCTAAAGGTAAGTGAAGGCATGGTATCCGTATGACACACTCTCCATGCTACTCATCTCTACCTGCAGTGCTAGGGGGCAGCCATGCTTGCTTAAATTTACGTATCCATTTGGCCACTTCTGCCACTGTCTTTTGACTTTAGGTTAATCCCTGTATCAATGTGGCCATTTTACATGTCTATAAAATGGAGATAGTGACACCTATTTTAGAAAAATGTTAAGGGAAACGATAATCCAATGTGAAAAATACTTAACTGTAACTTTTTGGAAATGTAATACTTAGTGATTGATAAGATTGTCATTATAATCAAATTTCCCAGGATTTCAACATCTTTTCCAAATCTTCTTTTCTAGCCTGTGCTTTAAATCACCCTCTAGGACTTCAGTATCATGTGATGGTGGCCATTATACTTCTCCAGCCATATACTTCTCTACTATACCTTTAGACACCTGCATTTCTTCCATTCTCAGATATACAGTTTTCAAATGTTTCCGTTTCAATTGGGTGCATTTTACAATGGATTTTGGAAACTTTCATCCATTATTTTTCCCTTAAAATCTTTCTATTTAAATAATTGTGCTTCCAGTAACTGGTGATATCAGAACTCAAGAAATGTGACGATTCCACCTGGTCTCAGCTGATATCTTATCCTTTCTGTGTTTACAGCTCTTTTCAATAACTTCCTCCCATTGTAGGTTGTTGCCTCAGGTGACCTTTCTAGGCAAGTTCTTACCACCTCCACATCCAATTTTCCCATTCAACCCTGGATTTCCCCCACTTCTATAGATATGCTTTTTAGAATTTTTCTCAAATCAATATATCCAACCAACACAAGACAAGCACAAGACCCCTCTTTGCTTTCAGCAGCCATGAACTACCTTGCCTGAAAACTCATTCCTCTATGCTTTACTCTGCTGCTCGGGATAACCACACCCAGTTCAGGCTTCTGATCCCTGTTTCATTTTCCCAGCAAGACAGACATCAGTCCCTAAAGAGGTCAGAAATCTTTTTCTGTTAAGGGTCAGAGTAAATATTTATGTCTTTGTGGACCAAATGGTATCTGTCACAACTGTTTAACTCAGTCATTACTGTGTATAAGCAGCTATAGACATATATGTAAACAAATGAGTGTGGCATGTTCCAATAAAACTATTTACAAAAATAGGTGGAATGGAATTGCTTATATACTGCTGACAGGAACATAAAATGGTAGGGCTGTCTACTCTGTAAAACATTTTTATAGTTTCTTATAAAATCAAACATGCAATTACCATATGACTCAGCAATTACACTCATGGACATTTATCCCAGAGAAATGAAAATTTATGTTCACATAAAAACCTGTACACATGTGTTCATAACAGCTTTGTTTATAATAATCAAAAGCTTAAAACAACCCAGATGCCCTTCAACAAGTGAATGGTTAAACTGTGGTATATCCATACCATAGAATACTAACCAATAAAAGGACATTACTTTTGATACACACAACGTGGACAAATCTTCGAGCAATAATGCTGAGTGAAAAAAGTCAATCAAAAGGTTGCATACTGTATAATTCCATTTATATAACATTATTGAAATTATAAAATTATAGAAATGGAGAACAGATTAGTGGTTGCCAAAATGTGGGGTGGGAAAAGAGGAAGGCGAGTGTGGTCAAAGAAGAGAAGCACAAGAAAGCTTTGTGGTGATGGAACTGTTATGTATCTTGACTAGGGTGGTGAATACAACAACTCGAATTCTATGGGAGTACATAGAACTAAACATACGGACACACACATGAATACAAGGAAAACGGGGAATCTGAAAAAGATAGCTCAACTGTTGTATGTCATTATTTTGATTATGATATTGCACTAGAGTTCTATAAAATGCTACTATTGGGAGAAATTGGTTAAAGGTTACATGGGGTCTCTGTGTTACTTTTAATACATGTGAATCTTTATTTGAAAATAAAAAGTTCAATAATTGTAAAAAAAAAAGATGACAAAACAAATTTGGCCCTACCTTCCTCATTTGTCTTTAAAATCCTCATTTCTGTAGTTCCCAATTTTCTATTCTGGTCCTTCTCTCTCTCTCTTGATCCAAATATTTTCAATTGCCTGCTACTTGGGTAACCTTCCTGAACTTTAACCTCAAGTGGTCCACAATTAAGTTATTATCATTCCTAAACCTACACCTCCCTGCCAAAAAATTGTTTCTTCCTTTCTTTTCTGGTCCCTGCTCTGTGAATGGCAGCGGGACCTCCCCTCATTCTTGATCTAAACCTAGGTGTCCCCTCTAATTCTTCCTGTACCCCCCAATAACCATTCACATAATGAGATTGGTAGGATTCATCTCCTAAGATGCCTCTTCTGATTTCTACTGCTATGACTCTGGGGCAGGCTCTCTCACTTACTGTTTAAACTATTGTCAGAGCCTTCTGTGTGGCTTCTTCTTGCCTGTTTCTTTCCATTAAGCCATTCTACTCTGGCTCACAGCTCTGAAGAGGGCATTGCTTTGCTTCAGCCCACTCTTGGATTCTCCTTTTAAGGAGGGAAATCCAGGCTCCTCAGTCTGCCATCTGGGGCTCTGCATCTTTTTGTCAGCTAGTCTTTCTACCCTTGATACTTACCTATCCATCCACTATGTACCAGAAAATGGAAGACTTTTTATTTCTTGAACATTTGTCTATAAATGTTATTGCACTTTCCTCTGGCTTCATGCCTAAGTTTTCATCTCTGTCAATCAAAATTCTTTCAGATGGTGATCAAAATAAGTCACTCTGTCAGTAAACAAAATAACTTTCCATGGACATAATGAATATGGGTATTGGGCAGGGTTCCTTTCTGAGAGGCGATTACAACACAACACCGCTCAGAGAAATCACAAGCCTGGCAGAAAGTATGCTTGTATGTGCTGGTGTATAAGGCATGCATCGTGTTTAATTAAACGGAATTGTTTTACGTGTGTGGTGGGGTGCCAACAGCCAAGGGAAAGGCAAGTGAGATCTGCTCAAAAACTAATCTCATAATGCTTTCACCCAGTTTTGTTTTAAGAGCACATCAATATCCCCCTTGTGTGTGCTCCATTTCTGCACTACGCCATCACAGAATAGCTCTCTGATGGCCCTTCCGCCCTCTAAATAATACCAAATCAAGGCTGGTATGTGTCATAAACCTTTACTGACAGGGCGAGGTGATCTAGCTTTAGGGATGGCTAAACCTATCTTTTGGAATCTCTCTCTCTACACTCTGACACTCTTTGCCTTTATTTTGACTATTTTCAGATGGAGTTCCCTCTCTGGTGATAAAAACAATCCCTAGAAGCTGGAGGCTCCCACATTCCATCTTGATGATTTCCTCAACTATCATCCTTGCCTTTAATTCCTTGTGTCAATTTGTTTGGACAGGTACTATGGCGCTTACATTCTATCACTTACAGCTTGTGCAAACTTAAAATTTTACAAACATTTAATCCTTACAATGACTTTTTGATTTAAGCACTTTTATTCTTAACATTTTATCAGTGAGAAAACTGAATTTTAGAGGTTCTCAATTAACTTGTCCAAGGTTCCTCAGTTCGTAAATGGTAACAATTTGAACTTTGATGGTCTAGTTCTGAAGCCCAAATGCTTAACAAGTGCTCTACTGCCTACTTAAGACTTGGTGTATTCATTCTGAAAGTGAGGATAATTATAACTACCCTACTTTTATCACAGAACAGCTGTGCTTATCAGAAAAAAAAAGAAAAGAAAAAATGGGTATGAAATTATGCCAGAAAAATACTGTTGAATGTATGGGATTATTATTTTTCCATAATTCATTTTAAACTTCATCTAACATTCATCTACTTTTTTGTGTGAAAAATGAAAAGTAAATGTTATCCAAAATATGTAAAGAATTCTTACAACTCAATAAGACAACTTGACTTTTTTAAGTGGAAAAACAATTATAAAAGACACTTTAGAAAACAATATGAATGTTCAATAAGCACATAGACAAATGATCAACATCATTAATCATCAGAGAAATACAAATTAGAACCACAGTGAGGTACTATTATCCACCATTAGTACAGCTAAAGTTATAAAGAGAGACCACTGGTGGGAACCTAAATAGCATGACCACTTTGGAAATTTCTGACAATTTTGTAAAAAGTTTAACATACACCTTACAGCCATTATACTCTTACATAGTATTTACTCAATAGAAATCAAAACATAAGTCTCTATAAAGATTATATGTTATTGTTCATAATGGCTTTATTTCAAATAGCTGAAACCTAGCAACAATTTGACCTTGAATCAACACGTGAATGGAGAAACTGTGGCATATCCATACAAAGGAATGCCATTCAGCAATATGAATTATCGCTATACACTACAACATGGTTGAATCAAAATCATTATCCTGAGTGAAAAAGGACTACTTACTGCATAACTCTATTTATATAAAATGTACACTCATCTGCAGGGACAAAAAGCAGATCAGTGGTTGTCAAGAATGGGGTTAGGGGTGTCTTGCAATGGGACACGATGAAGGTAATGTATCTTTAGTGTAGCTGGTGGTTTCATGGGTCTATATAACTGTTAAAAATTATTGAATTGTACACTTTAAATGGATGAAGTTTATTGTATGTAAATTACTCTATAATAAAGTTCATTAGGGAAAAATAAAAACTGTAAATGATAGCCCTGTGTGTGACTAATTTAAACAAGATGCTCTAGAGAGGAAAATAATCAATGAGTGCTGGTGGCAGCTCATAATAGCTGCTTGTGCACGTCTTCCCCCAATCTACAAACATTGAACGGCCAATGATAGCTTGAAATCAGCCACTGTAGGAGTATTTACACTATGGAAATAGAAAAATGGTACAAATTTGTATCCTTCCTTCCCATAAGAACCTATTGCTAAACATTTACTAGCAAATTACTGACCAATGTCATCTATAATGTACATGCTTTATACCCAATATCTCTGTTTATAGCTGTGTACTTACCTCGTTTCTAAGAGTTTAATAATAAAAATAAGAAATCAGTAAGAAATTTAAATGCCATATAGTATGCTGACTGAAGAAATAAAAAAAAAAAACAACAATTTCTTAATTAGGTTCTTCCTAAATTTGGAAATGAAGGATGAGGCAGAGATTATGTTAGAAGAGGAAAGAGCAATAGATTAGGAGCTAGTGCACTTGAGGCTGAAGTAAATTCTGCCTATTTAGAGGCTTAGTGACATTGGGCACAGCTCTTTTCTTCTCTTAGTCACAGATTCCTCATTGTAAAATAAAGTTTATGATACCATATCAGTTTAAATCACACAGCTGATGTCAGGATTAAATAAAATCATGTCTGTGATGGTGTTTGTTATCATTACATTCGAATCTGATATTTCCAGAAGGTTTAAATGTCTCCCCAAATATATTGTAAACATTTTGAAAGAGAACATAATAGTAATTCAGTTGTTCCTTAAGAATTATATAAAACATTTTCAAATATAAATACAAAAATTCTAATTTTTATTTTAAGTGAGACTAGGAAGTTTAGATATTTACCTCTCCTTTGAAGATGTATATTTATTTTGATTATGTTATTACCTGTGTGATAAAATCAATTTCAATCTTTTTTTTTTTTAACTGTAACACTTAGCTTTATAACTTAAAACTTCTCCATCTTAAAACAGATGGAAACAGAACCTCTCAAGTCAACTATAAAACTATATCTAGCTTTCTATGCTGGAATTTAAGTAGCTTACAAAAAAGAAATTGTTGAAGCTTCTTTTGAAAGAATAAAAGAATAAGAAATAAAACACAAACAGCCTCAGCAGCAGTTAGAAATAGAAAAGTCAGGGGATATTTGATGCATCCTGAAAAGGGGAAAAATATTTCTTGTGGCACAAAGAAAAGCAGAGGTGATATAAAGAAAAGGAGGCTATGGAAAAAACATTCACCTCTTACAGAAACCAAAAAGTCAGATATGCACTTGACTGGAACTTCTTTTGATGACATTAGAATCAAATTCAAGACTGGCTGCATACATTAGGGTTATGAAAACTTGCACCTGAAACTATGGAGTGTGATTATAGAGTTTCATCAGGAAATGAAAGGATGAAAGTCTTTTAGGAACGTTTGCCTGGTGGTGCTAATGTTAATACATGCCCACATATAAACATAGCCTTATACCTGGCATTCCCAAAAAGACTGGGAGGAGGGCAGACTGAGTAGCCTATGACAACAGCAAGAGCACCCACTAGAAACTTCCATGCGTTTTAGTCAACAATAAGCTCTGTATGAGCCAGGGCTACTTAACTATGCTGTAGCAAAGGCAACTTTGGATGTTGGTAGCTTTTCTAGGGGAGGATGTTAATACCCTTTTTGTTAAGTGAGTCAGACCATGTCTAAAGGATTGTATTCAGCTTAATTTAACAAACTCTAAGAAAGAGTGGACAAACTCTAAGAAGAACGGGGTATTCAAACATGAAAGGTGAAGATTGTTGGGTTGTGTAATGGGGGCTGAAGACAGCTGTTTTCAAAACTGAAGAGTTTATATGGAAGTCAAAGAAAGTTATTTTTCTCTTTTGAGGTTTTAATGGTGGTAGGACAACTACTTCAAAATTACTTTATAACTCAACTTCTATTTAAATAGAAGGGAAGTTAAGATACAGAAAATATAGGATACTTGAGGTTATATGAATTCAAGAATACAGAATCAAAATTAATGGAATGATCATAAGATATCTTGCCCTTTGTATTTAAGCTGCTGATTGATTTGAATTGTTTTATTGTAATAGTGATAATTTTGCCTTGATAGACCTCTCACTTAAGTCTCATACTTGCAATTTGCCTTGGAATGGCATACAGTATGAGTGAGGGTATGGAACTCATGAAGAACTCAAGGCTCAGGCCAGCCTCATTAGGACTGATCTAACAGGATTTAGACACACTCATTTTCACTGGGATTAGAACATGGCATATTTGCTTGAGGGGTTGACTTTATTACTGAGAAAGGACAATTGGATCATTATTAAAATAGACTTCCTAAAAGATGAATATTGAGTTAACTTTTACTTATCAATGGCTAAATTAAAAGCAATTCTTCTCATTATGGATTGATGTTTATTCCAGCCTCAGAATTATTGGTTCATGCATTTAATATACTAAAAATATAGAATGGCTTTCAAGTTGTGATAAACTAGCTTACCTATTGGGCTCAAGCTGACTGCATTATTGACAACATCATTAAAAACAGAAGCAATATATTATTAATTTAAAGGACGGGTGACAATGTTATAATAGATGGTATAACTCAGCTCAAAACTACAAATTTTACATTTCTACTTGGTAAGTATAAGCATTTTTATCTATTTTTTCAGTACAGTCTCAGATAATTAGATTTTATACTTTTCTGTTCATTATGTTGTAGTCATTTTTAAAAAATGACAGGCCTAATCATGTTGGTACGTCATTGGTGAATGTGGCTTAGGCCTATTCAAGAGTGTCTTTATTCATTTTCTCACTATCATCTGCCTACTATCTGCCAGATATTTGGAAACAATAGAAAGTCAATGTCCTCATCAAGCTTACATATATAAAGCTTCAAAATGTGTCTATAATATCAGATTTGCTCAAATATTTATTTATTCAAAATATCAATCAAGAGTCTGGGCAGAACAGAGACATTTTAAAATAAAAATGTCCCAAAAATTACCTTGGACTATTTTACAGGAAGCTTCTAGAAGACGTTGACCACCAATATAAAGGAGTAAATCTTGAGAGTAAGACAGCATGGGATAACATTTCTCAAACCGTATCAATATGACATGGAAAGATACTACAAAATCACAGGGTATCTTGGAATATTTTAGTCATCAAGGGAGATATAGCGACATTTGTTAGATACCACATGACTGAACAGTATTAATTTGTTGGGCCTTAACTACTTAAAACGTAAAACTGTAAGGTGTTTCTTTTGGCCTAAGAGTGTCATGAAAAAAAATTAATGTGACACAAAGGGTATGATAAAGGAAGAACATCTGACGATATTTGATCTAGGAAATGGGGCTGTAACAGAAGACAAAGGCCACGGGAATCCTCAGGAGGATGATAGAAAAGAATTTGGATCTATTGTAGGTCAAAAGACTCTGGAAGTGACTTTTTCAAATGATTTTAAAAAGTGGTAGAATTTCCAATAGATTTAAACAAATAGAGGAGATCTGCATCACTTTGAGGGTTCTGGTATGATTTACGATAAATACATGGAAAAAGAAATAAAACGAACTGAGACAACTGCCAATATACAGATGAGAAAAAAATGCAGAAAGAGAAAAATAACCATGGTAATATGCATGGCTCATTTAATAGTAGTTTTTATAATGTAAAATAATGCAAACACTGAATATCTTTTAAAATTTGATTTATTTTGAGAGACTATGGGAGATAGGAAGTGTGCAAAGTTTTCAGCATGTGTGTATATCATAAAGAGATTGAATTATCATACTCCATTTGGAAAAGCTAAAAAATAGTTCCTACCACTAAAAAAACTTATAAAGTAGCAACAAAATCTTATTATAATAAGTACCAAAAAAATTAGCTAAAATTTTTGAAGGTGGCTACCTTTGATGAACCAGTAATTGAGAGCAGTCAGAATTAATTAGCCTTGTAGACCATCTGACTCAAAATTAAGACTATAACTTTAATAAAAAAAATAAAACTAAATTATTTAAACAAAACACATTTTAAGGCACTAACCACATATATTCCTATTTGTTTCCTGTTTTTAGTGATTAATCATGTGAGCCTGACTTCAGTGGAAGCAGAAATAAAGATCTGAAGGATAGGGTCCCTCTGACAGAAGATTTTGAGGTAAAAAGTAGTGAAATAGAATGTGGCACCTTTTGAATAAGAAATCAAATGAGTGTGGTCAGTTCATTATCTCTATTCAAATATTTATTTAACTTTGAATTTTACTTTTTAGATTAGTACACAGTAAAATTGCCTTTTCTGGTTATAATGCACTAGAATCTCTGTAAACAGGATATTTCAGGTTTTTAATCAAATACTTACAATAAATTTTATGGGGAGGAACTAGAATATAGATCAGGGAATTTGGGGGAGAATAAACATATCACTTACAAAATCTACCTGTGGTAGATATCTGATTCTCCTTTTCTTCTGGGCACCAGAAAGGCCGACTCAATCAATACCTTGAAACTGGATTATAGGTATATTATAGCCATAGATAAATTATGGCCATTGAATTGCAAGAAGTGATGTGTGTCATTGCCTTGCTGAAGCATCTAATTGCTAGTGAAAGACTACAGCATTTTCTTCCCCAGTCTCATCAATTAAGGAGGCCATACGTGTTAAATGGTGAAGCTGTAGGATTACAAAGCTCTCATTAGCCTAGATGTCCTAGTACTTACTAGAGCACGGTTTCCCCAGAACTCTGCATTAGAAAGAAAGAATTTTGTATGTGTGTTAAATCACTGAGATTTGGAGGTTGTTTATTACCACAACATAACTTAGCTTATCCTTAAATAAGTTACCACCTATTTAACTTTTTACTATGTTGAAAAGGATTTAGGATCTTTGAGAACTGTGAGCATACCCCACAACAAAGGATCCATGCAATTTATGCTCATTACTTCCACCACTAATTTCCAAAGGATGAACAGACATTCTTACCTTTATTATTTTTATTATTTTAAATGTGAAGCACAAGCTCATTTTTCCTATTCTCGGTAATTTTCCAATGTGAAAATCTAGAGATTTAATTTGGTTGCATTGTTTTTGCCTTAATTTCTAAAAAATTCATTTTATTAACAAAATTAAAGACTTTTTAGGACAGCTTAGGTTTACACTAAAATTTGGTTTACATAAAGATTTCCCATATAAATCTGTTCCCACACATGCATGGCCTCTCCCATTAACAACATAACTTGCCAGCATGGACTTTTTTTTTTTTTTTTTTTTTTAGGAAAGATGAACCTATATTACCATATCAGAATCATCAAAAATTAATTGTTTATTTAGGATTCACTCTTGAGGTTGCACATCTGTGGGTTTGGACAACTGTATAATGATATATATCCAACAATATATACAGAGTATTTTCACTGCCCTAACAATCTTCTGTGCTCTGCTTATTTTATCTCTCTTCCTTCCCCCACCCTTGGAAACCACTGATCTTTACATTGTTTCCATTGTTTTATCTTCTGGAATGTCTTATGATTGGAATCATACAGTTTGCAGCAATCTCAGACTGGCTTCTTTCACTTAGTAATATGCATTTAAGTTTCCTCCATGTCTTTTCATGGCTTGATAGCTCATTTCTTTTTAACACTGAATTCCTGCTTTTCTCTCCTTTTGTAACATAGGAACCTATTGTTTGTACTACAAAATTCTAGTTGCTGCAGTTTGAAATTCAGCATTCTGTCCAGCCTCACAGAGTGAGGCTTCATCCATTAACTTCACCTAGTTTAACTTTCCAGCCTTCTAAAGTCTATCAATTTCACCATTAGTCCCAGAGAAATCAAGATTTCTCTAGTTGATTTAATTAAGAGTTTGGATCTTTCTTATATCCTCTCTATTCATTTGACACCCCAAAGGCTTGTTCTCTCCATTTTCCAAATTCTTCATACAGAAACCCTTGAACCGCTTTTTGCTAGGCATTCAAGTATGCGCTAAGCCCTCACATGTTGGATTCATGTAGTACTTGCTTTTTAATGATCGACAGATTACCTTATCAGTTTTCTTTTTCACTTCTAAATCTGTCAGAGTTCCTCTCATTGTGCCAAATTTCTGCTTTAGACTTGAGGGACTCAATGTTTCCTATTCTAGTGTGTGTGTGTGTTTTTTTCTTTCTTCTAGTCAACTTTTATCAGATACAAGTCTATATTCAAAATTACCATATTTGAGTCTATGGCCAGGCCACCCTGAACAAGCCCAATCCCGTCTGATCTCGGAAGCTAAGCAGGGTTGGGCCTGGTTAGTACTTGGATGAGAGATCACTTAGGAAGATCAGGTGCTGTAGACATAAAAAATAAAAATAAGGGATTGCAATTTGTGAGGTCAACCAATGGTTGCCTCGCCATAAAAAAAAAAATACCATATTTGCTTGAAATTATTGTTTTAGCTAGAGATGTGCAATTAGACATATGCACATTTGGGAGTGCAGTTATTCACACTGGGGTCAAGTGACAGAAAATAAAATAATCTTTGCCTTTGGGGTCCCAGGTTTACTACGAGTTAACAAATTCCAGAATCTTCCTGAATGTGTTTGCTGCATTGTTAGAGTCAGTTTAGGAATCTGATAAGAATGATTTAAAACATTTAATATTCTGGGCTTCCTGAGAGAAGACTTATTTTAAATATAATAGTGCAACCATAAATGAAGAACTAAAATATAGCTACCATCTTTCCCTGAGCCTGATCACTTAGTGAACTAACAATTAATGTAAGGATAAATTCTCATCACAAAGTCTCTTCATAACTGCTTAAGTTGAGTTTATGGTCTGTTGATTGGCTGAGAGAAATTAATTGAAAGCCATTATATATAGATGGTTTGCACACTGTGGAAAAAAATCAATGTGATAAAGTAAGCCTCTATGGCACAGTTCAGTGAGTCTCACGGTAAGAGTAAAAACCTAAAACTTTTATATTATGTCTATTTAACAAATTTTCATGCTGTTATTTGCAAAATAATATAAACCAATTTTAGGATTATTCCAAGCAGAAGAACCAGCTTCTAGATTTCCCACATCTAAAATGTCTCTGACCATTTTAAATCTAGGCCTCTTCCCAATAAGCATAAATTAAATTCAAAGATTCATTCATTATTCAACCAGTATTTCTTTGCTATATATGCAAAGCAATGTGCTCAATATGGGAGATTAAGAGAAAATTAAAAATTCTTCTTTTAAGATGCTCAAAGTCCAGTAGGAAGACAGATATATAAAAATCATTACAATGCAGTGTGAAAAAAAAGCCAATACTAGAAATACCAACAAAATATTATGAAGAAACATAAAGGGAAAACTAATTCTGGGAAAGCCAGGAAGGTTTCACAGAGGAGGTCACATTTTGGTTCATCAGACCAAGAGGGTGACAGGAGAAATAGATATCTGTGTAACACTTCACACACACACACACACACACACACACACGGTATTTAAATTGGCTCTGACTGCTGGCTGCTCAGAACTGGGCTCTTGGCAAAAGTTTCTAGAACAGAGAAGCTGGTGTACAAACTGTAAAAGGTCAGAGTTGGTAGGAGCCCCAATGGTTTTATACTTAAGAGCCATGTTTCATAAGGTAGCAACTGAGTCCTGGGGAGGAGGTAGCTTGCCCAGTGATATTTGTTAGTAAAAACAAACAGTATAAATATTTTACAAACAGTAAATAAGGACCCAGTTTGCTGTAATAAATTGACAATATGAATGTCTGGGGGATCAGCAAAAATATGATTTTAAAAGCTGCTCCTCAGTTACCAAAATCTATGATTTGTTTTGTTTTCAATATATTTTGTTGTTTTACAAGCACTCCTCAACTTTAAATTTTCAAGATTATTAACCTAACTTGGAATCTCTTTCATGTTCTTTGGAAAAAAAGCAGCAATTAAATAACAGTTATATTCTCCCCAATAGGAAAGTGTACTAGGAAGTTTCTTTATCTGAAATTTGGTTGCAAGTCAGAAAATGAAAGATTAGAAAATTTAAACCCTAAACTGATAATTTCTGAAATGTTGCTGCTTCCAAAAACAGTTTTTAACTATTTTGTTTTAGTAGTACTGGCACTAGTGACTTTTACCAAGTATTCTTTTTTGATAGATAAGTGATATAGATTAAAATATGGAAGGTAGATAGAATATGTGTGTGTGTGTGTGTGTGTGTGTGTGTGTGTGGAAATATATATGGGAGAAGATTAGTTAATTGCCTTCTGGATAAGTGGCGCTATCTGGAATATTATATCTAGTTCTGGAGTGATCTCAGTAATCTGAGCTGGGTATAGAAGTTAGAAATTCCTAGTCTGTATCATAAGGATAGAAAGCAATGAGTAGTGTTCAGAACTGAATCCAGACTCTGGGGACCCATAAGAAAGCTGCACAGACTATCAAAGTGAAAGGCAGAACAATTGTTGTGAGGGAAAG
Organism: Eonycteris spelaea; assembly: GCA_003508835.1. Taxonomy (NCBI): domain Eukaryota; kingdom Metazoa; phylum Chordata; class Mammalia; order Chiroptera; family Pteropodidae; genus Eonycteris; species Eonycteris spelaea. Next base: position 196,074 of record PUFA01000381.1, on the reverse strand, counting down.
GGCAAATGCAGTAACCAAGAATTAGTGATTTCTACCTGAGCATAAAAAGTCAGCAAGCTAAATCTCATCCCAGTATTTTACAAAGATGACTTTGAATCTTGACTTTGAATTGAGAGGAAGATGGTAAGGACTGAGCAGATTATGCCTATATGCTTGATGTTGACAACGTAAACCAGAGAGGGCTTTTAACCTCTTAGTATAGATGGGATTTTTGCAAGAAGATTTCAGAAGCATCAGGATTTGGGTATTTTACCTGATAAGAAATTTTTCTCCCTATAATTCTTCGCTTTAAGAATAGCAAAATGTAGATTTTAGTATCTCCTCCCATTTTTTAATGCAGAAAAATAGTCACCATAGTACATACTCCATGAAATTCCAGATCATTTTAAATAGTGTCTTGTGCCTGCAGTAAGCACTCAGGACGTGTTGGCCCAGTTGGCATTCCAGATACCAGAGCCAGAAGAGATGCACTGAACACTCAGAAAGAGTAAGTACTAAAATAAATACTCACTTAAACATCAAAATATAATGAAACCGAGGTCTTTAAATGTAAAAAAATGGCTAAAGTGTGGAGAAAAGAGATTTTCTCTGAGTGTAAGTAAGGAAATCAGAATTTCCTAAGATGAAACAGTAATTTGATGAGTATTTTGTAAAAAGAATTTTAAGTAAAAAATATATTTAAATTATATAAGGTGCGAGAATGCTAATAATTCTGGTGTACAAGTTACTTTAGGGATAAAGAGGAGATTATCAGGAAAACTCTGGTTTCATTATTTCCTACTTCATTGAAGTTGTTAGATTCCCACATCTAATTTATTCTTTGAAGCAAATAGGTCAGAGGGATTAGGGATGCTAGCTATATTTTCACAGGGCTTTTATAGATCTCTCGATATTCTATACATGTGAAAAAATCCAAAAATAAATAAATATATAAACAAACAAATAACCATTTTACTAGGTGCATACCCTGGAGTTAGAAAAGTAAAGATACTGAAATGATGAATAAAATGTATAATTTATGGATTCACATGCCACCATGCCCACATTACTTGTGGTGTCTGCATACTGAAAGCAAAACCCCATACTAAATTTTACAGCCCATTTTAGAATAACCTGTGGAGATAAAAGGCACCCAGGAAATTGCCATATACTTATGAATGGAACAGGGGGTGTAAACTCAGAACTTGGTGGTTTATCTGTTTGAGGTTTTGTAAATTCTGTCCTTCAACAACAGTTCTTACTATATGGTAATGTGATTGGATTAAGGAGACACTAAACATAAAACACAGTCACTTCACAGTGTTTCCCAGAATCTCTTTCAGTAACTATTTTTGTCTGTCTTAAAAAGGCATTTGCTCTTGGCACCACTTTTTCAAAAGCTGGATGATATGATGGATGAATAGTTTTTCAACAATTGGATGATTAGACCTGAAGTCTTACTCTTTTGGGAAAAAAATGTGCAGATATAGCCAACCATATATCTTGGACGCCCCCCCCTTCTATATATACACACACATACACACAAACATATATGTATATGTATACATATACATATATACATGTATATAGCTTTCTTAGAATCACCCAAGAGATATTACGGCTACATTTCTTAGTTATACTAAAGGTTTGCCTTAAGTGCGTTGCTATCTGCAAATTTGACCTAAGATTAAATTCTGAAGCAAAATGTTTGTAAATATATATATAGCAAAGTTAGTATGCTGTTTTTCCTTCATTGTATATATTAATCTATTTTCATATTGAGTCAAATGAAGTAAATTGAGTCATCAGCCTGACTGAAGACCATGTTCTTTCCTATGAAAGCTGGCCAACTAGACATCCTCTGCTATTCATGATGGGGAGGGGTGGAAGTAAAGTGTGGAACGTCTACGGTCTATTTTAGATTATGATGTCAAAGGGTTAAAAATGAACCGTTGTTACCTTAACCCTATTTTTTTTTTCAGTTTGAACCACAACCCTAACATTATTAAAATGTGGCTTTTGTATTTCATTAAGAGCTAAGCAATTAAGTTTGTATTTTGATGCACCATAATTGTAATAGTGTGACATTGTTCTGATGATAATGTTCATTGATCATTCATAATGTGACTACTCACACCATGAATCAAGTATAAATCAACACCTTTTTTATTTTACATGCAGTAAAGCATTTTATTTTCAGTTTGGTAATTTGCACTCACAGTTTAATCTTCAGCTGTCAGAATATTTTTGGACTAATTGTCATCTGCTTTCTTATCACAGATCTTTAAATTGTTATGGAAATTGTTTTAGAAATAAACCAAACACCATGGCAGGAGAGGAATAGGAAGATGTTTGAGCATTACTACTAAAAAGGAATATCTAATCGCTGAATAAAACGTCTGACATTCAGGCACAGGACAGAACTTGTTGGTTTCATGCAGGGACTAGAGGGATCAGAATAAGTAGACACACAGCAACTTGACCTCAATGGCAGTGAAGTTCTTGGTGCTCCAACCCACTGTCTGAATTCACGGCTGATAGAGATATTGTCCTCAGAACCTATTCAGCTACCTTTCTGAGTTTATACATTTCAAACATAAAAGTATCACAATTGCAGTGGTTTTATGCTATGTCAATTGCTCCAAGTTAGAACTATAATTTTTAGAATTTCTTCCCTGTATAATTCTGAGTTAAGATGAGCCATAGGAGAAATTTGTGCAAGGTGTGAAAGGAAGAAGAGAAGTAGCAGTCATTACTCTTGATTGCTGTAACATGACTCGTGCCATTAAAATAGGCATGTTGTCAGTTATCTGCTCCCTCACCTGTTTGGAGAAAGACTGCCATCCGATCTGGATCTTACCAGTTCTTTCTACCACATTCTGCTTCTTTAAGCCCTAGGCTAGCTATGCATGTAGGTTAAGGTGAAGGACACCAGCTTCTTCTACAAAACACCACATTTTTGAGATTGAATACAGATATAGGTTTTAACCTGGGTTCCAGTTTGTCACTGTCCTTTGCTTCATGTCTAAGTTATCTCTACTGCCAACTCTGCTAACCTATAGAAAATTCAGGTCCATTGCCAGATGCAACAAGAACTTTCTTTGACTTCTTCATCACCTTCTTCAATGTGTGCTATCTAATCCCTATAATAAACTCCTTTTTTTCATATAACTTCTAGTGGTTCTGCTTCCCTGATTGAACCCTCATCAATACAATAATGGAGGCTGAATTCTATGCCAATGATTCTCTTTCAGCTGATAATCAGGGAAGGAGCATGAGGTATGCATTCTTTCTGTACTTTGCAGTATATGTTAACATGCTTCTTTGACCAGAAGGGAAAAACTTTCATTTCTATGTCTGGACACATGTATCCTTTTAAAATGCAGAAAGCAGTCTTTCACTGTCCAGGGAATTTGTGGAAAGCTTCTGGACTTTGGCTCATTATGATCAGAGTCTCTGCTGCCCTGAGATCAATGCTTTTGCAGTTCTCAATCTCAAGAATGCATATATTTCTGTGGACCCTTTTCCTCCACCAGTCTGTTCTCATTGTCACCAAACCAGAAAGAGAGGAGGGAAAAGACCTAAAGTTAGGTGATTATTAAGGAGTTTATCTCTTCTACAAGATATGTCTGCTTTTATTTTGAACTCTTGTTCTTTCTGGCTCTTCTACTTCCTAAGATAAGCAACCCTTTTGAGAAAATACAATGATCTCTTCTAGAAAGTTGCTTTCCTCAATTCCTCTGTTTAGTCATGAAATTTGACTCTCCTATGCCAATTTTAGTTTCATCTTATGTTTAATATTATTTAAAGACAGAATGGGGCTATGATGAAATTGAGAGGGCTTGGTAGCACTTCAAGAAAGTGCTACAGAAATATCATCTGATCCTAATGGATTTTTTGACCTAGAAAATAAATAAAACAGATGATGTTGCATTGTCAAGAATCTGTATAGGGGAGGAAAATGGTGGTCAGCATTTGCTGGAAGGGGTCGGAAACTAGAAGTCTTATTTAATGAGATTAGACTGATGCCAGAAGAAAACACTCAAGTGTAGGTTATGGAAGGAAGCTAAAGCAGGTGGTGGAAGGTGGCATCTTGTGAATTCAGAGCCAGATGTCTCCAGTTGTCTTGGCACTATTCTCAGGAGTAATAAGATCTCCCTAAACACAGTAAGATAGAGCATCATATTTGGGAGTCTAAAATTCAGCCAAAATGTGGAGATTGTAATGAAGATGATAATGTTAATTGTTCATTCATATACAACTAGATCACCTACAGGCAGCTAGGTATGTAAGTATCATAAAAGAAATGTGGAACTCCAGTTAATCAGACAGTTACTGGGAGATAAGATTCCAGTTTCTGGAGGGGGAAAAAGATGAGAATGTAAGAACTTTGGGAAAAGCAATTCCATGAGCAAATATTTATTATTATTACCATTTTCTACAGAACTTTTAAGTTTTTATACTTGTAATGTGCTTTTCCAAAAGAGTTATATAGTAGGTTGTATTTTCCACACATAGCCTATTTAATAGTGCATCCTTTAGAAAATACTAGAGTCATGAATAAATATCATCTTTGCCTTCAAAGACCTCACAGTCTATTGACAGCTAATAGTGGGAAAAGTGATCAATGTAAGTAAACAGAATACTGGAGTAAGAGAAGTGGAAGGTAAAGAAAAGAAACCGTGCTGATCGTTCTCCGTTTGTTCCTTTGGATTCATTATTTACTCTTCTATCTCTACTATGTGTCCGAGGCAGATGGTTGTGGACAGCATTCTTTGGTCTTCCTTGCTCTCTAGGGGGATCAGTCAATAAAAATCTCTGAAGGACACCAGAGGTCATAAAGACAGAGGAACTAGGACACTATTTCTGCCTCCATGTACCCTCCCTTTGCACTTAGCAGGGAGATTTTAGCAGTAGCTGTTTCTTTTGCTGAAAGCCATGGGTCATGTCAAACAGCCTCTCACACATGCCTGTAGTTCTCAGTAGGAACTCAGATCCCTACCTCTACCCATTCAGGCCTCAGGTGATAACAACTTCAACTTGCTGTTAGTTCCCATGTGCTTTACCATCTGCTGTTCATCTTTTAACCTTGCCCACACCTCTGTATAAAGTATGCTAATTCATTATCTTTAATTAACTTTTGAGTTTATCATCTATATTGTGGTAGAATTCTCAGTGACAAAGGAATTAATACTTGTAGAATGTCCATTATGTTCCAAACATTTTAATAAACATTACTTTTTTTGGTTATCATAAACACCTCCAGTGTATGAATTAATACTTATTTTATGGAATAAAAAATTAAGGAGAATTAAGATCCCAAAAGGTTAAGTAACTTGTATAAAGTCACACCTCGAAAATTAATAGAACTGAGATATGAGCCCAGCCCTGTTCAAAATCCATAACATAATTTTTCACACTATATAATTAAGAAAAAAGGACTAATTTTTGGAAATAGGACCAAATATCAGAAACAGACTAGTAATAAGTTTTGCTTAATACTGAGCCAATTAAATAATGAAGTGATTTGGTGACAAAACTGTAGAGTGGAGAAACTAAATTGAGTGTGAAGAGGACAACACAGGCAAGGGACAGGACAGCCTCTTTCAGAGATGACAATGTTTTCTCTCTCTCTCTCTTTTTTTCGTAAAGGTAATAAAGACAAAATTACACTCAGATTGAACAGTGTTATAAAATCACATACCCTGCCACAATGAAGGAGACCTGGATTCTTTTGGAGCTGTGTGTATCTGGGGAGTCTCTTAACTCCTCACTATTCCTATCCCCTTTAAAAGATTAGATTAGATAAGCAATGTGACTATAGTTAACAAGACTGTATCGTGTACTTGAAATTTTCTAAGAGGGTAGATCCCAAGTGTTTTCACCAAAAAAAAAAAAAAAAAAAAAAAAAAAAAGAAAAGAAAAGAAAGAAAAAGAACAAAAAGAAAAAAGGAAAGAAAAAAATGATAATTATGTGAGATGATAAATAAGTTACCCTCTATGAAGACTCAGGGAATCTGAGAAACTCAAATAGGGAAGGTGCAAAGATTTTCTGACCTTAGACCCCATAATCTTTTCATAGTATTTTACTGGTCATTGTTCCACCTGCAGAGAATAGTAAGCTTGGCCTCTAAATTTTACATGTGAAAAGAAAATATAGACATTATTAAACAAATGGAATTCAGCAACAAAGCATAAAACATCAACTGACATTTGCAAGAATTTCCAAATTGCAAGAATTTCAAAACCAGCAATGTATTTCTTTGCAGCTAAATCCAGAATATTGGTTTTCAAAAGGACTGGTGAGTCTCCAAAAGGGCTAAAGCAGGGCATGCAAAAGAAAGAGACTTTATGACAATGGCTAATAGATAAAAACAAATGTAGTCCAAAACTATATACTTCTATAATCTCGAGAGGACAAAGATGAAGATTTCATCAATCTAAATAACACCTGTTAATTCTCACATGATCTACTTATTTTGTTTAAGTATGCTATTTTCCCCTCGATTTTGCTAGACATATTTTTACCACCAACAAGAATGGATCTCATACTAGTGATAGAGTACTTCTTAACACAAAAGGAAGTTTCTGCCTGCAGGGCCAATATCACATGGATCAAAGATTTTTGATTAAAATACATGCAGTTAGGAGTGAGGCTGTGATGTTTTTGTGTGATATCTGGATTTTGTAATGAAACACAGCAGGAAGAATGTGAACTTTAGGGTAAAGAAAGGCAATATTCTTGAAATCTGTGTAGACTTTTTCTAACTCCTGGTATTATGATTAATTTTTTCTGGGAGGCTGCCAGCACTGACATTATACTGCTGTTCAGAGATGTTCTTTTGATGGAGAATATCTGGTGATGTCAGCCTGAATGGCTGCACAAATGATGATGGCTGTGGCCTTTCTAAACTGAGCTTGTTTGATGAATTGCGGAAATTTTAGAGCTACATATAAGTGGAACCTGGAGCAGAATTTGTTTATTTTTCCAACTTTTGAGCTGACATAAATTTTGGAGCCAAACTTATTATTCCCCCCAGGTGGAACAATGACCAGTAAAATATCATAAAGTGAATATGGAGTCTAGGGTCAGAAAATCTGATTTGAAACAAAGTTCTGCTGCTTTTTGGCAGTGGATCTGGAGTAAGTCACTCTACCTCCTTGAGTAACAATAGCCTTATCTGTGTGATGTAAATAATAATAACAACTATTTCACAGGTAGTCATAAGAAACAATTAAAACGATATATGTGAAAGATACCTATAGACATCTATTTCTTGCAATCACTTGGTCTACAGAATCTTATCAACTTTTTTCTGAAAACAACTACACAAAATGAATAAAGTATTTTAAATATCCCTTTTAAAAACATAGTAAAGGGCTGGCAATTATAAATGGAATATCAGAAGTCAAAAAAAAATCAGTAAAACTGAGAACGTAGAGGGATTAGCAAGAGACTAAATTTTACTACCACCCTGAAGGCATTTACCAAGCAAATAAACTAAATTTGACTTTAATGGTCTCATAGAAGACATAAGATAAAGTTGAAGAACAGCTTCAGGTAGGAAATCTAATAGGAGGTCTCCCTACCTCAGCTTTAGGCTGGAACCTCTAACCACTATATATTGGTGTAAGGGAATCTAGAAATTAACCTGCCTTTCATCTCAGTGAACTAGGAAAATCCCCTTTATAAAACTGTGATTTAGAGAGTAAAAATAAATAAATAAATTCCTCTGGAAACCTACAACTATAAGTAAATACACATAGCTCTGTCTACCAAATTTATATGATTTTGCTGATTTAAGGTATGGAGATTTTTATCTCAAAAATCCCTGGAGGAGTAACACTTCAGATTTGTGACAGAAATAAATGCCAATCATTTCTGGAGAAACTAACCTTCAGCCTAGGTCTTAAAAGAAGATAAGCTTATAGTAAAAAATTCATTAAATGGGTAAGCAGTCACAAACGACCCAAGAAATAGGCCCACAAAAGTTCAGTTATTGAAATTACACAGAATATAAAATAAGTATGTAGAATACATCTAAAAGATTTAAATGTAAGTAAAGAGAGACTTCTTTTTTAACTATAATGGAGTAACTTCTTTAAACTAATTTTCCTGTCAAAAATAATCATTAAAGTTGAATAAAATATAGAAAATGGCTGTTTGAAAGAATAATAGTCCAAAGAAGGTAGCCAAGTGTTGAGGGAGTAAGATCCTGGAGGGAAAGGAATTGCTCTGAGGTGAGTGCTATACTTGCCTCCACTTTTTCTTTTTAGAATATTCGTAATACATAACCTGTTTCATAGAAGCCATAGAAACAATGACTCAAAGTTTGAGACAGTTATACTGGGTTGAGGCAAAAACTTATCCTTAAGTTAAAGCTTGAGGATCAAGATCCCAGGAGAAAGGGAATGACAGAGAAAGGAGCTCCTGTTCACATGAGCAGTTTCCCTTTTAGACATTAATCTTGTGCTTAGCATGCACAATGCACCACAGTGAACCAAATAGTTCTTTTTAGTCCTTATTTGATAAATTTTTTTTATCCTGAATGGGTGTAGAATAGTTTTCTATATCTCTTTAGAAAATCACACGTTTTATTTTTTCCTTTTAAATCTGTTGAAATAGCGCTTTACGTTGTTTGATTTTTCAAGCGTTAAAATAATCTTGGAGCCTGGGATACACCACACTTGATCATATATTATTATTTTTGAATGTTATAAGATTTGCTATGCTTTTATTTTATTAAAGATTTTTTTCTATGTTTATTAGTGATATAGTGATTTTCATTACTTATACTGTCTTTGTCTGGTTTCCTAGTCATTGCTGGCCTCATAAATGTGTCAGAAAGATTCCCTTTTTTTTTTTTTTTTTCCTGGAAGAACTTGTGTAGAATTGGTGTTATTTGTTCCTTAAATGTTTGGTAAAGTTCACCAATGAAATATACTTTTAACTATACATTTATTGTCTCAAATAGATATAGGACTATCCTGGATATCTATTTTTTTTTTTGTAATAAACTTTGGTTGTTTGTGCCTTTCAAGACATTTCTCCATTTCATTTGTCAAATTTACAGGTATTTACACATATTCTATTATTATCCTTTTGATCTATGGAGATTTTGCGGATGTTCTCCTTTTATTCTTTTTTTAATAGACTTTGTTTTAGAGCAGTTTAGTTTCACAGCAAAGCTGAGCATAAGTACAGAGATTTCCTATATATCCCAAGCTCGCACACATGCATAGCCTCTCCCATTATCAACATCCCCCATCAGAGTGGTACATTTGTTAAAAATCGATGAACCTACACTGATACATTATTACTACCTAGAGTCCTTATTTTATATTTTGGTTTCTTTTTGTGTTGTTTCGTCTACCAGTTTAGACAAATGTACAAGGATGTGTCCACTATGGTAGTATCATAGAGTAGTTTCACTGCCCTAAAAAGCTTCTGTGCTTTTCCTATTCATTGCTCTCTCTATCTTAGTCCCTGGCAACCACCGATCTTTTTACTGTCTCCATAATTTTGCATTAAAAAAATTATTTAGTTTCAAGTATATAGTACATTGGTTATATATCAATATAGTTCATAAAATGATCCCCCAATTGCTCCCTCCTTCCCCTGACCCTCCGCCTAGCCATCATATTAATGCTAACTGCATTCCCTCTGCCATGCTCCCCATCCCTGTGACCAACTATCAACTAATTTGTACTTCTTTAACCCCTCACCCATTCTCCCAGTCCCCCAACCCTCCTCCCCTCTGTCACCAAATTGTCTACTATATTTGTGAGTCTTTTTAATTAGTTTGTTCTTTTTGTTTCTTAGATTCTGCATGTAAGTGAAATCACACAGTATTTATCTTTCTCTGACTTATTTCACTCAGTATAATAATCTCTATGTCCACCTATGTCATTGCAAATGGTAGGATTTCATTTTTTTAAATGGATGAATAATATTCCATTGTATATATGAATCATAATTTCTTTATCCAATCATCTGTTGATGGGCATTTAGGTTGTTTCTATATCTTGGATGTTGTAAGTTATGCTGCTATGAAAATAAGGGTGCATAGATCTTTATAACTTATAGCTTTGGTTTTCTTTGGATAAATATCCAGAAGTGCAATTGCTGGGTCAAAAGGTATATCCAGTTTTAATTTTTTGACAAATTTCCATAATGTTTTCCATAGCAGCTGTACCAATTTGCAATCCCACCAACAATATATGAGAGTTCTCTTTTCTCCACATCCTCGCCAACACTTGTTATTTTTTGATTTATTGATGATAGCCATTCTGACAGGTGTGAGGTGATATATCATTGTGTTTTTAATGTGCATTTCTCTGATGGTTAGTGAACTTGAACATCTTTTCATATGTCTATTAGCCATCTGTATTTCCTCTTTGGAGAAGTATCTGTTCAGGCTTGTGTTCATTTTTTAATTGGATTGTTTGGTTTTTTTGTTGTTGAGTTGTGTAAGTTCTTTATATCCTTTTCCCAGAATGTCATAAAGTTGGAATCATGTGACATGTAACATTTTCAAATTGGCTCCTTTTAGTAAAATGCATTTAAGTTTCCTCATGTCTTTTCATGGCTTGATAGATCTTTCTTTTTAGCGCTGAATTCTATATCATTGTCTGGATGTACCACAGCATATTTATCCATTCACCTACTGAAGGCCATCTTGGTTGCTTCTAAGTTTTGGCAATTATGGATAAAGCTGCTTTAAACATCTGTGTGTAGATTCTTGTGGGGATATAAGTTTTCAACTCCTTTGGGTAAATACCCAAAGGAACACGATTTTTTGGTAACAATATGTTTAGTTTTGTGAGGAGCCACCAAATTGTCTTTCAAAGTGGTTGCACCATTTTGCATTCCCATCAGCAATGAATGAGTTTCTGTTGCTCCACATTCTTTGGATGTTGTCCGTGCTCTGGATTTTCATCATTTTAATAGCTTTGTAGTGGTATCTTATTGTTTTAATTTACATTTCTTTATGAATTACAAGGTAGCACATCTTTTGATATGTTTATTTGCCATCTGTATATCTTCTTTGGTTAGGTGTCTGTTAAGATGTTTGGCCCATTTTAATTGGGTTGCTCATTTTCTTACTGAGTTTTAAGAGATCTTTGCATATTTTGGATAACGTTCCTTTATCAGATATGTTTTTCGTAACTATTTTCTCCCAGTCTGTGGCTTGTCTTTTTATTATCTTAACAGTGTCTTTCACAAGGCAGAAATTTTTTATTTTAATTAAGTCCAGTTGATTAATTCTTTCTTTCATGGACTGTGCCTTCAATGATGTATTTAAAAAGGCATTGCCAACCCCTAGGTAACCTGATAATGGGAAGGTTTTCTGTCCTTCCCTCAGAGGTAGACATACTTTGTTTCTATCCTATTGCAGAAGCAACAGTTCTTTGTGCCAGTCTCACTGAGGGGCATACTCTCTGGACCCAGTCCCCAATCTTTTTTATGTGTATCCTGTTAAGACCCATGGAAAAGAACTTAACAGGAAACCACCCTTATTTCTGAGGCTCTCAAGGATGCTAAACTGTCATGCTTGGCCATGCTCAACTTTTAAGCATTAATTAAGATGTCAATTGTTTTTCACAACTCTGCTTTTATGGCTTTTACTTTTCCTCCCATGTTCTCCCAAAGGCAAAAGAGTACATGAGTGCTGTATCTTCTCATAGGGGCTTATCACCCTTTGAAATTTAGTTTATCTTTTTATGTTCTTCGCTTAGCTCATACAATGTTATAATTTACTGGATTATGCAACTTATCCTGGTTTTTAGAGTGGAGGCAACAATTTCTTTTGGCTTTTCATATCCTAAATAGAAGCAGAACTCCACAGTGTCTTTCATGTTGCTCTGGTAAATGATGTATCCTTTAGGCTCTCCTTTGAAACATAATTCTCTGGTGAGCTTTTTCTATATTACATAAAATATCCCCTAGAGCATGCCATTTTCTCTGAGCCTGATAATGCCTTTGTCCACCATCTTCCATGGCAATGCTAGCATTTCTACTTCAGTTAGTATGAAACATCACTTTTTATGCTTCTAGAAGCTATCCTAGCAATATGTCTATACCATCTTTAGCATCATTGCCAGGATATTAAGTATTCTATCCCAGGAGAGTGCTGGAAGACCACTAGACTCTCCCTTCTCCAGCTTATGTTTCATTGCCGCTTGATAGAGCATGCTCAGGATTCAGGTCATAATACTCCCTTGGGTCCATCAGGTATCCTGCCTAAATCCCATAGCTGCCTTGGGGTATAGTCTCTTTCTTACCTTATCAGGCCCAGCATATTCCAACTAAGTTACATTACAAATTTAATCAAAGTTATAGTCCTGGTGTCTTGGAGGAGAGATAGAGACAGATTTGGGAGAGATCATCTCGGGGAAAGGCTTATGTAGAATTTTTAAGCAATTATAAAATACTAGCCCTTAATTTTGAGTACTCTTTAGACTCATTAGCTTCAGGGAAATTTGAGGATCTGAGATTGTCAGGAGCTTCATTTCAGATGTCCTTATACCATGTGTCAGAGTTGCATTTTCTTCTCATCTTGGATCCTGATATTGGTATTGGAAATCTACCTTGGTTGGGAATGTAACTTTCTTTGGAACTTATCTCCTTTTATGATTAAGTCTCAGACCTGGTCATCAACTCCTTCTACCATACCACTGCTTTCACACTTAGCTTTTAATTATTGATCAATCATATTCAGTTTGTTATTATTTTTCTAAAGTATCAATATAGCTTAGCAATAACTAGGTAGTCCTTTTCCTTGACAATGGCTATCTGTACTAATATTTCTTAACTACCTGATATATAACAGCAACTAATGCATGCCTTTCCACTGGTATACCATTCTAGTTGGCTACTGGTGAAAATTTTAACACAGAGCTGTACTACCACCTTGTGCCAGAGGCCTTCTTTGCTCTACCAACCAGAAGTTATAAATTTCTCATTGCTAACCAAAGAGTAGATAATCCAGCCCCAAAATCTCTTCCTACCTTCCGCTTTTGAGACTGCTCTTTACACAAATTATTACAGATTGGGTTCTCTGATAAGCATCCAGGTAGTTTATTTGGGAGGCCTTTTGGGATCAATACTGAGAAAGGGAAGGAAAAGAAGCAGGACTGGGTACAGGGAGAATATGACCTGTGATCCAGTCTCTCGAGAAGCCTCAGTTGACACTAGTATGTGAGGGGTGAAGGATTTGAAGATATAATGATATTTCAGAGTTCTCCAAACACAGTGTATAGGTCGTTAGATATAGGTCTTCTTGGGAAAGTGGCATATATAATCTTGGTTATAGTGCTCTCTTTAACAAAGGAAACCTACAAGAAGAGGCAGATCAAGGGAGACTGCTGACAGCAATCCTAGCAGCTGGGGTTACTATATTCTACATTTCTAATGGAGAATCTTAGAGGCACTGCCAGTTGGAAAATTCAAAAAAACCCACACCAAGGCAATCATAGTCAAACTGATAAAAATTAAAGACAGAATATCTTTACACCATCATGAGGAAAAAAAGGATATCAAATGAGCAATGGTAAGACAGACAGCTAGTTTTCAGTGATGTAAATCAGTTAATGAAACATTACTTTCAAAATGAAAGAGGAAAATAACTGATAACTAGGAACACTCTTTCTGTGGAGGAACATTCTTTTAAATATGAAGGCAAGAGAGGATATTTGAAGATAATAATGAAAAAAAAAACTGAGAGGTTATTTTGTTTTGTTTTGTTTTGCCAGAAGAATTAGTTAATAACAGTACTAAAGTTGGCTGAACTCATAGAAGGGGATTACCTAGACAGTTAAAGAACTTGGATATAGACTCTCAGTTGAAGTTGATCCCTGGAGCCCTACTGCAAATGCATGACATTCCTTGCCTCTTCATTATAATAAGGTCTTATAGTGGTCCATTACAAATGGAATTCTGGCTACCTCTTGCTTTACATTGGGTTCGGTGTGTTTGCAGACCCACCCAGTGGTTACCGCCCAGTCTTCAAGTGTATAACTGGGATTGGTATACTTGGAATTTAGAATAATACCTACAGGGGTCCTTGGTTTATGAGGTAAAAGCTATCATAGTTGTGAAGGCCGAGTGGAAACCTCAAAAAACTCAAAAACTGGCCCCCTTCCCAGCCAAAAAAGTAAATCAAAAACAACTATGCATCTTAGGAGGGAGATGAAGTGGTGGCAGAGCTTAACAGCACAACTAAAGACTTAAACATTGTAAAGACAGTGGTCCCTATAATATATTCATTTAACCTGCAAGTCTGGACAGTCTGTAGAAACTGGGTGGATTCTGGTGAATGACTTTGGAATATTGAAAGCACAAACAAGTATTAGCTTGATAGCATCTGCTATGCTAGAAGTGAGAGCAGGTTAATAAGAACTCAGGTACATAAAATGCACTCATTGACTTGGCAAATGCATCCTTTGCTATCAAGATTAGAAAAGGGATCAGAAACAGTTTGCACTAAAGTGGAATGAACATTGCTATTTATTTGCAGTTTTACCTGCCTTTGTCATATGATGTCTAAGAAGATCTTGACTGCAATAATATTGTCTAAGCTCTGTTTCTTGTTATTAGTCCCCCTAAGGAGATATGAACTATATAGCCCATATAATATCACTTTGACCCATTACATCAATGATGTTAAGCTGATTAGACAGGATAAGCGAGGGATAAGCTGGTATCCTAGAGGCTGTGGTAAGACACATGCTCTCTAGAGGTTGAAAGGGTCACTACTGATATCAATTGTTGCAGATCAAGTACTCCAGAATGAAGAACAGAGATCTATTAATAATTTAATAATTAATAAGGCATTAAGTATTTATTAAGAGTTAACACATACATATAGAAGGGAGAGAGGAGAAGCAGGGTTGGGCAAAAAGAGAAGTCAAGTTTAGGTGGAACAGAATTAGTTAACCTAACCTAACTATTGCTCTGGATCATATATTGCCTGTTAAGGTTATTCCGCATTGAACCAATGTATCTAGGTCTTTATACTTTCACTTGTTATTGGATATGAGTTCCCCCAAGTAAGTGTGCGACCTTGGACAATGAATTATTCTAAATTGAGGCAAACTCTAAAGGAATTCAAAGCTGAAAGCTCTTCCTTGAAAGTTGGGGCAGTAAGTTTTGTCTTAAAGGGAGATCTGGAGAGAACATTTTCATGTCAACTACAGTAAATAATAGAAGATGAGTTAAATGGGTAAGAACTGGAGTTCCAGCATCGAAGACATAGATGGCAGATTGGGCTATTTACATTCAGATAGAAATGAATTTCTTCTAAATGCCTTATGTAATTTGCCTCAAATCATCTTTTCCTTCTACTGCAAATTAGATTGTGCCATCATAGACTGTAATAAGTCAGATGAGAAAGCAACAAAGCTTTTGCAGGCTGGACTTGTCCAATAGTTTAAGTTTGACTCCCTACCCCATCCCCCAGATATACGGGTACAGAAAACCTTACTCAAAATAACAGTTTAAATACAAAAGCAGACTTTTACAATGGAATGGAGACTTTCATTTCATTATTCACCAAATACTTATTGAAGTAGACTTCAAAAAATGAAAATAACTAGGGAAGGCTAATAGCCTCTATATTTAATAGGTCTTTTGTGCATAGTGCTTAGTATTTCATGGAGCTAGTCAACCACATTTCACACCAGTTTCTTCCTAAGTGTATTACTATTTTTCACCCATGGGAACATATTTTTAATTATATAATGGAAGTCAGTAGAAAATAGGATTTGCATGACAAATATTTTTGTGCAGTCACCTTTGCTTTATGTCAAAGGATTTATTGCTGATAAAATAATTTTTCATGCAATCAACAAATTGAGTATGTGATCTGGTTTATATACTCTGTGGCATGTGAAATAAAAGATGAATAAGCTATAACCTTTGTTTTTAAAAGAACCTCCATTCTATTATGAGAGATGAGAGATGGACATAAACAGAATATAAAACAACTAGTAGTATGCCGGATGATGAGAAAAGTAATATAAGAATTTAGAAGAAAGCAACCTTACCTATACTAGGCAAAAGATCTCTGGAAAGGGCAGAAACAACAAGCACTATAATCACAACACAAAAGCAAAAGGAAGACAAAGTTTTTAGGGAAAACGTTACTCATCCAGGTCGGCTGGTTGGCAGAAGCATAGGTTATTTTTAGAAAATGGATAAATAAAAGTTTGGAAAGGAAGTTTGTGTCTTGTCAAGGTTCTGAATACTGGCCAAAGGAC
This sequence comes from Eonycteris spelaea, assembly GCA_003508835.1. NCBI lineage: Eukaryota > Metazoa > Chordata > Mammalia > Chiroptera > Pteropodidae > Eonycteris > Eonycteris spelaea. The sequence continues at coordinate 179,835 of PUFA01000381.1, read as the reverse complement.
TTAAGACTTCATTAACCAGACAATGGAGTGTTCCCAGGACTGTTAAGAAGACAAGAGCTATACAGGTTTGATTTGCCTGGAGCAATTTGGATTGAAGAGTTTAGAAGTTTGAGAACTAATTTAAAAAAATATTTAAATAGTTCAAGTAAGAAGTAATAAGGGCCTAAGTTAAATATTTTTAAACTGCAATTTTTTTTATAGACTGTCCTATTATATCTTATTTAAATTTTGACTCTAAACATTGACTACAGTGCTAATTTATAGCTTGCTTTTCAAGAAATATGCTTTTAGTAAGTAAACAAATGAGTCCATGATAGAAAATAAGGAAGGAAGACAATGCAAATGACAGCTTAAATCAATAGGATCTTTTAAATCATTTCATGTGAGGGCTAGAAAGAGATTTCAAAGAATTTAAACCTGAATGGTTGAGAAAATAGTAACAACAATTATAAGAAATTTTGGGGGGAAATCAATTCAAGAGGAAGAGCAGATTTGAGGGGCAATATGGTGAGTTTGCTGCAAGATGAGGGTCGCCCTCGGTGAGCCAAGAGGGAGTGCTGCTTTTGGTCACAAAATAGCAGAGTAGGGGTGGGCACTTTCCTCTTTCTCACAGAAAACACCATGGCTCCAATACAATAAATACTGGAAGGAGGGCAGGTAGCATTATTTAGGTTTTTTTAGGCGTCTGCTGTTTTGAGATGCTCTGGGGGTACATCACCAAGTGGTGATCAGTGTTTTTCAGAGGAATTGCAGGAGCACGCGTGGGCAAGGCCTAGAAGATATTTCAGGATTTGGCAAAAGGGGTAGGTGCCCAGCCATCAATGGGGCTCCCAATACAGCCTGGTGGGAAGCAACAGCCTCCAAAAACTGTAGGCATGTACGCTGCTGTACACAGGTGGAACTTATTCTGGCCATGCCCAGGAACTCTTCAGGCGGTTGGGGAGTACTCTGCAGGGGCCTGAAGGCTGCCAATAACGTAGGTGTATACTCCATCTCACAGAATTAATGGGCATTCTTGTTAACATAGGCATGTAATAGTCACACATTGTGACACTACAATTAAGCCATACTCCTATTCCACAGAAACTGCCCCCTCCCACAGTATTTGCTTCCAAGAACCAATTCTATACACATTCGCCTTGTCTTATTGATGGGCAGATAGTTCAGAACCAAGTTTTAAAGCACTTATGATTGGTTTTGAATTTGGAAAAAAATGTGCACGTATCCCCAGAAAACTTAGGCACAGGTTTTCATCCAGAATGAATAATTATGCATAGAACTGATTACTTAAATACACAGTTCATGATTATGAATGAAATTACCTGCATTACACTGAAAATACCTTGTTCTGCATGGATTAAGGAAAGTAAAACTTGATTGCAGATGCTAGAAAATTTTAGGTCTTGAGATTTTCCAGTCGCTCTCAAAATATATTACTTACCTCTTGTAAAATTCTCCTTATAGAAGTAATGTACAAGTTGAAATTGAAAATGAAATATTGGTTATACTGGATTTCACAGTGGAACAAAATTTCAGAAGCTGGACCACAGGAAAGTAAGTGGACTGCTTTTCAGTTTTTATATCATCTGGTTCAGACACTTTTCTGAAGCTATAGATGCAGAGGCCAAGTAGATCTCCAACTACTTGTTTAATCTGGGGGATACCAGCAAACGCTCATGCCCCTTACACTTTCTTCTATAAATCCGTGTAGATGCCTAATATCCTACCTTTATTGCTTTACTGGTTTAGTCTTTTTTATGAAAATGCACGTTCCTGAGAAGAATAATCCATGAAAGTGTAATCCATCAAAGGAACATAGTGTGAACCACGTTGCCAGCTCTATTGCGAAGCGACAGCTGGCGAAGGACAGGTTTATTTTCCATGTTGTTTTGGCAACGTTATTTCTCACATTTTTTCCCACTAACCAGATTAGACCCGCTGTGTAGGCAAGGGCCTTGATTTTGGCTTTTATCAGATCATTTCATGAGCATATGAGCTTGCTTCCAGTTTTTTGGAAACTCATTTACCTTTCTTATATTTTGTAGAGTTTTGCAGGAAACCAGCTTTATAAGCATGTACTGCTTAAATGTGAGGACTCAATGCTGATATTGTGATCCCAGATCAAAAACAGTTTAAAGACACCAGACTCAGAAACACTGAAATGTAGGCAAAATACAGCTCACTTCTCTTGGTTTATTACTCTATTTTATGTTCATAAACTGTAGCACTATTTTTAATTAAATTTCATATTTACTAAAATAACATTTCATACACATTTCATACAAAGTAACAGAAAGTTGAAAACACTAGAGTTGTTCTAAAAAGTTTTCTATAAGGGAAAGCAACAGTGTCTTGCCCTCCAGTGCCTCCAATCTCTTTCCCACCCTTAAAGAGACAGCATTAGATAATGCTAGGTGTAGGTTTTTCGAGGTTGAGAAAAATACCCTTCTTATCCTAGTTTGTTGAGAGTTGTTATCATAAATGTATGTTGAATTTTCTCATATCATGTTCTGCACCAATTGAGATAATTATATATTTTCTATTTTAGCTTGTTGATATAGTAAATCAGATAAAATTAAATTAGTTAAATTATTAGCATGATAAAATTAAATACAAATAAATTGTTTTTATGAATTTATGAAAGTTCAACCTGTCATTCCTAGGATAAACCCCATTTGGTCATGATATATTATCCTACTTTATATAACTAGGTTTCATTTGCTACCGTCATAGTTCTCTGGATTTCTTTGAACCTATTGCTACATCCTCCTACAGCTTCTCAAAGGTCAGTACAATTTTCCACATGATGAAAAGTATCTAATAATCTGTCAGTTCAATTCTCCTCAGCAGCCTCATCCAAACAATCTGGATAGTTGTTCTTCAGGCTTACTGTTCTGTAAGCCATCTTTCTGAGACTGTCTTTCTTCTCTCATTAATTTTTATAATCTGTTCTCTGTATCCATGCTCTCTTTTTCTTAGTTTTTATTTTTATAGGGTTTTTTGTTTTGTTTTGTTTTGTTTTATTTTTGGTGGAGAATATCCTTCCAGTATTTTCCTTTGGGAAGGTAGTTTTGAGATACTTTTCATGTCTTGGAATAACATTACTTGATCACCTATGATTGCTAGTTTGGTTGTCATAAAAATTTACATTTAAAACTTTCCCCACTTAAAATTTTACATTTTGTTTTCGATTTTGCTCTGAAGAAGTTCAAAGCAATTATGGCTCTTGACCCATTGTAAGTAATGTTGTTTCTTCTTTTGAAAAACTTGTCTTTTTCTTATCCTTGGCATTCCAAAATTCCATAAAGATGGCTCTTACATAATTATTTTGAGAAATAATCATATGATTAGCTGATTGGCTTCTTTAATCTTGAATTCTGGGAAGTCATCTGTCTTTAAGTTCTGAAAACTTCTTTTCTGTAATTTGTTTTTTGTGTTGACTACTGAATTGCAGATTCGTTGGGGGTTAAGTTTAGAAAGCAGAAAATAATATAAATATTTGTACAATTATAAAAGCAGAAATCTGCTACTTTCTTCAGTTTATAATTTTATTTTAACAAACATTAATCGAACATCCATTACATAACAAGTGCCGTGCTAGAGATAAGAAGCCCAAAGATGAAACTGGTCCCAGGCATTGTTGTTGTTTATGTACTGAGAGAGAGACATGAAATCTGATACTAGCACTCTAATACAGTAAGTATTGGTATATGGGATGAATAGGAAGTTGGAGTACATGAAAGAGAAGTACTCCTAAAGGGAATTCAGGAAAGATTCCCTGGAAGAGATGATACATTATCTAAAATTTAAGGAGTCATGAAAATTAAATGAAGAAGTAGGTGAAAGACTGTCCTGTCAGTGAGAGTGATATTTTTTATTCATTCATTCATTCATTCACTCCTTTACTAACTTTTTCAATAAGTTTTATAGGATATTATCTGATTGCAAATATAATTCTAGACACATACTATGATCAAGGACATGAAATCACAAAATACATATATTTTGTGTCTGTGTGTACGTGTCTGTCACTAGAAGCATTTAGAACTGTTAGTGGAATGTAATGTATGACAGGAGAATATGGCAGGAAAGAGGTCTGAGAACAGGTACTTTCTTAACTTCATGGTATGGCATGGTAAGTACTTAGAATTTTTCTTGCAGGTTTTTGGGTGTCATCGTAGTATTTTTTTTTCTTGGTTATGGTTTGTTTTTATAATAGAATTATTTCATGTGGATTCCCTGTATTTTTTAGCTTACCAACTATACATCATTTATAGATCGGTAATTATGAATCTATTTTCTCTCTCCAAATACGATGATGCTATCCATGTTGTCTTTGCTTTAGAACAGGCACTTTTCTATATCTATATATCTGTATCTCTTTAAACTCTCTCTTCACCATATCTAGTAGCAGCCAGCTCTCACCTTTCTCTCCACTAAAATAAGCTGGGTTATCTAAAAGACTGGTGTATTGTTCTGTAATTTTATCTATGCTGAAATAATCATGTGTAAACCTTCACCCACTTTTTTTACATTCATCTCTAAATCTATCTATAAATTATTTGTTTCAAGCTCGTTACAAAAAAATTATGTCCTATGGTACAGTCTCTCAGCTAGGCCTCACAGAAACTCAAGCTGACTCATATAGTTTTAATGAAATATTCTTAATGACTGAAAAGTATTCCATTAGTGGGTGTAATATAATTTATTCAACCATTCTCATATTGATGGTTATAATCTGTTTCCAGTTTTATGTCACAATGAACAATGCTGAAGTAAACATCCTTGTACATCTCTCTTGGCACACCGCTGTTTTAATTTCATGAGATAGGTCCCAGATGCAGAATTACTGGGTTGAAAGGTATGTGTGTTTTCAAATTTTGTTGCTAAATTACTTCCCCAAAAGACCAGTTCTATATCTACCAACACATAAAGAGAAGGTTGTTTTACTCATATTCTCACCAACAATAGATAATATTGCTGTTTAGTATGAGCCAATTGGACTATATGAAAGATTTCATTGTTACTATACTTTTCATTTCTATGACTACTGCTAGGTTTGGGGATATATTTTTCGTGGCCATTTGCTCTTGCTCTTCTGTGCCTTTTGCTTGCTGTTCACTGGCTTTTTCTTGCAAATTTATAAGTGGTCTTTGTTTTGTGACTGGCTTATTAATTATTAAAATAAATATTAATATTTTTCTTTCATCTACAACTCAAATGTGCACAATTAAATGAATGGTTATATATATAATATACACATTATATATATATAAATATATAGTTTCTTGATTTCCTATCTTGATGATGGTCTTCCCCACTCCTTTATTATGTGTACATCTCTTACAGTTTCTACTAAATTGTCTATTCTTTACTCTAAGTTCTCGATCCACCTGAATTTTTTAAATTTATGGTGTGAGATAGGGATGCAACTTTTTTTTCAGGTGTATAGCCAGTGCATGATCACTATTGAAATAAAATTTAAAAACTAAATTATCATATGATCTGTGGTCTGTGCCTGGATTTTTCATTAGTTCCCACTGATCTCTATTTCTGTATCAGTATTCAATTTTTACATTACAGAATATTTATAATGTTTTCAACATTTATTAAGGTAAATTCCTTTTCTTTATTCTTGCTTTTGCTTTTATTAGCTATTTCAGAAATTATTTTCTTATCAATTTAAGATACTTTTGTCGATTTCCCCAAATTTTTAAACCCTAATCTTATATTTTAATTTTTTAATGGACTTGAAATATATTTATTAATATTGATGAAATGGACAGTTATATTCTAATAATCCTTTCCATCTGAGAACATGGTATGTTATTTCCATTTTTTATGACTTTTAAACATTTTCTTCAATCAGATTTACCTTTTTCTGCAACTTTCTTGTTAAATTTATTTCTAAATTATTATATATTTTTTTATGGTTAAGAAAATATTTTCTCAGTGATTATTGCTAACAGAAAAAAAACCCCACAATATTTTAAACAGTGCTGAGGCACAACAAACATGAATTTAAATAGAAACATGGTGATAATGTGGAGAATGGATTTTTGGGGAACACAAATGAGGAGAGAGAGGTCAGTTAGAGAGGGTTATTGCCGTTCAAATGGGAGGGAATAAATGTCTGAATCCAGATGAGGCTCACAAGATGGAGAAGAAGGATTTGATATGAAATTGGTAGAACCTGAGTGTTGACTTTATATGGACACATGGGCAAGTGTTCAGATCTGCTTTTAGGTTTCTGGTTGTTTCCTGAAATGACGGAGAAAAGAAAATGAGGAGGAGATAATCTGCACTCCCATATTCACTGCAGCAGTGCTAACAATAGCCAGGATATGGAAATAAACCAAGTGTCCATCGACAGATGAATGAATGAAGAAAATGTGGTATATAACTACAATATAATACTACTCGGCATAAAAAAAAAAAAAAGGAAATCCTTCCACTGACAACAAAGATGAACCTAGAGGACATTATGCTAAGTAAATAAGCCAGTCACAAATGACAATTACGGCATGATTCCGCTTATGTGAGGTACTGTACTTTGTACAGTCTAAATCATAGAAGAAGAGAATGCAGTAGTGGTCGCCAGATGCTGGGGGTTGTGGAGTTGTTATTCCAAGGATATAAAGTTTCAGTTATGCCTGATAACTATCTCACAGCCATCTGCTGTACAATATAGTGCCTATAGTTAATAATATGGTATTGTGCACTTCAAAATTTGTTGAGAGGGTAGATCTCATATTACGTATTCTTAATACATATACACAAACACAGAAACACACACAGAGACACAAAAATACTACGGAAGGTGTTGGTTATGTCTATTATCTTGATTGTGGTGATGGTATCAAGGGTGTTTATGTGTCCAAATGCACGAAATTATACACATTAAATATGTAATACTTTGTCTATCAATTATACCTCAAATAAAGCTGTTAAAATCAACAGCTTTCATTGATAATGAATAAAAGGAAAATAAGCAGGTTAAAAAATAAATCCACAGTAAATCTTAGTCCCTGATTAAGTCTCTAACTATATTATAGAGCAATATTTCTCAAAGGTTTGGCAAACCAATTATTAGATGATCAGTGCAATTATAGCTTGCCATGTTTTAGCCAAACAAATTTAAAATGAATGTTAATAGCTTTTAAAATAATTAGAAGACATAATCTTTTGTTATTAAAAATACTTACTTCATATCTATGATATATATGCCATTGTTTTTAAGGCTTTTCCACAATGTATGTGGTTAGTGTGACCAAGTAGCCATGTTCTACATGCAATAGGTTCTATTAAAATTAAATATTCAAAATTTCAATTATAGATTTTGAGGAAATAGGAATAACTATTTACTACTTTGGCAGTTGTGGTCATTCTAAATAGATTCAGAAACTTCAAAACAATAACTCATCTTTCTCATTAAAGGCTATTTTCAGAGCTATATCAGAGATAAAATAAATGACTATATGACACTGAAAGATGGACTATTGAATATTTCAATTTGGACGACAGCAGTAATAATTTCCCTAATCTACTCAGGTTGCTTTTGGTGCCAGAAATTATTTCCTCTTTTATAAGAAATAATAAACTCAGTAATCTGTTATCAATTTCTAACCTGAGTAAATGAAAAGTATATATTAAGGGAAAGGGTAAACCCTTTGTAAGGAAGTTAGTTATTCATACCCTTGTTTGGTCTTCAGAGAAAATGCTGATACTTCATTCTCAATGTAAAAATCATAATATTTTCCCTTGAGCTTTTAGGGTCATACTATTTTAAGATATTGAGTATATCTTTGAAATGTGCTATTTGAGTAGGCCACTTAAAATCACACAAACTCTCTTTACTAGTTATCAGTGTAATAAAGAGATATTTTAAAATTTATTAATTCAAGAACTCAGATTTGTTGAAAAACAGTCTTAGACTTGTAATCCCCTCCCTCGTGTGGCATAATGAAAAGCTAAACTCACCATAGCTGTGATTTCAACATATTCAATGTGTTTATTATTTCAGAAAAATGTGCTGTATAATACTGTAGCCAACAGACACATGTAGACATTAAAATTTAAATTAATTAAAGATAAATAAATTTTTTAGGAATGATTTTCTTTAACAGCTTCTTTGCCTACGTCACATTTTCCTTGCTGCACAATGCCAGTGCTCTTTCACCGTGTTCCAAAGGTACCTCTCCCAGCCTGCACCGGACCTCACAAGATAATCTTTAACTACTCCAAAACAAACCAACCACTCTCTTCTGCATCTTCATGAGAAACAGAACAAAACACATGTCCCTCCTACATGCCCTCTGTCTGTGCCAAAAGTTGATATTCCACACATTAGTAATTCTATGTAATTGTAATAAAATTTACCCCCCCACACACACACACACACACATACACACTCCACACATATACCTCAACATACACAATTTAATTTTTTTTCTTATATGCTTATGATATCATTGGTATTCAATAATATCCTTTTATATATACATTTAAACAGCAACTTATTTTTCTGGCATAATTGTCATTAATTTGCAATTGGTTTTACAACCTTCTCAACAGTAGTTTAAGGGTCATTTATATTTGCTTTTACTTTAAAGAATGTAATTTTGGATAATGCTTCTGTCATTTGTGCTATTTTCTTTAGTGGCAAAGAAATCAACTTTATACAAAAGAGCCTTTTATTACATTTATGGAAAATACTGCAATTATTTAACAATTAAGAGAAAGTTCAATGACTTTATGTTGGCATTTTTTAAATTTTATTAACAGCTAACTCACCGTGGACTAAGAAAATTATTTAATGGCCCAACAGAATCCAGTTTTTAAAGGACTGTATATTTTGTAATTCTATTTTTATTTGGCTGGTTTTGTGGAATCATTATATGTAAAGATTCAATTTCTTAAAATACACACATTATAATTCTATACTACCACTGGAGTCCCGTTTATTATGTTTACTAACAAGGCTATTCAGATGGGCTAGCATTGTCTGTTCCTGTCTCTATTGAGGTTTTATGCTTTAATAAACAATTTCAGAGCTATTGATCCATTTCAGTCAAGAGAAGATATAACAAATCAATATGGTCAAGAATGTAAATTTGGTATTTGTAAAATATAAGCAGTATATATACCAACTATATAAACTGAATATTATGAATATATATGACGTGAAATTATATTAGCTGTGATAAATTACACTCTCTTGAAATGCGCACAGCTTTTAAGAAGGTGAAAAACATGATTTTTACAGTTACAATTAAGTTCACATTTTTTAAACATGTATTAAAATTATTTTTCCATAACCCCCCTAATTCATGTGGATCACTTGTTATATCACAGGACTTTGAGAATATTATTCTCAATAATCAACAAGATCAAGCAAGTTGCCAGTGTCCCTAATCTATATTTACTTTCCAGAAGGGACTTAATTTTTTTTTAGTTTTTACTCCTCCTCAGGGAGTTGTACCTAAGGCATCAAGTGAAGGGACTCAGTGACACAGATGTTGCCTGTATCTGGTGGTGGCTGGGATGTAGAATAAAGTCTGCAACATCCATTTCTAGGATTGAGGTGATAGGTGTCTCAGAACTGAGATAAAGATTACTAAAGGTTTAATGAAATCCACTCAGAGATGGAGGCAGAGTTATAGGAAAAGAAGTGCATCCATGAATGGGTGAGGGCACATTATAGACAACATGTAGGCATGATGTACCAGGGGAACAGAGAGCTAATCCCTAGAGAGTATTTACTCTCCCCCAAATGGAATGAACTTTTCAAGGTCACACAAAGCTCCAGCATAAACTCTATTATGTGCTGATCCTCACTCCCACTCTCACTTACCCACCACCAACAGATAAAATAAATGCAGATCAGTGATTGTTATTTGCTCATATTAATTAAGGAGGATATAATCATAATGTATTCATGCAACTAACATATATAGTAATCCTATGTTTTCTTAGCATTGTCACAGAGGGAAATGTTTTATATAAAGAGACTTTACATGTAGAGGACAAAATCCCTTTAAAAATTTAAACATGTCATTTAAAAAATCTCTCTAAAATTTATTCTACACTTCCTGACTTTCTAAAACAATGTACTAAATACATTTTTTCCCACTAATGATACTGCATGAGGGACATCAGTGATTTTGCTGTGCTCTATAAATTGATGTCTTTAGAGACTCTGGAGGCATGTGAGACTTCTTTCCTTTCCACTGAATGGCCACAAGCAGTTCTGTTTCTGCTTTTAAGTTTTATTCTGGCTCTCTGCACCCCACCCACACCCACCCTGTGGACAGGCTGTCTTCTGTTATTACTTCTTACCAGAGTGCCTGCTTGCAGTGATCTGCCCACCCTTCTTTCTCATCCTTTCCTTCCCTTCCAACATTTCTTCTAAATTAATGATACCTATTTGTTTGAGGCTGACACGCAGGTATTCACATATACAGAACTGAGTATGTTATAAGACTTCATTGGTCTCTGAATGATGGTCAATGGCTTTTCTGGGGAGTAAAGTAGCAGGTTTAGGGAGCTAGTTCTGTGACAACTGTCTCCTGAGACTTTTCTCTCTTTTCTTTGTGCTCTAAGCTGTGTTCCAGAGAAGACTGAGGACACCCAACACTTGACTTCTGTGTAGGTGGTATTGTTTTGTACTTATGAAAAACAATTTTTAAAATTTCCATATCCCTTTATAAAAATTTAAGTATAAAATGAGGAATCAGGACTAAGAGAAAAAGCATATCAGCACAGGCTCTTAACGTCCTGATTTCTGCACTATCAGTTTTCCTGGTATTTGCTTCAGTGCATGTTTCCTGTTATTAGTGTCAGACACACCAATAGGAATGCTAGGAGAAGACAATCCTATAGTATAAAACTCTCTTTCCTCCTGTGTTTTTGCTCACAACATACAATATTTGTTAAATTTGAGGAATCGCTGCAGCAAGTTGTAAATGATGTATGGAATGACAAGTCTTTCTTACTGCATGAAAAGAGAAATAGGGCATTAAGCAATGACTGCTGTGATGCACTGTTTCTTGTAATACTTAGTTTATACAAAGCTTTGGCAACCCAGCCGGCTCTGAACCTTCTACACAGTGAGACAAAACTCAGACCAAAATTCATTTAATGTGCTCATTTCTTTTTTCTTTCTTTTCAATACATTTCCAGTTGAGCAATCAGTTTCATGCCCCAGGGTGCACTGCATGCCTATAACACTAGTTACACAAAGTGCTGGGAGCAGGATTGGATCCAGAGGTAGAAACAGGAATTGCAACACGCTGGTCTCTCTCCCCAAATCCTTCCCTTCAGCAAGGAAATTCACCTGCCAGGAAACTATATGTGTGTCCTGGAGATAGAGGGAGGGCATGCATACCATGTGCATGTTCTTAAGTGGAGAAAAAGTAGCTGGCTTCCATCACTAAGCCAGACCTGTCCCAGTCTTCTGCTGGGCAGGGAAGAAATGCTTATATCCTCGATGAATGGGCTGTTCACCAAGACACCATCCTTCTGGGACATGCTTGGCATACAAAAATATTTGAGAACAGACAGATCCAGAGGGAGGCTCTCTTGAAAGTGAGTAAATAAAAGTTTTTTTTTTTTTTTAAGTGTATTGACTTCACAACTACCAACTGCCAGGATATTGTTTGAAATACTCACACATCTTGTCTGCATTATAATTCCTTTGTAAGAAACCCCAGGTATGAAATTTCCTGAGACAGAGTTGGTGAAGAATGCTTTTGCCTTACTGGCACTGTGAAGCTAAGTGACCCTTTCTTGTAAAGAGGATCAAACACAAAAACACCATCGACTCTCATATGATCTTGCATCATCTCAGGTCAGGACTTGGAGATAAATGTTGTTTTCCTGAAGCCTTTGCTTACTAGCTATTCATAAACATTTTCAGAGAGGGTAATGGTTTGGGGAGAGCTGAAGGAAGGGTAAAGTTTGAGTTTTATGGCCCAGGCAAATGAGTTAGGGTGTGTGCATGTGGATGTGTATCTCTGATCTGGGTACAACCCAGGAGACCTAGTCCAGGCTCTAACACAACTGAATCCATTTTTAGCCCTTATTTTGGGATGTGAGAATTAAAGACATATTTGTATGTTAATTAATTTTAATTAAGGTTATTCCAATGACTAATTCACTCTCATAATAGTTTTGGATTTACATACAAATACCTCAAAGTTTATGTATTTGCTGGGGCCTTGTCCCTGCCACCTATCTAAGCTGCTAGTAGATAATGGTGCCACTGGGTTATGGCATAAGCTCTACTGGAGTTAAATTAAAAATTAGATGAATAATTTTTGTCTACAAAGTTATCTCTCATTACAAATGAAATATCTATATTTAAACATCTAACCATAATAATTAATCAAACATTTATATATATAATGGAGAATTTAAAAATAATTTTAAAAAGTAAAAATACAAAAGGCTTTTAATTATGTTTATATCATAACCATACTTTTGTGTCATAATTTTTATTTTTTTCTCCATTACATTAAATCCTTTAACATATATACACCCTCTGTTCTTCCATGCCCATTGAGATCATATGATCAAAGAATATTTTTTCTACCTCATTGCCTGTCATTATTTAACTTTATGTTCAACTTTGGTAATTTTCTCCTTTGCTTTTAAGTTAAACTTTGGTTATCTATTATTCACCTTTGATTTAATGGTCATCTCTTAAGCATCTCTAAGTGAAGACTAAATACTTAGGCTGTCTATTAAATTATTTTTTCCTCTGTTTAAAAATGTTTAGTTGATACAACAGAAATATTGACCCACATTTTGAAAAATAATTTTTTTTATAGGCCCACAGCCCTAATTAGAACTCTGTCACCTGGATCCTGAATCCTCATAAGTTCTCTGTCCTGAACTGTGATGATGACGGTTATAACTGATGATAGCAAATATGTATCTGGTCTTACCATGTACCATATACTGTTCTAAGTGATACATATAATTTAATCCTCACTGAAACACTTTGAAAGTACACAGATTATTATCCTCATTTTACAGATGAAGAAGCTGAAGCTCAAAGAGACTTAGAAAACTGACCAATGCCATGACAACATCAAAGTCTGAAAAAACTTCAAATCTCTTGCCTTAATCACTCCTCATTAATCAAGCTGCGGAGTTCCTCTGAAGTCCCCCCAAAGAATTTATCCACACAAATCATTAGAAAACAATATAGACATTTCTGACAATTTTGATAGGGAGATAAAGAAAGAATTTGTGCACTAACAGCAAACATCTAAAAATACAATTGTATATTTATGTCCTCTGAAATTCCTCTTGCCAATACCATTCCTTACAGGACATTTCTCTGTGGTGGCCCCACCCCTATGCAGCTCTCCTCTCTGGCAACGGTCTGAAGCTCCTGAGTTCTCCTGCAACCTTCTGGTTCTCTTTCTTCAATTGAACGGAACATTTAGGTCTTCTCAGCCCTTACTTACCCAGTAGTCTACAAAATCATTCAGATGTTGTTCAGCTACAACCTGCTTTCTCCAGAATAAATTCTACATCCTCAGAAATTAATAATGGTATGTAGTTACATAGCCTTTGTAATAGCTTATTAAATTATCTCTTTTTCAATATACAAATTTAATGCAATCCCCATCGAAATCCCAATAACATATTTCAGTAAAATAGGACAAAAATAATCATTAAATTTGTACAGAGCCACAAGAGACCCAGAATAGCTAAAGCAATCCTGAGGGGGGAAAACAAACAAACCCAGAGATATCCCATTTCCTGACTTCAAAGCATATTACAAAGCTACAATAATCAAAACAGTAGGGTTTTAGCAGAAAAACAGACACAAAGACCAATGGAACAGAATTGAGAGCCCAGAAATAAACCCATATGTATATGGACAACTAAGTTTTGACAAAGGAGACAAAAAACACACAATGGAGAAAGCCTCTTCAATAAATGGTGTTGGGAGAACTGGAAAGTCACATGCAAAAGAATGAAACAGACTGCTATTTTACACCATATACAAAAATTAACTCAAATGGATTAAGACTTAAATATAAGGCCTGAGACAATAAAACGTGTAGAAGAAAACATAGGTACTAAATTTACAGACCTTGATCTCAGAGAGGCTTTTATGAACTTGACCCCAAAGACAAGGGAAGTGAAAGCAAAAATAAATGACTGGGACTACATCAAACTTTAAAAAGCTTCTGCACAGCCAAAGGAATCATCAACAAAACAAAAAGGCAAACAACCAAATGGGAGAAGATACCTGCAAACACTACATCTGATAAGGGGCTAATATTCAAAATATATAAATAACTCATACAGCTCAACAACAAAACAAACAATCCTATTGAACAATGGGCAGAGGACCTGAACAAACCCTCTTCCCAGGAAGACACCCAAATGGCCACAGGTATATGAAAAGATGCGCAACTTCACTAGCTATTACGAAAATGCAAATCAAAACCACACGGCAATACTATCTCACACTTGCTAGAATGGCTATTATCAATAAGACAGGAAATAACAAGTGTTGTAGGGGATGTAGAGAAAAAGGAACCCTCATACACTGCTGATGGGAATGTAAACTGGTTCAGCCACTATAGAAAACAGTATTAAGTTTCTTCAAAAAATTAAAAATAGAGCTATCATATGACCCAGCAATCCTTTTCCTGGGTCTACCCAAAAAATTTAAAAATTTTATTTATAAAGATATGTACCCCTGTGTTCACTGCAGCATTATTCATGGTTGCCAAGACATGGGAACAACCTAAGCATCCTTTGATGGATGAATGGATAAAGAAGATGTGGTACATATATCCTATGGAATACAACTCAGTCCTAAGAAAGGATGAAATGCTGCCATTTGTAACAATGTGAAATATCTTGAGAGCATCATACTAAACAAAATAAGTCAGATGGAAAAGGACAAAAATCACATGATTTTACTCATATGTGGGATATAAAAGAGAAACCAACATATGAACAAGACAAACAAACAAACAAATAGACTTTCACAAGGTTACCAGAGGGGAAGGAAGTTGGAGCAGGATAAAGTGGGTAAAAGGAATCAAAAATATGGTGATGGAGGGAGACTAGACTGGCGGTGATGAGAACAAGATGCATACACAGATGATGTATTACAGAATTGTACACTTGAAACTTATATAATTTATTAATCAATGTCAGCCCAATGAACTTAATTATTTCCTATTGGTGTTCCATAATTAATAAACTATTCCTTTATTTTTGACTGTTTTGCTGGTTTTGAGTGGATTTTTTGTTGTTTTATCCAATTCTGTTTTAACACTATAACAAACATTTTTATTCATTTGGGCTTTGCTTCTGTTGAATTATTTCTTTAGGATGAATTCCCAGAAGAGAGATTACTGGGGCAAAGGATATGAATATCTTTATGTTGCATTATTTTCCAAATAGGTTGTTTCAATTAACAGAGTTCTCAGTTGTTTGTAAGTTAAAAGCTATACTAAGAAGTTGCTGACATTATTTCTATTTTACTTCTATGAAAAACAATGAAAATATTTTCCTCATTTATTTGTTTTCTAGTTGTACTTTTCTCTAGTGTGAATGCTTTGTCTACACACTTGGGTCATTGCCTATATATTAAATATTTCTTCTTTGTTATTCGTTTTGTTTTTAGATTGAATATAATTGGCACACAAAGACCGCTAACATTTTTTGTGCTGTACATGATGAAAATACTTTCATTATTTTTCATTTTAGTAAAGTTTTGTACTCCAAGTTTATTTTAAATATAATTTGAATCAGTTTTTTCCTATGTTATTTTTTTCTTTTTGCTTCAAAGCTGAGAAATCCATTTCTTCCAGATCAGATAACTATTTTATTTTCTCCTTTAAAACAACAGTTTTATGTTTATCTCTTTCATAAACTTGAAATATACTTTGGAGTCTGGTATTGCTATTCAGTGTTGAAATAGGTTTTTGTTTTTCCAAATTCTCAAAAAGACTGTTTAGTCAAGGGCAAATTTTATTTTCATGATAGGAATTACTTTAAAGGGTTTGGTGACAGGAGGAGTATGAACACTCTGGTTTCTGGGAGGGATGGAGCTAAGGAGAGAGGAGAGATGAAAGGTATACCACAAAAGGGGTTGCTGAAAGTATGGAGGACAAAGCATCCACTTTATAGTGCAGCCTTTAGCGGTCCCTGTGCTGGAAAGTTCAATTATGATGAGAGTCGGAGTTATTACCTATGGAGTGAGAACTAGATTGATGGGTTAAACTGCTTCAAGGTAGTTTAGAAAAAGTATCCTAAGGACCTATCTTTTACTCTAATCTGAAGATTTTTCAGACCAAAATTTGTAAGGAAAGGAAATTTTATTTAAACTAGGTAATCAAGCATAATTATAAGTTTAAGGAAGAAAAGAGAATTTGAGATTTTTCTTTTATCAATCAAGAACAAAAAAAATTTAAATCTTTGTTAAATTAAAATAAATACATATTTGTTAGAAATAAAAGATCCTCATGGTGAGTTTTCTTCCACCTTTCCTTAATGACATTTTTGAAAACAAGACTAGTCAAGTTTCCCTCCAACATCTGGGAGCTCACAAAGGCAATGAGGGCCTAAGTCCCATGAGGGCCAGCTTATTTTCTAGACCCAAGAGTAAGTCAGTCCCTTATTCCACGTGCAGAAGGAATAGTAAAAGGGTCACATTGACTAGAAGAAGGTGATAGTCATAGGGCAACTAGCTCTGGATTTTCCTTTTTTCTAAGCTCCCATTTTTTTCTGATGTTAGCTTCATAAGACTATCCTGCTTGGTTTTACCTAAAGCCAGAATTTCTCTGCAAAGTGAAAAATACAGGTAAATAACCGAAGAAAGCTAAGCTCTCTGAGAATTCAGATATTTTATAAAGCTGTAATCCTTTAATTTCTTTTATACCCACAAGTTCACAGAATATAAATACTGAGCTAAAACACAAATAGATTTCTTGAATGGTTTTGACTCCTCAGTAAACAAGGGTTCTCCTGTTATGAAAGCATTCTCTTTCAAAAGAATTAGGTCTACAGTCAGCAAATCAAATTGACAAGTACAGCTTCCTAGTACATAGAGTCTATCTGTCTCTCTAGCTAGGGCATGGGAAGGAGAAATAGAGAGAGACAGAGAGAGACAGAGAGAGACAAAGAGAGACAGAGAGAAAGACAGAGAGAGACAGAGAGAGAGAGGACATGAGGAATCTGCTTCTCCAATATTCTCTGTACTGTCACTGACTACTCCGAAGTCTGAGGAAAAATTGTCCTTCCCCTCTACCAAAGCTAACCTCTTCTCCCTTGAACCCATCCCCTCTTGACTTTTCTTTATTGATTCAATCCATTTTGCTCATATCATTTCATACTTCTCTTTGATTTAAACACATCTTTGGAGTGGGGGTGGGGAATTGTAATTAATAGAGAGAACTAAGATTTATTGAGTTTATGTTTTGGACCAGGCAATTTATGTATGTTCTTATTTTGACTTCTCTCAAAATTATGAACCTTCACATTAATGCTGTGAAATACCATTTCTAATTCATTTTACAGATCAAAAACATAAAACTCCAGGAGTTTAAGCAACTTGGACAAGGTTATACTGCTAATATGCTTCACTGTTGGTATTTAAAGTTAGATCTGTTTCACTCCAAAGCCTGTGGTCTGTACCACTTAGTCTTGCCAAACTGCAAATCTCTTCTTAAAAAACCAAACCCAAAACCTTTTCACCCTGCTACCCCTTCTGGCTTAGTCCAAATGCCTTCTGACAACTCTTGATTGCCACACCAGCCAGCACAGGTCCCTGCTTCCTTGCACCCCTCCAGCTCTCTGTCCATAATTCTGTTAGAGCCACCACTGTGCAACCTGTCTCCTTTTCTGGGTTCCAGCAAAGCATTTAAGATAATGGGTTCAGGTGTTAAGACTGAATTCATATTCAGTCTTGGACTGACTAGCTGGGTGAGCTCAGGGAAGTTACTTAGCCTCTTTTTCACTCCATCTGTTGTAAAAAAAAAAAAAAAAAAAAAAAAAAAAAAAAAAGTAAAAAATATTTCCTTATATTTATATTCCTCAATTAAGATCATTTCCTGAAATGAGCTCAATTGGCTATTCTTTTAGGATGATAAAAATAAAGAGTGGCAATTGTGTGATATTTTTGTATCTATTGCACCTAACATGGTTTCTAATTCATGATAAGAATTTAATGAAATTTCACTGAATAAATGAATAAAGGTAAGAAGATACTATACCCATTGTTTTAACTTATTTTTCTTTAGACCCTTATAATCTGAAATCCATTACCACCAATCCATTAAAATTGTTATCAAAATCATAGAAACACCTTAACTGCTAAATACAATAGTTCTCTCTTCTCAATTTCTTTAATATTAGACAGTGGTACTGATGACCTACTTCTTAAAATTCTTCCTGCCCCTTACTAGTGGCATGGCATCCAAGTGGATCTATATATTCTTTATGGTCAAATCTGTTGATTTAACCTATATATCTTTCATATCAAATCTGTTGATTTTACCTCCTACAAAATTTCTGCAGTCTACTTTACTCATATGCACTACTGTGCATCTAATCCTAGTTTTTATAATCTCATACATAGACTACAGGAATGACTCCTAATTAATCACCTTGAACCCACTATTTCCCCAGTCTCATGCTTTTATTACACTTTGGCTAGAGTTTTCTTTTCAAAATACAAATGTGATTATATCACCCATGCATTTTTTTTCCCGTAATCTTACCTCTTTCTGAATTTCTACTTTTGTCAGTGTAATTACTATTCTGAGCCAGTTTCAAAGCTTTGGTACCTCTAGACTCCTCTCCATGACGTCCAATATCCAGTCAATAGTTCCTATTAATACCTCTACAATATCTCTTATATTCTTTTTATTCTTTTCTTTTTTCTCTGACATGCTGAACGGTGCTATGTGCAGGGGTTAAGTATCAGAAAATCAATGATTTAAAAGATAAAAAGGTTAGAATCAGTAATATAAAAAAAAAAAAGGACTGAGTGGGACAAAACGAGAAACCCAAATACCATCTAAAAGCAAGGAGAAGAACCTTTTAACGTAAGCATCCCTTTATTTCACCTAGGAGATTCTACATGCTTTCTAGTAAGGCAGGTACCGTCTCCATGTGTAACTTCAAGAGGGGAGGCAGACAGACACAAGACAATGCATAACAATATTGTTGCATAAAGAAGCAGGAAATAGCAGAGCTTTCAAAGGGCAACTCCTTCCAGAAGTTAGTTCCAAAGCCTCCCCACACAGGATTATGTGTTTGATGGTAATCACAAAAACAGGCTGCTACCTGTTCTGCAGCTCTGTTTCAGTAAACTCATTCTTTCTAATTTCCAAGCTGTGGAATTATACATCTAAATTTTCTTCACATAAATACTGCTTGATGAATAAAAGTACAGTGCAGATTATGTCCCTTAATGGTACTACTAATCTTCTGTAATAATGGTGGGTGATGATTACTGTTTATGTTATTCAAAGTAAAAATGGATTTGTACGTGTGTGTGTGATTTTGATTTGGAAGGGGAAAAAAAAGAAATGGGACAGCTGAGTCAGAATGCTAGATTGAAGAAATGGATCAGCACTGATTATTTCTGATTATTTCAATCCTCTGCATGAGGTAAATGCATTAGAAAACCATGTGATTTTCATATTTTAATATTTGATTTCTGAACCACTGCAAGTAATAAGTGAAAAAGTGCAGCAGATGTTATTTTATGTTCTGTTTATGAAGTACAGGCAATTCCAAACAGTGCAGGGATTACTGGCATAAAAGCAAAGTGTTAAGTTCTAGTTTCTCCTTCAGGTCCCTACCACCCAGGTAGCAGAAACAGAAGTATCATCTTCTGACATTTCCACCCATTATCTCTGTTTCCAAAACTTAACTGTGCCCACCCAATTCCCTGCCCATTTGTTTCTTTTAACTTGGCTGCTAATTATAAAATCATGTGGGTAGCTGAGGTATGAACAATGGATTAATCGTTTGTAGACCAAGAACTATTGCTGTTCATTTCTTTCTACATCTCAGCAACAACTGAGAAGCAAGGATTTCTTATCTGACAATTCTACTCTGAAGTCCATACATACTAAATATATTTAGGTGTGGTTCATTCCACTGCCATTTTAAAGTGGCATTTGCTTTCTCATGTATTAAAAAGGGGGGGGGGTGGGGGGATGATGTCCATGCAGAGTAGATGCAATAAATTTTTTTTGCATTTTTTTCATATGTTCATTCATTTATTAGTATATCAGTTAGTTGAGCTCATCTGAAATCTTTATTCATCTTTCCTTGATTACTGACCTTTTTTTTTTTTTTTAATGTAATCTTCTTGGTCACTGTTATCCCTACCAAAACTGTTCTTTCTGTAGTCTATAACTATTGGTTTTACATTACTACTATTTCCCTTTAAGCCATTTGAAAAGAGCATCTCATCTTGGAGATTCTATACACTTCCTATTAAGGCAGATTTCAGTCCCAAGAGTACATGAATTTAAGTCCAAATACTTGACAAAACGGAAAATAAAGGAACGAGAAGAAGAGCGGCAACTTTCAGGAGTTAGTCTCAGAGATCCCCTAGGTAGGACTGTGTGTGTTGATGGTAATCATACACATAGGCTTGGCTGGACCATATTCCCTGACACACCTTGATCGAGCAGCTGTCCTATTCTGGGCATGCAGCTTGCCTGTCTATAGCCTTATGTGACCATACGTCTCTAACTATGTTTCTCGGAATATCTTTTTTTTTTTTTTTTTCAATGCAACCAGCTCTTCAGTTGCTATTATTTGTCACTCGCCGACCTCTCCTCACATGCTGCAGAACTGAAACCCATGAATTTATGTTATCACTTCCATTTGGTTGTGGCTGAGCTATTTACCTGTGGTGTAGACTACCCCAAAGAGGTGGTCTTAAATAATTAAAATCCACCAGAAGGAAGAGGGATCTTCAAAAACCCATCATACTTGTAATTCTTTCTTTTCTCTATCCTCTATCTCATTCTTCACTGAATTCAGAGTAAAGGAAATACTAAAAATCCAGATACTTTTCTTGGATTATAGCTTTGTAGGTCCCATTTCTAGATGTTTCTGATTTGAGACTTCTCAGAAGTGCTGGGATTCATGAGACTATAGTCTCCCTGAAACTATAGAGTAAAGCTCTTTGTGTGGAACAAAGACAGTGTATATTGGAGTTATCCAGGAAGGTATATATTATACAAATCCAGCTAGTTACCAGGTGTCAAAGTACCTTTGCAGTGCTATGGTTATAATGACATTAAAACCAAAACCTCAGCTGGCATGAATCCTTTATAGGTCATCTAGACCAATGGATGCTATGTGCATGTTTATGTTTGAGCATGCACATGTGAGTGTGTGTGTGTGTAGAGAGAGAGACACACACACACAGTGTGTGTGTGTGTGAGTGAGCAAGTGAAAGCGAGCAGGCATTAGTGAGAACAGAAGGGCAAAATAAGCATATTTGTAAAATTAGAGACATGAATGGGATCAGGTCACCACTTTACCAATGCTGCATGTCTGTAGAAATATATTTTCCTAAGGTTCTCAATTTTCCTTGATTCACATGACTTCTATAGATCTTAAAATGGATAATGATGGATCATAATGAGAGAGAGAAAGAGAGTCACACAGGGAAGCAGCTGGAGACGAGAAGTGATGGAAGGGCACCAATCCTCACAGTGCTGAGGCATTTTAATCACCTCAGACACAGCCTCAAGTGCTAGCATCTTCAGAGACTAATAACTGTGATCCTTAGCAAAAGAAAATTGGGCTGGTGACATCTTGAATAGGGAAAAAATGACACTTCTTGTTTTTAGGTACAAATGAGACACTTATGCAGCCCAGAGCAAGACAGCCCTGTAGGAATTTCCTCAGGGGGTATATAATAGATCAATTTACTTTGTCACTGACTAGGTCCTAAAACTAGTCTTCTTTTGCCACATAAAGAGCTTATGAGGAGAGCAATGCCTGAATATACCATTGGAAGCAGTTGAAATTGAAGTTTTCTGGCTAAAAATCATTTAATAATATTTTCACATAACCTTTTTAAATTTAAAGCGTTAAATGAAAAGAAAAAGAAAGATACAACTGGTGATTCAGAGACACTATGTTATCTAAAACATTTACTTTTAACCTGTGACAAAAGCCATTTATTCTACCATGTTTTGTTCTCCCCATGTGAAATGGAAAATCCAGTCAAAATGGAAAAACCTTCCACACTTTACCCTACGGTTTCTATCTCTGTCCTTAATCTCCGTGCTGGGTAACTGCCTAGGTAGAGGACCTTTCACTCAGGCAATTGAAAAGGTAATATGTGAATATTGTAAATTTATATGCTTCTTCCAGGGAACATAAAAGAAATACTAAAATAATACTAATCTCAATTTAGTAACTTGAGACTCTTCTCCTTGCTCTGTAACTCACTCAGAACCTGGTGTGGTAACTTAATCTCATGGATGAAATGAATGTGCATGTAATACTGTTCATTTGCCTCAGATGTGTGGTGTGTGTGTGTGTGTGTGTGACACATGAAATGGATGACTGAAAATACGGAGTAACTGCATAGCTGACCAAAACAGACAACTGAAAATCTTTTAGATCGAAGGCACAAGGAATTCAATGCCTAGCAGTTAATGAGAACATGGATGAAGTAACGGGCAGAGATATTTGGGCTGGTACTATTTCTCTGTTTTTGAAATCAAACAGCAGTCATCTTTAAAACAGGAATGCTTTCTGGGAGTGACTCTCCCAAGATGAACATCTTTGGGCAGACACTCTGGTGCATCCCATACCCACACTCATCACATCCATTTTACTGCTAGTATAGTTTTGCTGCTAACAGATCACACCTACAACTTTCTCTGGAAGATCATCTTTAGGTGATTAGATCTGCTCTCCCAGAGACAGCCTGTAACTAATGACTGAGTGGTATCTGAGTATGTGAGTATAGGGGAGGTGGTGGTAACCAAAGCTTCACCACCTTGTGGCCACAAGGCTGGCAGACTCTATAGTGCAAACACTTATCTTTTAAAAGTCCCTGAGGTATTAGGCTAAAGTCAGATGATTTCACTTGAAATCTTATCTTTTACTTAGCTTCTCCTCTGCCCTACCCTATTTTCCTCACTTCCTTTGAGGCTTTCCCTAGGAGCACCCTCTAAATAAATCATTTACATAAGAATCATGTCTCAGCCTCTGCTTCTAAGGGAGCCATACCAAAGACAGATAGTGATAAATGATGTTCAAAATGTTCCTGAATGCCATTTCATGTTCTAAATATAAACTTTTTATCAATCATTGACAAGCATTTTAAGAATCTTGTGATGGTGATGACCACCATCTGAAAGTTAAACTTGGGTGTAACATTAATTTTCTTGCTAGAGCAGTTTTTGCAATTATTTAAATATTTTACTACTTTTTACCTATATATTTTATAATAGGAAATTGAAAAATTAGAATGCTCAAAATGAAGACAAGGAACGTAAACCCTAAACAACAACAATAAAAATGATAAAATTGAAATAAAAACAAAAATCATCAGAGCTGTACTGAAATGGTGCGTCTTTAACCTCCATCAGACTAAATCCACATAAAATGGCAGAATGTGATTGGTTGTGAAGATAAGAGACAAAAGAACCTGTACAAAGGCTGGAAATACAGTTTTGAGTATTTTGTATAAGGAAGAAGGATTTTATAAAATCATTATACTAATCTAGTTCTCTGAAGTCATAACCCTTCATTACAGTTAGTCTTTTTAAACTTAAAAAAAAATTGGTGTTTGTTTCAGGAGTATATTATATATGAATGTAAATGACTGTATAGAAATAGACAAGTAAAATTTTATGAATAAAAAGGTAAGAAATCCAGTGGAAAAGGGAGGAAATAAAGAGCTTGGTAATCCTGGATGTGCTACCCAGATCTCCCTTCAAGTACGTACTAGAGGGCTTATTGATGGGCAGCCTCTCCTGCTCTACTGTAGCATTCACACTGAGGCCACACTCCACTGGGCTTCACTGTCAGTGACAGAACATAGCACAAGCGATGAATTGAGCCCTATGCAGGACTCCTTTAACAGGTGACTAAACCTAGGAAACGCTATTGGCCTGCTTGAGGCTTTCCCAGAAAAACATTGCCATCTGAAGCTTCTCCTACCTAATCCTTTTCCCTTTTTTCTCTCCTTCACAGATGTCAGACCTGATCATACTCTGAAGGTTCTCCTAGCCTTTTCATGCTCCTTCCTTTTTTATTCTTTACAGGTGTTTTTCCCAATAACTCTCATGTACATCTAATCTTTCTTGACAAGTTCTATGAAAACCCAAACTGAAACCAAGAGGTATACCATAGGCGTAAAAATATGCATCACTCATTTACTGAGTTCTCAAAGAAAGCTTCCAAAGTAATGAAGCAGGGTGTAGATGGTTGGCTTTATAGTTTTCTGCCATCAACCTGTAAGGCTAACAATTTAAGTAAATAGGACCATCTGAAGAATCAGTGTTTTAATTGGATATCTGGTGTACATCTTCATAATCTTCACAAAATTTTAGAGCACAAAAGCCAACCTTCAAAAATGGCCAAAATCTCAAACATTGACTGCACTAAATGAGGATAAAGATGTGGAGCAACAATAACTCTCATTCATTGCTGATGGGAATGAAAAATGGTACAGCCACTTAGGAAAACACTGAGAGTTTCTTACAAAACTAAACATACTTTTACCATACAATCCAGCAACCACGCTCCTTGGTATTTACCCAAAGGAGCTGAAAATTCACATTGACACAAAAGCCTGTACAGGATATTTATAGCAGCTTTATTTCTAATTGCCCAAACTTGGAAGCAACAAAGATGTTCTACAACAGGTAAATGGATAAACTGTGGTACATCCAGACAATGAAATATAATTCAGCACTAAAATAAATGAGACATCAAGCCATTAAAGGACAATGAGGAAGTGTAAAATGTATTACTAAATTAAAAAAACACAATATGAAAAGGCTATATACAATATGACTATAACTATATGACATTCTAGAGAAAAATAAATTATGGAGATAAATAAAAATATCAGTGGTTGCCAGGGGTTAGAAGGAGAGAGGGACGAATAGGAAGAGCACAGCGGATTTTAGGAAGTGAAAGCACTCTGTATGATACAATAATGGTGGACACATGTTGTCATTATAAATTCGTTCGAACTCATATAATGTACAATGCCAAGAGTGAATTGTAATGTAAACTGTGGACTTTGAATGATTATGATGTTTCAGTGTAGATCTAAAAGTTATAACAAATGTACTACATTCTGATGAGGATGTTGATAATGGGGGAGGCTATGTATGTGTATTGGCTGGAATCCTCTATACCTTCCACTCAATGTTGCTGTAAATACAAAACTCCTCTTAAAAATTAAATGTATTAAATGTGGGAAGGAAAAAAAAGGCTTCAGAATACAAAAGAGCCATTAGGTGGTAAGAATTAACATTTGAATTCCATATGCTTTGGGCAGTCCAGTTTATCCCACTGGGCTTGAGTTTTTTTTTTTTTTTTTACCTAAAAAATCAGATATAATAGTCTTTATATTGAAAAGATGTTATAAAGATGAAATAAATGACTTAATGTCTTTGGAAATGTCTATAAAAAAATCAATAGATGATAGTTTCCTCCCAGCTAAATGTGTGATTATCTGACCTTATCCACAGAAAATCTGTAGGTCATTGTATATATAATTAAAGAGGGCAAGAGGAAAAAGAAAATATAGATAAAAAAACAGTTGACCATACAGAAAAGATATTTTACTGTGTTAGTATAACCAATGGTTTTCTCCTTTACCGCTCAATCCCAAAGGATATAGCTGCAGATGTGAATATATTTATTGTGTGTTTTCTTTACAATTTTCAGAGTTGGAAAGAGAATACTAAAAAGAAAAATATTCTTCTTTAAGTTAAAATATAAATGAAAAGTCAAAATTATATTTTACTAATCTTCTCACAGATTTGTCACATTTCTTTAAGTTATAGAAATCCCTAAATCTATCAGAAAAGTGTCAATGACTCCTTACGATATTCAGGGCTTAAATATTTTTCAAAGGCAATGGCCTAAGGTATAGAGCCTCAGTGAACTGTGGAGACCACATAATGAAGGCTCGAAGTCCTTTAGTCTGAGAAATAGGAAAGCAAATGAGAAAGGAGGTGGAAGCTTTTAAAGCAGAATAGATTAGAAGGTAGGAAGCTGAAGATTTTTAGGGGAAATGGTAATAAGCTGTGTAGGGCACCAGCTCTTGCCTTCAGTTGAAGTTTTCATTGCCAAGCTCTTGGAAGTGGTGATGGTCCATAATCCTCAGCTGAGACACTCCATTACTTGCTTCTAGCTGAAGAGACAGCTCACCCAAGATCAATCCTCTTCCCTCAGGGTCAATACAGGGTACCAAATGCCTGACTGACTAGTCTTTAGCTGGGACAAATCTGAAGAGCTATCCAGGCTTCAAAGCTCTCATATGAATTGCTAAGGCCTTTGCCACATCTACAACTTCCCTTCTGCTCATTCCTGCTTCCAATACTTCCACAGAGATCTTGATTTTAAGAGTGTTCCCCCCAAAATTTGCTGCATCCAAATCTTTTCTTTTTCCAGGAAACCTACTTTGAGACATCAGCCCTCTTGAAAAGCATCAAAAGATGAAATGAATGATTTCATTTGAGTGTCCCAGTCATGACAGACCCCAGGAATATGTGTAAGAGAAAGAGGCTTGATCAGATTTACTGATGCAGAAGGTGACAGCCTTAGTACACAGTATTTGAGCATCTATATAAGGATGCATATTTCAATTTGAAGCTGAAATATGTTTTGGGGCCTAGATAAAAAATATACATTTTTTTAGATAAATGAGCCTGGATAAAGAATTTACCTTAGGATTGAAAATCAATATAAATAACATAGTTTAATGGATAATAATCAAATAAATAAATGGAAAACTAAAAAAATATACTTAAGAGAAGGGTTGAGTCCTATATCTTGTCATGAAAGGCAATTAACATTAGCAATTAATGATAACTATTAAAATTGGATAAAATTACTAGAATAAACAGTTGTTTCCAATTGTCTAGGGTAATTTTTCTAAGTTTGCACATTACTGAGCAAAAAAAGTTTCTGGGCTGTAGATGCAACATTTATGTTCTTCCTTCCCTGTGTTATGCTATCTTAAAACTACAGTTAATTCCCTCAGCTGTTCCTTCTCCTTCCCCTCTATTAAAAACAATTATAACAACACTTAACCTTAATTTCTCTTAGCCAATTTCTGCTGATAATATATATTTATTTTTCTTTGGTTATATAGAGCATGCTGTAAAAAAGGGTGTAGAATGCTCCTTCAGATTTGGTCCTTTATTTTTGTCTCATTTCTATTTTTTATTAAATTTTATTAATACTTTAATGGATACACATACTGTCACATGATATCAGGGCCTAAAACA
Organism: Eonycteris spelaea; assembly: GCA_003508835.1. NCBI lineage: Eukaryota > Metazoa > Chordata > Mammalia > Chiroptera > Pteropodidae > Eonycteris > Eonycteris spelaea. Next base: position 152,326 of record PUFA01000381.1, on the reverse strand, counting down.
ATGAAAGTGCAATGTTAAAGACTTACTGACTTCTCTCCAAGAAAATAATAATTAGTAAATCATAAATAAAACTGTGCACAACATTTAACAAGGAGAAACAATATCTTAAAGTAAATTTGGACTATGGGAGAGAGGTCCTTGTTTAAACGGACAAGGGCAATACATGAAGATATTTATTGAGTGCTTTTTAGGATGTTAACTCAATTTATTCTAATAATAACCCTTTAAGGAATGTACCATTATTGCCTTATTATATAAATGAGGAATCAGACTCTTGGAGGTGTAACATAAACTGTCCAAAGTTACACAGTTGTTGATTATCAGAGTTGACATTTTCATTCAGACAGTCCAATTCTAGTGCTCTTTTGTTTTGTTTTGTTTTGTTTTTTAAATAATATACTGCAAAATCAAAGGCAGGGTGGTAAAAACACACACCCCATTAAACAGAAGGCTAAGGAGCAATCAGCACATTCACTAACCTAAGTTCTCATTTGTAACAGAGGGAAAAAAAATTGCTTTATTATCTAGCTTCTCACTTTCCCCAATGATTAAGTTTCACAAAACAAGATATAATACCTAGTTTAACTTTATCTCTAGTACCTGGCAGAGCTTGGAACATAAGAAATACTCAATACATACATATCAATGAATGAATGAATAGACTGGATAAAAGAGAAATAACCAGTATAAAATCCTGAAGTTTTCTTTTGCCTCCCATTCTTATACTTTTGTGTATAACACTCCCCTGGTTTTATTAGAAGTATAGGTTGTCTCAAGAACAATTTTGATTATAAGCATGAGTGCCAAAAGAAGCCAATGTTCATCTTACAACTTCCAAATGAGGCCCTTAAAGCCCAAAACTGAAAAGAGAGCCTTGAAAGAAAAGTATTTTTTGAGGCTCAAAAAATGAAGCCCTAGCATATTTGATTTCCTTGTAATACAGAGGCTATAAAAGCCCTTTCAAGGTTCACTCCTAGGGAAAGTCTCCTAAACTAGGATAGGAGAGAAAAAAAAGAAAGTATTAATATAAAAGAAAGTTAAGATATACAGAGGGTAGAATGAAGAGTTTCAATACATGTGTAATCAGAACACCAGCCTGAAATAATGAGAGAGAGAGAGGGGGGGGGGGAGGAGGAGGAGGAGGAGGAGGAGGAGGAGGAGGAGGAGGAGGAGGAGGAGGAGGGAGGAGGAGGAGGGAAGGAAGGAAGGAAGGAAGGAAGGAAGGAAGGAAGGAAGGAAGGAAGGGAAATACTCAAAAAGAGAATGGCTGAGATGTTTTCTATATGGATAAGAAACACCAATACCATCTACAGCCATGCCACCCTGAACATGCTTGATCTCATCTGATCTTGGAAGCTAAGCAGGGTCAGGCCAGGTTAGTACTTGGATGGGAGACCACCTAGGAAGACCAGGTGCTGTAGGCATTAAAGAAAAAAAGGAAACAAAAAAAAAACACCAATATCACATTCAAGAAGTCCAAAAATTCCCATGTATGATAAACTAAATTTAAAAAATCCCCACTTAGATACATAATAGAAAAAATGAAGAACATCAAACACAGATGGGAAAATCCTATAAGCAGCCAATGTGAAAATATCAGTTATCTCTAAAAGAAAACTATTGATAGCTGGTATCGCCACAGCATTATTGGAAGCCAGAAAAAGAAATGGAATGATATTTTCAATATGCTAAGAGAAAATAACTGTCGAGTTAGAATCCTAGAGTCACTAAACTAATTTTCAACAATAAGGCCAAGATTGATTTTTTTTTTTTTCTACAAGAGACATATAGAATATCCTTTGGGTAAAGTAAAATTTATACTGTAAATATGGTATGGCAAAATGATAAACATGTGGATCAATCTAAACACACCAGAAGAGTACAAAATCACAATTTGGGGTCCTTAATGTCAATTAGAAGCTTCAACATCATGTTTTTAATAGATTTGATCTTATTGTAGGTATATTAGTTTCCTACTGTTGCTGTTATAAATAACCACAGACTTAAAGGCTTAAACAACACAGGTTTACTATATTGCAGTTCTATTGGTCTCAGGATACAATCAGAGTGTGGGGAAGGCTGTGTTCCTACTGGCAGTTCTAGGGCAGTTCTAGAAAACGATTCATTTCCTTGCTTCTTCCAGCTAGAAGTCACATTCTAGCGCGGAAAGTTGCAGGCCTTTTTTTGGCTTGTAGCTGCATTTCTGTCTTCAAAACCAGCAAGTTTGAGGGTGTCTTTCTCCTGCCATCTCTCTGGCTCTACCTCTTCTCTCTCCTTTCCTCTTCCACTTACAAGGACTTTTGTGATTATATTGGGCTCATCCAGATAATCCAGAATAATCTTCCCATCTCAAGGTTAACTGATTAGCTGCCTTAATTCTATCTGTAACCTGAATTCCTCTTTGCCATGTAACATACCTTATTTATACATTCCAGGGATTAGGATGTGAAGATCCTTAGGGGCCATTATATAGAATTGTTGTATTAAGGTAAATTGCTTTTTAACTACGTTTTAAAATCACAAAAACACTACTAACAAAGTGCCCAGTAAATAGGCAAACAGATTGTTCAGCAGTTTTTTATAAAGGTAAAAATATATTTACTCAATGACCCAGCATTCCACTCCTAGGTACTCTACCAAGAGAAATGAAAACATATGTTCACAGAACAACTTGCACAAGAATATTCATAGCAACCTTATTTATACTAGCCAAAACCTAAAAACAACCCAAATATTCATACACAGGAATATAGATAAACCAATTATGGTATATTCAGAAGAAAAAATTACTCATCATGGTTGGATCACAAAAGTCATGTTGAAAGAAGACACATAAATTAACACAAAAGAATTCATATTATATGACTCATTTACATGAAGTCCTAGAACAGGCATAATAATACATGGTAAAAGTTAGAATGCATTGGCCCTAGGGGTATGTAGGAAAGTGACGAGAAAGGGCAAGAGGGAACTTTCAGAGTGTTTTGGTGGTGGTTACACAGGCATATACAATTGTCAAAACTTATTGAACTTAAGAACAGTACAATTCAAATAATCTATCAAAGCTCCTTGGTAACTACCGAGATAGAATGTAGCTTCAAACTCCACCTTTTTTGCACTAATGGTTTTAGTTCTGTTGCTATTAAATTTACTCTCAGACATCTTCACTCTTGTTAAAATTAAGGTGCCTGTAAAAAGCCCCATTTATTTTTGAATATATTTGGACAATATATATTGTCCAAATTTAAACATTGTCCCATAAGCATAACTATTTTCATGTTACACATGTGCTTGCCTCTTTCTCATGGACAGATGCTTTATGTATTTTTTTCAAATTTATAATCCACAATGATTGCATTCAAAACCAGAGGAGAGGAGTGCATTATTGCAGGCTCATTACCTTTTAAAAGGTATGTAGCTCCTTCTCATTAATTAGAATAAAATAAGATCAAATAAAAATAGCCCAATTCATGATAATTTCTGCTCTTGTAATTGATATCATTGAACAAATGAATTCGAGAACAATGAAAATTTCCAATTAGAATTTCTTCAACCTTATTTACATTTAATTTTACCTTATAAAAATTTAAATTCAATCAATTTTTATTTACAGAGAGTATATCTGTAAGAAGCTCACGCTAATTAGATATGAAGTACAAAATTCAATTATATAAGCAGGTCAGGTTAAATCATTTGTCAAACTTCAACTTATAAGTAACTTTCAGATAGTTTATTGCATATACTTATATTTAATGTGTCAAATCCTTTGTATAAGTGACTTCTAACAAACTTAATGCTTTAAATCTCACATGTTCTTATTTTTATAAATATATGGAATGCTATCTCATTAATTTTGAACAAAATTAAGGGTGACATGCCAGTTTCAATAATCTCTCCACTAATTGTAAAAATAGTACCTTTCCAAATAAAACATTTCCAAATAAATCTTTTTTTCAACTTTAACTTATTTTCCATTTTTCTGAAAATTTAATATCATTTAGAGCCATATATTTAATTTTAACTTTGAAATTACTTTAGAAAAAACTATGACTCTCAATTTACCAATGAACTATTATTTAATAAATAGACTCACTTTTTTACAGCTCAAATTCATCACCATAAGCATGCACATAATTAAACCAACTAAATAGTGAGCATACGTATGCATGCATTGATAAAACAGATGTTTTCTTGCTTCAGGTCCATGACAACACTCAAAAAATGTGGTCTTAAAATGATGTATACTAGTGTGTGTCTTTACTATCCTTCCACATAAAACAAACTTTGTGTAAGGAAGAGTTCAATGATGTTTGTTGAACTGAGCTGAATTCATATTACTACCCACACAAAAAATATTTTTGATGATACTGAATTTAAAAACATTAAAAAGTCATCTTCAAATAGAGGGATTACTTATATACCAGAAAAAGGATAATAAGTCCCTCAGAGAAATATAAATTCACAAGTCTATTTTCTTTGCTGCCCAGTATGGTGTTTTCTGCAATCTTTTCTAGATCTGTACAAATCTTGGTCAGTAGACTTAGACTCAACTATTATTAGGAAGGATTCATTTTCTGTCTAGGGAAAACCAGTTTAAATTTGTATACAACAGAAAAGCTTCTCTAGCTGATTCAACTGTTAGTACAATTTTCTCTAGTATTCTAAAAGGTTTTAAAAATTATCTCATGGACACTGTATATTCTACTTTGTTTATTAAATTTCTTCTAAGTCATACTTAACTCCTTTCTATCATTGGAACAATATTTACTAATTGTATGTATTCCTAAATAAATTCAGTTGACTTAGTTCTTGTCTCTCCTAGAATCCCTCTAGTTAGCCTGTCAATATTGGCTAAAATGTTGTAATTAAGCCTATTGTTCACGGACACACTGCCTTGGCTTAATGTTTGCATGCAAAAACACTCTCTTCTAAGTTAATCTAGACCTTTATAAGGTGCTCACTAGGGTTCCTGGACTTAATTAAGAGTAAAGCATCAGGATTACCCTGAGATCCTCTCTAATCAATTCCTTGATTCCCCATTACTACTAGATTCTACTTGTTAATGAGAAGCTGCTTGGGGCACTTGGAACTGAAGCAAATGTTTAGGCCCAAAAGTTCCTTCAGCATTAAAATATTGCAACCTTGATGACCATACTCTTTCTTGTGCTCAGTGTCCCAAGTTGGACACAGTATACTTCTATAACCCCGTCCACATTTCACTGAACTATGAACAGTTATTTCATATATGACCAGATGCAGACAGATGAAAAAGTAAACATAGAAGCCAAGAAATAAAGAGAAAAATCTTACTCCCAAGTATGTGTGCACGTGTGTGTGTGTGTGTTTCATTTCAGGCCAATTCAAAACTGTTTATCAGAGATAATTGACAGTTTAAAACATGATAACTTCATGTATTCAGTAATCATGTGTTTTGTTCAGCGATCACTTAGTATTTATTGTAGTATCACTGCAGTAGGCACTACGAGGAATACAAAATATAGTAACAGAGTTGTAAAATGAGTTCCACCACTGACTAGTCAATTTGGTCTCTGAAAAAGTAGCATATTTGCCTCTTGATTGACTGTGGCATTGGAGATGAAAGTGGAAGCATGTTGCCTGTCCTTGAGTAACTCACCTCTGGTTGTGCGGAGTCACTGATCAGTAAATTACCGCAGATTACAACATGGGATAAGAGCAATGATTGGAAGGGATTACTTTCCAGTGACTTTGATGGGAGTTGTAGTTCTACTCATATGTTACCATTAACTTCTCTCTACTGTCAGGTCCTCCAAGCAGAATATCTAAGTATAGAGTTTTACAGCATACCATCAGTACTCCTTTTCAGTTTTTATTCTTATTATGAATCTCCTTGTTCTGAGTGATGGTTTCTTTTTCAATTTTAAAATGGTGAGTTTGTTCATCTGTCTTCCTAAAAGGTTAGTCTGCTTTGCATCTGCAAGAGCAAACTTTGTCTGCTTCATGGCTACTCACGTTGCTTAATCTCAAAGTGACTTCTATTTTCTTGCTTTAACCATGACATGTGGCCAAATTTCTTGTTTTTCATCTAGATCAAATTCTTAGGTTTTAATTTTTCCCTACTTTCAAGGGTAATAGAAGGACCTGCTTGAGGCTCTGTAATTTTGGGCTACTCTCAACCGAGGTCACACCGCCTGGATGAAGTCATACAAAATGTGAAGATCTGGGGAGGTTAACTTTAACTGAAAGTATAGAGGGACCATCTTCAGGCCAAAGCTTTCATGTCAAATATAAACCCAAATTATAAAGACCACAGTGTCAAAACAAATATCCAGAAGTGACACATAAGATCAAAGAAGAAATAAAAGTAGAAAAAAGAAATGTGGCTCTTTGGCTTCAATTTTTGGTATATTAAGTTAGTTGACTGGTGCCAGCTATGTGGGTCTAGATCATCATCAGTTCTAGGTATTCTCTCTCCTTTTATGCTCTAAAAATATTCATACTCTATCTTTTATGACTTCAAGCCACTTCCTAATTTGAGAGACATCACTGAAAGAATCTCCCATTTCTCTACACACGTGATAAAGAAATTAATGCCTTCTCAGCATCATAATCTCATTGTGGCACTGGAGAGAATGTTAGATGATGTCCTGTCTTGCAACCCTTAACGATTTATCAGGCTGTCATTTATGATGATAAGTTGTTGTGGAGCCCTGCTACCCTAGGTAAGCCCAACGTTTGAGGCACCAATATAAATCTTACCACATCCAGTTAGTCCATGGTTTAGTATCTTTTTCCACTTTTACAGGTCTTTTTTTACACAAATTTTGCAAGTCATTCAGGACCACAAGTTCAACTTTTAAACTGAATCTTCACCTACAGTATGTTCTCTAACTCTCCCTAGTAATTACTTTCCCCTCTAGAGAGAAAATCTGTTTCTAATCATTTGAAAGTGATTTTTTCTTTAAAAAAAAAAAACTGTATTTAAGAAGCATAAGTTCAGCAATGGGAAATTAAATGTGCAAGAGGTATAGAAAGGCAGACCTTCCCATCTGTGGTTCTGTTCTGGGTAGTACCTCTATGGTTGGAAAAGATAATTGACGGAACCATCTTTAGTTTGTCACTTTGAGTATCTATCAGCCAAAGGCTGAATTTTGCTAATACTAGATCATCTGTCAAAAAATGCTTATAAGCTCATAAATTATTTATTGAATGTTATTGTTTGTACCACACTGAGTTAGGTATGTACTTAAAGTGAATAAACAGTTATAAGACACAATTCTATCCTTCAAGTTTTACATGTTTTTATAAAAAAACCCCTTCAGAAACAAATAGAGAAAAATGACCAGACTGCATAAACATACTAGGTTGTGTAGTGTAAATAAGTACTACATGATTTAGGAGAAAGGAGACTAGAGTTTACTGAAGAAATCATAGTAGATGACCTGGAGAAACTCTGAGTCATAATTAATTTTTAAAGAGTAGGTCCAATAAGAAAAACTGTAGCAAAGGAAAGTGGCATTCAAGATAGAGCATTATCAAAAGGTTGGCAGGGTGTTCTGTTTATTTAAAATCTCTAAACTAATATTATTTTGAATAAATTTTTTAAACAATCTGAAAGCAGTGTGTCCCTCTGTCCTTTGAGGATATATGAAATACTTATTGTCCTCCTGTTTCTTCTCCAAATAGAAATACACAAAAGCAGAAGCCCAGATAACCCATGCATAAGTGGACCAAAAACATATAAACAGAATGTTCTAGATCATAAAGTAATCAAAGTAGAAATACTAGGAGAATGTCTGGAACAGTCTACAGAAACACCCTAGTGCCATTCATTGTTTGAAGGTGTTAATAATGGAAACCCTCTAGAGCAGTCACAGGCAGCTAAGAGGGTGTGAGAGAAGTAAAATCTTAGGTTCTTCCCTCATTTTTTTTTGTTATTTATATTATTTGTTTAAAATAGCAAATAAAGCAACATCTTTAAACAATCATAGAAAAATAAGATGGTTTTGAAATGTACAAATGAACTCAACCATGAGGAAATTACCATTCTGACACAGACTGGTATGAGATAGAGGAAGAACTACTTTAGAAGATGAAAGACCTATGCCAACAAGAAAAGAGATAGTAAAACAAAACCAGGGCTGAGACTACTCTTGGCTAAACAATTAATCAGTGTTCGGAGATGAATAACTGGAGTTCAACTCCAAAACAAATGTATTTATAACTTTTTTGTTTTATAATTTAGATTTCATTAATTTTATTTTATAAATTATACTTATAATTAGATTTCATAATTATATTGGATAATTAGAATGTAATTCATTCAGAGTATTAACCTATTCTTTTTTATTTAAGGTATACAATTGCTGTTTTGATACCTGTATATCATATATATTATGAAATGATCACCACAATCAAGCTAATTAGTATGTCCATCACCTCATATAGTTATAATATTCTTTTGGGAGGGGGTGGAGCTGTGGTGAGAATATTTAAGATCTATTTCCTAGCAAATTTCAAGTATACAATACAGTACTGCCAAATACACACACACACACATATATATGTATGTATATGTATATATATATATATGTGTGTGTGTGTGTATCCAGAACTTATACATCTTGAATAACTGAAACTTTCTATCCTTTGGCCAATATTACCTCATGTTACCCTGCCCCTGGCCTCTGGCAACCACTATTCTACTCTGTGCTACTATGAGCTTGACTATTTTAGATTCCACATGTGAGAACATGCAGTATTTGTCTGTGTTTGGCTTATTTCACTTAGCCTAATGCCCTCTAGGAACAACCAAATTGCCACAAATGTCAAGATTTCCTTTTTCATAGTTGAATAGAACTGTATTTTGTGTATATGTAAGTATACCTATCTATATAGGTATAGAGATCTCAGATTTTCTTTATCCACTCATCTGTTGATGGACATTTAGGTTGTTTCCATATCCTTTGGAATATGGAACATATCCAAGTGGAATTATTGTATTATAAGGTAGCTCTATTTTTGAGGAACCTCCATACTATTTTACACAGTATCAATATACATTCCCACCAGCATTGCATACGGATTCCCATTTCTCCACATCCTTGTCAACACTTGTTATCCCTGATGATTGAACACATTTTTATATGCATGTTGGCCATTTGTATATCTTCTTTGGAAAAATATCTTTGTATGTCCTTTGCCCATTTTTAATTGAATTATTCATTTTTTGCTATTGATTTATACAAGTTCTTTATATATTTTGGATATTAACCTCTTATGAGATAAAGTTTGTAAATGTTTTTTCTCATTCTATATGTTGTATTTTCATTCTGTTGATTGTTTCCATTTCTGTGCAAAAGCTTTTTAGTTCAATGTAATCACATTTGTCTATTTTTGTTATTGTTACTTGTGCTTTTGATGTCATAACCAAAATCATTGCCAAGACCAGTATCAAGAAGTGTTTTCTGTGTATTATCTTTTAGCAGTTTTATGGCTTCAGGTCTTACATCTAGGTGTTTAATCCATTTTGAGTCACTTTTTATATATGATATGACATAAGGGTCTAATTTCATTCTTTTGGATGTAGGTATCCAGTTTTTGTAACACCATTTGAGGAGATACTCATTTTGTGTCCTTGGCATCCTTGTCAAAGATCAACTGACTTTAAATGCATAAATTTATTTTCTTCAAAAGTTTTTATGAAATTCTTTTAAAATAACTATTAAAGAGAAGTACTTAAAAATGTGACCCATTCAACAATTCCTGAAAGTATTTCAGGACTAATACTGAACAGAAAGGTTATTTTAAAACTTACAGAGAATTATACCTAAATAAGGCTCATTAATTGTAGTTGTGTCACATATTATCTAAATTATGTTTCTAAAAAATATCCAAAACACTATTTCTCACTTTTTCATTTTTAAATACTGTGTTGGGTGAAACCTGCAAAACTTAAATGCTACTGCTTTTCTTAGAAATATTCTAGTAATTTCTATACTGTTCTTACAGGTGACAAAAACACTACCTACCTCAAAAAATTCCCTTTTTATGATTTTTTTCTCCAATTTTTTAATTCCTGGAGGATTTATATGCTTCATACAGTCACTGATAATTCTGGGTGCTAAAAACCTTCTTAAATGTGACTAATGTTGAAAATAGAAGTTTTGTTTTTACATTGTGATTCTAACTGATATCTTTGAAATCAATATAATTCTTCTTTCTTCTCTACTATTTTTTCTATTATCAATTATCAAGCATCATTTAAAAGTATATCAGAGGAGCAGTGAGAAATATTTTTCATACTTTAAATTCCTCAGTTTAAATAATTGATAATTCCTGAGTAGATCTTTTGAAAATTAACCAATTTCATTCAATATATAAATTCAACAACTAAACTAGATCAATGAATTTATGTCCATGGTAGTTAATTTTGCCTGAAAATTTCTTTTAAAAATCATATGTCTGATCATTTGAAATTATTATTATTATTATTATTATATATTATTATTATTATTATTTACTCACAGGACCAGTAATCTTTGCAGGAAAAAAAAAACAAACAAACAAAAAACAACTTATGGAATTTAATGGCAGGTCATCTGAAATTTACCCAAGTTTCCTGAGTGAAAAGCCACAGGCATCCAATCCAAATTTTTATTTGTGGAGAAAAAATACAGGAAAAAATTAATAACATCTTTATTTTAAGCAGTCTAATTGATGTACTACTTTGAGTAAATGAGGATTCTTCACAGTTTTACCATTCTTATTCATTTACCCCTCATATGTTAAATGGTTATTGAATGCCAACTGTGAATAAAACATCATAAATGTGTGTTTTATAACCCTCAGAATAACAGTTCACAGCAGTGAGTTAGGTCATAAATATATTTATTTTTAATATGGAATTCTATTTATTATTCACCTTGTGAAACAAAAAAATATTTACCCTGCTGAGTATTACAAGTAAATACTTAGTTTTAGACATCTAAATTCTGAGAGGCTATGCAGAAAATAAAGAAATGTATAGCTTCTCTTCATTATATACTATATGAAAATGTGTTATATATCTTGATAGAGAGGTGAGAGCTGGAGTGATGGTATTCAACACATTTTCCTGTGTGTTTTAAATTGCAACACAAGGGAAATAAATATTGCACACAATTCTTTTGGGAGAAAAAAGATAAGGGGACTTGATTCCATAATACAGCACTTTTCTTGAAGCTAAATTTAAAAGACCTAAGGTAGACAAAAAGGGAGAGATGTGTAGGGAATATAAACGAGGCAAAACCTGGTTTTATAAAATGACATTTAAGAGAGAAGGTGTAGTGCCATGGCCACAGATTCAAGCTAAGGAGCATCTATGCACATATCTGACTTTCTTATTTTCCAAGAGATAGGGTTACATGCCAGAGAGCTGACAATAGAAGTGTTTGGAAATTCAGTGCTTTTATCTTGAAAATAACATCTAAGAGAAATGGAAGGGCTGCATTTTTTTTACTGCACAAAAGGAAATTCAAAAGATTTTTATCCTCTTGGTGATATTGCCATAGATTTAATTAAATATTTCTTCCCTATCCCCAAACTCATCTTTAAATTTGTAAGAATGTGTTAGGAAAGAATGAGAGTCTGAAAGTCCACAGGACAGGTGATGATTTTAAAGCTTCTCTGACTCTTATTCATGAAGTGTTAAAAATAAAAATCTGGACAGGGAGTCTAATCTATATAAACTCATAATGTTCATTGAAAGAAAAGGAGAAAATCCGAAGTCAGCCATGATTGGCATCAGTATCACCATATCTTCAAAGAATAAGATTGCATTATATAATCTTTTCTGTCCAATACAGCCTAAGAACTTTAGGTTAGTTCTGCTATGAGATCTTAAGAGCAAATATCACTTGGCTAAAACATCGGTAGCTCACTAAAACCGGCTACGTAGTCTCCCTCAATGATAGAGAGAGCCCACCAGCCATTTGGAGCATCCCAGTCTTTTGTCCACATCTGAGGTCTTTGAAAAGATTCAGTCTCGAAAGGGTCAATTTGCTTGCAAGTGTATTTTTTCTCCACTTAGACAACAGTTGTAAACAAGTGTTTAAAGATTTAGATGAAGAGAGGACTCTCCTACTATTTTCTTTTCCTTCAATTCTGGTCATGGTTCTGCCATGGAAATGGAAGTGCTTCATCGGACACCTCTGTGATTCAGACTTTTGGAGAATAGATAGAGCAAGAGAGTCAGACTGAGATTTAGTTAAGAAGGTAAATGTATATGTGTATCTTTTAGGGGTGCTGGTTGAGATGCTCTTTTTAGCACAGTTATCTAATAAATCTGATTAATAAAAACTGTTTATTAGAATCGGAGTTTCAGTGCATGACATTTGTAGCCCCACCTGTTAAAGTTGTGCTATAAATTTTAATGTGAACTTCCTCTTGGCTAAAGTAATAAAGGAAAGTACATGATTACAAGATGCATTTTGAACATAAGGAAATAGTGTATCATTTCTTGGAATAAATACATTTATTCTGTTACTTTTTCATGGCTTGTTTGATTATGGAATGTTGCTAAGTTTCCTGTCTGCTCACATGACAAGGTATAAACCTAATGTTGCCCCAGTTTTAAAATGTTTTGCCATGTAAGCCATGATAACTAGCCATTATCCAGTTCTAAGGAAAATGTTTATCCCCAGATGTGCCCATCCCTAATCATAGAACCAAGAAGGGCAGATACTCTGATTGATGACAAACTCTTGAGGTTACATTGACAAGCTTCTCTCCTAAGAGTGGGTCACCACTATTTCACCTATTGAGTTTTTAGGGTGCAATAGACTAAGAATCTATTAATTCCACTTATAAATCTTCATTGATATATTTAAGTCATTTACAGTGTTGGGATTCTTTACTAAAAAGACTTCTCTCCATGGCAAACATGGCAATGGAAGAGCAAACGTAGGCTTTCTTTGCAGTGACTATCTAGGTTCTCGATCAGCAGCTGAACAAAGAGCATATTGTTTGATATTTAGAGGTAGAAAAAGTCTCTGCACAGTGTGGAAATGCAGGAAGAAATGAATCCCATCAATATTTTTCACAAAAGAAACAAAATTTAGAATCTCACATGAGCTTTCCATAAAGTGATTACACTTGAGCGCTAGGTAATATCGCCAGCACAGCACTTTTTGATGGTTTATGAATTCTCTACAATCTTAAATTCTTTCAACTTAAATTGCACTTCAAAGTTTCATTCACACTCAGTAAAAATGATATAGTTAGATTTTCAACAGGGAATGAATTATTCATTAAAGCAGATAATGGTGTTAGGGCTCAACCAAGAAACTATAACATTAGCATAAAAATTCCCTGTGCCACATTAATTGTTAAAATTAAAAATATACAACACAAAAGATATTAAGTCAAATATCTTTTTTGTTAAATTAAATAAACTAAGGTCTTTTATGGTATTCTTTATATCAGATTTTTAATCATGTTATCTGGAGGTTTATAAACCATTTGGTCTTACTTATTAGATGGTTATTAGTGTAAGAAACACACTTCTGTGCAGGTTTAATGATATTTAAGGTGATGGTTTGGTTTTTTTTTTTTTAACTTTAATCTTATGCAATTTCCACAAATGGATTATTTGGAGAAACAATAACCTGTGCATCATTTTATTTATGTTGTCCCAGAAAGATATTGATTTACAAGCGGTGGCTTACAAATGCCCTGATTAAATTTTATAAGAGAAACATACCAAATAGTAGTTTTACTCAATAAATGTATCCTGACTGAAGCATATGAGATGCATCATTGATTCAAACATCATCATATAATACTTAATATGTGTCAGAAAAAAACATTAACTGTGCGAGGGAGAAAGAGGTAAAATGCCATTATTTATGTCCTTAAGAAAATCAGTATTTATTTGAGGAAGAAGACTATGAAAGGGAAAGAAAATTTCAGGGGAAGAATCTGCTTCTAAGCTTACTGGGCTATTGGTAAGCTTTAGTGAGAGAGAGAAGAGGGGTGAGATGGCACACCCGTGCGTGAGCAGACTCTCAGAGAGGGCTCCCAAGATGAGAGCCACAGTCTTTTTATAACAATATTGAAAGCAACATTCTATCACTACTACATATTTATATATGTGAGAGGTGAATCAATTAGTCTAGCCCTTACTCACAGGAAGGAGATGACACACAGGTGAGAATGCTAGGAGATAGGGATTATTGGAGGGCATTGTAGAGGCTGCCAACCCCAGGACTGTATATTGCATTAGCCCTTGCAAGCGAGAGAGTATAACTATGTCAGACTTCCCCAAAAACCAATGGCAAATAAACAGAAGCTAAATGCATGTAACACAACAAGCATAAAAAAACCAAAAAACTGTAGTTCATGAAGTCTTGGGAAACTCCCATTCCGACTAGCTATTTCATTTCAACCCAAGAGAAAGTGTTTTTAACCACTGAAGGAATGCAGTTCATCTTTGCGAACAAATATAATTGCCAGATTATTTTAATTTAGCAAAGCAAAGAGGAAAAAGAAAGGTAGTGGTCATAGTTCTAAACTGTTGGGTTATCAGCCCATGCTCTGAAGTTTCACTTTCCACCTTGAGATTCTGGAGTTGTTTTTATTATGGAAAATTGCTTTTCCATATAATAGAGCTTTGATGAAATAGAAAGAGGCAAATTTGGATTTAGGAAATATAACTCCTAAATCTGACTCTGCCTCTTATCAGCTGTGTGACCTTGGACTATTCACTTGCCTTTTCTTTTTTTTTAGGCAAGGCAACTCTCTGTAGACCTTACAGATTGCAAGGGCCTTGCCAGTTTACAATCCCTTATTTTTTATTTTTTACGCCTATAACACCTGGTCTTCCTAGGTGGTCTCCCATCCAAGTACTAACCAGGCCCGTCTGCTTAGTTTCTGAGATCAGACAGGATCAGGCTTGTTCAGGGCAGCATGGCCATAGATTACTTGCCCTTTTTGTATCCAGTTTCTCAAGTGTGAAATAGATGAAATAATGCAAAATGATTATAACAGTACTATGTGCCAAAAGCTATTTGATCTCAGAGAGAAGAGATAAAGATATTGATCACTAATGAAGACAGTAAGATAAGTGTAGGGCTTGAGAAGAGTCAAAATGGTTGAGCCCAGGTGCTGTGGAAAGGAAGTACAGAGCCATATGGGAAGCATGAATGATGCCCCCGTTAAAGCTGAGTAATATGGGTTTGTTGTGGAGCCAAAGAGAACCACTCCCTCATGGCATTTGGCAGCTTGTTCAATGGACTAGAAGCAAGAATACTGACTATAAGTGGTGAGGTTTGCCTCAAGTCAGGATTGGCGAGAAAGGTACACCTGGAGATCAAGGAAGCATGACAATCTAGGGTGTCAATGATTGGAAAAAAGGTAGTCCGTGAGGAAGAACTTTCCAATTGTTACATTTTGAATAGACAGCTTTCCAAAGCTACTTGGAGATACTACTCGTGGAGGCTCTTGTCAAAAACATGGTCTGTGTGCCAAGACATCTGCTCTCTGTTCCCATTTATGGCTCTAGCACATGGCAAATCACTTCAATTATACTGATATAGACAATCTAAGTAACTGAAAAAGCACTTGGCCAGCCACAGGCAAAATTGGTAATCTTATCTTTAATGTATCATACATTCCTCCTTCGAGCTCTTCACTGTTGTGCCCTTGGCCCACACATAGGGCTCTAAAAAGTCTCAGGGACCCTTTTACCATGCCCAGGGAAAACATATCTGATTACAAAAAACAAAGTTGGGCCTTCAAGTTGGAAGTTCAATACCTTTCACATGTATCATGTTTGCCTACAAATACAAAGTTTTATTATAAGGATTTTCAAAAAAAGGTCTGCTAAAGGAATACTGAATCTCTAATGGTGGGACTCCAGTCTTAGTCTGGTAGCTTGTTTTAGGTAGAAGAAACTTCAGTTCCTATTGTAAACCTGCCCATGATCACAATCAGCTTAACAAAAATTTAAAGTTGAAGCCCTTACTTATTTTCAATGTCTCCTTTCTCTTTCTCAATGGATGTAAGGCAGGACTGGAACAATTTTATCCATTAGTCATAAAAGGCATAGTGTTTCAGGAATATAAGCTTTTCACAGCCTAGGAAATGTTTGAAGTTCTAGAAAAATATGTTTACATAAGAAGAAACATAAACTCCAAATTAAAATTAATTTAACTCTGTGTCTGCCAAATGTAACATTATTACAACTTCATTAATTATTAATTCCAGTGTTCACAAAAGCATGCCTTTTGAAAATATACTTTGTAATTTAGGCTTTTTGAATATAATGATTGTCAAAAAATTATGCATGATTATTGTAAAAATCATTAAATTATAAACTGAAAAACTTGCTCATAACTAAATAAGCTTAAAAATATTAATTTTCATTCATATACTTTTTCATTTCACAACCACTTATTGATTTCACAAATAAGCACTTAATTCATACTAGGTTAGCAGTGTTCAATTTAGGGCGCTAGTATCCTTAGAAAATAAGATTTTATAAGAAGGATATAGATAGAAATGGTTTTAAGTAAAATCGTTCACTTACAGATGTTCAATTTTCTTGTGTACTCATTACTGATATTGAATCCACCGAAGACAAGGGTGCTCCTCTGGCTCTGTTTTCCCATCACTTTATTTTCAATCCATCTTTCTTCCCCTTGCAATTAAAAGCATGGACCTCTAGAACACACACACACACACACACAACACCACACACACACACACACGTCTATTACTGTAGAATGCCAATGGCTTTTTTTCTTTTTTTGCTTTACCGCAGTTGAGGTAAGAACGATTTGTATTTCATAAAATAATTTCTAATGCTAGATCACGTGTGACTTTGGGAGTGGGGGATATATAATTCAGAAAGTTGAAAGAAGAAAGTGATATCACTATAACAAAGCTCCTTCCATGACTACCTAATTATTTGGGCAAATAAGTTTTCTCAGTGCTTATACTGATAACTACCGAAAACAGGAATGAAATTGACATAGAAACTAACTTCTTCAAACAATAAAGAATACATTGAAAAGGGAAAAGCTCCACTCGTATCAGTAACAGATGGACTTCCAACAAATTTTGTGTTTAAATTATTTACCAAAAAATTAAATATTGTTTTATTAATTGTGTCATTACAAGATTAAAAAATTTATTTCTCTTTTCCTGTATAATGTGATTTTATATACATATGATATACATATACACATACACATGTGTATACATATACCATACATATTTTTTTTTGTTACAGAGAACATGATAGTGTAATCAATAAAAATATTTTTATGAAAAATATATTAGCATAAAATTATGTGAAGAAAGCAAATAGAAACATAAGCTTATGGAGAAAGAATACTGATTTTAAAATTTCTTCCTCGAGTATTTCTTCATATGGTGTATGACTATCCTAATTGCTCCTGACTCTCATACTATTGAGAACGAGAAGACATCACTCCATCTTTATAATATCCAATATTCACGCTACTATAATCTGAGAAATTATAACCCTCTGCAACCATTTACAATTATACTTGCAAAATATAGATAAATATAATATAATCTTAAAAATATACAAGTAAGCAAGGTGTATTATTTCTCAAAGTTTTTTTTGAGGAATTTCCAAAAAAAATGTTTTTTCACTGTACTGGACACCGCTTATACAAGTTTCCATGCTTGTCCATCCTTCCAGAGCTCTTGTAAATCACTTCTATGGAGTATTCATACACTCAGAAGTTGCCAAGATAAAGGAAGGAAGGAAAGCGAAACAGATTTGGAAGCTTATTATCAGATCGAGAATACAGTTCATAAAAGAGACAGTTAAAATTAATTATGAAAAAAAAAGATTGCTTTATAGAATTTGTGAGTATAATTCATTTTTCCACCTGCCACTTTTGTGGCCCATATTCTATATCCAGGTTATTAATCTTAAAGGATGGATTTGGAACTGTTAGTCTATTAGTTTAAAATGTACTAATGAATGGAAATTGCATCCTTTTATTTTACTTTAGGGCAATATTTCATTTATTGAATCAACTAATAACGCTGATGAGTCTATAATGTTCAATTATATCACAAGGCATTTGAAGTGGGAGGTTTCAATGTCTTTGGAGGAAAGGGGTTATAAAGATATATGTCCTCTCGCCAGGAAAATTTATGTTCTAGTTTTATTCTTTAGTTTTCTATCAATAAAATTGAAATGATAAATCTTTTTTATAACCCCTGACTTCATCAGGAGAATGAAAGAAAACAGAAGCCACGACAAACATACAACATTATTCTATGTTTCTCTGCCTTTGTATAAGTTGTGTCATTCACTTGAATGCTGTTTCTACCCTTATTTACCCAATAACTACTCATTAAAGCCATCCCTGATATTCCAAGGAAAAAACTTAGTCAATTCTTTTATATCTATTTCGGTTTAGAGTGGATTACCTGGTAACAAACTCTAAAAGAGAGTAGCTTGCTGGGGAACTACATTTGTTAAAATAAGGCAGGAGTTAAAGAAGTACAGATTAGTAGTCGATAGATGGTCACTGGGATGGGGAGCATGACATAGAGAATGCAGTCAGTAGTAATGTAATGGTTAGTATAGAGCCAGTGGAAAGAAAGAGTAATCAGGAGGATCGTTTCATAAACTGTATATATGTCTAAACCAATGTACCATATACTTGAAACTAATAATGGAATAAAATTAAAAAAAAAATAATGCGGGAGAAGCTGATTCACAATGTACTTGCAAATGAGGCTTAATCTTACTGGACTAGTTCTTAAGCTGATACATCCATTCAGATGTGTCCCAAGTTAATGGGAAGGGACCAATTTTTGTATCCCTGCTTCATACAGTCTTTGGACCAAGGTTACACCTTTAAAAGATGTGTAATCTTAGGCAATGCAGTTCTCTGCAGCTGAAGGCAATATCCAGTGAGAGACATAACTGTGAGTGGCTATCAGCAGCCAATAGGCCCTGGGCGAGGTGTGGGTGCACTGGCTTTATTTGTGTAGGGTGGGATGCAGGAAGAGATCTTGATGATGCACAACAGTATCCATGACAGGCCTTACATGTAAACTGTCATGCATTCGTGTAAGCAATACCACTTTACCTAAGGCACTTTTCCTAGGTGTTTGGAAACACTATTAATCAAAACAACCAAATATACTTGTCCTATGGAATTTTATATTCTAGTAGGGGAGAAGATACCACCAATGGTAACAGAGTAAAAATAGAGAAAACTGTTAGAATATTAGAAACTAATATATGCCACCGCAAGAAGGAAAGGTGGAACAAGACTAGGTGTTTTAAATAGGTTGGCTAAATTTTATTATTATTTAATGCAATATTCATATATCTCTTTTGAAATTGTTTCTGGAAGATAGTCTTCTATCTCCATGTCTAGAATAAAGTCAGAATTCAACTTGTTAGTCTAGTGAATGTGAGGCAGAACCTGAGGATCGTCCACTTGACATAGAAATGAAAGAAGGGGAGAATGACCAAGAACAGAGAGTTGTGTCCTTTTGACCATATGCTGATCTCTTTGCACTTGATCAGAACATTCTATTCATATTAACAACTAGGTCAGTGAAGTTTCCTCATTTTTTTTTCCCTCTTCTTTTTGTTGACCTTAATTGCCACCCACACATCATGAGCAGAACTGCCTCTGTGTTTCGAGTAAGTGGGTGCCTCTGGCATATGATTTGGAAGACTGCATAAAACCCCCCACCCACACAAACTAAAAGCATCCAGATAGTCAAGTATTTTAAATTCCACTATTAAAATTTATAACATTGTAAATTAGTAAACTTTGCCATCTCCCTACCCTAAAAGGCAAGACTCCCTTAGCCTGCTAACTCATTAAAGAGGTGATTGTGTTTTCCTGAGGGATTCTGCAGCTGTTTGAGTTGAAAGTGTGTATGATTGGAACTCAAACATCTTAAGCTTCAATGTCATGGTATAAGGAGAGGAAAAGAGAATCTGTGTTTTGGAAAGTAGGTGAAACTAGAGAATACTTATTTATGTTCCTGGGAAGTGACAGTAATTCAGCTTGAACTCCCCTGGGAGTTCAACTGGTCACCAAGTTCTCATACAATTTCCCTGGGGTATCTTATACAGTATGTCCTCTAATATGACTTCAGAAAAAAAAAAAATCAGTCAACTTTTGAATTCAAAAACCAGGCAACAGCTGTGTTCTAGGAATAATTAAATAATTGTGATAAAAGCTGTAAAAGCTGCATGTAGAGCTCCTTTTCTCATTCTTCTATAGTATAACAACAGACAAGCCTACAGGAAAGAGCAGAAAACTTCGCTTGCTCAGGAATCACTGATTAACAGTAATAAAAAACAAAAACAGAATATACTTCTGTAACAGCTGACTCTCTTTCCTGTAGTTTGTTTACAGAGAAAATAATAAGTAAATCTACTAAAACAATGACTGGAAATTATAATTCAATCCAATAATTGTAACATATGATAAAATTAATATATATTTTAATTTCATATTCTGACCGGTAAAGGAAGTAAGAAAAGAGGAAAGAGTAAAGATAGAAATAGAGGTAAGTGAGAAGTGGTTAAAGAGTTCTTTAAATAAGAGGTAGGATAAGAAGAGCAGAATGTCAGTAAGATAAAGAGGAAAGTGTTAGACAAAGAGAAAAGCAAATGAGTAAGAAACCTTAGCTAATGGAGACAGGAGAGGTGAGAGGGGGGAGAGAAAAGGCAAAGAAACTACTACGAACAAATAATGAACATTAAAAGTGAGGAAATGCTTCTGTGCTTCTGTCCTATAACTGTTACCCATTGGCTTACAAGCATTAACTTATCACTGCTGTACCCATGCTTCCAGCATATTCCATTGGCTAGAAGAGTTCATGCAACACCAAGAAATAGTCTTACTATCATTTAAAAATAAAATGTGATTTTTGGAATGAATTTTGGTTTATACGGAATTCAGTAGTTTTGACGTGTGTGAAAAAAATGCACTTTATTTTAATGAGCATAACACTTTATTACCATTGGCTAACATTTCCATGAAATTAAAAGTAGAATTGTTTCATTCCGAAACGATTGCAAGTAGCATTTTAAAACCACCATTTACTTCATTGATTTTACCTTTTATTTCTTTTAAAATTAAATTTGCTTTCAGTCTAATTAGTTCAAGAAGATTAAAAAATATGCAGTAAAATTAGTTTAGGAATATCAATTATTTTTCATGAGTTTATACCTCAAAATTTGTCCTTATAAAAGATTACAAGTGCAAAAAACAACACAACTCTGAACGTTGCTCTTGTTTTAAAATAGATGAATAAAATTTCCTTTAGAAAACTATAAAACAAATTCTAAAAAAAAAAAAATCAATGTTATAAAGATGCCACTTCTCTAAAGCTAATATATGAATGGAACACAATCTCAATTTTGTCAAAATTGACAAGTAATTCTAAAATTTATGTGAAAGTGCAATGGGTCAAGAATAATGAAGATAATCTTGAAGAACAGAGCATGGTATAAGGACTTTTTCTACTGATGACAAGACTTATAAAGCTATAGTAATTAAATAAGATTTTTTTTTTTTGGACAGTCAAATCAGTAGAATAGAATAGAATGGAGAGCACAAAAATATAACCATGTCATAACAGTATAGAATTATGGGGAAATAGTGTTCTTATTAAAAAATATTTCTGGGAAAATAAAATATTTATTTGGGAAAAAGTAAAATAAAAATCCATTCTTACTGAATTTTAGAACTAAATATGAAAAAAACAATAAAATTTATTTTAAAATACAGAAAAATAGTTACATAATCTCATGATGTAAAATTATTTCTTAAATATTGATGTAAAAATTAAAATATTTTAAAACTACATATTAAAATTCAAATATTAATAAAAATATAAACAAATAAATTTTTCTATTAACAAAATAGTGCAAAAGCAATATATAAAATGGGAGAAGGTACCCGCAATACGTATCACTAACAAAATTAACCTATCCAAAATATATAAAGAAGTCCTACAAATCAAAAACAAAATTACAGAGAACTCAATAGAAAATTGGCAAAATACTTGACATGCGTTTCACAAAAGGCAATATCCAAGTGACCACAATTTGCTCAATATTGTGATTATTTGAATAAACAAAAATTAAAACAACAGTAAAATATCATTAATACCCAAGAGAATGGCTAAAATAAAAATAATATCATATGTTGGCAGGGATGCGAACAACTGGGAACTTTCAGACACTGTTTGAGTGAGAATAAGTTAATATAATCATTTTTGAAAACTAATAAACATTATCAATTAAATCTGAAGATCTTTCTACCTTACTATGGCTCAGCAACTCTGCTTTTAAATATAACCAAAAGAAATTCATTTCCATGTGTGCCAAAGAGATATGAACAAGAATGTGCATGACCACAAAATTCATAAGTTTCAAAATGGTAGTAACTCAATTTCTGCCAATATTAGAAAGGATAAATCCAGTATAATTATACAGTGAAAGAGTATGCAGCAATGAAAATAAGAGAAAAATAGGTACAAGTAGCAATATGAATAAATCTTATAAACATAATATTGATGAAAAGAGCTTCTCCACAAAAGAACACAGATGGTAAAAGTTCATTTATATAACGGGATACAAGAAAAACAGTGTTTAAAAATGCATACTTTTTGTTAAAGCTATAAAGAAATGCAAGAAAATGTTAACCCAAAACCAATAACTAAATATACCAGGGTGGTAACCCTTGAGAGAGAGAGAGAAATTAGTGACTCGGGAGAGGCATGAAGATGAAATTGAGTCTTTACATTACTTGTAAAATGTGTTTCACCATTTTAAACAATTCCAGTTAAAGGTATGTTAAGGAAAAAAATAGCACTGTCACATGCTGTGCAGTCTCTACGTAACTGATTCTTAAAGTACCTTCACATGCTATGCAATAAAATGATCCTGCCAGAAAGTCCAGATAAACAAAACAGTCCTCTCTCTTGGATAATGACTTAATCTCAGTATTCCCTTTTTTCATAGTCTTGGAATGACTTAAATGTTTGTAAGAGTTAAATTATTTGGTTAGCAATAGGTCTCTAAATAAGATTCCAATCACCATGTATATTTTTATTTTCTATCTTGGTAAAAATTTTTTGTGATGTTTTAATCCAGTAGCCAAGTAAAAATAAAAGGATTCATAATTGATGTGGCTATTTTTGTGTCTCTTTCAAAGTTTTATGATGTTTCTTACCATGTCCCACATGGATTTGGCTATACAGTATAGTGAGAACTTGAGTGGAAGTTTCTTCCCCATGACCACTCAAACTAGGGTTATAATTTGCATTTATTCACTATTTTTTCAATATTTTATTAGGAAAATAGTAAACACACAGGTAAGTTGACAGAATTTTACACTGAACATTCATGTACCACCTACTATACACTACCATTAACATCTTATTTAACTTGCTTTATCACAGTTATGTCACTATACACCTCTTTATCCAACTGTCAATCTGCATAATCATGTGATTACTATATTTTTTTACAGCTCAATCATTTGTCAAAAGGTAACCACAATGCAAGAAGTAACCAAGTCAAAAAATACATTTTTTTCCTAATAATATAGTCCCCTCACCCACACACCATATTTTCAGTCCTTGAGGAAGTAAATGATCCTAAAAAGGGATTTTTTTTTTTTTCATAAATGTGGAATTTTAGGAATTAGCTCACTTTACCTTCCCTGTTCTTTTCTTTTTTGGTAATTTTTCTGTAAGTTGTAAATGAAGAAAAGATAAGATTATACAAAAAGTTTGTGCACACAGATTCTCATAGTTTCTCTAGTACTTTCTCTAACATATATTAGAATTTCTTAACACTTAAAAAACCTAAAAGATTAAATATTTTTTAAATCAACAAATACAACAGGCTGAGTCAGTAAACAAGTTAGATTTCTGTCTCATGGGACATTTGCTAATGCAAGTTTTCTAAATTTGGGCAATTTAGAACTAGTATTTACCATTATCACACATAAAACAGTTTGCACTGAAGCTATTGCAACCTAATATTCTTCATATATAATTTTTTCCCCGAATTCCCCTCAGACATGATTGCAGCAAACAACACAGAGAAGAAAGCATCCCATTTTTTTTTTTTTTTTTTGGCTGTGCAGTGATTTGACTTCTCACATTTCTGTTGGAATGAAAATTAGATTCAAGAACAGCTCTGTACCTGATAACTCTGACAAGGTGTGAAATGCTAAGCTTTATATGGCTGTAATAAACATATGCAAAGTTTTTTTTTTTTTTCTTTCATCTAAAGGCTTCAGGCTGTCTATTCTGGAGTAAGAAATTGTATTCTTGTGGCATCAGCTATCCTGTCTGTACTGTCTGTCCATGCTCTCTAAATGTCAGCTCTTTGAGGGTTTCTTATACCTTGGGTACTTGATTATCCAAAGATTGACAATGTTCAGGGGCCTCCTGATTTCCTGAGCTTATCTTTGTTCATCACCCGATGAGTCCTCTGGAATCATACTTGAAGGAATGTATCAAATTATAGAACATATGAATGAACTGAGAAGAAATCAGTCTAAAGTAGAAGCAGCAGGAAGAAGGCAATGGGTAAATATTCTTGTTTACTTACATGGAATTATTACTATTTCCTCATGATTTTAAAGGGTAGCATTAATAATTTTACCCAGAGTACATTAAAATTCTCATCTTCAGCTAAATATGATTTTAACTTTTTGGTGAAGTCATAGAGCAAAGTAAGGCCAATATAGAGCTTTGTGCACGTGGGAAACAGCATTATGCATATGTGGCTAACCAAAGCCAATTAAGGCTGCTATGAGTCCTCAAGGGAAAAAAAACGGAACCCTGAGAATGCTGGTCTACTTAGAGACATGAGCAGACAACCTCTAGTTCTAGGACTAACTTTTTAAGCAAGAAATTAAGAGAATAAATTACACTGTATAAGATCAACATACAGAAATCAGTGTACTTTTATATGCTAGCGACAAACAATGTAGAAATGAAATACAGAAAAATAATTCCATTTCAACCAGAATCAGAATGAATAAAATATTTGGAAATAAATTAACCAAGGAAGTATAAGACTTATTCACTGAAAACTGCCTAACGTTACTGAAATTAAAGAAAATCTAAATAAATGTAAAAACATCTTGTGATCATGGGTTAGAAGCACTGCTAACACGGCAATACTGTTTTATTTTTCTTGCTGCTGCTACACCAAATATGACAACTTTATTACTTTAAAACAATAAAAATCATTCTCCTATAGCTCCGGAGGTTAAAATTTCTCCAGAAAACTCTAAGAACATAGGTCTTATGGGCCAACATCTACATGCTGGCAGAGGGGTTCCTTCTGGAGGTTCCTGAAAATACCTTTCTTGCCTCTTCAAGTGCATAGAAGCTGACAAAATTTCTCATTTTATGGCCACATCACTTCAATCTCTGTTTCCATTAGGACATGCTTTTTCCTATAGTCAAGCCTCCTTCTGCCTCTCTTATAAGGGCATGTATGGGTTTACCAAGATAATCCAGGAAAATATTAATGATACTTAATCACAACCATGAAGTCCCTTTTGTACTGTAAGATAACATATTCTCAGTTTCTGGGGATTCAGATACATGTTTGGAGGGAGGGCATTATTCATTATGAGATTCCCACATTTATCTACAGAATCTATACAACCTCTATTCAAATTCCAAATGCTTTTGTCGCAAAAATGGAAAAGTGATTCTAAGATTTATTTGGAAATGAAGGAACCCAGAATATCCAAAATTAAACAAAGCTGGAAGACTTGCATCTCTCAATTTTAAAAGTACAAAGCTTCAATATTCATGACAGTGTAGTAGAATAGCACTAAGTTTCCAGAAATGAACTCATACATCTATGGTCAATTGAATTTCAACAAAGTTGTTAACATCATTCATTAGAAGAGTTTTTTCAACAAATGAGTGGGAATAACTGGATAATCCATGTGCAAAATAATAAAGTTAGACTCCCTATATCACATGATATAAAGAAAATTAGCTAAAAATAAATACACCCAAGTGTAAGACTAAAACTTTAAAACTCTTGGAAGAACACAAAGGTATAAATCTCTGCACTCTGAACCAGGTAACATTTTCTAGCTATGAAACCAAAAGCACAAGAAATCAAAGAAAAAATAGATAAATCTGGCTTCATCAAAATTAAAAAAAAAATTCTATGTTAAAGAACACTATCAGGAAAATGAAAAGACAAACCACATAATGGGAGGAAATATTTTAAAACTATGTTTTTTAAAACCCTGACAAGGGTCCAGTATCTATATAAAGTATTCTTACAACTCAACAATAAATAGCCTAACTTAAAAATAGGTAAAAGATTTGAATAGACAGTTCTAACATAGAAATGGCAATAAGCATGTGAAAATATATTCAATGCCTTTAGTCTTTAGGGACATGCAAATCAAAATCACAATGAGACATCACTTCACACCCACTAGGGTGGCTATAGTGATAATTTAAAAAAAGAAAATAAGTGTTGATGAGAATGTGGAGAAATTGGTACACTGATATGTTGCTGGCAGAATGTAAAATGGTTGCAACTGCTGTGGAAAAGTTAGTTCATCAAAAAGTCAAACACAGAGTTATCACATGACCCAGCAATTCCACTACTAGTTATACACTCAAGAGAATTGAAAACCTTTGCTCACACAATGTGTATATCAGTATTATTCATAAGAGCCAAAATATGGAACCAATCCAATT
Organism: Eonycteris spelaea; assembly: GCA_003508835.1. Taxonomy (NCBI): domain Eukaryota; kingdom Metazoa; phylum Chordata; class Mammalia; order Chiroptera; family Pteropodidae; genus Eonycteris; species Eonycteris spelaea. Next base: position 125,578 of record PUFA01000381.1, on the reverse strand, counting down.
GTCCATTAACTGATGAAGTATAAAAAAAGGTGATATATACATACAATGGAATATTATTCATATATAAAAAAGGTACTTGCTATGAGATGGAGAACCTTGAAAATATTAAATGAAGGAAACCAAACACAAAATACCATATATTCTATGGTTCCATTTATATGAAATACCTCAAAGTGGTAAATCCATAGAGAAAGAAAGTGATTAGTTGTTGCCAGGAATTGAAGAGAGGGTGGAGAGTGACTGATAATTGCTCCAGAATTTCTTTTTTAGGCTGATGAAAATACTCTGGATTAGATAGTGGTGATGGCTGTATAACTTTGTGAACATACCGAAAACTTATATACTCAGTCTGTGGTATTTTGTTATAGCAATCCGAGCTGAAATTAATACATTATGAAATGGAATAGGAAAAGGAGAATGAAAAAAGTTCAGAAAATAGGAAATATATTTGTTTAATAAAAACAGAGTACAGATCAGAGAGAGATTTAAAAAAAAAACTGGCATGTTATTTTACTTGTTTAATTTTTTAATTAAAAATACTTCCATGGACCACAAATAAACTATGGATGAAACATAATAACATTGCTCTGTTTATCAAGGTCTCTTTATTTTTTAAAAAATAAAACTAGAGTAGAATAGATATGCTTATTAGTTTTATTCATGTAGGAGTCATAGAAAGGATGTTTTCATTTTATATATTGTGATATAACTTATGTGCACACATTTATAATAGCCTTTAGGAAAATAGAATGAAGCAGACAAAGAAAAGGATTTGTTGAATTCCTAGTTTGAAATGCGTGTTTCACTTTTCTTTATTCGTTTGTAATGAACTAGGCCATTGAGAATGCGCGTTCAGGGTGAGTAAGAGATAAAGATCTGATGATTAATGAAGCAGATAATGAAATACAGGGCAGAATAAGAGCCTTGCCCATGGTAAGGGATATGGCCAAGTGTGATAAGATGGAGAATTCTCTCTGTACACTAGAATAAAGACTCTTTTCATAAAGAGCCATCCAAATCATCATTCCACCATCCATTGAGATCCAGTGTCATTTTGCTATTCCTGGGACTCCTGCAGGTACATACCATTATAAAGGCTAGCAAAGAATAGCAACAAACCCAGATAAGTCAATAAACAAATTAGAATAGGTAATTAGACTTTTGCAAATAATAGAGTTCCAAATAAGATAGATTCAGGCTTCAATACAACCTGACTTTTTTCTTCAAATATATACTACTTTTACCCTTATAACAACTATATTCTTTTCTGATCTTTAAGGGGAGCATGTCTCTTCAGCTTCAGTTCAAAGTGATCTGCCATACAGCATTGTTTAGGAGTTTGTCCTAGATTTGTCTCTAAACTCAGCACCAATAGCTATGTGAACTTCAGGTAAGCAATTTTTCCTCATAAAACTTATCTACTCATCGTAAAATGTAAATAATGTTTACATCAGAAGCAAAGACTTCTGGAGGTTAAAGATTGGAGATTAATTAAATAATGTGTGTAAAGTTCTTCACACAGTACCTGAAAGAGTAAGCGCTGAACGCACGACATTACACAGCTAGTACTTCTTCAAGTCTGAGGTTCTATAACCAGAAATCATATTCTTTTCTCCATATGCATTAAACCTAGCTAACTTACCCACATTGTTCTCACCGGGCACTTATAACAACAATTTAAGCCTTTTTCTTTCCTAGTAATAGCTGTGATCTCTTGCACTCTTTCTCCTCACTATACTTCACAGTCTGCACCCCTGCATTTGCACTATCTTAAATTCCTTCTCTCCTTCTAATTCTGTTATATTGACATCTGATCTATGCCCCTTCAGGCTTTATATGTAATAAAGATTCAAGAATTTGGGCAGATTCCTTCCGAAGTGACAGGAAACTAGCCGTGCACTTGCAGTCCATATGTTTCATTTTTGTGCAGGAGAAACAAAAAGATTAGCCATGAGGTACTGCAAAGTCCTGAGGAGAGTTTACATACAGGAACCTCAGAGGCCTGTGGTCACCGAAGTCAGTATATTGCCTACTCTCACAATCAGCCATTCCAAAACACAGTTCTCTCAGATACTGTTTTTCCCCAAATTCTGGTAATAGATCAAAGAAACCTGGAAACCACAAATGAGCATCTTACAATGCAATCAAATATAGATTCTGTGTCAAACATAAATGCTGATACTATTTAGTAGTATTGCTCTCCTAGGGACTTTTTCAAATTTCAATGCTTAACCATCATCCAAAGTTGCCATTTCAAGATGCAGATTTCTAGTTCATTTGTCTGAAAATAATCTCAAGTGAATTTAACGCAGGTAATTCATGTCTCATACTTTGATAGATGTTGCCTAGAAAAATGGAGAACAGAGTTCACATACTAAGGAAAGCAAAAACCCTGAAGATGAACTTACACATGACAATCAGAACATACTATCTAATTTATGTATTTATAAAAACAAAATGTCTTTTGCTTTTCATTCTATATCTCGAAGCATTCAGTTTTCATTTAAACAAGATAAAATAAAGCAATCCTTTTCTTAACTCAAGAAATGCATTCTTGCAGCACTCAGAATGAAAGTGCTACAAGCAGTCATTCCCTGTGAGAAATGATATGAAATCTGGGATTCATACCCTTTTTTATAATGAATTAAAATCCACTGGTGGCTTTGCTGTTATCTTTAGGAAATTGTTTGCTTTCACCAAGATTTTCAGAAAAGAACTCTGAAAGACTGATTCATAAGACATCAGAGAAAAATATCATTAGCAACTCAGAAACTTTAGGCAATAGGCAAAGTCCACAAAATGCACTTTCCTCCAGAACACTTCATTAAAGTGTTTCATGTAGGTGCTTCAAGGAAGAAACTGCTATGTGACAAAATGATTTTGATATTATGGAAGTTCATTAAAAAAGAATTCTGTTTGTAATGACATGGGGTGCATGATCCATGGAAGGGCTAGAAGCAGGAGTGAAGAACAGGCAATAGCAAAGAGGGAAGAAAAAAGCAAAACTGTGATGATAATCTCAGCAACCAGTAATGTCTACTAAAATTGAGAGAATAAGAACATAGGAAGAATGAGAAAAAGGTAGGGCAAAGCACGAAAATAGTGTGCGTGTGTTTTTAAATCTATCTCCCTCCTTCCATCCTCCTCCTCTTGTGTCTATCTCTGTCTCTCTCTCAGACACATGACAGATCATATTTCATATTTTCATAGTTATTTGTTTAGATGCACAACCTCCTTTCAGGGTTTACTTCCATGCTTCATGATTGTTTCACTTTTATATTTATATTTATTTGTTTTTGCTTTTGCTTTCAAATTCAACAGAGATCACTGAAAATTAAAAGTATTCAAACACTTTTCCTTTTCATTTATATATGAAATCTTAATCTTTTGAAATCTGGCTTTTATTTTCAACTGCCTCTAAAATCTCTCCCTGGAGTAAATTAATGTTCTTTTTCTGGACAATATTAACATTTCGATTAGTTTTTTTGTAAAGTTCTACTCTCATTATTTTTCACCTTTATTTTAGAAAGTTAGCCACCTTCCTTACAAAAAAGATGTTTTTAATCTTGACTTGGCCTTTCTCTCTTTGACTAGTTTAGTTTTCTTCATTGGAATGTTTTCCCTTTTCTTTTTCTTTCCTTACTTTTCTTTCTCTTCCCCTACCTCCTTCCCCTTTCCTCCCTGTCTGCCTTCCCCCTTCTTTTCTTCCCTCCTTCCTTCCTTATTTCCCTCCTTCTTTTCTACTCCCCCCCCATTTTATTCTCCTCTTTATATTTTTCCTTTTTCTTTAAGTCTCACTAGGAGATTTCTATTCATCCCTTTCTGTACTCATGAAGAGCTCAGTTAATTCACAAGACTCCTAAATATCCACTTCTTACTTTGACTCCATATCCTCTCTAAGCCTATCATATTCAGTTTATTATTTTTTTTTGATTTCTCAATTTTCATATTCAAAGTCTGAAATAGGTAAAGTACCAGTTTATAACTTGTCCTTAAAAAATTACGGCATACCAATTTTCCCCATTCTGCGTTGGTATCACCATTCCCCTGACTTTTACACCTAAAGTCTTAGTCATCTTTAAATTTGTTCTCTTTCTTCCATGGCTTACTCACTAATAAGCATACTGATTCTTTCTTTTGAGCATCATTGATATCTCCTTATTTTTCTGTATTTTTCTGTTTATGACTAAATCTATAACTCATAAACTTAACCATAGATGGCATTTTCCCTGATTTATAAGCCTATAAGGGTGAAGAGTCCAAAAACCTAATCTTATGAGAACATGTAAGAGCAAAGGAAACTGTTGAAGAAGAACTAATTAAGAATAATGATATTACTTCTAAACTCCCCTCCAACTCTGGCATTCCAAGATATCTACCTTTCTTAGGTTTATGCTTCTACTATATTTATATTTTTCCCTACTCTTAATTTTCCAAACCATCAGGAAACAAAAGAGAAAGGCCATAGTAGTGTGAGATGTTGTTAAATGATGGCTTCTCCAAACAACACCAGAATAACCTGTTAAGACAAAGCTGAGTTTATTGCTTACTTAAGCAGAGAGAACACCACCTTGACAAAGTTTTAGTAGTGTCTTGAAGAGAAAGAGCAAACTTGAGATAATGAGCAAAATTTTGAGATTTGTTTAAGATAGATCTTCCAATGTAGATACTTGGTTTATATTGAGTAGTATCATAAAATCATAGTGTAGGACTTGGAGATACAGCATGGGGACAGCTCTGAGCCAAGGAGTTCCAAGAGTTAGGGTGTAAGCTGTCCTCTGATGCTTTTAATTAAGTAAATGATGGATCTTTAGAGAAGTTTCCTGAAAAAACAATAAGTCATTTGCAGCTTTTATCTTCTCGGGCAAGGGTTTCCTGAGATAGTAATCTTAAACTATTTTCATAAAGAGTCTGAGTCTCCATTTCTTCATAAAAATGATTTAAAGACACAGGTTTTAAAACATATTACAACTGCAAAATTTTATGAGAAAAATGAGGCATAAAATATTTTGCTTCATAGAAACAGGTGCTTATGTTTTTCTAACCTCAACTTGTGTTTTCAGCAGTTTCTCCTTACAGGAGAACTACATACCTAAATCAAAACAAAAACAAAAACAAACTCAAGTCCTTAGATTGGTCTGGTCCAAAATGTTAATGTGTCAAGATGTGGGTTCAAACAGGGGTTGGTAAGGACTGTGGGAACTAAGGAGCTAAAGAACTTTACTCCATTTTAAAATATTCATATCCAAATTAAAACATTTAAAACCTTCTTCTGGTCAAACAGAATCTATCTTCAGGCCAGCTTCTATCTGTTGGGCAACATTTTGCCACATTTCTTCAATCGTAAGAATTGTGAAAAATCTTAAAAATGTTTAATATTGATTATAAAGCCAGGAAATGCTGGAAAGAGTTTCCCAGTGTCCGCTGAGCCATTTAGCACCAGATATGTGTGGCCCAAAGTGTAGACAGAGCACTGTGACTAACCCATCCACAGCTAATAAAAAGGGTTATGTTTCACAAAGCTCTACAGTGACATGGAGAATCATAATGTCAGTCCACCAGCTCAGAACAAAATGAGAGGATAAAGAGCTATGATAATACTTGAAAAAAAAAATCACATTTTTTCTTTTGATTATGGAAGACATCCCTTATTCAGCAAAGCAAACCAAATTTCACAAGTGCTTTTATCTTTATATATATTTTTATTTGTTTTTCAACATTGGTAAGTATTTAAAAACATTTGAAAGCCTTGTTCCTTTTCACAAAATCATCATCCTTCACTATAGATTTGAAAGCAGAAAAGTAATTGGGGAAAAAATGTTGGCAAGCCTCATCAATAAACTGATGAAATCAGCTATTACTCTCCAGCATGACTCCTGGCATGACTGCTTAAATGATCATTTGGTTCATGATGTCAATGAGTTTTCAGATCTGGCTCTTTTGGTGTATGCAGCTTTGAGAATTATATATGACATGTTGATTATATTCTGCAGCAGGAAAGGCTGCAGTGATCTGTTTTGTCCGAACTCAGTCTCATTGCCATCAGCAAGAAAATCTCTTAAAAGCCTTAAAAGAACAGGCTGCCAGCCAAAAAGCCAAACGGAATTAAATTGTGGTGTAAAAACACAGTAAACCCAATTAAATTGGGATTGTTAGTGGAGGTAATTTGTTAATCATGTGAACACCCCTCCTCTATGGTCACTCTATTTGTTTATGGTGTGAGCTGATCTAGAAAGTCATATAGTCCATAGTTTTGTTACATGCCTCAATCACCATGGTTTAAAGTATTTAATATTCCATTTAAGATTACCATTTCGGGACAGCTGGAAAAATAAGTCCTGCAGGTCCATCTACCAATTGAACAATCTGCATCTTTTGGATGCCACAGCCTTAGTATTTTCCACTGGCTTCTTTGAAATGTGGAGAAAGCAAATACACATATCCTCAGCAAAAACAATGATGGCCACATAACTTATTCATCACTATCCATGTCAAACAGAAAAGCTAACTCTATCTCTGAAGTATAGTCATGCAACAGGGATCTCAATATACTAACCTGAGAGTGTAGAGGGCAGTGGAAAGGTGGGTAAATAGGTTGGTAGTTGTCATTCTAAGCCAAGGAAAGTCTATTAGAGATGCATGCATTCTCTAATCTGACTGCTTTCAGAGAGATGCATGATGTCTCCTGAATAATATATAAAGAAAGTAGGAAGCACTGCTGCTTCATGATGCCTCCCTAAACTGACCTGTCATCTGAGGTCCCTTCACCTTCCTCAGACTGTGGCTCTCCTCACAGTACTGGTCGTGGTACCCATAATATGAAGTCATCTGAGTCTTCCCAATGTATTAGAGTTTACTATATTGAAAGCACTCCTCACTTACCTGTTTTTTGGTGATATAAGGTATCCATGTGTCTCAGATAATTTTGAGCCAGATGGAAGCATTTTATCATTGGAAAGAAATTTTACTTGATGAGAAATGAACCAGAAACCCTTGGTGTTCTTCCACTTATAAATAGGCCAAAACAAAAACATATACATAATTGACAGGAAACCAAAAAATATAAATAATAAAACTTTCTGTTATTATTATTTATTTATACATTTAGATTCCCTTAGATAGTTCTTTTGCACAATAGGTCTGGAACTAATCTATTTGAGATCTAAACTAGAATGACATAATACAAACTTTGGAAAAAAGAGAGCATCTAATTAACCCATCGACTCATAGTTACACTACACATTAATGGAAGAAGCAGAGATTAGAATTCTAAGGAGGGACCAACTAACCCTACTACAGGATCTACTTGGTTATTTTACCCTACCACACTCTTCCTAAACTCCAGTGTTCTGAAAACCACGAAACTTTGTTCTCTCAATGCCAAGCTTAGCAGCTGGCCTATAGTAGCCTTTCTGAAAATGTCGTGAAAGTAGAAGCCAAAGAGAAGCCCCTAATCCTAACTGCAACAAGGATCTTGAGGTTATAAATATATAAAAGTGAATTATCAGTTTAATATACAGTTAGACCTAAAACATCATATTTCTAATAAAACAGAAAATGCATGGAAAAACCACCACTAAATTCAGATATCTAAAAATATAATTTGGAAAGTCCTGTATCAGATTTACCTGTGTCCCCATTTCAGGCTTATTGAAACAGAACATCTAGTATTGGGGCTCAGGAATGTATATGTTTAATAAATTTTCAGAGATGATTCATACTGATTCATAGTCACACTGAAGTGTGAAAAACATTTATTCAGCTACTAAGGCTCTAGCAAGAGTCCTCAAATAATTTCCAGTGAAAAATTCCTTTTATCTTACATAAATAACTACATGTGCAGGTAGAGACAGTAAAGCAATCTGTATAGATGGGGACATTTCGACCAGCCAGAGTTAGGAATTCACATAGGATACAGGACAGGGAAACAGTGACCATGATTTGTGGCTCCAGGGTCGTCTCCTACCTGGCCTGAAACTCTAGTGAGTCTCAGAAAGTCAGGCATAGCAGCAACCCTCATTCAAAAAAGTAGCCATCTTCCCTGGTATTTTACACAAACATGTTTCCCTAATGTTATAAATTAAGACACCCCTCCTACTCTCCAGAGGGAACTATTTTTCCCTTTCTTTCAATCAACAGCAATCAATTAATTTCTTACTGTTGGCTAGACTTTCTATTGCAAATTTCAAATTATCCCATAGCCTCTAACTAATGTAAAGTTAAGATATGACTCACTATAAAGGTAAACCTTTATAAAGGCTAGATATAGATACATTTTTAAAAAATATAATATTTATTTATTTAGTAACATTTACCTTTCTAAAATTGTATTTTGGAGCTTCATTGAGGTAAAATTGATATACAATAAACTGCATATACATAAGTATACAATTTGATAAATTCTGACATCAGTACAAATCCATGAAACCATCACCACAATTAAGACAGTAAATATATCCATTGACTTGCAAAATTTTCTTGAGTCTTTTTGTAATCCTTCCTTTTCCTCTCTTCACTCATTTTAGCCCACCTCCACTTCCACACATTCACTCACTCATAAGTTTTCTGTCATGGTGAATGTTTGTTTTACCTAAAATTTTGCATAAATGAAATCATATGGTGTGTACCCTTTAATGTCTAGCTCCATTCAATAAACATAGTTATTTTGATATTTACCCATTATATATCAATGATTCATTCCTATTTTGACTGAGTAGTATCCCATAGTATGGATGTACTACCATTTGCTTAAGCATTCATCTCTTGGATTGTTTTCAGTTTGGGGCTATTACAAATACTACTGCTATGAACATTTGTAAGCCTTTAAGTGGGTATATTATTTCCTTTCTCTTGGGTAAATTCATAGCACTGATAAAATGGTAGATATGTATTCAATATAAGAAGCTGCCAAGTTGTTCTTCCAAAGTGGCTGTATCATTTTACATTCTAATCAGCGTATGAGAGTTTTTGTTCTTCCATATCCTTACCATTGGGAATGGTGTGTTTTCTAATTTTAGCTATTTTAACAATTGTGCAATGGTATTACATCGTGGTTTTTATTTACATTTCCTTCATTATTAATAATGTTGAAAATCTTTTCACTTGCTTATTTCCTATATCTCCTTTGGTGAAGCATCTCCTCAAATCTTTTGACCATTTATTTATTGGGCGTTTTATTTTCCTATTATAGAGATCTGAAGGCTTGTTCTGCATTCTGGAAAAAAAAAAATCCTTTATCAGATACATGCCTTGCAAATATTTTCTCCACACTGTGCAGCTGTGTCTTCATTGTTTTCACAGTATTTTTGGAAAAGCAAAAATTTTCATTTTTATGATGTCCTATTTGTCAATTTTTCTTTTTGGATTATGCTTTTGGTGTCATATCTGAGAAATCACTGCCTAAGCAAAGGTCATCAAAATTTCCTCCCTTGCTTTCCTTTATGAATTTTACATTTTTGTGTTTTGCATTTACATCTATGATTTTTTTAAAGATTTTGTTTTGTTTTGTTTTTGTTTTTGTATATTGTATGAAGTATAGATCAAAGGATGAATGACTTCTTTGGAGTGATGTCTCAATGTCCACATTCTTAACAAAGGATTCATGATATTGTTATGAATTATGGACATTAACAAAAATACAGACTCTATATGTAGTGATGGAGGCTGAATCTAAACTATGAACAGGGAGTTCATGAAAACAGGAACACAAGCGGACAGCTGCACAAGCTCTTTCAAGTTATAGTTTCTCCATCTTTTTTTATTCCTACTGAAAGAAAAATTTTCAAATTCCTCCTGCCCTGTTTCTGGTAGAGGTATTTGGAGAAGGATGAGAACCAGAATTGGAAAGAATGGTGTACAGAACTGCTCCTTGACACTCATTATTAATATACATTCTCCATTTTCTACATTTTCAAAACAGAAGCAGCTCCCTGTTCTCACTTCCTGTCTTTCATCTTCTCAGTCTGCTAACCTATACACTTAAAAATCATGGGGGAAGGATCACGAGGTGCTCAGGACCAGGGCCATTAGAAAATGGGCCTGTAGCCCTCTGATGTTAAACAAAAGGAGGGTGTAAAATACTTCCTGCCACAATTATGAAAACATAAAGCTAGCAATCTGTAAATCATTTCTAAACTTATTTTAAAACATTTAACTGTGCAAGTATTCAGCTGTGGTTTCTATAGATAAACATTCAGCCAAAATAGCATTTTCATTAAAAAAGATTTTGACTGTCAATGGGAAAATGTTCAGACTACATAATTAAATGAAAAATTCAGGTACAAAACTTATGTAGAGTTATGAGGCTGCTTTGAAAAAAAAAAATTCTGTGCATATTAAAGGACTGGAACTGTGCACAGAAATGATCAAAAATATACCTCCCAGTGGCCAGAAAGTGATTTTTAAATTTAATTCTGTTTTCTAGTTATTTAAAAATATTTTTATAACAGATATTCTTTTATAAAATAATTTTATATGAAATAACTAAACAGCCTTGAAAATCATACTAGAAAAATGATATTGGCAAGTATTTAACTAGAGGTTTGTGAAAACCTACTAAGCAGATAATTTTCTTTAAAAAGTGCCTACTACCCCATTTCAGCAAATTTGTGCTACCATGGGCTAGTAATGATGATATGAAAAATAGATATCCATTAAAACATGAAATTCTACAGTGGAAAAAATTTGATCTTTTGCACTTGTTATTAGATTGCTCAGCCCACTTTAAGCCCTTCTTAGAATTCCAAAGGGGTCGTTGCAGAAGAAGCGCTGCCACATCATTATTTAATACCCCTTTGTGTCTTCACATGTTTGAGTCTGTAAAACAATTCTGTTCCAAGATACTGAAGATGAACTCCTGAGGTTGAACAAAAGGATTCACTTGTCTCACCAGAAATTCAAAGTCATTATGAAACAGAAATCCCACTTCCCATAGGTAATAGAGTAGCCATGAATCACAGCATCATGCTGGCTCTATCATAATCTAACATTTTATGCCTCAGACAATAACTTGATTTGTCAAGAGAATATCCCTGTGAGGGCTGCCAATAGTATCGATGCCCATTGAAGAGAATTTAATTAAGCCCTTGCTGAGCTAATTTCATTTTCTTTCATAACAACTTGGGGTGCATACGTGTAAAATTGAAATAGAAGGTGCTAAGAAACCTTGCTCTGCCCAAATCCGGAGCAAGGGTTTCACCTCTCTTTGATCTGATAAAGGATATTTAGAGATATTCAAAACAGCCTTCCTTCAAACACCTCACACTTACAGCTTATGTGTTTGTTCCTCCCAAGGAAGCACCGGCAGGCTTTCTCCAGGTATAACAGTTTCTTCAAATTAACTGCAGAAAAGCTCAGTGCTTCATCTTTGTTATCTGCTTCTACAGTAGCTTGAGGACAGAGAAATTGATTCTGATTCACTCTACCACTTGCTGTGAGCAGTTTGGAGTAAAGGTATTTGTCGATTAGGGTAATTTCTTAGAAGCCTGCTATTTGCTTGGGAATGCATCCATTACTCAACAACTGAAAGTACAAAGAGCTGAGTCAACTATATTTTTAGTTAAAATAGAACTTTTATGTTGAGACAGGTAAGTAGAAAATTAATAGTAATCTTAATCATTCTCATATTGGTATAACTTCTGAGGTTGCATATGGCAAGTGTTCTACTATGACAAAGAAATAGTCTCTACATCTAAAATTCTCTCCATCTTTGACCTTCACTCACTTTCCATAACTAAATAAAATACAGGAAAAAAATCCATTATGTATGTGTTATACGTCTGATCAAAAACATATAGTTGAAGGGTTAAGAGGGCAGCATAGATTACCTTGATTCTGCACCAAACTGATATCCAGTAAGATAACCGTGTTGATTTAGTGACCTGTACCTCTCAAAACCCTGGTCCCATCCCTGGTGGGATGCACAGGCTGAACATTATGTCGGAGCAGGATGGAGAACAGGCCCTGCATAGTAGCCCTGATTGGTTAGTGGGTAGGAGGAGGATAAGGGTTATTAAAATGTGTTTTAAATTTGTCATTTACGGTCAGAGCTTATGCAGGTGGTAATTTCGTCCCTGGAGTATATTTTCAGGTTCCAGAGGTTCCAACAATACCATAGTACAGTCAAGACCAGTAAACAGAGCCAATCAAAGCTGAATTTGTTCATGAGAAAAAGCACCAACAGGGTACTTGTAAGCTATGAGATTCTCTCATTAGAAGAGCAAATATTATCTCCTAATCTACCAAAATTTATGTGCATGTGTTTGATATGTTTTGTCCTAGGATTACTGAAATTTTCAAAAGGAACAAATGGAGAAATGCGAAAATAATAATAATTCAGATGTGTGGCACCTGGGTGAGGGAGAACTTTGGAGGTAAAGGATCTTCCCATACTTCCTATTTCAGAATACACGGGGACTTCTCTCATTCGCCTGATGAATGAGGTCAGCTGTGATGTCCTAGTTTGCTCCCGTGGTGTTTATTATAAAAGCTAAGTCAAGATTTCAGAGGCCAGACATTGAATGCAGAGAGAAAAGGTAAGTTAGTGGCTTTCTCTGTCATTAGTCAAGATTGAATAAACTGGAAATCTTAAAAGATTCTGTTACCTTGCAAGTAACAAAATATCAGACTAAGAGTGATTTAAGCAAACCATGGTCTGTTTCCCTCACATAACAAGGAGTCCAGGGGCAGCCAGTGGAATTGTTTAAGCAGTCAAATCCACATTCACCATTCATTGTCATCTTTTTGTTTCTAACTTTACTTTTTTTTTTTTTTTTTTTTTTGGTCACAGTCCAATCCCTGAGGTTCACAACTTAGCTCTAGTAATTTTCCACATTTTATATTTGTCTATCCCTATGTCAGCAAGAAACTAATCAATATGGTAGATTTCCTCCCAGAAGGACAAAGGAGTGAACAGGAAGAAAAGGTAGTGGCTAATCATGATTAACTGACTGAATATGAACTGCCTCTCATGGCAGTTGGGGCTCCTTGGCCAGTTTTTATTGTCAGGAATGAGTTAATGCAGTGCACAGCTCCTCTCTTATATCAATCATAAACAAAGCACTTCTATTATTCTAGTCCAGTGGGTCCCTTCAGCTGCTCTTGTCCAGTAAAGGTTTGTATATATCTTGGCTTATCTCCTAGACTTTCCTTGGTCTTGCCTTGCAAGAACCCAAATTTTATAAGATGCGTCACCAAACAATTTCTAAGTGTGAAATCCCGAACCTTGAAAATGAAAAAGCATCTACTGTTCAGAAAATATATCTAGACTGACTTCTTGGAAGGCACTTCCTCTTTATCTGGACAATTTTCCCCATTGGCTTTGAACGCTGACTTGTCCCCATTTTTGAGTTTTTCAAGCTTGCCCCACTTGAAATTTGTTTCATGTGTTTGTGATCCTGGTATCAGACTCTCTTCTTCAAAAATTACTTTCCAATCCTCTCCCGCTAGGTTTCCACAGAATTTGAAGCTTCAGAATTTTGAAGCTTTAGAAAGCATTACCTGTTTAGTGTTTCCATGATAGCTTGGCCAAGATCTGCTACACTTCTCGATTCTTTATAAGTCTCCATGCCCTTAAATGCTGGCTTTTTCAAAGAGCCCTCTCTTTTTTCATGCAACTTTATACATATGCTCATTTTCTCTTTAAATCATCTTGTCCCATTCAACCACTAACTCCATTGTGGTCCACTGAATTCAAGTTTGTTTCTATAGATAACTCTATTCTTCTTTAGGAATGCTATTTATAATTACCTCCTCTAGATCTCAACCAAAAATGTTTATCAGCACCTTGTTTTCAAATTTGAAAATAGAATTTATGGCAATCTACCTTAAAAATACTTTTGACATAACTAGGCATTAGATAAATGCAAATTTTAAAAGCCCAATGAGTTATTATTAACATACCTATCAGAATGGCTAAAGTAAAAAAATAAATGCTGATTAGGATGTAGAGAAATTAGATCACTCATATACTGCTACTAGGAATATAAAATAGCAGAGTGATGCTGGGAAATGATTTGACAGTTTTTTAAAAACATGCAACTATCATATGACTCATTGCACTGTTGGACATTTTTACAAGAGAAATGAAAAATTCTGTTCATACAAAAACTTATACTGTACCCCATTCCCTCATCTGAGGTTTAATTTTCTATGGTTTCTTTCAATCATGGTCCAAAAATGTTAAATAGAAAATTCCAGAAATAAGCAATTCATTACTTTTAAATTGTGTATCTTTCTGAGTACCTCACTTTATCACAGGCATTGTATCATCTCACATCATCACAAGGAGTACAGTCCAATAAGATATTTTGAGAGAGACCATATTCACATGACTTTTATTATATTGTATTGTTATACTTGTTCTATTTACTTAGTTACTATTAATCTCTTACTGTGACTAATTTATAAATTAAATTTTATAGTAGGTATGTATATATGAGGAAAACATAGTATATATAGGGTTTGGTACTATCACAGTTTCAGGAATCTATTGGGGGTTCCCCAGTGGACAACAGGGGACTACTATGCATAGACGTTCATGGTAGCTTTAGTTAAAAGAGCCCCAAACTGAAAACAATCCAGATGACCTTTAACAGGTAAATGGTTAAAGAAACTGGTATATACACACCATGGAAAAATACTTAGCAGTAAAAAAGAATAACTATTGATATATGCAACAACTTGAGCAAATTTCTAGGAAATGACTTATGCTAAATGAAAAATGGTAATCCTCAAAAGTTATATACTGTGTGACTACCTTTATATAACATTCTTGAAATGTCAAAATTTTATAAATGAAGAATGTATTAGTGGTTCTCAGTGGTTGGGATCTGCATGAGGTGGGGAAAGGGAGGTAGTTATGCCTCAATAAAATGGCCAAATGAGGGATCATTGTGGTGATAAAAAAAAAATGTACTATAGCTTGACTGTTTATCAATGTCAATATCCTGGCTGTGATACACTTTTGTAAGATATAACCATAGGGAGAAATTGTGTAAAGGTTACGTGAAACTGAATAATTTCTTACAATTATATGTGAATCTGCAATGAACTCAAAATTCAAAAATTTAATTTCCAATTTTAATTACATTTGTTAAAGATAGTACAGAATTAGTAAATTAGGAAAGCAAAGTTAAAAGAAAATGGTTAAGTTCCTAGAATGAGAAAATCGCTCTTAAAAACTACATTGCAGAGTATAAATGTATCCTTTCTTCTAAATTATTTCATTAAACATTGCATTAAGCATATTATAAAAGACAATTCTCTTTACCATGACATGACAAAATTTGTATGACTTTATTTTCCTCTTAGAAATTCTACATATTATCAATTTGTTTGGGATTTCTTCAGGAAAAATTAACTCTTAAATCATAAAGTGAAAAACTTATTAGGAAATGTTTTAAAAGATATTTCAATGTTTCAAATGTGTCTGATGCTAAACAGATGCCATATGATTAATATTTTTACCAACCTCATACACCTCAGATAAATGTACTTCTTTGAAAAATGTTGCTCTCATTGAATATTTATGATATAAAAGAATATTTATGATTAAGAAAGGAAGGCCATTAATAGAATACTAAAACATACCAAGGATTAAGGAAGGAAAAAAATTGAAAAAAGGAAGGCAGAAGAACTAAGATTACTATGCAGTACAAGGCAGAGACTGTGCTGTACTCAACATGATTTCTTCAAATTTATCCTCCATTAACTGATTCTCTCTTCCATTATATTTATACTACTCTTAAAATTATCTATTGAGATTACTTTTAAATTGTTTTTAAGTAAGCATATTACTAAAGTATATCCTACATTCAGAGAAGCACAGAAAGTATAAGCATACAAATCAATAAACTTTCGCAAGGTGAGCCCAGCTATGTAACCACCACCCAATTCTAGAAATATAACATCGCCAGAACCCTACAAGCCTTCGTTTCACTCCACTCCAGTTACCAACCATCCTCTCCCCAAAGGTAACTAATATTCTGACCTCTGTGACCACAGGTTACTTGTGCTTGTTTCTGTACTTTACATAAGTAAAATTTAAAAGTACAGACAAAAATAAAATGTAATTATCTTCCCCACAATCCATGTTTTTCCTTCTTACCTATTTTGCTCCCACATTAGAATACTTCAGGTCATCTTTTTCTCCCTCTCCTCATTCCTTTATTTCATCAACAATCTAGCTCTGATATTAGTTACCTAAACATTTTTAATAATTCTCCTTGACTCTTTGCTACTATTGGCACTGATTTATGTTATTATAAACATTTTTGAAAGTCAATAGTAGATACCCAAACTAACTGTCTCCCTGGCTTAATGCTTTTTCCCTTCTCCTTCCAACACGATTCTTCTAAAATACAAACCTAACCAGTCACTCGTCTGCATAAGAGCAAACTGTATCTTTGCTCTGTCTTGAGAAAAAAAAGTCCAATCATTTTAACTTGTTTACAAATTCCTTAAAGACGTGTCTTTGGAATAATTTTCCACATTCAATCTGCCTACAAATCCCAGCGTTCGTGGTACTCCAGCCAAATGATACTATTGCAGTCTCCAAAACATACTCTTTCATGTACCTCTAAGTATGTGCATATACTCTGATTTCTTTCAAGTCATTTTTCTACCTCTTTATTTGCCTAGTAAGAGTTTATTCAACCATCAAAACTCAATTAAAATATCCTCACTATCCCTCATCTCACCCTCAAAGAGAGTTAGCAGCCACATGACATTTGTTCCAATATAATCTATAGCTGCTTCTCTGTAGCACTTTAAAAATAATGTACAACTATTTCTAGTCTTGTCTCCCTGCTCCATACATTGGGTTATTAGTTCAATTCTTCCCTATATTCTCGATATCTGGAAAAGTATACAAATGTTATTCTATCTGAATGAATAAACAATAATGAAAAAGTGACAAATAGTACAATAATATTCTCTGGAAGCATCAAGGAAGGAAGAAATATGTCCTTACACAAAATGGGGCGTCCGCGCTCCATCTTAAAGAACATATGCAAGTCAGGAGGACCGAGAATGAGCAAACACTGATCCCTCATTACTCACCAGCAGAAACATTTCTTCTGGGAAAGGTGCACCTAGTAGATTCCCAGCATCACCTAGAGGGGGCTCTTCTTCAGAGTATCTCAGGCAATAAAGCACTCCTTCAGGTCTGACCAAGACCCTTAAACACCATCTTAGCCAGCCAACTCAAGCACAGGCCTTGGCTACTGGGTATATTCTAACAAACTGGAAATCATAAAGCAAGCATTGGCCTGGCATTGAAACAGTCCTAGGTTAAAATCTGTACTGTTTGCAGGATTTGCTGTTTGACCCTCTACGGGTTTCCATTTTATCATCTGTATGGTGGGAAAACATGTACTTTTTGAAGTGGGTTAATGTCAGCATCAAATGAACTAATGTTTATAAAGTACCTGGCACAATACTTGGCAAAGAGTCAGTGCCCTGGAATTGTTGGTTCCCTTTTCTGTCTCCCCCAATGCATGTTTGTGTTGTTTCCCTCTTTATACTGTAAATTGCACATTGTACATTGCACCAGGCTGAGGAGACGGGAGGGTGGAGGTGAAATACTGGATGCATTAACTGTGTAGCAGAATGTGTGGAGAGACTGTAACACCAGCCAGGGCTGAGCATCAACAGTAAATCTTGCCATGTGCAGTGTGTTCTGCTGACCCCTGAGGTTTCTTGGAGGACCAGTGTGGCCTGGATTGCTGACACAGGCACAATAAGAATTGTGTAGCTCAGTGCAAAACAGCTAGCTCACTTCACCTGATTTTGCACAGATTCAGAGCACCACACTCATTCCATCTGATTTGTGCTTGGAAGAGATAGAAAGAACAAATGTCTAAAAACAAAATGTACACGCTAAATCAGCTAGTTTTGCAGCTCCAGTCAAGGCTGCACATAAATGAATCTGTACTTGCCTAGGCAGTTTCTATTCCTATGTCTTTCAGCAACACCGTCTAAGCATCTAGTATAGACACATCTATATCTGACACCTGTGAGGGCAGAGGGATCCATAAAAGCAATGAAATGACCATGATTCAGCTGCACAATACACAAGCTGCTTGAAAAGAAACATAGATTAGCTTACTCACTACATGTTTTTCTCTGCATGATACCACACATATTCACATATTTGATACACATACTTTTCAGGCATCTTCTATGTGATCACAAAATTTAGTGCTGACCAACAATCATTAGTCGATCGACAACCAATTTGAGAGATTCCCTTGTTCACAGAACTGGTAAAATGTGCGGAAAGACCAAAACACATAGAAAGCATAATTATTCAGCAAAATGTATACTGAGCAGTGACAACCAAATGTCATAAAAAAAAAAGAGTCAGAATAAATAGAAAATGGGAAACAATGTGCTGACACAGATTTGCTATAGGTTCAGATGCAGGATCTAAAAGAATCCTCACTGGATAATTTCGGTCACGAGTGATTGCAAACAAGAAGATTGGGAGCAGATGGAGGGGTCAAAGCCAGAGTGACATATCAAAGAAATAGGACAGCAACAACCTATATTGATTTTCTATTGCATATAACAAATTACCACAAACATGAGGAGGGGTCAACTGCTCAGGGTATCAAAAGGCTACACTTAAGGTGTCGGCCGGCTGATCTCCACCTGGAGGATGGTGTCCTCTTCCAAGCCATGTGGCTGATATCAGAACTCTTTCCTTGGGAGCTGTAAAGTCATGTGTACTGTGTCTTCCAACTAGCATGAAAGAGTCTAACATTTCACTTTCTTTTATTTTTTTAATTATTATTTTTTAAATAAGCTCACCTCATTAAGTCAGGCCCACCTATGATAATCTCCCTTTTGATTAACTCAAAGTCAATTTACTAGTGATCTAATCACAGGAGTAATATTCCTTCAGATATACTGGCCCCCACATTCAAGTGAAGAGGATTTTACAGGACATAAACACCAGGGTGGGCAGGAATCTTAGAAGTTATGTTAGATTTGCTAGCGGTCAACAGAAAGTTGTCAATAAAGGATCCCATTTACAGTTAGCTGTCTTTATCCTACATGTATCTATTTGCTCTGTGTGAAGAAGACTTGCAATATTTTGAAGTAAAACTCCAGAAGTGACCACTTGGATTCAAATCCTGACTCCACTTCTTCATAGCTGTGTGACCTCAGGTAAGTTACTTAACCTCTCTGATGGCAGCAATAAAGAGTTCACCTAAATGATTTAGATTTTTATCCTCTGTAGATAATATGAAGTAAATTATGATTTGAAAGTACGGCAAATGTGACCGGTTAGTATGTATAATAGCAAAGGAAAACTCTTAGTTTCTGGTTGTGGTTCCTTTTCCTTGGGAATTAAGGAGATCAAGCATCAGCCTGTTTTTTTTTTTTTTTTAATAGAAGATATTGTGATTAGAGTAAAAAAGTAATGACCCTATCTTATTTTGTATTAAAGACCACAAAATATATCAGTGTTTTAGGCACTAATAGACTGATTTGTTAAATTAAATTAAGGAATTGAGCCTGTAAGAATTATAATGCTGATTCTAATGAGCAAATCTTCAGAATAACTAAGCCAATGAGAAGACAATCTTTTCCTCTTACACTCTCCTTGGGACAGTGAGGAATATATACCCTACTTCTGTTCAAAAAATAGGGTGGCTAAATCACAGTGCAACTGAAGTGGTTATATTGCTAGTTTTGAAGACATACTTAATCTTGGCTCAGCTATTTCATACAATTAATAACATTCATCCTCCAAGAGACACAATCTTCACATCCGTCCAGAACCATAGGATTTCCAAGGAAATCTGGACTATGAATGCGTCCTGTCTTGGGACAAGGGTTGTGCAGCAAGCAGACCTACAACTGATATCACTGCATCCTTGTTTAACCACAGCATCCAGCCTCCTTTTGTAAGAGTCTAGCTTCAAATGCTCAGTAGGATGGGTCTACATAGGAATGTTATGGAGAATTCACCTAGACCATTGTATACTAATGCAGAAACCCATGGAAATTCCAGCATAGCACCTCTTTTCATAATGCTTCAAAGTGAGTAGGTCTAGAGTGCTGATTCTCAATCTTTGATATGTAGACTCTCTTACACAGAGCCTCTGGTGATAGAGGGCTGGCTTTTGGTATAAGGTCAGTGATCTTAAACTCTACTTTGAAAAATGCTATTCTAAAATATATCCGACAAATTAGGTGGCTATAATTATCTAGACAAAGGCCATTGGGAACTAGACTATATTGATGTTGGGGGTGGGGTGGGGCTAGATGCATTTTTGGTGTTTGTTAGCTCAGACTCTCCTTCTGAGGCAACAAAACTTGTATCACTGAGAACAAATACTTAGCATAAAAATTTTCTCTCTCCCCAATCTCTTTCAGCTCTGAAAGCCTGCATTTTATCATTTAGACATAGGACATCAGAGGATTCTATAATACAAGGTAACAACATAATGCAACTAAATGACACAGTAATAACTCCCTTAACATATGTTTGTAGGATTACTTATATCTATGTTCCGCTGGAAAAAAAAAAAAGCCACTCAACTCAGAAAAAAACTTCTCAGTTTACAAAATGGCAACAAATATGAGTGAACTACACTGCTTAAGAAATATATATATATATATATATATATATATATACATATATATACATATATAAACCACAAAACTAAGAAATAAGCTTATTTTTAAATGAAAGTATTTTTATTCATCAACTAGAAAGAATAAGATAGCCTCTTAGTCATTCTTAGTATTTCTCTTAGGAGTAAAGTTTCCACCTTGAGAAGATCTTGAGGAGGTTGGTAAGTTTAGAAAGGAGAAAAAATAAAAGTGAAACAATTCAGATTTTTTCCTTGCAATGACAAGCGATTTAAGGGCTCCAGGGCACACACCTTGGCTCCTTAAGGATCAATTTGAAGTTCATCTGCACAAGAGGGCGCTTTTCTCCTAGAGGGAAGAGCTGCTGTGTTGCAGAGATTGGGTTATTATGGCATCCAAGGGCTGCTGAGCCAGGAGTTTTATAACAGAACATCTGATAAACTCTTTGTCAACCTGTCTTCTAGAAGCAGTACCTTCAGAGCTGCTGGAGTCTCAGTGGTTGCCAATGCCATGTGTGAAGAGCAGTAATAGAGAAAGCCCAGGGAGCTTCGTTCTTGACCCAGAGCTGCCTTGTACAACTTTAACCTAGCTTGGCAACCTCCTTGTACCTTACTCTCTGCAACTTGAAATTAAAGCAGCTAGCCTAGATGAAAGCTAAAACCCTTCCATCTCTGCCATTTTATCATCCTACAATTTAATGCTTAAGTTTAAATGTGAGAAATCGGAGTAATCAAGAATCGGAATACACAAGTATTAGAACTAAAGCCCAAAATTCCTTGTAATCTTGTCTCTGCCTACCTAGTCAGTTCACTTTCTCCTTTTTGCTCAATATATTCTCCATAGTCCCAATTTTTCCCCAACACAAGGTCTTTGCATATTCTATTTTCTTCTTCTGTGAGACTCTTGCACAGGCTTAGCCTGACTATCCTATGTTCTAATACAAATGTCCCTTTCTTAGGGAGGCTCCTTCTGACTTTCTCAATAAAAATTAAATTCTCAGTAAGTATTCCTTTCTATAACAATTTATTCTTTTCCTTTACACCATCACTGAAGTTTGTCACATATATCTATTTTACTTGTTAAATGTACTTAAGAAGACTGTAGGCTCCTGAAGGACAGAGATGGCGCCCACCATGTTCAGTACTGAGTCTGTTGCCTAGTGCTTAAAACATAGTGAGGCGTCTTAAACAGATGTTGAGTGAACGAATGAATGAATGAATGAATCAATCAATCGATACTGCAATCCTTTTCTGCACTCCAACATTTGAAACAAAATGCCCACAACACATTTAATGAATGAGATGTGTTCTTTCTGTCTGTCTTTTATCTCTGTTCATATGGGTGCTTTGGTCATATGGGTGCTCCTTTGATATCTCCCTATCCAGGCCTATACCTCCCTATAATGTATGCATAGCAGGTTTCTCTCTTCTTCTTTTAACCCCCAGGGATTAAAAAAAGGAGATATACCTCTTCTATGTTCTCCTTATGTAATTTATGAACAGATATGATTCTCTGTTGTATGGTCTTTCTATTGTTGCTATAACAAATTATCACTAACTTGTTGGCTTAATCGACACAAAATTATTTTATAGTTTTGAGGTCAGAAGTCTAAAATGGATCAGGATAGGCTAAAATTGAGGTGTTGGCAGGGCTGTGTTCCTTCTGGAAGCTCTGAAGGAAAATCTGGTTTTTGGCCTCTTCCAACTTCTAGAAGTTGCCTGCACTCCTTGGTTCATGGTCCTCTTCTTTCATCTTTAAAGCCAGCAAAGGTAGATGTACCCTCTCACACTGAATCATTCTGGCTCCAGTTCATGTAGGATGCCACTGACCAGTTCCAGGTATTAGAAACTGATAAATGTCACCTTATATGGAAAATAATGTCACCTTCTGAGGGGTGAGTGACATTATTCTACATATCATACCTGTACTTCCGCTCAATTTACCTTTTAGCACAGAATATTTATACCTGGCTAAATCCTCCAAAGCCTCACTTCTACTCCTTTCACTTCTACCATCATAAGAATTTCACAAGAACAGTATTCCACCATGAAGGAGGCTGTGCAGTAGTCACTTGCATTTTGTACATGTGACTGTCATAGTTTTAATTATGTGCTAAAAAACTGGAAAGACCATTGTGTCCTGAATAATCTTTCTGAGACACACATTTTAATCACAAGCATTGGAAATAATAGTCTTAATGAGAGAGTGGACCTAGTTCACTCTATATTCAATGTCTACATTTAGTATGGCTCTTTCGAACATTTACTGTAATGTTATATGGCAAAAATTATCTTCTGTAGTGTAGCCATGTTTGCAGCATTTCAGAAAATCTATTATTCATGAATATCAAAATGTAGTGAACAAGATAAAGCAACTAAATGACATAGTAATAATACCAACGTATATTCATTAAACTTTGATATATAATTCACGTGTGATCTTTTCATTTATTATTACAGCAACCCTGCTAGAAAAGTTTTACAGACAGGAAACAGATTTGGAGACCATCTGTAGTTTACTGAATGTCCAAATACCTAGTAAAGGGTGGAGCTGGGATTTGAAACAATTCAAAACAACAATCAAGTTCTTTCCACTACTCCAAATATCCAAATGTATTTATGTGGTTTCCTTTTGTTAATTTTTTCATGTAAAAATTACTGCAGCTTCCAGGTGGCAGAAGCTCTCAGCTCAGCAGATTGGGTCCTAATTAAGGCCTATTGTGTGTTGACACTCTTCCTCTGGAGACCCAGATAAAGGCCTCAGATAACTTTGAAACATGCTCATATATGGGGCAAGTGTGTCTTTTTACAACAAATGGAATCTCACATTTTTGCAAAAATTATTTTTCTTAAGACACCAAGATGAAGGGAGAATAGAATACAGGAGATAGTTTAAATTTTAGTTGAGTATCAGTTTAGAGTTAGGAGGAAAGCATTATGGAAAAACAAAACAAAACAAAAAAACGACATCTTTACAGTATAAATGCAGAGTGGTTACCTGAGTAGGAAGGTAAGCTCAATCAGGGTCAAAGAATTGTAGAATCTAATTAGCAATGATATCTCTGCGGCCCTAAAAATGACTGCTGAAGACAAAATTATACAAGCTTGATGGAGTACTTACACTAACTACGGCAATATCTGACATTTCACCCTTTCCATGAAAGCCAAGAAACAAATTAACAAGTTCACATACAAAGTTTTCCAAAATTATCCTTTTTCTAGCTAGTTGCCCAATCAGTTATTAAAATACGATTTTCAAAAGGTTAAAAAAACATAACCGACGCGTAAGTATAAAATGAGCACCTGTCAGAGTAATGTAAAAAAAAAAAAAAAAAGGCAAGAAACCAGTTCCAAAACTTTGGAGGAGATTGGGATTTATAGGCAATTTAAAAGAACTCTAAGGATAAAACTGCAGTGTTGGACAATTGCATTGTTAATATTTAACAGGGCAGTAAACTGTTAATTTGGAGTTCTTTTTTCCACCAGTAAAAAATTATTTTCACTTCTGTTGGACAAAATGCTTAAGTTAACCTCTCCTCTAGAGCAGTGGTGCCCAACCTTTTTGGCAGCAGGGAGCAGATTCGTGCAAGAAAATTTTTCCACAAAGTGGGGTGGGCAGGGATGGTTTCAGGATAATTCAAGCACATTACATTTATTGTGCACTTTATTTCTATTATTATTACATCGAAATATATAATAATAATTATACAACTCACCATAATGCAGAATCAGTGGGGCCCTGAGTTTGTTTTTCTTGCAACTAGCTGGTCTCATCTGGGGGTGATGGAGACAGTGACACCCGAAGTGTGTAGCTTATGTCTAGTCTATTCCATCATCTCATTTTGGTTCCTGTCAATGCAGAAAACCCTGCTTCACAAAGGTAGGATGTTGGAAATGGAAGCAGGATTTTCGGTGCTTTTGTGGCAATCTCAGGTATTCCGCCTTGACTTTAACTCGGAACATATGGAGATTTGAAGTTGTCTCACACATACTTTTAAGGCCACCATCATTTGCGATCTAAAACAGCTGATCCTTTTCTAGCACGGATGAAGTCAATTCACTTGGCTTATTCACAAATGAGTCACAAATCCATTCCTTCCTAGTACAGGGGTCCTTTGTGGTTGGGAAGTAATGCTCGAACTCTTTTGAAAGTTGAGATAAGTGACCATGCACAATCTGGGAGAGAGAAGGCCCTGGCTCAGTTTCTTTCAAAATCTCTGCTAACGTTTAAAACATGTCAAAAAACCCAATGTTCACTCGTTGCCCCCATAATTCTAGTTTGACTTTGAATGCAGCCACTTTATCTGCCAAATTGAACACAGTTGTTCTCCCCTGCAGTAACAGATTGGTTGGTTAAGCAGGTTGAATATGTCACACAAGTAAGCAAGTTTTGCGACTCATTCTGTGTCACTGAAATGTACTGCCAGTGGCAACTGTTTTTCTAAAAAGAATCTCTGTAGCAGCTCTCACAACTCAAAAACTCTGGCCGGTGATCTACCTTTAGAAAGCCATCTCACTTCTGTGTATAAGAAAGATGTGTGTGCTCTGCATCATTCTCCTCACAGAGCTGCACAAACAGATGTGAGTTAAGGGCAAGTACTTTAATTTGGCTGATGATTTTAATCACATCCTGTAAAACGCTGGTAAGTTCAGGTGACAATTTTTGGCTAGCCAGCATCTCTCTATGGATGACACAGTATGTAAACTCACATTCAGAAGTAACCTCTTTGATCCGAGTAGTGAAACCAGAAAGCCATGGCATGGCAGATGCTCCATCCGTGCATATACTAACACAAAATGACCAATTCAGTTTTCCTGATATGTAATCATTCAAAGACTTGGATAGTTCTGCAGCTGTGGTGTTGGCGGGCAACAAAAGTGCTCATAACATATCCTCATGCACATCCTCCTGAAAAACATCACACAAAAACAAGCATTGTTGCCTTGTCAACATCAGTAGATATCCACCTGGATTGCATACCACAGTGACTCATTAATCCTCTATAACCATTGTCCCGCAATATCCTCTGCTATTTCATCAATTCATCTAGTAATGGTGCTAGCCAAACGAGGAACATGGGCCACCTTTTGAACTGTAGCCTCTTCTAAAAGTTTATGACAAATGTCTTTAGCAGCAGGCAGGATCATCTCTTCACCAATAGTGAAGGGCTTCTTAGCTTTAGCAATGCAGTTAGGGTTCTGAAGGATGATGCTCTTAGTGCAGAAACATTCGATGAAGTGGTGGCCTTCAATAATTGCTTCTGTTCTTTGTGTTCACGTTTTCTTCTTTCAAAAAATTCCAAAGGCTTGTCCTTTAATGCAGGGTGCTTAGTCTCCACGTGGCGAAGCAGTTTGGAGGCTATGCCTGGAGTCCACTGTATATTATACAAAGCATGCTTGGAGAATGTGAATCACCTGTTGCAATGAACCCTAATTGAAATAGGGCTCTCAGTATTTTCTTTTAAATGCAGCTTTCTTTGTTGGCAGTCTTAGAGTCTTCTGCTATCTCATCCTTGGGTCTTTCCCCTTTTTCAACAAAATTCTCAAGTGACATTTGTTTTTTTACTCATTTCAGCTAGGTTTAGCTTGTGGGATTACTAAATCTGTGACTGAGACAAGTGCACAGTGTGGGAAAAATGTGCGGATGGAAGTGGTAAATAAAATAACGGGCAGGCCAGGAGTGGACTAAATTAAGTGTCAGATTGACCTACAGCCTGCCAGATGCAGCTGTACAACTGAAGTACATCAACTCACTTGCCACTATAAAGCCTGCCACCAGACGCAGCTTAATTGTCACTTGCCACTCACTGATAGGGTTTTGATACGAGCCTGCAAGCAATTGATTTATTATGGTCTCTGTGCAGTCAAATCTCTCTGCTAATGTTAATCTATACTTGCAGCTGTGCCCCAGCACTAGCATCACTGCCTCAGCTCCACCTCAGATCATCAAGCGTTAGAGTCTCATAGGGATGCACAGCCTAGATCCCTCGCATGCGCAGTTCACAATAGGGTTCACACTCCTATGAGACTCTAATGCCTGATAATCTGAGGTGGAGCTGAGGCAATGACGCTAGCCCTGGGGAGCGGCTACAAATACAGATGAAGCTTCGCTCGCTCACCTGCCACTCACCTGCTGTTGTGAGGAGCAGTTCCTAACTGGCCATGATCCAGTATTGGTCCATGGCCTGGGAGGTGGGGACCCTTGCTCTAGAGTATGGTTTCTTAAATTGGCTGGCCCTATTGACATTTTATTGTTGGGGGCTGTCCTGTGCATTGTAGGATATTTAGAGCATTCCTAGCCAGTAGCACACCTCGCCACAATCATGACAATCAAAAATGTCTTCAGATGGTGTCATACAGCTCCTGAGGGGCAAGTACTATTGTTTTACAGAGATCAAGACTGTCAAATTTTATCCAAAATTTGCAAATAGGCAAAAAAATTAAAAAAAAAAAATCACTGGGTCTTCTTTCAGTGTAGTGCTGGACTTCTACCTTTGAGGTTTTTTTTGACTGGGCTATTTTACTTAAGTCTCCAGGCAGTGATTCTCAATTAGGGTCAGTTTTGTGGTCTACTTACCCTATTGTTAACTCACACTACTGATTTTCATTTCAGCTCTGTTTCTCAGTATGTTGCATCATTACTTGGATAGGAAAAAATACTAATATGACTATATATTTGCCAAATTACCCATTTTTCAAAGGATGCAGTAAATTGTGAATTGCTATTTTTAGTTCTACTTTTAAGATTTTAACACTGCTTTATCTTTAATCCTGTTCTAGATATTTGAATCAGAATGTGACTATGTTAGGCAAGGACTATTATTAAATACAATGTTAGCTGTTCACTTCTCATTATTTGGTACCATTTCTCAATAGGACTAACCCTCTCTAATTACTCCACACTGAGTACAGAGAAAGGATTATAAACTTTATGACCTTTGGTGATGGTAATAATAATAAAGACACAGGTCAACCATCCTTCATCTAAAGCTCTCAAAGATAAATGGGCTTCCAAATTCAGAATTGTAAAATTTTGTAGACAGTTGATATGGTATATATTACTGAACATTCCCAGCAATGTCTGAGGCAGCATCCCACAATCAAACACTTTAATATTTCTACATCTAAGCTAATGGAATTACACATCAAATGGGAATAAAAATTTTATAAATAGCCTCACATCATTTTAGTTCAGGCTTTGCTACCAAATGAATTTGTGCCAAATTTATGAAAAAGATTTTGGTTTTGGATATCAGAATTTTAAATTAGAGATTATGGATCTAGAATAATAATAACACAATGGTAATGACAATATCTTATATTTAAGAGAATTTACTATGGGGCAAGCCCTGTGGTATATTACATGCGATTAGATCACTTCAACTTCTCACACCTTACCAGGTACTTTTATTACCATCCCTATTACACTGATGAGGCTCGAAGAGTTAGGCACTAGCTCAAGGCCATATAAGATTTAGACCTAGGGAATTTCATCCACAGCCCAGGCTCTGAAGTAGGATTACATACCAAAACCTAACAACTCTAGCTTCCATTTAACACTCAGGCTTTTCTTTTTGCTCTGCCTGTCCATAAGTCTACCAGTGATGGTGAAGAAACATTATGTTAGTAAGTGAAGGGCAGCATATTATGTTCCTTCTGCATTGCCTAGATATTTTCAGGCAAATATGACTTAAGTCAGTACAACTGACTCAGTCTACTCAGGTTCACAGGTTTCCTTTACCAGGTTACTTAATTTACCTTAAAGCTTCCTGTCAAGAATTTCATAAGCACAAAGAGGATATCAGTAAGATATAAAGAAAAGTGATAGTCAATATTTCAGTTGTTTCCAAATACATTTCTCCTGTTGATATAGACTTAGGGAGAGTTATAATTCACATGACACTTTCATGAAATGCTTCCCAAATGATTTTATTAAAAAATTTATGTGAAAAATGTCAGGTGAAGGACTGACCCAAAGACAATTCAATTGGGAATAATAAGTGGCTAAAATATAAACCTTCTCCTTATGGAACATTTATAAACAGCCTTCTCATAGGTGCTATTTTGGGAATTATAAATCTATTTGTCTGTCACTGTGCTTATAATTTTTAAGTGCTTTTCAAATCAGTTAAGAAATGTTTTGTATTTTCACTAAGAACGCATCAGCATTACTTCTATGACTATAGAGCTATCAGGCAATTCACCTCTATGATCCATTTTAGTCCTTGTTTTTAGGACTATGAAATAGTTTTACATTTAGATCCGTGAAGTAGGTTACAAATACATGGTATATGTTTTCCATCCCTTTACTTTCAACCCATTTTATCTTTCATATCTAACATGTCTCCTCTAGACAGTATATAGTTGTATATTGCTTTTTAATCTAGTCTAACAAACTACATTTTGATTAGACTGTTTAATCCATTCACATTTTTAAAAGCCTTATTGAGATATATATTCATATACATATTGTTTGCCTTTTTAACGTGTTCAAATTAGTGGTTTTTAGTATATTTACAAGGTTGTACAGCAGTCAACACTATCTAATTCTAGAACATTTTCATCACCATAAAAGGAAATCCCATACCCTTACCCCTAGACCATGGCAACAATCAATCTACCTTTTCTTTTATACAGAGTTTCTTGTTCTGAACATTTCACATACATGGAATCACATACTATATGGCACTTTGCATCTGGCTTCTTTCACTTAGCATGTATTTTCAAGTTTCATCCACCATGTAGCATGTGTAAATACTTTATTCTTTTTATGGACAAATAATATTTCATTGCATGGAGGGTCCACATTTTGTTTACCATTTATCAGTTTATGTACATTTGGTTTTTTCCTACTTATTTGCTATAACACATATGGATGTTATAAACATTCGTGTGCAAGTTTTTATACATGAAAGTAGGTATTCAATTCTATTGGGTATGATAATCCTTGGTTATACGGTAACTCCACCTTTAGCATTTTGAGGAATTGCTAAACTGTTTTCAAAAACGAATACAACACCATTTCACATTCTCATCAGCACTCTCCCCAACACTTATTATTATCCATCTCTTTTTATTGTAACTATTGTAGGGAGTATGAAATGATATCCCATCATGGTTTTGTTTGCATTTCCATGAAGACTAATGATATTGTACATCTTTTCATGTGCTTATTTGTTTATCTTCTTCATAGAAATGTCTATTCAAATCCTTTTCCTAGTTACTAATTAAGTTCTATGTCATTTTTTATTGTTGAGTGGTAAGAGTTCTTTAAATCTGGATCTGAGTCCTTTATCACATATAAAATTTGCAAATATTTTCCCATTCTGAGTTGTCTTTTTTATTTTCTTAACGGTGTTCTTAATAACGTTTTTTAAAAATTAATTCCAATTTACTTTTTCATATATTGAATGAGCCTGTGGTGTCATATCTCAGAAATCAATCCATAATCTAAGGCCACAAAGATTTATTCCTAAACTGTCTTTGAAGAGTTTTATAGTTTAAGCTCTCAAATTTAGTTCTCTAAAATGCTTTGAGTTAATTATTATATATGGTTTGTGGTAGTGGTCCAACTTAATTATTTTGGGAGTATCTATTTTTCTTGGCACCTTTATAGAAAACACTATTCTTTCCTCCACTGAACTGTCTGGGCACCTTCATGAAAACCAATTGACCATAATGTAAGAGTTTATTTATGGATTTTCATTTCTAATTCTAATGATCTATATTTATATCTGTAAGCCAATTCCACATTATCTTGATTATTGTAGCTTTTTAGTAAGTTTTAAAATTGAGAAATTTTAGCCCTCCAGCTTCACTCTTCTTTTCCAAAATTGTTTTGACTATTCTGGGTCTCTTGAACTTACATATGAATTTAGGACCCATTTGTCCATTTCTGCAAAATATGGCAGTTAGCATTATTATAAGGGATTATGATAACTCTGATCAATTTGGGGAGTACCACCACCCTAAGATATATAATTTTATAACCAAGAACATGGCTTACTGTTCCAATTACTTAGTTCTTGTTTAATTTCTTTAACAATGTTTTTTAATTTTCAGTATAAAGTCTTGAAGTAATTTGTAAATTTATTCCTAAATATTTGTATTTTTGACAATATTGTAAATGGAATTGCTTTCTTAATAATTTTTTATCATCTGAAAATGCCAGGTTTTTGCTTTATGTATTTGGGGCTTTGTTGCCAGCTGCATATATGTATAATTGTTATACTCATTTAATGGTTTCACCAAACTACTACTATAAATTCTTCTTTTTCTCTATGAAAATTTTGTTTTACAGTCTATTTTGTCTTATATTAGGATAGTCACTTCATCTCTCTTTGGGTATACTTTCTTCTTCCTCTGTATTTCAACCTACTTTTATATTTGAATCTAAAGCATTTATCTTGTACGTAGCAGATAATTTAATCATAGGTTTTTATTTACTCTATTCTTCCAATCTCTTCTTTTGATCAGAGGATTAATCCATATACAGTAACATAATTACTAATAAGATAAGATTAGCATATGTCATTTTGCTATTTGTTTTCGGCATGCCTTATGTCTTTCTTGATTTACTATTCCTCCATTACTGCCATCCTTTGTCAAAAAGATATGTTCTAACACACTATTTTATTTCTCTTGTTTCTTTACTATATGTTTTTGAGCTATTTTTAAATCAATTGCCCTGCACATTATAACTATCTTTCCTTCAAACAATTCAACTTAATTTCAGTGGTCTAAAAAAATTTTGCTCCAGTTGCTCTGTTCCCTCATCCGTCCTCTGTACTATTACATTTCAAATACATATTTATGCTTTATAAGCCTACTTTACTATTTTTTTGGCTATAACATAGAGCAGTTATCTTTTAAGTAAGATAGAAGAAACAAATTATAATAATTACATGTATTCTTTTTTAATATTTACCTATGTTTTACTTTTACCATTGCTCTTTATTCCTTCCTGTGGGTTAAAATTTGTGTTGACTGTTCTTCAGTTCAGCCAGAAGGACTCTATTATTTCTTGTAGGAAAGGTCTGCTAGTGACAAATTATCTCTTGTTTTGGCTTTCGTTTATCTGGGAATGTCTTAATTTCAACTTTGTTTTTGACAAGTAGTTTTGCTAGATATGCAGTTCTTAGCTGACAGTCTTTTTATTTCATCACTTTAAATATGTCATCATACTGACTTCTGTTTTCCATGATTTCTGATAAGACAGCTGCTAAATTTATTGAGAAATACTGGTACAGAGTTAGTTATTCCTTGCTGCTTTTAAGATTGTTTTTTTGGCCTTGGCTTTAACAGTTGACTATGATGCATCTAGGTGTCTATCTCTGAATTTATTATACTTTGGAGTCTGCTGTACTCTTTAAATATGCATATTAATACCTTCAATCAAATTTATGCCATTTTTAACCATTATGTTTTCAAATATTTTTTCTATACCTTTCTCTTTGTATTCTTCATTTGGAACTTC
The DNA here is from genome assembly GCA_003508835.1 of Eonycteris spelaea. Lineage (NCBI taxonomy): Eukaryota > Metazoa > Chordata > Mammalia > Chiroptera > Pteropodidae > Eonycteris > Eonycteris spelaea. Next base: position 93,499 of record PUFA01000381.1, on the reverse strand, counting down.
CTTTATGTATATGTAGCTGTATTTAATGGTTTCTCAAATGTGTCTAAAGATGTGTTGACTTTTCTTTTACTTTTTCCCTTTGTTCTTTATATTGGGTAATCTCAACAGACCTGTCTTCAAACTCACTGATTCTTTTTCCTTTTATTTCAAATTCCTGTTGACCCACTCTAATAAATATTTCTTTTCTAATTTTGTACTTTTCAACTCCAGAAATTTCTATTTAGTTTGTTTGTATAATCTTTTGTCTATTGATATTATTTGGTGAAACATTGTTCCCATATTTTCCTTTAATTTTGTACGCATGCTTTAAAAAAATTCTTTGAACTTATTTATAATAGCTGGTTTTTAGTCACTGTCTGCTAAGCCCAAAATGTGGACCTTCTCAAAGAAGTTTCTGTTGCCTGATATTTTCTTGTATCATTGGTCATGTATTCCTGATACTTCTTTTTCATGACTCAAAATTATGTTTAAAAACTAGACTCTTTCTTTTGCTACTTTTATATTAATATAATCCACACCCTTCTAAGACTTATTGTTATTGTCTCTTTGTTTTTATATTTAGTGACTTGTCTTGACTAGTCAATAAAGTCTATTTCTCCCACAGCATACATTAAGAGGTCACATGTACCTTTTATTCATTTTCCTCCACTGGTAACATCTTGCAAAATTATATTATAATATTACAACCAGGATATTGACATTGATAATACAGTCAAGATATAGAACATTTGTAGCACCACAAGAGCTCATGTTGCCCTGCTTGCCACATCCATTTCTTCCTCATGTCCACCCTCTCCTTAGTGCCTTACAGTCATTAATCTGTTCATCATTTCTACAATTGTTCGAAGATGTTATAAAACTGGAATCATATAGCATATGACTTTTTGATATTGGCTTTTTGTTTTTCACTTAACATAATTCCCTAGAGAATCATTCAAGTTGTTGCATGTAACAGCAGTTTGTTGTTACTGCTGAGAAGTATTCCATAGCATAGATGTACCATAGTTCGTTTAATCAATCACTTGTTTAAGAACATCTGGGCCTATTCCAAATTTTGGTTCTTACAAGTAAAGTTGCTAAACTCACTCATTATCAGTTTTGTGTGAACTTAAGTTTCATAACTCTGGGGTAAATGTCCAGGAGTATAATTGTTGGATCATATGGTAATTGCAACTTCAATTGTATGAGAAATTGTCTGTTTTTCAGAGTAGATATGCCATTTTACATTCCTACCAGCAATGAATGAATCATACATTTTCTCCATATCTTTGCTAGAGTCTGGATGTCACTATTGTTTATTTTATTCATTCTGATAGATATGTGGTAGTATTTCTTTGCATTCTTGATCTCCATTTCCCTTATAGCTAACAATATTGAACATCTTTTTGTGTGTATGTGCTTATTTGCTATCTGTATGTTCTTTTCAATAAAATGTCTATTTATTTCTTTTTTGGCTATTTTCCAATTAGATTACTAGTTTTATTCCTGTTGGGTTATTAGAGTTCCTTATATACTTAGATATATAGTTTGCAAATATGTTCTAGTTTGTAGCTGGCCTTGTTTTTCTCTTCACATAGTTTTAAAAAGCATAAGTTTTGCATCTTAGTCAGCATTTTCTTTTTAGTCCATGCATTGCAGTTTCAGTATCAAGTGTAAAATATGTTTGCCTATACTAGATCTGAGGATATTCTCCCATGTCTTTCTTTCTAAAAGTTTTATAGTTTTACACTTACATCTATAGTTCATTTTGATTTAGTATTGGTATAAGATGTTGGGTTTAGTTGACATCCATTTTTTTTCAGTGGAAGGGAGGGAGCTATTCATGTTCAAAGTTCCAGCATCATTTGTTGAAAAGTCTATCCTTGCTCCATTGAATTGTTTTATCACCTCTGTCAAAAATCATCTGGCTTTTTTCCTATAGATATATCTGGGTTCTTTGTTTAGTTCCGTTTATCTATGTGTCTATCTCTCTGCCAATAACACACTCTTATAGCTATATCATGAGTTTTTAATATAGAGAAATGTCGTTATTCCACTTTTTTCTTCATTGTAAATATTGTTTTAGCAATTCTAAAGCCTGTGACTTTTTATATAAATTTTAGAATAAGGTTGTCTATATCTAACAAAAAAATTGCAGGTATTTTTGTAGGAGTCATAATAAATTTATAGGTCAAGTCAGGGAAATACCTTTAATATCTCTTCTTTCTCTTACTTAAATTGGATAATTTCTATTTATTTATCTTCAATTCAGTGACTATTTTTATTTCTGCCATCTTCAATCTGCTATGAGTCCCTCTGGTAAATTTTTTATTTCAGTTATTATAGTCTTCCACTCCAGAATTTCCATTTGTTCTTTATTTATATCTGTATACTTATTGAGATTTTTTTATCAGTCAATTCATTGTTGTCATGCTTTCTTTTAATCCTCAAAATATGATTTCCCATTTTTATATTAGGTTTTGGAAGTATTTGTCTTCCAAATGCAACATCTGGACATACTCAGAGACATTTTTGTTTTTTTCTCCTCATAAGGTAGGCCACATTCCTGATTTTTTTTGCTGGTCTCATATTTTTTGTTTGAAACTGGAAACTTTAGATAATATATTGTCACAATTATAGATTTTGATTTTCCCCCTGAAGATTGTTGTTATTGCCTTTCTTGTTTGTTTGTTTAACTGCTTGTCTGGAATAAGTCTGTGAGATCTATCTACTCTCTGCTCTATGATCCTTGCTGTCTCTGCAACTTTTAAATTTGTTTTTGTTTATAAGCTTGACTTCCTAAGAGGTTTTATCATGTCTGTGCCACTTAATGTTTAGTTAATAATTGAACAGAAGTTCCCAAACACCTTGAGCCAGAAAGGTTTGTGTCCTCTGCTGAGAGATCTGTCTTGGGTAAGGAAGTAAATTTAAACTTTGAGCTCTTTTGACATGTTCCCTGGGTTTTATATGATACTACGCCTTTTTGAGTCTCCTATGCACATCTATTCAATTCAGGGATGTGTATGAATAGCTTAGGCCCTCTCAGTTCTTGGCTATGTACATATGTCCCAAATAAACCCATAACCTCCAGCTAATAGATCTGACCCACTGGTGCTTCCAGACTCATCTGACACTGAGAGGACACTTCTACTTATGGTGCCACAGTGCATGGACATTGCTCACTGCTACAAATCAAGAGAGTCTCTTTGATGGCAGAAGAGGTCTGCCACTACTTATCACCTTTCTTGCCCTGGTCGAACCCCTGCACCAATCAAGTTAAGGGGGGATAGCAGTTTCGACCATAACATCAGATACTCACTCTTCCTTACTGAAACAGTAGTTTTTAAAACTGAAATATTTATCAGATTTTTTATTACTTTAACTGATTTTCAGAGCACTGAAACAGTTGCTTTTCCCAAGGTTCACAGTTGCTTTGTGGAGAAAGAATTTGTTGACCTTCTCCCCCACTACTATTACAATGCCTTTTTCAAAAAGATATACTTTCTTGTACTATAAAATGTACTCCTTTAAAGCATACAAATTAGTGTTCTTTTAAAATATATTTACAAGTTTATGTAACCATCACCACTATCTAATTTCCTCAAATTTTCATCACCCCAAAAGAAACTCCATGTCCCATACTGTGGAGTAGTAACTCCACATTTCTCTCTCCTCCCTCCTCCTGGAAACCATTTATTCTCTCTATAAAAAGACTTGACAGTTTCTGGACATTTATACAAATGAAATCATACAATATGTGGCCTTTTATGTCTGCCTTCTTTCACATAGCATATTTTCAAGGTTCATCATGTTGTAGCATTATATCAAAATTCATTCTTTTTTAAGGCTGAATAAAATTCTATCATATGTATATAGTACATTTATTCATTCACCAGTTGACAGTCATTTGGGTTGTTTATACTTTTTGGCTATTATGAATAATGCTGTTATGAACATTTGTGCACATGTTTTTGAATGAACTTATGTTACCAGATTTCTTGGATATATACCTAGAAATGGAAATGATGAGTCATGAAATACTCTTCTGAGAGCTCCAACCAGTGTCACATATTTTATGAGGTAGTTCCATTCTGTCTGCTGGGAACACGAACTATTCTTCATCTGTATGGGCTCTAAATATTGTTTGAACTCTAGCCTTTCAGTGCTTCATTTCAAGGTCTTTGGGTAATTTCTTCCCATATACTCACAAATCTCTATATTCAGACAGCAGATCTCCAACACTGTCTCTGTGTTCTTTTCCCCATGAACTTGAACAACTTTGTCTGACTTCTGATCTCTTTCATTTTTACTCAGTGAGGATGCTAACTTTGAAATCCTCTGCTCTGTACTTCCTCCAGGGATCTGAATTCAAACTATAAACTGGGACAAATACAGGGTTTACACTGTTTATTTGTGCTTCCTCTCTTAGAAATCATAGTCCCCTACTGTCTGCTGCCCAAGCCTGAAAACTGTTTTTTTCTACGTTCTTTTACTGACTTTCTGATTTTTGAGGAAGAAAGGTTAATCTAATTTCTGTTATGACACTATGGTAAGAAGCAGTAATCTCTGAGTAATCTATTTAAAGAGCAGATTGAAGCTCAGAAAACATAATCATTCATCACTTCCTTATTGATTACCTACAAAGTTCTAAGAAATGCTCTATGCCCTGAGAATTCAGCAGTGTACAGGACTCAGTTCATATCCTCAAGGAGTTCAAATTTCAAAAAACTATAAAGACCTTAAAATACTTTTTTATGGTAAATAACCCAACTTGGCCCTAATGAAGGGTCTTTAATGCCAAAATGGCTTTTCTCAAAGGCATTGTTTTAAACCTCTACTTTTCTATTCTCCCAAATATACCTAAGGAATATCACATATTTTCACAAATAATGGTATTCAATAATGCAGTGATTTTCAAATAGACAAAGGAAAAGAAAATTCTCCCAAAAAGAGAGAGATTTTATCAGAATTGATAGCAGAGAATTTACTTCAAAAAAATCTCTTCATGAAATTATGTAATGCTCCTTCCCCAAGGAGGTAAAACATACCCCCCTGTCTTCCCCACAGATCCACACACATGATCATAGAGAATCAATGCTCTATGATATAACTAGCATATAAATTCTGTATTTAATAAGCAACCACAAGCCCCATCTACTGCATAACATGGGGAGGTATTCGTGGGGGCAGAGTCCAACTATAAAGGAAGAATACAGGGAGTTTCTCTGATGAACCTATTTTGTATCCTGATTGTATTGATTTGGTAAAATGGTACATTAAAAGAAAATAAAGGTCAATTTTACTTTATGATAATATTAATTAAATTAAAAATAATTTATAGGAGAACCATGAGCTCTACTAGGGAGTTCTTGTCATGAGCAGCTTTATGACTTATTATGTACCAACCAATACTAGGTTTTTAATAAATGAGAGTGACACAGAATAATGAAACTCTTTATATGCTGGATTCAAAATATTTTCTTTCAACAAGGCAAATTTTTTAGAAAGAGTTCTGGACTCAATTTTGTTGATATTTATTTACAGACTGAGCAAGCCATTCTAGCAATATATTAATTTGATCAATAGATTATGACTTCCTGCAAAGTAATTTAGATGGCCCATGTGGTTCATCATAAAGATATTCAAACTTTATTTAGATTAGCCTCTTCATATTAGTCTCAATTACCACTAAAAAATCAAAGAAGACTCCTATATTATGATTTTATAGAACAATAAATTATTTGATTGCGGCATAGCATATGTGATTCACTATTTATTATGAACCAAAACATCCTTCATATCTTCCTTGAAATGCCATATTTTCTTTGCCTGATGTCTTTTAAAAGGCTGATACCAACATGTATATTTGATAAGCTGGGCTTCACTTTAAAGGAATTGTAGCAGAAGTGTAACTAAAAACTGAAAAATGGTTCACATCAGTGGCCTTTCTGATATAAATATATTTACTATATATATCATTTCTATATATATCAAAGAGAGAGTGATTATCTAAAATGATGAAAAATCCTTGTAAATTCTTTCTCCTCCACTTCTGTTTGAAACCTACCACTTACTTAATCCTGACTGGTCCTCTTCTTCCAAGGTGATATATCAGAAGTGGGACCTTAATTCTCATTAACCTATTTACCTTTAAGACACAATCAAAAGAATCTCTATGGCTTTATATTTCTTCAAGAAATAATGCTTTAACTCACAGTATAAATTAAAACACACTCCAGCAGCTCAGTCTTAACCAGCCTAAGGTCACTCCTGTAGACTTATCAATGTTCAGAAACCACCTTGACACTGGTTTTCCTGCTCTCCTTCTTAAGCTCAAATAATGAGCCCATCATAGAAAATTCCCCATAAAAGATATGAAAACAATAATAAACATATTGTGAAATGAAAAAAAATATTTGGCTTGGAAATAAAAGAGGTAAATTTGAGTTACACTCTGAGTTATAGCATGTTCGTTCTTTCTGACCTACAGTTTCCTCATACATAAAATAGAAAATAAATATTACATAAAATTATGGTTAAGACTAAACAAAATTTTGAAAAGTGAAAACTTCGGCTAGATTATTAATAGTGTATGTATTTCATCACATTACTCTGTAGAAATAGCATGAATTCGAGAGTCAGGAAGTTTCTCATTATAATTTTAGTTCTACCACTTCCCAGCTGTATGATTGAAGGAAGTGAACTTACTTCCTAAGCCTACCTTCCTAAGTGAAAAACAGGGATCATTATAAGTGATAGGGAGTGAAAAATAATGATATGCAATTTGATTATTACAGAAACAGGGAAGGATGAGGTACTCGATAAATAGTAGTTATTGTGACAATTGTCAGCACCTGGGAGAGGTACAACACCCTCTTCAACAGAACATGTGTTGTGGTTTTGGTTCACTGAGCCTGGTCACAGCCCCGATAAGCCTTACTTCAGGAACTCTCAGAGTGGCATGCATTAACAGACTAAGTGAGAAGTGATTATGTTGGCAGGGGTCTTTACACACATATGATACCACTTCACAGGACATTACACTCCACCTGCTTCTTTCACATCACTGTAATCCACAGCGACATAGTGTGACTCATAGAACAACACAGTTCTGGTTAAGATGGAACTTGATAACAGACAACTTGATAATTATTTTCTTACCTCTAGAACCCCATATAAATTATCAAGGGATTGAACAAAAATGAAGAAATAATTAAAGACTCCAAAAACATACCCTGAAAACACAGCTCAGCAAAATATTGGCAGAACCCCAGATAAGGCCTCATTTCCAAGGCCTGAAAAAGCTTAGAAGCACAAATCATCACTTGGAACCACTTTAACAGTTGGGATTTGTATTTTTTGAGAATATTTATCTGGGAGGTTCCTGATTTTGAAGATTCCACTGACCCGAGAAAAAAGCTATCATCTTCCTGAGATAATGGGGATTTCCTTGGCATGTGGGCACCAAACCCAGACCCAGCCATAGAGTGAACCAGTTCAGAATATACACTACCCAGAAAGATGTTGACCAACAGCTAGCTCTGGCATAGTGGTATCTTCCAATGAAGAAAAGTAAAACCCTGCAACCCAAACAAACCAAAAGAAGATATCCAAACTACTTATCAAATTTTAAACTGTTGCACCCTAATCTACTTACATAAATTTGCATTACAAAACACATACTTTAATACTTGAGAATAACTTCTAATAATAAGAAGTGGACGAGTATTGACCTCAGCTCTACCTCCCAGGGTCCCAGCTGAACAAATCCCATAAATGATTAGTGTCTATCTTAGAAATTAAAGGGGCTTTCTCCTTAAATTTCTATTTTGACTCTTCTACTTGGGCTGAGAATTAATCTAGATACAGTCAAATATATTAAGAATTGCACAGAATCCATCTGGGCCCACAAAGAGGAAGTCTAGGGCAATTCTACTGTCTGTTACAAGCCCAATCAGTGAGGCTGACCCAGATGCCTTCAAGGGCCAAGGAAAGTACAAACTGCTCTGTTCTCTAGAGGGAGACAAGGTACTGCCTGGTTCCTTCACAGGAAGTAAAATCTCATAGGTACATGTGGTCCCTTAGAAAGAAAGTATTGTTTATAACTACCCAATCCAAGTGGTTCCCACATCAGTGGAGGAATGTACAGTTTGCCTCCATGTGGCCTCCCAACTGGCTGGTAGGCCTTAGGGTTATCAAATAGGGTCCAATAATTGAGTCCAGTCCTTATTTTTGGAGGGACCGCCTGAGGATAGTCAGCCTACTCAGTCCCGTTAGTTCTTCCCAACAGGGAGGTGACATTTGTTTGCCTTACGGAATGATTACATCTAGAGTGGGCAAGTCATCTGGAGGTGTGTGGGTAGCAAAGAAATGGGGCCATCCCTGACATTTCCAATAAACTTTACAGTAAGATTAAGGGAAATGGTCATTAAATCATGGTCAGAGCCATCTGGTGGATGACAGCAGGCCCAGCAATCAGTTATATTTAAGTATTTGCTACAGCTTGAGAGAGCTTTGCTAGGGCAATTTCCTTGGGGAGGAAGGCTTTAAGACAGTTCTGCAAGACAAAGATTATTAATGCGTCACCTTCCACATTTCCAGCAGTCCTCAGACCACCCTCGCCCCAATCCCACTCATGGTGCTGGGTGATTTCCTCCAACACCAAAAACACGATTCAGGTAGCAATATCTTCACCTTTTTCTACAATCACTCCCTACTTGCACCTTTTGTTCAGTAGGGTCACTAAGAATGAAAAGAGGAATATAACAAAAAAAAAATTCTTAAAAGACATTAAATTAAAAAGAAAATATAGATTTGATGGCATTGGAAAGTACTGACAACATAAGATTAGTGAGGGAAAAAAAAAGATCTAAGATGTGGTTCCATAGTGTAGCGGTTAGCACGTCTGCTTTACATACAGAAGGTGCTGGTTTCAAGCCCCAGTGGGGCCACAGTCCATGGTCTATGGCCATATAACCCTGAATAAGCCTAATCTTGTAAGCTAAGCAGGGTTGGGCCTGGTTAGTACTTGGATGGGAGACTGCTAGGAAAACCAGGTGCTGTAGGCATTAAAAAAAAAAATCCAAATGGTTTATTTAATTTAATCCTAATTTAGAAAAAAGAGTCATAACCAAAAGATTGGAAAATATAATAAAATTTAATGATTGATTAATGAGCTAATTTTATTTTGTAGCTTTAAAGTTCTGCATTTTTATTCTTTAATATGAGTTATATATGCTATATGTGTATTTCCCTCGAGGGAAAAACAATAAATGCTATTCTAAAACTTCAAATAAAATCAGTGGAAAGTTCTATAACTTTCCACAAATAATATGAAATCTATTTTCTTTTTCCAGTTGCTCTTATCTTTCATTTTAATACAGCTTTTTCTTCTTTCCTTTCCTTAAATTCCTCCAAAATTTTTGTTATCATGTCCCTAGTAAGTATATGCCAAGATAAGATCACACCTGAAAGAGATTAACTGAAGGAAACGCCTCTGAAGGATGATGAGGAGCAGGAAAGGGTAGGCAGGAGATGCAGGTTTGATACCTGCGAATGGAGAGGACAGGAAAGAGTACCCACTGGGAAGAGTTCCTGGCTGCAGCACAGTTTCTAAGGATGTCACAGTTGATGAGGTGTATCAAGTCAATGTTGCCCATTAGAAGAGGCCCCTGACAATTCTTGTAGGAATTGTCACCACTGGTTCCCTGCCTCCTGGGCTCTCTGAATGGAAACATCGAGGGAAAAGGCTGCCTCTTGTGGAAACTCAGAGGTGAATGAGGGAGGGGCGCTGGTCACCTCTACTCCCTTCTGCAAGATTCTGGGCAGCACATTCTCAAGGCCTCCACAATTTTGCTATGAAAGTAGTGTTTATATCACTTTCAAATGTTCGGAAAAATTTCTTCACACTGAAAGTTCTTTTGAACTATCTGTTACCCAGTGAGCTGCTGTAAAATTAGCAGAGAAGAACAAACTTTAGGACATTTCTTTCATCTGTGAATTTGGCAATGGAAATGCACTTTGGAGTGAGACAGACATAAGGCTGATCCCACTTTTGCCACTGATGTGGTGTATGATGTTCAACAACTCACGTGAATTCTCATCTTCCTCAAGAAAGTCCCTTCAAGAGAAATATGGTAGAAACTTTCAAGCACAATTTCTCAAGGACAGGAGACTTTTGTAGAAATCCCCACATGTGCAGCTGTGCTTACGTTATGTGAGCCTGCACAACTGGCCATATCTGAAAGCACATGGGGTAGATATAAGATTTACACAGTGCCAATTAAGATCTTTCTTCCAGAAATTTGGGATTAGGTGACACAGTCAGTGTCTAATGACACTTGAATTTGGAAGAAAAATTTATAACCAACACTGTCACTATAGTATGGTCAGTTTTCATCATGTGCACATCAAACCCCATGCACAGAAAAAGAGGAGAATTTGAATACAAAAGGTAAAACCAAGCAATGATTAGGAAGAGATACAGAGAGACATACAGATCAAGAATAACTGCCATGCATGGTGCCTGATTTTCCCATTTCCAGTTATCGGTCCTGGTGTGACTTTTCCATGGGGCCCAAGGCATACTTCCTTGTTCTTATAATAAATTCCCTTTTAAACATAAGTTAGTTTAAATGGATTTCTGTTGCTTTCTACTGAAAGAGCTTTTAATCAAATAGACAAAAGTCCTGATTAATAGATGCTTTTCAGAATAAATGCATTTCCTTTAACCTTAGATTTCCTGGAGTCAGCTATTTTTCTGAAACTCGTTTTTCCTTTTTTCTTCAACTTTCATTTTGCTGGCTCTGGCCAGATTATATTAACTGATTATATCAATGTTTGGAGATATGGGCAAGACTCTTATGCACATATCCCTTAATAGAGCTATGTGTGAAGCAGAATAAAAGAAAGATTAAAATGAGCACCTGAGAATGTGTTGTTAACCAATGAATTCTAAAACTTGGCATAAAGAATCAATTTCAGATCTCCTTGCTCAGTGTTAGTTTAACGATTAACTGAGGAATCTGACTTTAGAAATGATCTAATCAGTACAAAGGCATCCTCTATTCAGCAAGAGTAATTTAATTAGATACTGTTTTTAAAATGTAATATTGATTACTGAATATTGCCTTCTTTAACTTTTAGAAAATTTAAGTCATGGTGACATTGTGAGTCATGTAATTATAGATGACTATAATAAGGTCAATGAAATATTGCCAATATAGCATGACAAATGGAGCCATCAATCCGGTGAGTAAACTTGCATCCTTTGTACATATTTGGGGATATACTATCCCTAAATGAATAGAAGGTGATTTTTGTGTTGTTTTCCAGCAGTGAAGATGGCTTCATGCTCATTCACTATAACCAGAACCATCTTTGCCAAAGAGATTACTAAGATTAGAACGCAGATTGCTAAAATTAACTGGTCTATACACAGACTATTCTCTAACATAAATCCTATCCCCAACTGTGCTGTAATTGCCTTCATTCTTTTAATCAAGGTATGAGGAATCTCTCTCTCTTTCAATGAGGATCTTGGCCACTAGAGAAGTCTGCATGCATCCACTCAAAAGTAATCTCTCCAATCCCTACATTTGTAAAATAACTCATTGATTCTTTTATTACAGTTCTCATCACAATTTGCCTCATATTTGAGTTAACTGTAGGTTTCTCCTTGGTTATGTGCTTTAGAAAAACTCTTCTGTGTCTTATTCATCTTTGTAGCTTTTATAGAGTCTTATACATTATAAGTAATCAATTTTTGAAAAATTAAAAAAAATTTAAAAAAAATTAAAAAAAATAATATTGATATTCCTTTAAAAGAAGGAATTAAAGCACTTCGAACTTCAGGGGTCATTGAAAGACAGAAATGATTCCATTTTTCTGAGTGATCCCAAGATGAATTGTAAGAAAAACTCCCCAAAGGCCAGTGATCAAGAACAATGCCTTACCACCTGGCCAAATCAGCCAAGCCAGCTAATCGGTGGGCCCTTAAGGCACCCCCACCCTTATTTCCTCCTGCACATATCCTGATTACTGCCCCCGGCACCTTCTGCACTCGGCCCTTTCTGCACACAGCCCCTCTTGGCATATTGCCCACTGCGCACGGCCCCCTCTAAACGCAGCCCCAACTGCACACGACCCCCTTTTGCACGCAGACCCAACAATATACCACCCAATCCCTTTAAAGGTCAACCTAAACCTAACCCCCCAATCAGGTAACGCCAAGGCATCTCCCCAAGGCTTGCGGTTTTACCCTTTAAATTAGGTCCCAACCCCTCGGTCGAGGCTCCTCTCAACCACTGCTGCGTCAGTGAACGAGTGGGGTCCAAACTCGAGTTTGTCAATAAACTCCCTTTTGCGCTTGCATCAGTGTCAGTTTCCTTCTTGGCTCATGGAGTTCCAAACCAGGGCATTACATCATGAGGCCGAAGCTCTAACAACTTACAGTAATAAGGCCCAGTATAACTTGCTAAGTACATCTAGACATGTTTAAAAAATAATAATTAATTTTTAAAAATCATAGTGCTTTAGAATATATTAGGGAAACAACATAACATGAGGAAAGGCTTTATACACACTGATAAGCAGATAAAATTGTGCATAGTTAGCCATGAAGCAAGTCAAAGTCTCTTTATATTAAACATGACTTAAGTATACTCATTTATGGAAGCATTTTATGTAAAATTCTGATTAGGACAAGGTGGATTATACCTCAAAGATAATGGGAGATCCGTTTAAATGTCACAGGAGAGGAGGTTATACCACAACTTTAATAGCTTTAAAATGCTCAGAATCTGATCACGGTGATTATAGCTCAGCAATTCAGAGAAAGATATTTGCTTTGGGAGTTAAATGAAACATTTGAAAAATAAAAATATCATTTATGAAAAGTTTAATAATATTAAAATATCTTGACATTTACTAAGAAAAAAGGCGTAACTCAGGGAAAGCTTTCTTTCAGTTTGAAATGCTTTAAATTATACTTATTTTATTATTATATCATAAAAATTAAAATTATAATCATAAACACATATTGATTATAGATGATTCAGAAAAATTATACAATAATAAAAATGTTATCATTATTCCCACAACCTAGAAATAACTATTATTCATGTTTTACTGGATTTTTTTATGTTTTCTCTTTGTATATATAAATTTTACATAATTGATAATATACCGTAAATAATTATATATACAGTATTTTTATCTAAAATTAATGTGAAACTTTATCTGTGATACTGAAAAAAGTTTTAAATTATTTTTGTCATTGAGTATCTGGATATTCTGTATATTTTTAAGAATTTCTCTATTATTTGACATTAGTTTTTTCTATTATAAATATTTTTTATTGAGCATCTTTATAATTTTTTCGCATTTGTTTATTTATTTGAAGGCTCTTAACATGATTTACTGATTTGCTTTGTGAAAATTTATCAAAATTTTTACTTCCCTAAATAGTCACACAAATCTCATTTCATTTTATGCTTTGGCTTCCCTGAGGAAATACTTGTATTTCAAATTTACTTGCGTTTGCTCATGGTGCATTTTTACTTTATTCTGCATCAGATATGCTGAAAATTAATAAATAAGAGCTAAAAATACTATTTTGACTCAGATCTTGGTTTCATTCAGCCAATATTCTTTTTTTTTAAATCAAGTTCTACCATTTTATTAATCTTGAAAGTGAAAAAAATCTTCCCCAATTATATATAACTTTCTTTTTTGAATAGAACATTATAAGTATTGGTATGATTTTTTTACCATCTTTGCATTTTCAGTCTGAAAACCTTATTTGGAAAAAAATAAACCCTTATATTTATTCCCTATTGAATAACAATAGTGATGATCATGATATATAATAAAAATGAGAACTATAATGCTCTTTCTTTGTGCCAGATTCACACATAGTTAAGCCTTCATATTCATTACTGGATTCAACCCCAAGATGGAAAAAAATAATGTAATTCTTTAATGTGATGTACAATCTTTGATTTACATCTTCACATCCAAAAACTATGTATTCTCCCTGTTAGTATAATAATGACTAGATCTAAACTGTAAACCTCTGTCGGTTGTTAGTTGAATCTTCTGGAGGTATATGAGAGCTATGAGAAGACAAATTTGGAGTTAGTCATTCAATATTATTAGATAAAAATGAAAGGTGGGAATTTTTAGAAGAAATTGACTTGGAAATAATAAATAAATAATCATAAACCATGTTACCTGAAAAACTGTCATGTCAGATTTGCACCTTTCCTGCATATTGTAATGTTTTATTTTATAGCCATAAATGTTTTTGCTAGGTTGTTTAGGTTCCTAACGGTCTCACTTATGATATCTGAACTTCAAAATTTTGATTTTATCTCTCATGGAATATAGTATTAATCTGTACCTAACTGCTTTTTGTGGTTCAACTGCAAATGTACATTTAAGTAGCTGGTAAGCAGTAAATTATCAGGGATTATGCATAAATACTCATGTATAATTCAGCTTCTTTTCTCTTTTCTTTCTAGAAATCACATAAAAATTTACCCAGGGACAAAGAATCAGAAAACTTTGAGACACATTTTATCTATGGACTGTAAATACATAAAGTGTTAAGACTGGACAAAAGCCATCTTGATGAAATGAAGAGATGATGACCAGAGGTTAGTCCAGTGATGGAAGATCTCAGAAAAGTCTAGAAAAAAAAAAATTATTGAAAGTGAGGAACTCACTCTAGATTGCAAAAGTTTATCCCTTCATTGTAATAGAGGCAGGAGCAATATCAAGAAGAACTAACAGCAAAAGCTGTCAATAATTCCATAATTCTATTTCATTCAGAAAGGCTGAGGGGGAGAGTTTATACAAGTAGGTTAAAAAAAAGCCATATTTGAAGGGAGATTTTTTTGATAGTAAGAAAAGAAAAATCCCTTTGGAGGTGAAGTCTGTAAAATTCCAAAAGTAGCTTGCTATACATAGAAACTTCCTATATATTTTTGTTTCTGAAATATATAATTTATTCATTGATGAGTAATAAAAAATAAACTGGTATAGCATTAATACAAAGATACTGTAAGAAAAAAAGGAAGAAAAAGAACAGCAGAAGTTAAAAACAAAACACACTGCAGAAAAAACTTTTCCATACTCACTTTACCAGTACACATACTAAAATTAGAAAGAAAAAAAAAGAAAACACATTTCCATGAAGCAGGTAAAAACTGCGAGCAAATATCTCACTATGAATTTTCTTAAGTAATTACCTGCTTCTGTGAAGAACTACAGATAATAAAGAATGTCAATTTGGGGATAAGAAGGCAAGGCAAAAAGATATAGAGAAATATATATTGACAGGATGCAGTAAAGAAGTGGAAAATTAATCATAGAAAGACAAAATTGAAATAAATGAAGAAATACTATATCCTGTAGAGAACTTGTAGGATAAAATATGAAAATGTGGTCAAAATAAAATAAATAATTTTTTAAAAACTAGACAAAAAGATAAATGTAATTTTTTTTTTTTCCTACAGCATCTGGTATTCCCAGGTGGTCTCCCATCCAAGTGCTAACCAGGCTCGACCCTGCTTAGCTTTCAAGATCGGATGAGATAGGGTTTGTTCAGGGTGGCATGGCTGTAGGATAAATGTAAAAATGTTAATATGAAAAAAGAAAATTAAAACAATGAAACAATAAAAATATTTAAAGATAATGTTTTTTAAAGCTTTCCTGAAAAAAAAAAAAAAAAAAAACAAGCAACAGCAACAACAACAACAACAAAACCAAAAGACTGACTATTCAAATTTAAAGTGAAGGCCATGAAAAAATATCTTAGGGAAAATCAACACAAAATGGATCTTTTGGTTAATTAAGCAGGGAATTCAAGTCACTTTTTAGGGCAAAAGATATCAGACTGGGTTCAAATTTCCCTACAGTAACATTCAAAGCTAGAAAATGATGAGGAGATAACTACAAAACAGTTAAGAAAAGATAGTGTGAACCAAGGATTTTATATTCACCCAAGACAACGTTTGGGTAGAAAGGCTGTAAAAGAATCATTCGACTTTGCCACAGGTCAAAGAATAGTTTTCTTACGAGTCCTTCTTAAGGAAATGATTGAAGGATGAATTTCATGAAACCAATAAATGACATTAAGAACTACTAGAAAAGGATTGGCAATATGAATAAATTATATTTAACTTTAGAACAAAGAGTGAGAAAGAAGTATTATGCGCCCTGACACCATTGAAGAGGTATGAAGGTGGGATATAAGATAAGCTGTGACACTTCTGCAGTGCTTCAGAACCAAGACAAATCATATAAGAGAAGTTTAGACATAATTTACAGCACCAAACCGAATACTAAGAAAGGCAATAACATAGATTAAAATTGGTTGATAAGATGTGAGAAAAATCTTGTAAATGTTGTTACCCATTATTATTGAAAGGCAACAGCTATAGTTCAAAGAAAGAAATTAACTGTCACTTAACAATAAATTATAAAAATCTTTCCACATCACCCAGAAAGAATCTACACCTGCTTTTTTTGGTTGCACAGCATTTCTGTTTCTGATTATATATAATTCTTTTAAATAAACCATATTATTGGAAATGTAGATGTTCCCATAATGTTAATATTACAGGAAAGTGTTATGAACTTTTAACATATTTTTATATATTTGTGGCATGACTTTTTAAGTTAAACTCCTAGTAATAGAATTCTTACAGGTCACTAGATTGGGAAATTGTAAAGACATAAAAAATATTGCCAAAATATATTTTAGAACAAATAATAGAGATGATTATTTCTCTTAATCTTTGCCAACACTAGATATTATCATTGCTTTATAAGTTTACAGAATTTCTGAGTGAAGGATATGTCATTGTTAAATTTATATTTATTTAATTATTATATATTGATGAAAAAATTTTAAAACACCTGTTTATTACCTTTGTCCACATTTCATTGAAATTGGTACTGTTTTTATATTGATCTGTGAGTGTCCCTTATATATTAAGACAATCCATTATCGTGTTTGTTTTAAACATTTCTCCCTCTTAAAATTTTATTTATGGCATATAAGAAATAAATAATGATGTGTTAAAATCTATTTTACTTTATCTTTATAGCTTCTTCCTTTATGTCATACCTGGAAAAAAATTATCCTGATTTTACATAAACTCTTTTAGTACCTTAATTCTCTAAATATTCTACAGCACCTGAGATTTATCTTTGTCTTCCATTCTTTTCTGTCTTCTCTGGTTTTAATTAAGAATTTTGTATGATTCCATTTTCCCTCTTCTTTTAGCGTATTGATTGTACTTCTCTTTTAAATATTTTACTTGGTTGCTCTAGAGTTTGAAATATATAGTTAAAACAAATCCAAGTCCACTTGAAATAATATTAAGCCACTTTATGGGGAGTGTAAGTACCTTAAACAGTGTTCCCAATTCTTTTTTCCTTTCCTTATTTCAGGTTGTTATTTATTTCACTTACCCATAAGTTATAATTTCCTTATATATTTTTGCAATTACAATTTTATTTTATTTTGCATGTTGTAAATGTTTTTTTAAATGCCAGTTTATTATTTTTTTTCATACTATATATACATAATTTTTTTAACATTTAATTTTTTTATTTTTTCCCCTCTCCCCTCCCTTCTGGTAACCACTAGTCCATTGTCCATGTCCATGAGTCTCTGTTTCTTTGTCCTGTTCATTTGTTGCTTTTAGGTTTATATTCCACATATGTGATATCATGTGATTTTCAACCTTTTCTGTTGGCTTTTTCGCTTAGTAAGATTATTTCAAGGTCTCCATGTTGTTGCAAATGGCAGTATTTCATCTCTTCTTATGGCTGCGTAATATTCCATTATATATATGTACCACAGCTTCTTTAGCCAATCATCTATCATAGGACACTTAGGTTGCTTCCAAGTCCTGGCCACTGTGAATAATGCTGCTATGAACATCGGTGTGCAAATATCTTTTTGGATATTTTTCAAGTATTTGGGGTAAATATCCAGGAGAGAGATTGCTGGATCATATGATAGATCAGTTCTTAGTTTTTTGAGGAACCTCCATACCGCTTTCCATGGTGGCCATACCAATTTGCAGTCCCACCAGCAGTGTATGAGGGTTCCTATTTCTCCACATCCTCTCCAACATCTGTTATTACTTGTCCTGCTGATTACATCTATTCTAACAGGTGTGAGATGGTATCTCATTGTGGTTTTGATTCGCATTTCTTTAATAGCTAGCGATGTTGAGCATCTTTTCACATATTTGTTGGCCATTTGTATATCCTCTAGGGAGAAGTGTCTGTTCAGGTCCTCTGCCCATTTTTTTATTGGATTGTTTGTTTTTTGTTGTTATTGAGTCAGATGAGTTCTTTGTATATTTTGGATATTAGGCCCTTATCGGAGATGTTACTTGCAAATACATTTTCCCATTCAAATGGTTGTCTCTTTACCTTGTTGATGGTTTCTTTTTCCTGAGCAGAAGCTTTTTAGTTTGATGTAGTCCCATTCATTTATTTTAGCTTTTGCTTCCCTTGCCTGTGAGGTCAAATTCATAAAATCTTCTTTAAGTCCAAAGTCTTTGAGTTTAGTTCCTATGTTGTCTTCTATGCATTTTATTGTTTTAGGTCTTATATTCCAGACATAATCCATTTTGAGTTAATTTTGGTGTGTGGTGATAGACAACAGTCTAATTTTATTCTTTTGCAGATGGATTTCCAGTTTTCTCAGTACCATTTATTGAAGAGGCTTTTCATTCTCCACTGTATGTTTTTGGCTTTTTTTTTGTTAAAAATCTCTTGTCCATATAAATATGGGTTTTTTTCTGGCTCTCGATTCTGTTCCACTGGTCTATGTGTCTGTTTTGCTGCAAATACCACGCTGTTTTATTACTGTCACGTTATAGTATAATTTGAAGTCAGGCAGAGTGATGCTTCCAGGCTCATTCTTTTTTCTCAGGATGGCTTTGGCATTCGGGTCTTTTGTGATTCCATACTAATCTTACAATTTTTTTGTTCTATTTCTCTTGCTATTATCATTTTAAATAAACTGTTCAAATATTAGATCAATTGCAAATAAGAAAAATAAAAGTTTTGATTTTACTTTTGTTTTCTAAAACTCTTCATTTCTTTATGTAGATCTGAGTTTCTAGCTTTACCATTTGCCTTTTAAGAGTTTCTTTTAAAATTTCTTGCAATGCAGGTCTACTTGTGACAAATTTGCTCAATTTCTGTTTGTCTGAGGAAGTATTCCTCCCTAACTTCTGAAGGATAATTTCACTGGATACAGTACTGGTTTGTATTTTTTCTTTCAACAGTAAATATTTCACTCTACTCTTTTCTTGACTGCATAGTTTCTGAAATAATTCCAGTGTAATTATTTTCCTTGTTCTTCTACAGGTAGGTTTTTTTTTTTTTTTTTCCTTCTGGCTTTTTTCAAAATTTTCTCTTTGCCTTTGATTTCCTGTGGTTTGAATGATATTCCTGCTAGGTGTTCTCGAGCTTCCTAGATCTATAGCTTAGTGTCTGAAATTAACTTTGGAAAATTAGCTGTCATTATTACCTCAAATAATTCTTCTATTTTTTTTCTCTCTCTCTCTCTTTTTTTCTCCTTTGGCATTTCCATTTTGTTTCTATTACACCTTTCATAATTATCCCACAGTTCTTGGCTATTTTGTTCAATATTTAATTTCTTTTATTCTTTTTTTCTCTTTGCTTTTCAATTTGGAAAGTTTCTATTGACATATATTCAGGCTCATAATTATTTTCTTATCTGTGTCCAGTCTAGTGATAATCCCATTAAGGGATCCTTTTGATTATTTGGTAGAGATTCCATTCACCCGATTACAATATGCAACTACTCTTATATGTTGTCCACTTTTTACACTAGAATCCTTAGTATGTTAATCATAGTTACTTTAATTTCCTGGTTTGATAATTTCAAAATCTCTTCCATATCTGAGCCTGGTCTTTGTGTGATTATGCATTGTGATGTTTGCTTTATCTTTTAAGACTGTATTGTTTGTTGTTGTTGTTGCCATTTAGCATGCCTTGTAATTTTTCATTGAAATCCAGATACCATGTACTGGGCAAAAGGAACTGAGGTAGACAGGTCTTTAGTGTGAAGTTTATGTTTATCAGGCTAGGAGTTAGGCTCTGTTCACTGTTCACTGTAGCTGTGTCAAAGGCTGAAATTTCCTTTATTATTTATTATTTGTTTTTGGTCTCCCCTGTTCACTTTGGGTTTCAGCAGAGACTCTTTAAGTCTGAGGCTTGCAGTTCTTTTAACTATAATCCCCTTACAAACTTTTTTAATTTCTATCATTTAATTTCTATCATTTCCTTATGCTATTTTCATAAAATTTCCATCTCTCTGCTCATATTGCCAATTTTATCTTATCTACTTTTCGATCAGTGCCTATAACAACTATATTATGGTTAAAAACTTGCATGTCATAATTATAATATCTTTGTCTTATCTGAGTCTGGTTCTGATGTATGCTTTGTTACTTCAGATTGTATTGTTATCTTGCCTTTTGGTTTGCTTTCTAATTTTTTTTGAAAGCTGAGCTTGTATTGGGCAATAGAAACTGAGTTAAATAGGCCTTCAGTATGAGGATTTATGTTCATCTGGCAAGGAGATGGGTTATATTTATTGATTACAATTGTAGGTCATAAAGGATTCCAATTTCTCTTGTGCCTCTTTTTTTTTTTTTTTTGGTCTCCACTTTTTGCAAGTGCTTTTCCAATAATATAGCTTTTTCCCTCCTTAAATGAGCCAGCAAGGCTGCAGGGGGCTGAAGCTGGAGAAATGTCCTTCCTCCAGGTGGAATAAGTTTCTGACAAAGTATTTACCTCTAGAGAGTAGGCCTTCTTTGTTGTGGAGAATACTGTGGGCATATTTCACAATGGTTACTCTTTCCCTACCCTGGCAAAGCCAGAGGCAATTTCTCTAAGATCTTCACTGTGCAAATTTCATAGGTTTTCTAAAATTAAAGCCACAAAAGTATGGGCTCCCCTTAAGTGTGAAGCCCCCAGAAATTTCTCACTCTCATGCAATTCACTCTCAGTCTTCAGCAACTTGTCAAATCAACTATTTAAGCAGTCATACCAGTTGTGGCTCCAGTGGTTTCTGCTCCAGGGAAACACATTTAGCCTTGACTGTGGAGTTGCCTGTCTTTTCAGATTTCAGTGTGAAGTTTTGTCCGACATCCCACGTTCTCTGATGGGTCAAAAAATGCTTGATTTTCAGTTTTTTTTCAGTTTTTATTTATTGTACGTAGAGGGATGGCAACTTCCAAAATCTACCTGTTGGAGCAGAAACTGGAAGTTCATACTTGATTTTGTTTTATAACTTCCAGTTTTCAAATACTGAGCTCTCTTATTCGAGAGCTACCTTATCTTTTTCAGGTAATGATAGAACTGAGGGCTAAATAAGAGAAACATCCTCTACGAAGTGCCTATAGCCAATTCAAGTGTATTAGATCTGAATACGTTTCTTGTCCTTCTTTATCACATGCTGCCTTCCTTGACTTTCCATTGATAACAATTTTTGTTGTTGTTGTTGCGTAGTGATATCTGCAAAATAATTGCCAGTACTAATAATCTAAGAATATATGTAAATCTATTTGTCTAGCAATATTCATGTTTGTCCAACAGATTGAAGTCGTTATTTTAATTCTATTCTATTTAATACTTTCCAAATCAAAAATTTAAGAAACTAATGAATGCGACACAAGCTCTGCCTCGTAATGTTTGCTCTGACTGCACCTATATCTTCCATCTCAATGCTTTTAGCAGTTCCCTAATACAGAGACTCTGAGGAATCTCAAAAGACCACAAAAGTGGGGTAATTCAATTTCAATAATTTAAGTTTGGAATATCTGTCTTTACTTTCTTTGGACTGTCCTTTAATTCTCTAAGACTTTCTCTTATGTCTAAAAATCCACATCTCTTCTAGTCACGGTTGGTATAGTAGCAGGGTAGACCAGTTTAAGCTTAATTTTTTTTAGTCTCTGGATTTAGCCATTAGAGATAATTATATATTATGGACTTGAAATTATTAGAGATGAGATTCTGAACACCATAAAATAAAGACATTCATCCTACAACATAGCCTTTTGCCAAATGATATTCCATACTTTACACAATTGGAAAAGATTTCCAAGAAATTTTCTAATGTTAATAAAGATTCAAAATACTTTAAAAATAAGATCATAACTCCATTGAAATGTGTTAATAATTATTTAAAATAGAGTTTTAAAAAGTGGGCAGTGTGATCTTTTGATCATACTGCAACATGGTTTACCAAATCCACCCAAGGATTATTTGATTTTCTAGGAGAAAATCTGCATTTAACTTTGCTATATATTAAGTCACTCGAATGAAAAACTATGAACTTACACTTGTAGATTTCTATTGAGTATAAAAGATAACCCCAAATACTATGGAGTTTTTTGCTCGCTATGACTTTGATCAGTTTTATCTAACTTTCAGTCTTGTCTTAACTTTTTTATTCTAACCAACTCACTGTCAATGCCTTGTTTATTGATTATCGGATCTGGTTCTGGGGAAAGGGAGTTGTGAAGTTCTGGATTCAGAGTGGTGGCTGGGGTTCTTGTGGAAAGTCCATTTTGGATCTTTCTCTTCCCACTCTTTCTCATTTTTCTGACCAAGCAGTATCCCTACAGCATCTTGCTGAAGTATCCCTACTTTCTTGCCAGAGAGATGACTCAACTTGACTCCTTTTACATGATGCCCATCTGACCCTCAAGAAACTCATGCAAATGCTAGCATTTTTCATGGAAAGTATAAAACTGTATTTATAGAATGCTACTGGAACCAGTTTATTTTTCTTACTAGTTCAATCATAAACTAATACATTTATGTTTGGTATGTTTAATATGTTTCTATACTTCTATGAGTCATGTCTTTAACTTGGAAAATTTAAGGAAGTATATTATTAAATAAGTTCCTCTTTTCTCATTACATGTTTCTCTTTAATATTGTAGGTTTTTTTTCTTTCTGTCTTATTCCACCACTATATATCATTTAATTGGGCATAACTAAAAGTTGTGTACTTTTATTCTTTTTTATATGTTGGATAAAACTTTACATTTACATTCATATTTACTTAATGAATGAATAAAATAATGTATACTTCATAACTCTTAGAAAATAAGGTAGAGGTATATTCAGTTTAATTCCACCAAATAGACTCAGAATATTTCAAATATATTCTAACAATTTTTTATTTGCTTGAAATATTTTGGCATGAATACATACATTTTACTGAATCATTTCTAATTTTATAAATTCTCCAAATGTCTGGGCACTAATACACCTTTTTCAAATAAAGTAATATTGTACTTAAATCATAGAAACATATCTGCCATATTTTTTTCCTACTTAGACTAGGACCTTCAAGTTACAGTATTAATTTTGAATGCAGAAAGGCAAATGCAAGAAAAAAAAGCAAAGAAACTTTTAAAAATAATTTTTATTACAGTGCTTGAGACTTTCATTTGAACGTTACATCATTCAGTGGAGTGTCATTTTGATATTTTTACATCATCAGTGACTTTTTTTATGTTCTGCAAATTCTTTGAACTTATGGTATTATAATATTTTTAAAGATGTTAACATTCATGTGTTAACAAAGGCTCTATATAAAGTGATTAAGTTAGATATTTCAACTTAACAAAAAAGCTATTTAAAGTTGTTTATTAAGTGAACCAAGATCTGACATTTGGAAACTGTTCTCAGATCCACCTCCATATTGTCCTATATGCCATCTCTCATCAGATGTGCTAGTAGACTCAACCAATCATATCCCTAAGGCTATTCTAACCCTTAAAATGAAGTACAGAAGTATCTGTTAATGAGGGAACTACCTTTTATGAATGACTTACTAACACCTTTGCTTTTTTGCTCTTATTCTATGTTTTTTGTTTTGTTTTGTTTTGTTTTGTTTTGTTTTTTTTTAGACCTTCCTCTAATTTTGTAATTGTTTGGTTTGAGTTTCTGATTATTTTGGTTTAGCTTGTGTTTAACCCTGAAACCTTTCCTTAAATTCCAATATCTAGCTTCTAACTAGGCTCTGTTCCCTACCTACTGGCCTCAGTTTCCAATTCTTGCCTAACATCATTTTCATGGTTTGAACTGAGATCAGCACAACGTGCTGCTTTTTGGTGGATGATAGCTTTCCTAAGCACTCTCTAAAACAGCTGAGCTTTTGCTATCCTTATTCAACCCTGGATTCAAATCTTGAACTCGCCACTCCCTATCTGTCTGACCTTGGACAAACTAATTTTTTGAGGTAGTTAAAAGTGTATGATACTCACTGTATATGCTACAATGCAAATTAAATGTACTAATGTACATAATATAATTAACAAGTATTCGAAGATATATAATACTGTGCTTTTATTATATTATGACACATACTAATTATTGTCCATATTACACCAACCCAGAAGCTCAGAATGAGCAGCACTCTATAAAAGCAAAGGCAACCATTCAGCATGAGTAACAGTGCTTCATTTTGAAGACGACCCTCATGAGGAGACAATATCAAATGTCCCATTTGCCGTATCCCCAAATAGCAGACTTGTGAGACGATGTGAAAGGTTTTTAAATAACTAGTATATGAAAATTACTGATTTATTTTTCATCAGAATAAGGATTTCCACAGAGGTAAAATTTCTAAATAAGGAAGCAAGTTATCAAAAAGAAAAGTCAATTTGTTTGCTCACCCTGGGCTGATATTCAGAAAAATATTATTGCTTGTTGCAGAATCACTGTAGAAGACAGTTTTGGATACCTATCCAACAAATTTTCCTCAGTTCTTTGATGCCAGAATTTAATTTAGATTTTGTGAATCTTAATCATTCTAGAGCAATTGTAAGAGGCCCATATTCCTCAGAGGAACTTAGTGTAAGAGTATGCTTATGACCTATTCTAGTTAATGAAGTCTGGTGGAGAGTAGTGGCATCTGCAAAATTGTTCTGGGCTCCAAGAAAGGATATGACCAAAGTAAACGGTTCTTTCAGACTCTTGATGTACTCAGGTCTGGTTGTGATTAATTTTTTGAACTGCTGCAGTGAATTTGCATTATGAAAGGAGTCAGGACAATGACAAAGCTGAGACACTAAAAGTGGCAGAGCATCTTGTGTTGGAATCTTCTAATAGCATGCACAAGATCCATTCTTTCCTTTCTATTTATTAACAGAACTCTGATTTTGTTGGGGGGGGGTCATCGATATGATGAACTTAAAAAAGTCAACTCTCTAGCATTCCTTGCAAATTGAAGACCATGCTACACTGTCGCGGGAAGTGAGATGTAAATAGAAGAGTTGGTCAGGTGAGACAACCAGGAAAATTTTTCAAAAGGGAAACTGATTCATATGAAATGTACCCTTTTCTTTTGACCTGTTCCAATTACTAAAAGTCATGAGATATTTGAGATACAGAAGCCATTTTGCCACCAGGCAACCATGAGAAAAAGAGATTAATACAGACCCCGACTATGATACCATTGATAACCTGAACCAATGTCTAACAACCACCAAACTCTAGCGCCTAGACTTTTCATAATGGGAAGAAAACACAATCCTTATTTTGTGGAAGGCACTTTTTGGTGTTTCTATCATTAGAGACAAAAGCATTCCTAACAGTCTGCTGACTAAGCTAAACTTAGAGATATACTCAATTAATATTTTTTGTTGTATGATTATTGAGGTAATAATTTCTCAAAAACTTTAAGCAAAGTGAACTCTGAATGTTATTTTACTTATGAGGTATCCTAAATGACAAACTCTTAATAGCTATCAAAAGCATATAGGGTTATTTTCTCTACACTAAATTGTTTTAGGTTGCTATATGTTCTCGCTTGCGTTTGCCGCGCTCTCTCTCGCTCATCTATATATATCTATATAATTTTCTACAAGTTTATTCATACCTACCCATCAAAATTCTTAATTCTAATCAATTGTTTGTAAGCAGGTATGGGCAGGGAAAGCAGAAAAACATGTATGTTGATATTTTATAGCATTTATATCAGCTTTTTAATATTTTCCTGGTATATAATCTCTTTTTAAATCTTTTTTTTTGAATTAATAAACAGTTTTTAGAGAGTTTTAGGTTTGTAAAAAACTGAGCAAATAACAAAGAGATTTCCAATATACCCCATCTCTCCCTGCTCACTGTTTTTGCTATTATTAATGCATTGTATTAATGTGGTATACTTGTTAAAATTGATGAACCGATATTGATACATTATCATTAACTAAACTGTAGTACACATTAGAGTTTACTCTTGTCTTGTACACTTTCATGGGTATTCACAAATGCCTAATATAGTGTAACCACCACTGCAATTTCACACAATAATTTCACTGACGTAAAAATACCATTTACTCCACCTATTTATCCCTCCTCTTTCCCTCAGAACCCTGGCAATCATTGATCTTTTTACTTTTCTATTGTTTTGCCAATTCCAGAATGCCACATAGTTGGATTCATACAGTATGTAAACTTTTCTAACTGGCTTCTTTCAGTTACTAAAATGCATTAAAGTTTCCTCCATGTGTTTTGGTTACATAATAGCTCATTTCCTTTTATTTCTGAATAATATTAATTTTATAGGTTTACCACAGTTTGGTTACCCAATTACTACCTTTTAAAGAACATCTTGGTTGTTTATAACATTGGGAAATTATAAATGTAAATATAAATATATATGTAAACATATATATATATACACACACTATCAATAGTAGTGTGCAGATATTTTGTGGATGTAAGTTTTCAACTCAATTGAATTAATACCTAGGAACACAATTACTGGATTGTATGATAAGTCTATATAGCTTTGTAGAGAAACAATCTATCTTTCAAAGTGGCTATACAAAATCGCATGTCCACCAGAAATGGATGAGGCTTCCTGTTACTACACATCCTCTCCAGCATATGGCTTTGTCAGTGTTTCAAATTTTAGCCATTCTAATAAGTAGGTGGTAATGTCTCAATGTCATTTAATTTATAATTTCCTAATGACATTAAGCATAATTTCATATGGTTATTTTCCATTTATTCAGCTTCTTTGGCATCTGTTCAAAACTTTTGCCCATATTGTTAAACCACTTTATTGCAGTATGATTTACATATACAAACTGTACATAATAAAAGTCCAGAATCAGATGGCTTCAATGATAAATTCTATCAAACATCCTTCTCAAACTCTTCTAAAAAATAGAAGAGGAGAGAACACTTCCAAACTCATTTTATGAAGCCAGCATTATTATCCTGACACCAAATCAGATGAAGATACCACAAGAAAAGGAAATTACAAGCCAATATCCCTGATGAAAATATATTTTAAATCATTGATCAAATACTGGCAAATCATATTCAACAACAAATTAAAGAATCATATGCCATAGTCAAATGGGAGTTATTCCAGGCATGCAAAGATGATTCAACATCCATAAATCAATCAATGTGATAAATGACCTAAACAAAATGAAGGCTAAAAATCATATGATCATCTCAGTAAATGCAGAAAAAGCATTTCACAAAATATCCATTTTTGATAAAAACTCTCAATGAAGTGAGCATAGAGAAAATGTACCTTAACATAATAAAGGCCATATATGACAAGCCCACAACTAACATCATACTCAATGATAAAAAGCTGAATGCTTTTCTCTAAGATTAGAAACAAGACAAAATGATGACTCTTGCTACTTTTTTTCAACATGATATTGGAAGTCCTAGACAGAACAATTAGGCAAGAAGAGGAAATAAATGATGTCTACATTGGAAAGGAACTGTCACTACTTACAGATGATACATTACATATAGAATACCCCAAAGATTCCATGAAAAAACTGTTAGAACTAATCAACGAATTCAGTAAAGTTGCAAATTACAAAATAAATAAAAATCTATTGCATTTTTATACACTAAAAATGAACTATGAAAAAGAGAAATTAAGAAAACAATTTTATTTACTGTTGCATCAAAAGAATAAAATGGCTAGGAATAAATTTAACCAAGGTAGTAGAAAGACCTGTGCACTGGAAACTATAAGACATTGATATAAGAAATTAAAGATGATACAAATAAGTGAAAAGATAGTTCATGCTCGTAAACTGGAAGGATTAAGATTGTAAAACTGTATATAATTTCCAGAGCTATCTACAGATTCAATGCAATCCTTATCAAAATACTCATGGCATTTTTCACAGAAATAGAACAATCCTGAAATTTACATAGAATCACAAATAGCCAAAGTAGAAAGAAGGACAAAGCTGGAGGCATATAACAATCAAAATAGTATGGCACTGACATGAAAACAGACACATAGATCAAGGGAACAGAAGAGAAAAGGAAAAAATAAACCCATACATGTATGGTCAATTAATTTATGGCAAAAGAGCCAAAAGTAGACAATGGGGAAAGAACAGTCTCTTTAATAAATGATATTAGGAAAACTGGACAGCCATAGGCAAAAGAACAAACCTGAGCCATACATGATCCTACAACAAACACAAAAATCAACTCAAAATATATTAAAGACTTAAATAAGACCTAAAACCATAAAATTCTTAAAATAAAACGGGTGGTAAGCTCCTTGATATTGGTTTTGGCAATGACTTTTTTTTTTCTTGGATATGACACCAAAAGCCAAGGAAACAAAAGAAAAATAAACAAAAATAGATAAGTGGGACTACATCAAAATGTTTCTGCACAACAAAAGAAAGTATCAACAAAATGAAAAGATACAACATAGAAAACTAATGTAATTAGTAAGAGTAAATAAAAACTGACCACTCTCATATACCATATACAAAAATAAACTCAAAATGGTTAAAGACTTAAATGTAAGACTGAAAAACCACAAAACTCCTAGAAGAAAACGTAAGTAGTAAACACTTCAAAATCAGTCTTAGTAACATCTTTCAGGATATATAGCTCCATGAGCAAATGAAATAAAAGCAAAAATAAATAAATGGGACTACATCAAACTAAAAAGCTTCTGCACAGAGAAAGAAAACCTCAACAAAACATAAAGACAACCTATCAAATGGGAGTATATATTCACAAATTATACATCTGATACAGGGGTTAATAGTCAAATTACATAAAAAACTCATACAACTCAATATCGAACAACCTGACTCAAAAATGGCAGAGGACATAAATAGACATTTCTCCAAAGAAGACATACAGATGGCCAACATGAAAAGACGTTCCACATCACTAATCATCAGGGAAATGCAAATCAAAACCACAATGAAGTATCACCACACATCTGTCAGAAAGCCTATTATCAAAAAGTCAACAAATAATAAGGGTTGGCAAGGATGTGAAGAAAAAGGAACCTCTGTATACTGTTGGTAAGATTGTAAATTGGTGCAGACACTATGGAAAACAGTATGGAGATTCCTCAAAAAACGAGAAATAGAACTACCATACAACCCAGAATTCACTTCCAGGTATTTATCCAAAGAGAAAAACACTAATTCGAAAGATATACACACCCCTTTGTTTATTGTACCATTATTTACAATAGCTGAGATACAGAAATATGGATGAATCTTAGGTATCCAACAATAGATGAATGGATAAAGAAAATGTGATATATATATATATATATATATATATATATATATATATATATATCCACACACAAGATGTGATATACACACACAAAGAAATAATACTCAGCAATAAAAAAAATGAAATCTTGCCATTTGCTACCACATAGATGGATCTAGGGGATATTATGCTAAGTGAAATAAATCAGACAGAGAGACAGTACCATATGACTTCACTTATTACATATGGAATCTAAAACAAAGCAAAGCAAATGAATGAACAAAACAAAACAAACATACTCATATAAACAATGAACAAAATGATGGCTGTCATAGAGGAGGGGGTTAGGAAGAATAACTGAAAACAGCAAAGGGGAATTAAAAATGTAGTGCTTTTCTTATAAACATATTGGCATCCATTGATGTCAAAAAAATTAGAGAAAGAGAACTGGCTATATGGGTCACATTTTTAAAAATAAAAAGTCAACCTACAGAATATGAGAAAATAGTAGAAAATCACATATCTGATAAAGGGTTCATATGTTAATATCCAAAAATATATAAAGAACTCATAAAACTCAGTAACAAAAAACAAACATCCTGATTAAAAAATGAGAAAAGAACCTAAATAGACATTTTACCAAAAAAGATATACAGAGGTCCAATGGGTAAATGAAAAGGTATTCAACATCTCTAATCATCTGGGAAATGCATATCATAACTACAATGAGATATCACCTCACACCTGTTAAAATGGCTATTATTAAGACAAAGGAAAAAAAGTGTTAGCAACAATGCTAAGAAAAGGGAACCCTGTGCAGTGTTGGTGGAGAATTATTCTGGTTCAGTTACTATGGAGAACAGTGTGGAAGTTCTTCTAAAAATTAAAATTAGAACTACCACATAATCCAGCAATTCTACATCTGGGTATTAATCTGAAGAAAATGAAAACACTAACTGGAAAACATGTATGCACCCCCACGTTCATTGCAGCATTATTTACAATACTCAGGACCTGGAAGCAACCTAAGTGTCCACTGACAAATGAATAAAGATGTGGCATATACTATTATTCAGTCATAAAGAAGGAAACCTTGATATTCCTGACAACATGGATGGAACATTACGCTAAGTTAAATGCCAGACAGGAAAGACAAATACAATATAATTTTACTTACATGTGGAATCTTTAAAAAACTGCTTACAGATTCCGAGATACTGAGAACAGCAGATTGATGCTTGCCAAAGGCAGGGGGTAGGTGAGGGTGGGGGGCACAATAGATAAAGGGGGTCAAAAGATACAAACTTCGGTTACAAAATAAATAAGTCATAAAGATGCGATTTATAGCACGCTAACTATAGTTAATAATCCTGTATTCTATATTTGAAAGTTGTTGACAGTAGATCTTAGTTATCATCACGAGAAAAACAATTTTCACGAGAAAAACAATTTTGTAACTATGTATGGTGATAGATGTTAATTAGATTTATTACAGTGAACATTTTGCAATATATACAAATACCGAATATTATGTTGTATGCCTGAAACTAATATAATTTTATGTCAATTATGTATCAATAAAAATTAAAAACTAAACTGTAAAAATGTGAAGCTACACTATATGAAGAATTTTTAAATGGGATGCTGAAGATCAAATCTGTGTGTAGGTCTTATATATAAATCTCTCTTAATAATTAAAAGTAAAATGATGAAGAAAAAAAGAATATGGAAAATAGCTCGAAGCAATGTTCAATGTAGTGATTCCAAAATTAGAAGTAGAAATGGCATTGTTTAGTTTGCTTAGTTCCAGACCCCAAATAATTTAAGTATGCCAAAGCAAAACATGGAGGAGTGTCCTGGACTAAACGTGATCCAAAAATCAGAAGTTTTAAAATTTAAGTGGTGCCATCATACTTTCTTAAATATGCACAAGTGTACTAAAATAACACACTTTTATTCCTTTTTTCCCAATATTCTTTATTTCCTTTACCCATTCTTTCACATGCTGTCTTTGTAAATTGGCAACTTTTAGGGGATCTAGTGAAATTCTTAAATCATTACTTGTTCTGATTCTTAATGCATTCTGGCATCTGCCATATTAGATTACATAAGAATGAAAGAAATATTTCCCTGAGCAGTTTAAAAATCTATCCTAAGTGCATCATTGTATATTTTCTTTTACTTTTCTTTCCTTTATTTTTCGCTGCCACAGCTGTGGATTCATCCATATGACATTTCAAGAATGCAATCAATTTTCCTATATTACTGTTTAATTTACAAGTCTTGTCGCTTTTATTTTTTTGATATTCTTACATTTCCAAAATCTTGTGTTTTGGGTCATTCCATTTCCACAATTTCTGTCATTGATCCCTTTTGAGTAATGTATTGTTTCTAGTTATATTATGGTACTGGAAATAAATAATTAGATTTGATGAAAGAAATAGAAAAAGGTATCACAGCTGCTTTCTATAACTGGTTAAACAATACATATATTTCGTAAATCACTCTAATCCTAAACTGAGTTATTAACTCAAACTATCCTTTAACCTGATTCGCTCTATAAAACAGAAAGAACATGACCATAGACAGACATGAGTTCGATTTCAATTCTGTGCCTTAAAATTTCCACTTCAAAGGAAGTGATCAACCATAAATTTTGCAAAGATTTAGCCTAAAATAGTTTAGCAGCTTTTGAACAATACACCCACATGGAGATTATAAAACTGTTGGGATGTTGCAGATTGGATGTGGTGGAGGGGATGTGTAAAAGGATTCTCACGTAGATAATTTTGGATGCAGCTGCTGATATGCTGTTAATACCTCCCCTCAACCCAACCCACTCCATGTATATACGCACAGAGAAGGGGTGAAAGTATGTGTCTTTCAGCTTAAGCCTAGTGAGAGCCTTCAGCAGGACCATTCAGAGTTTGATCTGTAGCCCAAGCAGTTGTAAGACACATTAAATTAGTACCTGGCTCCTGCCTAGGAAATCCTCAATATAAGGATGGGCTAGCTAGCAGCTCTGAAGGCAATGTGAAGGAGAGTTGATGATGAGCTAGGAAGAGCCTGCACAATCTAGAGTTGGCACATCTAATAATGAGTTAAATGCCTAGATTCCTAGAATCTGAGGAAGAAGTAAGTGACCTTCTGAATAGAGTACACTTGCTCACATTTGGGAAATTATTGGAGAGAAAACATCAACAATAACATGTGGGGAGGGCAGAGGTGATTTCCAAAGTCTCTATGAATGTGCTAGACCGAAAAAGAAACTTTAACCATCTCTCAGGCTAGAGAGCAGAAAGCCAATTTATAATAGTACCAGCCAAAAAATAATTCTCTACACCTTTTAACTCTCCTTCCTCAACTTGTTCCTTATTATTTTGAAGGGTTTCCAAGTTATAGCTATGTGGCTGGGGAGGAAGTGAACAAGAGAGATGAGGCTCACCACAGCCCATTCCTTGAGATACCTGGCTCTAGCCAGAGAAGGTGGAAAGAAGCGTTAACTTTGATCAAGTTGGAAGTTTTGATGATTATACGGAAGTGGGAATTTTAATCAATAAATTAAATTGTTTTTGGAACAAATTGACCTGGACCATCTACTATCTACCAGTGACCAAAAAAATATGCTTTCTGTCCAAGTTTTTCTCCTGGAACAATGGAAGGACTACATTCACCAAGACAGTTTAAAGAGACAGCAGGAAACAAAGTTTTGCTTAATTAATTCCATTAGCTTGATAGCCTCAAGCAAGTTACTTAAACTCTTAATTCATCATCTGTAAAATTAACTATCAGTACTTCATGAAATTGCTATGAAGTTTTACATATTTTTAAAGTTACAAGAAACATTATTATTTAAATTATCTAACACTATGTCTGACTCATAATAGCAATTAAATAAATAGTACCTGGCAGATATTTCCTAGCTGACTCGGACTGTTCAGTTAGGATTAAGATATATTTTACAGTATTCACTGGACTT
This sequence comes from Eonycteris spelaea, assembly GCA_003508835.1. NCBI lineage: Eukaryota > Metazoa > Chordata > Mammalia > Chiroptera > Pteropodidae > Eonycteris > Eonycteris spelaea. The sequence goes on along the minus strand of PUFA01000381.1, from coordinate 59,937 downwards.
GAATACAAATAATGCATTCACACTGACAAAAAAAATATTCATTGAGTACCTATTTTTCACAAGTCATTACACTAAATCATTTTTCACATATTTTTTTAATTTAACATCCAAAGAGCCCAAATAAAGGTATCACCATGAGCAAAACTGTATATAGTGTATTTGAGGCTTGTAAATGTTATGAAACTTGGTAAAGTCATGGAGCTGATAAGAAGCAAACCCATAATTCTAATCCTTTTCTCTATACTACCAGGGCATTTTTCCACTATCTCAAGCTATCAATGACTATTTTTAATGGATATTCTCTCCAAGTCCCTGATAATAAAGGGCAACAAGAAAGATACAACTGTTTTCTGAATAATCACAGCATGACACAACTTACTTTCATCTTATAAGCACCCATATGGCTGGAGAAATCTTTTTCAGTACTTATCTGTGAGTTCTGAGTTCCTAGTCCCGTGCACAGTACTTTGAGTGGCCAAAAAAGGTATGAGATTTCTGCTCTTAAAAAATTTAGTTCCTTCTTAGGGAAAGACATAAATAAAATATAATCAAATGTAAAAATTATTGTTAGAAACAGCAAGTAATAAGGAAAAGAAAGGTAAAAGAAGCACTTGTCTGAAGGAAAGTTTTAGTAGACAGACACACAGAAGGCGGGTTTGAGGTGAGCCTGAGAGAATGGACAGGCTTCAGAGAGATAAATCAAAAGCAGGAGGCTTTTACAGATGAGAATTAAAAAGATATCAGACATACTTTGGGTTTAAATTTGTGATGGCTCTGTGTGTTTTTTCCTTTTGAACCTATTTAACCTGGGAATCCAATAATTTAATCGTCAAAACAATCATTCTTTTGGGTTATTGAGATAAGAGAGTAAGACACAACTTCTGTCTTAGTCTTTTCAGGATGCTATAACAAAAATATCATAGACTGGGAGGCTTATAAACAACAGAAATTATTTTTCAGTCTGGAGCCTGAGAAGTCCAAGGTTAAGATGCTTACAGATTCATTGTCTGGTAAGGGTCTGCTCCCTGGTTCACAGATAACTGTCTTCTTGCTACATTTCACATGGAGAAAAGGGTGAGAGAGTTCTATACAGTCTCTTTTAAAAGGCACTAATCTCATTCTTGAGAGCTCCACCCTAATGACCAAATTACCTTCCAAAAACCAAACCTTTTTCCATCACCTTGGGAGTTAAGATTTCAATATATAAAATTGGGGGAGGAGGACACAAACATTCAGTCCAAACAACAAAGATAATAACTGGACAAAGGAGATGTGCTACAAATGTACAATGGATTATTACACAGCCATAAGAAAAAATGAAACACTGCTATTTATGACAACGTGGATGGATCTTGAGATTATCATGCTAAGTGAAAAGTTGAGAACCATATGACTTCACTCATAAAACTGAAGGCAACAAACAAACAAGACAAACAGGGTCTCTGGATACAGACAACAGTTTAGTGGTTATCAGAGGGAAGCGGAGCGTTGGAGAGGTAAGTAAGGGTAAGGGGATCAAATATATGGTAATGGAAGGAAATTTAACTTTGAGTGGTGAACACACAATGCAATATACATATGATGTATTATTGAATTGTACACTTGAAACCTATATAATTTTATTAACCAATGTCATCCAAATAAATTTAATAAAAAAAGAAAAGTTTAAAAAACATAAACTTTTCTTTAAACAATAGTTTATTTGTTTAAAATATAATTCAAGATATAGCACCTAATCATGTTTTAACTAATAACACAAAATGGCAAGTTGAGAATATTTACTATTTCATTTAAGACAATTTTTTTTCATTAAGAAATATAGTCAAATAATTAGAATGCTGGAAATAATTTTAGTACAGATAGTTAATTCATATTTATTTATCATAAATTAGATTGTCTAAAAAATGATATTGTTATATGAAGTGTGTCATTGCTTCAATGGACATTTCTCTTTCTTTATGTGAAAGTCACAAATTAAAAGTATATAACGTATGCAAGCCTGACTCTTAACAGCTCCTTATAGCCACATTAGGCTCTTAGGACCTATGTGTAAATAGGTATGGGGGATGTTTCTTAAATTTATAAACAAATAAGTTAGAATTGGGGAGAGAGAAGGAAAGTGGAAGAAGAAAAAGAAAAGAAGATATCATGACTAGTAAAAAAAAACAACATAAAGCACACAGTAAAGTCTTGAGTTGTCAGGAATTTTTCGATGGTTTCAACTCCCATTTATCTCTCACATCCCATTTAATGTTGCAATAATTATTAACATTAGTATTTCACTTCTTCGTGTTTATAATTATATTTCTGCCCCACACAGACTCACTTTACACCTGCACATATTGTTAGGTAGTCAGACATGAGCAACAGGGAAACAAAGGAACGGAAGCCCAGCCTAGAGACCACCTAAAGAACACCCCATTTGTAGTTAAAGAATCACTCCTGCATCCTGGGAGACAAGGGATTGGGGGCCATAAACCTATAGCTGGTTTAGTCTGACTAGAGATACTTGCCCAGAAAGTATTACCCTAACTTGCTCACAACCTCAGCCTTATTATACCATCATTATAATATCATTCTTATGACCATAAATTCATGAATCTAATTACAACAGACTGAATTCTGGGTAAGCACATGAGCACTAGGCAAAGTGTTATATAGCAGCCAAATGTCGATCAAAATGACCTCATGTGCCAATCACTTAGGAATACCTTTGTAATCCATGGCTCTAATATAATACAGACTTTCCTCCCATTTCTACATTGTTACAGCCCTCTTTGCTGAGAACGCACTCCTCCCTTGGAGTGCACTCTATCTTTTATCTTTATACCTCTCAAATTCCACAGGGCTAGCCTTTCTTAGTGTGGTCCATCTCCTTCTAAATATACTTTTAATAAATCTTACTTTTTCTAAATCTCATTGACCTGTAATTCTTTGCTGTGTTGGCGAGGAAGAGTGGAGGACCCTCCCCTCTCCCATCCCCTCACCCCTGTGCTGGGGTGATCACCTCAAGGTAACTATATGATTCTCTTAAAGGCAAATAACTTGGTAGAGCTAAATTTTAAACTTCTGGTTCTTAAATGTAACTCTATTTTTCATTTACTCCAGATAACTGTACATCAAAATTTGGTAGCAGAGAAGGAAAAAGGCTATGAAATGATCTAAACTTGAACTAGTCTCAACTCTGCATAAAGTGTTCTAATTCGCATTCATTCTTCATTGAAGAACAGATACATAAAAATAAAACAAAACAGACAAACAACAAAACCAACAAAATATGATAACAAATAGTATGACTTACTGGAAAAAGAATGGGATTTATATCTTACTGAACCAAGCTGGATCTGAAAGCAGTCTCTGTCACATACTAGTTATGTGTTCCAGGAGAGTGATGGTCAAGCTTGAGTGGGTGTATGCCAATCACTTGGGAATCTGGTTAAAAGGCAGATTCTGACTTAGTAGGTTTGTGGGAGTTCCTGAGATTCTACATTTTTAACAAACTATCAGTTGCTGCAAATACCACTAGTTACAAGTTCCAAGGACAAGCCACAAAAGACTGCCAAGGCTGCTTTTAGTCTCCAGTCTAGATAATATAACTCCCTTTGTGCTGCTGAAAAGAAATGATGTGGTCATTCAATTAAGTCACCAGTGTGCAGTAGATTCTCAATAAATAAATACCTTTGGTGACAGAGGTATCTTTCAAACATCCTTCCACCATCTCTAATATGGTTTTCCTTGTAGCTGTTTTACTTAAATCTCAATTTCCCCCCAAGAAATAGTTTTGACAGTTAAATATTCCAAGTAATTGTGATTAAAATATTGAAAATTCCCCAACAGTATTAAAAGGGTTAATTAATATTGCAAAGCTTGAGGAATTACTGAGGCCCTATCTTAAACAATTAGTAAAATGACCTTGAGTCAACCAGCTGTCACATGAAATGCCTTATAAGGCCTGAAATAATGACACCACATTATATCACCCTGAATCTGCATTTCAAAACCTGAAAAACACAGCTGTCTGTCAGCTTGTCAGAAATCATTCAGCTTGAACCTAAATGTATTTTTATGCTTTTCACCACAAATTTTAACAGGGACAAATGGAGGGATGGCTTCTTTAACCTAATGAAACTCTTACCACCTCTGAGAGATCCCTCTCTCCTTAAATGTTTTTTGAAACTAGATGTACAATATCTGTTTCAGAGAGAATGTCATGGCTCATTTGTCGCCTAACCCCCTACCTCTGAGCAGCTTGGTACCCATGGGGGGAAGAAAGTAGTTCTTCCAAGTCGTGAATTCCAGTGCTTTGAACATGTGACTCATTGTCTTAACTCAATGCAAGGTATTTTCAGCTTTTCCATTTCAAAGTAAATCTCTAACTACTGTATTAATAATCATAAAGGTATGTCTCTCGAGAAATGAACAAATACGCATTTTGTCATGAGTCTGAATTCACTGGCTCTCCTTTAATATTAATGCCTCTAAATTGTTTATTGACTGCCACGTTAGCATACCTTTTTTTTAAGCTAAAGAAAGACTATTAATAATATAATTCATGTATGAAATGTTTAATATTTAACACTGTCTCCTAGCTGCTCCCAATCTAATATATTAATATAGATGCATCATTATGCTAAAGGAAATGCCTCACAATGTTAGAAAATGTTATGGACCCAAAGGGGCAATGTCTAGTTAATTACTAAAGAGTAATCTCCATCTGGTAGATTCTGTTTTCCCTGGTTTATTCTCTGATAGGTCTCCAGATGATCTCTGAAACAGTCTCCTTAAGCACGCAAAGGTTTCAGGGGTTATTAGTAGTAATTGTGTTGCACAACTGAGGGAATTTTGTTTAGCATGATGGAAGCAGCAATGTCATTATTAGTTGATTAGTGTGAACAATCTCTGACAATATGTAGCACCAACTATGACTCCAACTGGTGGCAGCTCATTATTCTGATTGCTATTTGATTTGCAGTATTTAACCACAAAGTGAATGACATGGACCAGGAAGAAAAGCAATAATTGGAAGATGTTTTTATGACCAATGAAAGAAATGAGATTGCATTGTTTAAGAAAATGAATCTGCATTAAATAATTGAAATTTTGGGGTTAGATTTAGAGGTTGAATTCTAGTAAAAATAGCATAAAGCTTTACTATCATTCATCCTAACTTCAGAATATATATTGCAGGAAGAGGTTTTTTTTTCCCAAAATTAAATGTAAAGTAGGTAAGATGTAGTTTGTACTATTTGTCAAGGAATAATTTCAATTGCAAAACAAGACAAGAACACAAGAAAAAGGTAATGCTAACAGGAGGAATAACTGCTAGGAGGAGTACGAAGAGTAAGTACTAGAGGAGTCTAGGAGAGAAAAAATATATTTTCTAGATGTGCAAATGTTACACCCTTGAAAGAACCTAAACAGAAACATCTTGTGTAAAACTTAAAAAGCAAATAATTTTAGGTGAATTCCAATTTTAATGTTACCAATAATGAGAGGGTTTTTTTTTTTCTGTTTTGAGGCTTTTTGTTTATTCCAAAAGATATTACATGATATTTATAGTATCTTAAAAAGGTACATACATAAAAATATATATCTGAACCTGTCAAAGAAAAATTGTATCATATGGAATTAAATAGAGGAAGACTTTGTTCAAGATAATTGTAACAGCACAGAGAGTTCGAAATGAACCAGTGGAGTGAGCTGTGGACGAGTACTGGATGTGTTTAGGGAAAGGCTGGTCAATGCAAACTGGCCACTAGTGTTTGCTAATTGGACCTTATGGAAGTTAGGCTCCTATTCTCCCACACAGACTGAGAGACAGGGTCTCTATCTTCCTTGATGATTATATTTAAAAGGATGGTCCCCAGGTTCTTGAGAAAGATGTGACTGACTGGGTTGTAAAAAATGTAAAAAGCTAGGAGGAAAATTTTCATTCCTAGGAGGGCAGAGAAAGAATTTACAACTACAAATTTTCTAAAGTAAGTGTTCTAAGAAAAGAGAGTGCTGGGTCCTATAGTCAGGAAGAAACCTGTCTAATGTTTTATTGGACTGAAGGGAACTTTTTAAGGCCTTCTTGGTCAAGGCCCAGTATTTAGACACATCTACCATTAAACTTTCAGAGAACATTCTTCTAGATCTAGATCATTTTTTTTAATACATAAATTTACATTAGATATGCAGTACAGACAGATCCAAATATATGTATTTTTAAAAATAAATTGGATTGTATTCTAATTGCTATTTTTGAAACTGCTTATTTGATAATATACATGGAAATATTTCTGTTGTAAACATACATACAAAGCATTCTTTTGAGTAACTTCATTGTATTAAACCCTATGGTGTAACCTATAAATTCTTAATGTACTTATGTTAATCTCTTTACTTCTGAACACTCAGAGCACATTTTGGGTACTCTTTTTAAGGCATTTTCTACCTACCACTATTTATTATTTTGTATTTATTTATGCTTTTACATCTCCATTTTGCTATAAATTCCTTTAGGATAAGAACTCTGTCTCTATTTCTCATTGGTCTCCACATTTTCTACCAACTCTAGAGGAGTACTTTGGTAAAAATAGATATCATTTTTATTGCATGCATGACTGCAAGCAAGAACAAAGAATACAAACTAAGCTAGTCATAATGTTGCTTCAAGTTACTGGGTTCCTGAATGAAAAGTAGGTTCTGAAGAGATTCAGATTCAAAAAGCAGTGCTCTTTTTTTCTTTCCTCCTGCCTCTATCCTTTTCCAGAGCAGACTCAGCTATTAAGTCCCTGAAAAGACAGGGAAACATTTTTTGGGGGTGGATGGTATGTAGAAAAACATAAATAGGGCAAACTGGAAAGAATGGGGCCACAATTTTACCAAGTTATTTATGGTGGCTAAACCTTAGGCTCTTCCATCTTTCTTCCAGGTCTCCCATTAAAATTAAACAATTTTAGATGACTCTGAAGCTACCCTTCTTAAAAGGGTATCCATTACCTTGTTCTTCAAACTCCCGTTCAAAATACTATTTACTAAATTTTCTTTTCCAAAAAGTGACCACACTATCTAGCAAATGCATTGTTCTTAGCTAATTATTTAATTTTAATTTTTTCTTAGCTTATTCTGTTTTGATATTTACATTAAAATATTCCAATTCTTAGGATAGGATAATTAACTAATTCATGAGTTGTGCATGTATTTGCATCTCTAGTTTCAACGCTAAATTTTAAAGCCATATTTAAAGTTTTAAATTAATTTGTTATGACTCTGTTGAAGGTAGGTCCATTTTGACAGACCTGCTGAGCCTGATCCCTGCTGTGAGATGTACTGTACAAAATTACAGATTTGTGAAATGCATACTAAACATTAATTCTAATAATAGGTTTAAATGAGAAGGTTTTTCAAGTTTTTACAAGAGATAGTTTATATGAAACTTCTGGGAAAGGAGCTTTTTTATCAAAATAGTTCAAGGTCAATATTGTCCTTATTTTAAAACTCTAATCCACTCTCTTGTTTGTTTCCTTTCAGACTTCGGATATCAGGCTATTCAATACTTAGACACTTAGAAGATATTTTTATGTAGAATTGGAGAAGATTGAAAAAGACACAAAGCATAGCTGGGTCTCCCTCTCTTTCATTCTGTTATTAATGTTATGACAACATTAGTGAATGTCAGAAAAAACAGGCATCATTTTCAGTATCTTCAGAACACTTATTGTATAGTTTCATTAGTTCGAACTTTTAAAAGATTGTGGCATATTTGACGGAGCATTCAAGTTGGAAATAGACCTTTAGTTTGGTCCAACAGAATGTCAGGGTCTATTGCTTTACCTTAAACTTTAGGCAAAGGCATCTTCCAATACTTTGAGATATTTATCTTGTCATTTTCTACTCTCACCTTTCTTGATGTCACCTATGCTTATAATATTAACCATAATTTTTCTACCAAAAGACTCCTGATCCTATACCATATTCCTGAATTTTATATTTGAGATTATATTTCTTCTTGACTTCAACTTTCATATTTAGCAAATTCCAAACTAAATTAAACCTCTGTAAGCATAATTTCTAGACCAGTTTTTACTTTTGACTTGCCTGATAGCATTGGAAATTTAGTCAAATAATAGTGGATGCAGCAGATATTTTCATTTTTTTGGTTATCATTTTTGAACACCCTTCTTATATTTGGGAAAACTGCCTACATTATAAGTCCTGCTTTCTGGGAGAGAAGAAAACTCATTTACCCAGATATTCTTTTTTTGTAGTTATGTGACCTATTCTTTGCCAATCAGAATCACTTCCATGGGAGGAGGTCATTGAGAGGACATGACCACAGGTTGAGCCGTTATCTGGACTTGAGCAATAGGAGGATCCTCACCTTGGAATGTACACTCCACGTGCCTTCTCCAAACTAGAAGCTGCCCAAAGACATACATTTGGGATAGTACTGTAATGTGGTATTGAGAGCATTTGTATAGTAAACATGACTGCGTCCAGTTAAGATTCTGGTGGGCGAATGTGGAGATGTACTCCTCTTGTGGGAGCCCAACACAAGCTTCACCTATAAGATCCCTTGCTAATTAAACTGCCACTTACCAATCTGTAGAGGTCTGCCTCTTTCTTTGGTCTCTTCCTGCCCTCCTGATACTGGGCCCATTTCAAACTGCACCCACCAAGAAGTTCCAGAAGTTATTAACTAACAACTTCTATGAGGCTTGGATTCAAAGTGCAAAGGCAGTTGCATGCATGGAAATATAAAAGGCTTTGAAATTCTCTTTCTCTTCATGGATTCTGTTCTAGCTAAAGAATACTCATTACTCTTTTAGCACAACCTGTCATGCTTCTTTGCATTGCTTAGACCACTCACCAGTCTTGGGCTTTCAAGCATTCCATATTTAAATATCTTAGCCATTCCTACAGGCTTATATTGATTGTTCTTTAAAGTGTTGTCTGTAATTGCTGCCATTATTATCCCATTTGCCATTTCCATTTCTGCCCTGAAACTGCTCGTATAATAATCACCATCGAAAATGACTACTTTAGTCCTAATGTTATGGAACTCCTAACTAAAATTGGGCTTAGCTGATCTTCTCTACTGCTATTTCCTTGGCTTTTGTGAATTCCACATAATTCTAAGTTTCCCTTATAGGCCATTCTTCTTAGGCCAGTCTCTTAAAATTTGATGTTCTTCTCAGTTTTATCCTTCGTATTGTATATTTTACATATACTTCCATGTTCCTAAATCTCAAAATTAGATTTCCAGCTTACTTGTCTTTCTGAGCCCCAGACCCTAATATCTAATTGCCACTTGGAATCATTTCTGGATTATCCCATTGATACTAAAGATTCAATTTTCCCTTCATTTTTACACTCACTTTTTTCCTATCTTGTTGATTCATTCTACAAACTATCCCATTACATTCCTTCTACCTCATCCTGTACATTTCATAAGTCATCAAATTACATATTCTTTTATATCTTTTATCTCTTGATTCATCTGTTCCACCCATCTTGCCATTACCATAATTAAATTCCACATTATTCTTTGACCAGATTTCTGTAATAGCCTCCTAACTGGTATCACTGTTCCTCCTTAGCCCAGCATCAACCCTCTATTCTGGGTTTGTTTGTTTTTTTTTTTCTAAAGTGTTAATCTGATCATGGTCCTCCTCTGCTTAAAACTTCTTAATGGTTTCCAAGATCTTAAGAAAAATCTAACATGACATACAGAGCCTCAGAACCACCTGAGTTTTATCTTTACCATGCCTACTCTTCATAGTACATGCTCTAACCACCCTGAATGATTTCTACTTTTTGGACATGTACTGTCCTCTCTTGTCTCTCAATTACTGCATTCTCTGACTACTTTCACCCTTGGAAAATGTTGATATCTCTTTCCTGGGCGTATGTCTGGTTCCCTCAGAAAAAAATTATAAATTACATGCTCCTCTGATAGTCTCTGAGATCCTGGTTCTTTATCCCTGACAGACTTCAGTGTAGTGTGCTTCTGTGTGCTCACCGGCAGTCACTTCCATACTGTGTAAGATACAGATTTGTCTTGTCACTGAATATCCCACCTAGCTCCCTTATCTGGCACATTACAGGCAATCCAAATTTGTGAAATGAAGACATGAATGAATATTAAATCATTTCTAATATACATTTGACTTTTATATCTTCTTCCTCTGAACTTTCCTACCAATTTCTGTACCTATTTTATGATTTACTTTATTATACCCTGTATTTGCTATTTGTGAAATGAATCTACTGTCACTAATATCACCTTTGCCAAGTAAGTCACATCCCAGAAGAATGCAATTCCACTGAGTTGTGTGAATTTTTGCAAACAGATCTTTCCCCAATCTATATCAGAATTAACGAAATTCCACAGGGAAGGCAAAAGGTCAAGCACTTATCACACATTACTGATCACAGCATCTGCTGCTGTTTCTTTAGAATTTAAATATAGAATTTAGATGAATACTGCTTTCTTGCTATTAATATTCTTAAGAGGCTGTGGGGGAAAAAAAACCTTCTGCACAATCATGTCTGGGGAGCCAACTAAAATAAAATCTAAATAAAATATTTTTAGAAAATCACATGGCAGAATGGATACAGGAGATTTCTGCAGTTGCTCTTATGTTTGTATAATTCATATCTATTTAGGTATCTAACAGCTGAAATTTGAAATGTAAGTTTTTATTAATGAAAGAGAATAGCAGAGTTGATGAAGAGTGACCTGATATTCACTTCAAATGGCTGGTTAGATACACAGAAAGAAATTTGTTTCACAAATGCAATCTATTTCAAAGATAAGTGTGGTTCCTCTAAGGTATTATAGAGGAATACTAAAGTTTGGTTTAAGATAATGAGTCAGTTTTTAAGCATCCAAATCTCTGAACTGAGTATAATAGCAGACTAGTTAAATTATATTTTAGAGAATCAGAAAGAAATCGGTCATTAAAAGGAAGCAATTACTCTTCTTTGGTGTATTTCCCATTTCATTTCAAATATTTACTAAAGAGTACCTGACCAATGCTTCCTTTAATCCATACTTAAGATTTAAATGCTACACAACAATTGTGCAGATGGCGCCCCCTTGGAAACATCATTTGAAGTGATATGCTTTTTGACTATAAAATATTATTTTGATTTTACAAAAGCAGGATTCAGGAGTCAGGAGGAAAATAAAAAGGAAAAACAATTAAATTAGAGCACTATAACACATTGGACAAACCATACATAGTATATATTATAATAATAAATACTAACACATGTATGCATTATATATTATATCATATATTATATATTATATAATTATCTCCTACTATCCTGGATGCTTTTTAAAAGCAAACAGTGGAACTCCTTTCTATTTGGTTCAGTTCCTGTTTGTTCAAGGACCAAGTAAATGACTCAATAAATATGTATTCTTAAGACTGTGTTAATGTAACCAAAATAGGAAATATATTTATAACCAGATACAAAAAGAAATGGAGGTATCTTAGACTTATTCCTTATATCATTAACACACACTTATCCTTTCAAAAGAAACATCCTATAATATCAATTGTAAAGATAATGCAAGACTGCCTAGGTGTGAGACCAAACAAGTACAGAAATACTTAAGTTTTAAATATCAAATTAGTATAAAGTAGATTTTTCACACAATAATTTAATTAATTCAACCCCATATTTAAAACACAGTAATGTAATAGAAGAGTGGTAACTGAATATAAGATATGTTGGCAGAGCTTTGTACCAGGCTTAGTACACTGTTACATGGTCCAGCCTCAGGCTCTATAGTTAAGACCAAATATTCCCATGTTTTAACTTTATTATTATAAAATTCTGTTAAAAGTATATTAATACACAAAAATGAAGCCTTTAGTCACAGCATCATATATCTAAAAAAATGCTGGCAACATCATATTGATCACCTGAGAACATAATCCCAGCATAATGATCACATTTTGAAGACTAATAATTCAAGTGACGTTTTTGTCATTTCAAGCTTCTAAATTCTACCATACAGGGTAACAAATCATATTCCCAATACCATGTCCTAGGGAAATCATTGGATTGCTTTTTCCTCTTGAATCAGGGAGAACACTATTGAGCACTTGACTGAGAATGGAAATCACTTCTATTGACCTTGTAACCTCTTACTCAAGCCTCATTATCTTCCCTAGTAACAGCACCCAGAGTACTTTCTGAAAAATGAATATTATGGGATTTGGAGGACAGAAGCATAGCTGTGTGACAGAAGCTTTTAACTGATTTGTTTATAAAGTGTAATGTATATGAAAGTTGGTAGTAGGAGGAAGAATTCATAGTGCTCAGCCCATTTTCAAAGTTCGTAATTCATAAAATAATTAAGAACTAGCTCTTTGAAGGCACAAAAAAAAAGATTCTAAGGCCCTTGTCACTGTTTGTATAATATGGAGAAGAAAATGATTCAGGACAAGAAAATTAACCTACTATTTTTTGTTGTGTGTCTACAGTATGCTAGGTTTGGCAATATGATGTCTCATTAATATAACAGCAACATACCATAGATACTGTTATTCTTATTTTATGCCTGTAGAAATGAGGCACAGACGGGTTAGGTAATTTACCCAATGCCATACAACGTGTAAATGATGAAGTCAAGACTCAAATCCATATCTTTGTTGCATTAAGATGTATCCTCTTTACACTACGTGAGAGCCAAACCCTGAGACTGGTTATGTCTACAGTGGGCTAACAAAGGCATTCCACACTTATATTTGTCATTCTCCATGTTGTTTCAGTAATTTCCTTTATAGGTCATTTGTAACCAAAGGAGATAACTGCTGCCCATGTGTTTCTATTTAATATGTTGAATAGCTCCTGTTTTATTTCAAGTGAGATTACTTTTTAAGTTTACTATTGATTTTCTTTAAAGGCAAATAATACCCAATCAGATCAGGTTTTCTTTCCAGAGAGTGAATCTTTGGGAGACTAATGAGCTGGCACTATACATAGACCGTATCAAAGGGGCACATAAAAGTTGGTATTTTTTTTATTACTTGTGAAAAGTGCATAGTGGCAATTAAATTGTGAGTCTCCAAGCTCATATCTATTTATTGTGGCTGATAATGAGCACAATGAGAAGATGTGCTCTATTTCGAGAGTAATAATAATTTTTTAAGTGAAAACAAATACAGATACCCCTGCTTTTTGAAAGTTCATGTTACTCCAATTCACTTTCACGAAGACCTACATTAGTACCTGTTGTGCTAACCAAAAGAAATCTAAAGAGTATTTCACTTTCATGAAAAAAGGTGAAAAACAAAAAATAGCATTCAATGTCTGTTTTGCCATGAGCCGTTATAGAGGTAGCGCACACCCTGTGTAGCCAGAGCCACTTCTAAACTCTTTCCCCAGGAAGTACACTTAGTAACTCAGCATCAAGCTGCCATAGTTTTGAACTATGTCTGTAAGCGTCTGTGCTTTATCTTGATTTATTTTGTGCATCTGTTAGCTTGATGTGTCCTAATATATTACAAAAAAAAAAAAAACTAAAGAGAGCTCATAAAGGTGTTATTCTTAGTATAAAACTGGACATATTAAGCATATTTGGTGTGATTTGGTAGGTTATTTTTTGAGTAAGGGAACAGTCATATTTTTCTCATATAAATTAATGGTAATTGCTTCTTTGCTTTGTGCCATTTCGGCTTACAAAAGGTTTCATAGGAATGCTCTTCTTACAGACAATGGGGGAAATCTGTAGTAAGAGAAGGTATGCGGGCAAGTTCCTCTTTGGCATGTACAAATTCTATTATTTGCTTATAGGATTCAAGCTACTCCTCCTCATCATTTTGACTGCTTTCAGCTTGCCACATATCTCTCAGAAGCTGGCCTCCTGGGGGGATGTCAGCAAGACATCCATCTATTTCACAGCTTCTCTTTAAATAGAGTCAAAAAGATCATATAAAATGCTATTAGATATTTCCAATCAATACTAAAGGAATAACATAAATACTAGGTAATTAAGATATATTTCAATGTTGTTTTAAGCATTAGCTACCATCTTGAAAAGTTCCTGTAAAGTGCTTTTCTTTATAATTGGATAAAAGAAAAGCTTTATTTAGTCAGTCCTCATGCATCTGAATTCCACACTGTCTGCCATTGCTGCATCCTCTTTATTTGTGTTTCTGAGCATGACTCAGATGGTGAAAAAGCGGGATTTCTAAAGGAGTGGATGTAAATGGCTAATAGATTAAAGGGAAGGTAACCTGAAATATGTGCTGTTAGTTCCTGCTTATCACATATATTTGCAAAGATGGCAGCAACTTCATTAAGAAGTCAACAGAGGACTGCTCATAACTCATGCAAACACAATAACCAATAATTTTGTAGCAGAAATGGGTTATTCCTTACTGTCAGCTTTGCATCCACCCAGTACTCAGTGATTCTCAATCTTGGCTGCACATAGAATTATTGGGGGATATTTTAAAAATACTGAGTTCTAGACCACACTGAGACCAATTTAATCAGAATCTCTGGGGGAAGGAATGCAGGAATCAGTATTTTGGACTCCTCGGATGATTCCAATGATGAACCAAGACTGAGAACCACTGAGTCAAGCTCCAGTTCTCAGCGGCACCAATGTGAACATATTTTCTTATGTAAATGTCAAGAGACTGGGACCATGTAGCTGTCTCAGGATGATTATTGTGTTAAAACAAGCGAGCAAACAAACAAAAAAACCAGATGAACAGCCAGAACTAATTAAAAAGAAATTTCAATTATGCACATATCTAAAGGTCATTAAGGAAAATTTTAAAATATAGTTTTGAAAAAAATAGTTACAACATAGTTTTCTTCTTCTATATATTCTCTCACACTCCCTAAATTTTTCAGCTGCATTTTCGAACACTCAACAAAATTATCCCTTCTACAAATCAATCCTGGTTTTCTATTTTCTTTCTGCCTCTTTCATCATTACTCACCATTTCCTTCTCCTTAGTATTTTATCATGTTGATTGAGCACAAAAAGCAAAAAGAAACTGTCCTCTTTTTCTTGGGGGTGGGCGGGTGAAAAATGTAAGAAATTGGGCTGACAATTCTAGGGTCAGTTTGGTGGGTTGGAGTGGGAGATCACTGTAACACTTCCATATTGTCATTGTCAGTATTTGCTCATGCAGTTTTGTCAATATTTAACCCTTTTCCCTAAAGAGTTGTAGTATTCTGTTCCCTAACAGAACCCTTATATTTAGAGTCCTAGTCCCATTCTGCATCTCCCTCTCAGGGGCCTCTGGAGAGACTTGTGGGAGCTTTCACATGAAACCCAATGATTCCATTTCAACCTTTACAAAACTTGGTTCTGAGAAAATGATGATTTCCTGAAAAGTAAACACAGCAGCATTATCATTCAAACCTGACAATGTTGAACTTTACCTAAACTCTGTGCTCCTGAAAAACAGTCATGGTTGAGCAATTTCTCTACCCTGTAGTGTTCTGAGAAAGAGCTAACCCAAAGGACCACCTTATCCTCACATATTCAGATGTAAGAATTGCTTCCACTCTTCAGACAAGACTCAAGCTCTCTCATGACTCCTTTGTTTACCTGTCTCTGTAAAACCTCACACTCCTATTCTTTTCCTTAAAAGATTCCTCTGCATTGATGAACATTCTCTTGATTGCAATACCCTGAATAAACTCATCCTTTTAACTGGTGCATTTTATGTTTCACATTCCTCACTCCTATAAATATCTTTTGTGAGATAAGGAAAGGGGTACATGGGGGCAATAAGTAACTAGATGTACCTCTTCTGCCTTGGCTGAAGCAAGAATACACTATTTTTAAAATAAACTTTTTTTTTAATAATTATAGATTTACAAAAGATTTGCAGAGATGGTGCAGAGTTCCTGCATATCCCTCATCCACTTTCCCCCACTGATGTACCCAGCTGAGGTTGGCATATTACTAACTAAACTCTGGGCTTAATTTAGATTTCACCAGTTTTCCATTGAAAAACTTCCTGCCATTTAGGACCATAATGATAGCTTGATCACACACAAAAAATCTCATTAACCACTTGTTCAAGAACATGGCTAGCCACAAAAAATCCTTTCCCCCTGATATTTAATACTCCTTCCTCTATCTCTGATAATTAATATTCCGTCCACTTTTGAAACTGCTTGCTTGCCCTCTTGTAGCCATAGGGATCAACAAATGTACCTGAAGGCCAGTTAGAAAATCTCTCCATTTCCAAAAATCCCACCTTAATAGAACAGCTTGCTAATTCATGACTGTCTTAATTTTCCTTTTTACTCTATAAAACTGATTCTCCTTTCTAAACTCTTTGAATCCCTAACGAAATGAAAATTCTGGCAGCTGTGTTCTATTGTCACAATTTTATGAATAAACAGCTTGTGTTAATTTTGTCTCAAACTTAGTTTTGTCTTGGGCACCATTGAGCATCTTTGGTAATGTTGTTTAGATTAGAGCATGGTAATTGGATACCATAATCTATCAGAGTTGACACATACAATTATCACAGTATCCATTGATATTTTGCTTTGTCCATCTTTTTTAACTGGAATATTTAGCATATTAAATTTAGTTATTTTAAATTCTCTGCCTTATAGTTCCAAAATCCGTCTTACCTGAATTTAGTTATGCTGTTTTCTTTTTTATTTGAAAGCATTTTTTCAACTTTCTTCTTTTGTATGTTTTGTAATTTTTATTTTATTTTTATTTTTGATAGTTAGACATCTTGTGTAGAGATGAAATAGAAAATGAAATAGACTGAGATAAATAGTTTTGCTTTTCCTTATTGGATTGGAAATGTGTTAGTTTCCTTCTACTAAGCTATTAAGTTTGGGAACTGAGTCAATCTACTCTGGAGTTAATATGTGTTTAGATTTGTTGTTACTATAGTTTCCTTCAGTGTAACACTGGGTTCAAATTCCACTGGTATTACTTCATTTTTAGAGTAGGGATTGGTTTGCCAATGGTTTTCTCAGTATCTGCTCATCCTCATCGTTAGGTATTCCCTTTATACTATGCCTTAGCCAGAGATGTCTCGCTACATGATCCTGGCCTTTGCACAGCAGAAAAAATTGCTGTTCTTGGTTCTTGATGCTCATTAGAGGTTAGGAAGTGGTGTACACTCTTATTCTGATTTTTCTAAGTCTTGGGAGGGCATTAGGTCCCAGATCCTAAGAGTGTGTCATTCTCAGCAGTTTTGTCCCATCTTCAGCTATAGGTGACCTCTACTGGTTTGGGACAAGCAAGCATTCTTCCCCTTCCCACAGGATAGAGGGTCTTATTTGTCCCTTTTTATCAGCCGCTATCTTTTTCCATTAATTCTCAAAGTCTAACAGGTTTTTTGTTGTTGTTGTTTTTTTGTTTTTCCTTGATATTTTTTTCCTTCCTTAAAGTTGAAACTCTTGTTCCATGGGAGAGGTAGCAGAGAAGAATCTGATTGCCTTCTCTATTATGATTGCTCTTCCTCTCCCAGGCCTGTGCCATGAAGAAAGCTATCTCAGGACCACTGACAAACCTTTTACATGAAGCACCCAGGGAGGAGAATGGCTTGTAAGGATGTCCAAAAATATTCAATTCCTATCAAATCTCTGTAACCCAGATATTCTATATTTTTAATCAGGCCATACTTAGCCTTAACCAATTTGTTAAAAAAAAAAAAAAATTAGCTGGATTTTTCAGATGTGCCTAGAAACATCTGACCCAGGGAAGCAAGTGCCCTTGCCCTCTATCTCTTTGAAATTCCCTATATTTTTTTTAGATTTCAGGTTAGTTCATGGCCCCACAACCTAGGTTCTCTGATAAGATCAAGAAAATGATGAATTTGTGGGCTGTCTGGAATTTTGTTTTTGTTGTTCTTGTTCTTGTTCTTGTTTTAGCGTGGAGTGATGCTCTTGCTAGTGTTCTATATTCCAAATTGAAGCTTTATTTTTTAAATTAAATACCGGGCAAATGAATTCTTGGCCCTCACCTCTCTGATTTTATGGGGACAATGCATATTTAAATTTTATTAACTTTAAAACAATTAAGCCATGTCTAAAAATTGAGATAGTCTCTAAAGGAAAATTTTAACAAAGAATCTTGATTTTTAGGGTTGGTATTGTAAAGTGGGTTAAGGAAATGATGCTTATGCAAAATATACTTGGATTAAAATCCATTACTGGCTAACATAATACAGAATCTGACTCCATTTTTATTGTTTAACTGCTAACAGCTTTTAAAATTTTGCTGTCCTCACACTGTCCCACAATTGAGAAAGCTGCTAAAAAATCCTTTGGTACTGGAGGGACATTCAAATCATTCAAGCCCCTTGTCAAACCACCCAGGAGCTCTCACCTGGCCCTACCCCCAAACCACAATGAAAAACTCTAGTCAGTCTCCTTTCCTTGTTCTCTCAAGCCATTTTTGGACCTTCTTGGGATACCTCCTTATTCTTTCCAGAAAAGCCTCAATTAGGGAAATAATAAAACTTTCTATACCCCCTTGTCATCAGCCAACATCCAAAACAAATTTTGAGTGTGGATCCATCCTGATACTTTAGAGTGGCCGTAATAGCTAATTTTCACATCTAGTTAAGCCTGCATTGTTTGCAGGAGTTTGAAAATATTTTCAAATATGTCATACTATATATAAGAAAATATTCTTGTTTAGACTATAAACATGTAGAAATATTTATATAAAGAAGTTGAAATAACTTTTTTATCAGTTCACTCTTGTTTTCGTAAATGTCTGATCTGATGACGCAGAGACAATGTGAATCAAGTCATCCTTATTTTTAACTGTGAGACTCTAGGCCATATGATCATATACTTGATGACCTATCTCAGCAAGAAATAATGAAACGCTCAAGATAATATGAGGGGAGCTTAATAGAGGTGTATTTGCAAATAGGTAAAAAAAAAGAAGAGAGTTCTCCAATTGGGCTAGTAGGCTAGTAACAGTAGAGCGAATATCATTCTTAAACCTGAAGGGTAAATGGAAAGTGGGTAACCGCAACATGAGGAGAGAGAGGGCCGGATGTGGAGGATATGAAGCTGAGTTTTTCGGTGGGGACATATAACCAGCATAAGGTGAACATGTAGAGAGAGAGCCACGAGAACAAATATACTGATATCACTTTTCCCTCTCATCTCCTGCATGTGACCCTCTCCTTATTCTCCTTGACAAAACACATCTGAAAGCCAGAGGGAAAAAGAACCTAATAATGTCCTCCTTGTAGGTTAGTATCGGGCTGAGTAATGATGAATAGAAAGATCTGGAGGTACAAAGAAAAGAAGCACAGGACCCTGGACCTTCTTTATGCTGAAAGTAATATAAATCTACTCTCTTATTCTTATTATTCTTCCTTTTAGTAGAAAGGCATTCTTTTGTTCTACTATATTTATAGAAGTAATAATATCTTTCATGTCACTTTAGCTGCTGCTGCTGCTTCTGGGGCTGCTGTTGCTGCTGTTGTGTGGGTATGCTTAGGGATATTCGACCCCTCAAAACATGGAGCAACTGACAAAAACTCTGAGGTTCTCCAAATTGTTTTAAGATATGTTTTAGTTTTTCCTTTAACTTTAAACTTTGGATAGTTGTGTCCATGCTACATTATGAAAGATGCAATGCTTTTCAGTTCATCACATGATTAAACCAGGAGCAATTTCATTGTTTCTGCAATGATTTTATATTATTAAAATATTAGTAAGGACACACATTGAAAAAAATGTGGAACACACTTTTTATTGTTCCCTTTGCTACTTAACATTTGTAGATTATTTTACATAAAAACTTTAAAACACTTTTAAATGAACACAGGCTAGATGAGAAATCTGTATCCATAGGCTATAAAGAGAACATGATTGATTGTGTTAATTATTTTCTTTTAGAAGAAAGGAATTTAGTTTTACAAAGTACTTTCACAAATATTTTCAGCAGTAAGGTAAGGGAGCTTTAGCTTTAATTATCCTTCTAATCTTTAGAATTTCATCAGATTCTCTTCTATAGTAAAATCAGTATCTTATATTCTGCTATTCTCTGACGTATAGTGGCGTGTTGTGCTGGTTCTGCTCAACTGCTGCAGAAAAAGTTCTTTTTTTCCCATTACCCACCTTAATGAGCTGATGCTACAGTGCAAGACATGTATTAAACAATAGAAAATGAGAAGATTGTGCTGTTCATATTATGTAAGTAGTTACAATAATTAAAATAATTTTACATCAG
The DNA here is from genome assembly GCA_003508835.1 of Eonycteris spelaea. NCBI lineage: Eukaryota > Metazoa > Chordata > Mammalia > Chiroptera > Pteropodidae > Eonycteris > Eonycteris spelaea. The sequence continues at coordinate 39,731 of PUFA01000381.1, read as the reverse complement.
TATAAAGTGCTGATTTAAAAACCCAGATTTTGGAAAGAATACATATGCTTGAAAAAAACTATATTTCATTTCCAAAATTCTGGTTTTATCATAGTTGTTTAAATAGTCATTCAGCTGATCAATAAAACACTTGTACTGGAAGAATAAAGACTGGAGATTCAGATTCTAGGAGAGTAAGTATCTAATATCATGGACTTAACAATCTAAAAGCAAATAAAGGCATGAATGAGTGTTTGGGAGCTAGGTGCCTAGGCGTTAAAAGAGTAATTAAAAAATACAATCACACTGAAAAAAAATGATAGCGTGTTTTTCATTAATGTCATTATTTTCCTGTTGCATACTCATTTATCCACTGAACGTTAAATTTAAGTAAATTACACATTAATGTGATCTTGAGCAACTAAATGTAAAACTTCTGATACTGGCAAAAAAAATCTGTACTTCATTAGCCTTTCATTAGGATGGCTGAAAAGGTTCTGAAAACTTTCAAAAAATTTAAAATACCTAGAAACTAATATTGGTCCAATTTGCATAAAGGTGGTATATAGTCTTGTTCCCCTCAGCTCTGGGTTAGTAAAAATGATTTGAAGAAGTATCTTCAAACAATCATATTAACTTAATTGTTTGCTCTTTGAAGTTAGACCAAAACAAGAATGAGCTCAGAGAGAAAGTCTCATGGAATGAAATCCTTTGAGACAGGGAAACCAATAATTGCCCCAAGTTAGTGAGACAAAGGCAGAGACACTCTTGAGGTTCGGCAAGTGTAACATTAATGAATTCTCGCACCCTACAACACATGCCTTTTGCAATATATTTTACCCCTAATAGTAATAGTGATGTATCCGTCAATGCAAAATGTTATAAGAAAATACCTTTATTCATAGAATTATGCACCAGTTTTATTTTTTATGAAATATCTGTGTAATTAAGGCAAAAATATTTTATATTTTCTGGTCAATTGTTTTGATTCTCCACTTGATTTTCCTTCCTTCCTCCTTCCTTCCTTCCTTCCTTCTTCCTTCCTTCCTTCCTTCCTTCTTTCCTTCCTTCCTTTTCTTTCTCCTTCCCTCCCTCTTTCCCTTCCTCCCTCTCTCTCTCTCTCTCTCTCTCTCTCTCTCTCTCTCTCTCTCTCTCTCTCTTCTTTCTTATAAACCATCCTTCCTCTTTGGCAACCATCACCTTGTTCTCTATACCTATGGGTCCATTTTTGTTTCATTTTCTTTATTCGTTTTTCCTTTTGTTTAGATTCCACATATAAGAAAATCATATAGTATTTGTCCCTCTCTATCTTATTTCACTTAGCATAATACCCTCTGGATCCATACATGTTGTCACAAATGACAATATTTCATCTTTTTCATACCACATCTTTGTCCATTCATACAACAATGGACACTTAGGTTGCTTCCATATCTTGGCTACTGTAAGTAATGGTGCAGTAAACATAGGGTGCATATACCTTTTTGAATATATTTTTGTTATCTTTGGATAAATATCCAGAAGTGGAATTTCTGGGTTGTGTGACAGCTCCATTTTTAAGTTTTTGAGGAATATCCATTATGTTTTTCATAGTTGTTGTTACCAATTTACAAACCTACCAACAGTTTAAGAGGGCTCCCTTTTCTCCAAACCCCCACCAGCACTTCTTATTTGTTGCTATTTTTAATGATTGCCATTCTGTATGTGTGAGGTGATATTCCATTTTGGTTTTGATTTTCATTCCCCTGATTAGTGATGTGAGTATGTTTTCAAATGTCTTTCAGCCATCTGTATGTCCTCTTTGATGAAATATCTATTTAGGTCCTCTGACCATTTTTTAAATGGATGGTTTGTTTTTTGGTGTTAAGTTGTATGAATTTAGTTTAGATATTAACCCCTTATCAGATGTATCATTGGTGAATATCTTCTCCCTTTCAGTAGGTTGTTTTTCTTTTCATTGATGGTTTCCTTCACTGTGCAAGAGTTTTTTAGTTTGATGTAGTCCCATATGCTTATTTTTGTTTTTAAAGTTTTTACCCGAGGAGACATATCCAAAAAGGACATTGCTAAGACTAATGTCAAAGAGTTTATTGCCTATGTTTTCTTCTAATTGATTTATGGTTTCCTATTCTACATTTAAGTCTTTAAACCATTTTGAGTTTATTTTTGTATATGGTATAAGAAAGTATCCAATTTCATTTTTTTGCATGTATTTTTTCAAGTTTTCTCAACACCAGTTACTTAAGAGATAATCTTTACTCCAATATATATCCTTGCCCCCTTTGCTGTAGATTAAATGACCACAGAAGTGAGGATTTATTTCTGGGCTCTTTATTCTATTCCATTGAGCTATATGATATATTTAATTCAGTACCATATGGTTTTAATTATTGTAGCCTTGAATTATAGTTTGAAATTAGAGAGCAGAATACCTCTCACTTTGTTCTTTCCAATATTTCTTTGGTTATGTGAGGTCTTTTGTGGTTCCATATAAATTTTAACATTAGTCATTTTACTTTTGTGAAAAATAGCATTGGTATTTTAATAGGGATTATATTGAATTTGTATATTGCTTTAGATAGTAAGAACATCTTAAGAATATTAATTTTTCCAATCCATGAAATATCCTTCCATTTATTTGTGTCTTCAATTTCTTTTTTCAATGTCTTATAGTTTTCATCATACAGGTCTTTTCACCTCTTTGGTTAAATTTATTCCTAGATATTTTAAGCTCTTTGATTCAATTGCAAATGGAATTGTTTTCTTAATTTCTCCTTCTGATAATTTGTTATTGGTGTATAGAAACACAACAGCTTTCAGTATATTTATTTTGTATCCTGAAACTTTACCAAATTCATTTATTAGTTCTAATAGTTTTTTAATGAGCCTAGGATTTTCTATATATAGTATCATGTTATCTGCAAATAGTATATTTTATTTTTTACTGATTTGGATGGCTTTTTATCTTTTTCTGTCTTATTGGTTATATTGATTAGAAGTGGTGGTAGTGGGCATCCTTCTCTTGTTCCTGATCTTAGAGAAAAAGTCTCAACTTTTCACCATTGAGTATAATGTTATCTGTGGGATTGTCATATATAGCCTATATTATGTTGAGGTATGTTCCTTTTAAACCCCTTTTGTTGAAAGATTCATAATAAAGGCTGTTGACATTTGTCAAATATTTTTCTGTGTCAATTAAGATGATTATATGATTATTCTTTTAATTTTGTTAATGCAATGTATTTCATTGATTGATTTACAGATGTTGACTCATCTTTGCATCCTTGAATAAATCCATTTGATCCTGGTATATAATACTTTTAATGTATTGTTGAATTTGGTTTGCCTATACTTTCTGTTCCTTTCCTTCTTTTTTTTTTCCTTCTGTGATCCCTATGAGGTGAATGTTTGTGTGCTTAATATTGTCTCAGAGGTCTTTAAAATTATCCTCTTTTTTAAAATTCTTTTTTCTTTTCTGATTGATTAATTTCTGTTGTCTGTCTTCTAGGTTAACATTCATTCTTCTGTATTAGCTAATCTGATGTCGATTTCGTCTAGTCTAGTTTTTCAGTTAGTTATTATATTCATCTCTACATGTTTCTTTATTATACTTTCTAACACTTTGAAGTTTCAAGTTCCTTAATTCCATTCTCAAGTTTGGAGCATCCTTATGATCATTGATTTGCATTCTTTATCCAGCAAATTAATTATCTCCATTTCCTTAAAGTTTTTCCTGGATATTTTTCTTTTTCCTTTATTTGAGAAATATTCTTCTGTCTTCTCATTTTGTTTGAATTTCTACATATTTTTTAAATATGTACTAGACAAAATAGCTATTTCTTCTAGCCTTGAAAAAGTGGCCTTGTATAGAAGTGACCTCTGTGCAGGCCGTGTGTGCTGGGTGGTGTTGCAGGCCAGTTGGAGACAAGCAGATGTCTACGGTGTCTGGGTGTTGGCCTATCAAGTTGGAAGGGCTCCAGGCAGGGAGGCCAGGTATAGTAATACTCTGTTAATCCTGCTTGCTTCCTTTGTTTAAAGTTGAAATAGGTTTGAGCAATGTTTCCTGGAATGCACTGTGGTGACCTTACTGGTAAGCCAGAATACTTGCATAGAGCTCCCACCTGCCCTACGAGGTGCAGAGGGTCATATACAATGGCATTCACTGGCATCTCCAACCCCAGAATTCTTGCAGATCCTGGTGAGCGCCCATGGTTTCCATAGCCTTCTTTATCTGGTCTCTTCCTCTCATTTACTGTTCAGAAGCTGTTCAACCATCCCCTCAGTTGTCTTTCAAGTGTAACTGCTCCATATATAGGTGTATATTTTAGTGTGGTCATGGGAGGATGAGGTCATCATCTTCTTACTCCACTGCTATCTTGGACCTCCTCCTCAGTTTAATTTTTAAAGACTAATTATTTTACTTTTACAGGTAAATCCTGGAGCTGAGTTATTTTTCTATTCTCTAAATGAGTAGATCTTCATATGAGAATTCCTTTCACAGATCATGATGAAAACACAAGCAAATTATAATTCTATTTCCTATTTTTTGAATAAAGTAGAGGAATCCCAGCCATAGATGGAAGTTAAAGGTGATGATTTCTAACCACTTCAGAAAAATATTTTGCATTATGACACTGGCAGAGAAGGTTACCCTAAGAATTGGACCCTATATTGTTGGGCCAGAGAAAGAAGAAACTTTCCAACAATAGGTCCAGCAATCTCATCTGCACCAGTCAAAAGACTATATTCATAGAGGCTATCAGGTATCACCTCCTTGTAGAGTCAGCTTAATAGAATATGACTCTTATCATGATCAGGCATTGAGGGTTGAATTGCATTTAAAAAGTGTACAATAACAGCCACCTCTCCTAGAGATATCCACAAACAAATCCCCAGAACTTGTAAATAGATTACTTTATATAGCAAAAGAGATGCAATTGTGTCAAAGGTTTTGAGATGGAGAAATTATCCTGAATTATCCAGGTAGAACAAATATAATTATAAGGATCCTTATAAGAGTGAGGCAGAAGGGTCAGAGTCAGAGAGATGCAATGAAAGGAACAAAGTTCAAAGTGATTTGATTGCTGGAATGGGGCTATGACCCCCAAGGAATGTGGGAAGATTATAGAATCTGGAAAAGATGAGGAAATAAATTTTTCACTAGAGCTCCCAAAAGGAATGCAATTCAACCTTAAATTTATCCTAGGGAAAGTTATTTTAGATTTCTGGTATTTAGTACAAAAAGGTAAAGCCAGTAAAACTGTGGTAATTTGTTACAGCAGCAATAGAAAAATATGCAGATTTTGGTACCTGGAAGTGGAGTGTCACTGTAACGAATACCAAACAATGTGGAAGTGGCTTCATTTTGGACAGTGGGCAGATGCTGAAAGAATATTAAAGAACATGATAGAAAAAGCTTAGATTGCCTTAACCAAGCTGTTAGTAGATATATGGATGTTAATAGTTTTGCTAGTGTGGACTCAGAAGGAAGAATTACCTAGCAGGTAATTGAATGAACACACCCGAGTACAAAATAACAGGCAGCAACGGCAACACAGAAAAACAGAGAAGGCATGTCCCAAACAGATATAGCAGCTACTTAGGAATTCTGGTTGATTTTTGCCCAAGAGGAATGCAGCACCAGTCTTATAAATTTTTCAGATGTTCTAAGATAAAGTGGAAATATCGTGATCATTAATTTAAAAATTTTAAAAACACCGTCAAACCCAGAAGGCCAGAAGGGTGGCATTGCTTTACATGAAGTTTTAGGAGGGATTATTTAAAGTACATATACAAGATTTCCTTTCATTTGAAATATACTTCAGGATCTAGTGGTATTGCTGCATCATTTGGTGAACATCAATTGTTAAACTAGTAGATTAAGACAACAGGTAATTTGAATGTGTTGATTATGTTGATTAAAAATAGAGTTTACTGATATACAATAGAAAAGTTTAAAAGGAAATAATATTTCTAATGATTACCATGTGATTACTGTATTTGGTACTTTAGATATGATTTTTTTATTTAATTTTCACAGAACTATGTGTTAGCTATTAGCTCCATTAATTGTTGTGAAAACTGAAATACACGATCTCTTAAAATATTACACAAACCAGATTTCTCTGCCTCTGGTCATTTTCTTTCCAACACAGCTGACTGCCAACCTAGTACTTAATGCAAACTGTATTCTTTTATGTTAACATAATTCTATGTGGTTTGGATTTAGAGAGTTAATTTTAGAGGTGAAACTTGACCTGGGCTTTGAATATGATAAGAATAGTTAATGGGCATAAATAAATAGCAAGACTATCGGATCAAAGATAACTAACGTGAACTATCCAGTTCCTCTTTGGGCAGTGAATGTGTCAATGGGGAGCTGTGATGAAACTACTGAAATATATGGACGACACACTATATGCTTCTCTCCTAGACTTCTATGGTGCATGAGAAATAATCTTGGGATTTGAAGGCTGAAGAATCAGGTTCAAGAAAAGTATTCCTGCCTTATCGAAGGTCAATTTGTCCCCCTGAGACTGTTTCCTCTTCAGTATAATGGAAATGAGACTCATTTCATAGGACAACTGTAAGGATGTCTTCATAGTATTTAAATATAATGACTTATAAATGTTAGTTCTTGCCGCCTGTGTAGATACAACGGTATGATTGTAGAATTGTTCTACAATTGATTTTTGCTTAATATGTGCCTTAATTTTTCATATTACTACATTCAATGAAAAATAAAAACATAACAATTACAAACCCACAAAGAATACTCTTGCTGAATAAAATTTTTTAAAAGAGCCAGAACAAGCTACAATACACTGCACCAATACAACAGGGATTTTGCTAACATCGAGAATTTAGGGATGTGACAAGACAATTTAAATGACTCCATCATACATTTCCATGGATTATAGTACATTACTACAGATATAGCAATGTCCATTACAATTGAAAATTAGACTCTACTAGTCTCTCACTGAGTATGCTTGGGGGAGGGAATAGAGGGATGAGGTAAGAGGGTATATTTTTTCAGAACTACAAAAGGACCTAACTCTAATGTTTTTAAAAAAATTTCTCCTTTAACTCAAAAGACACCAGGATTTTCTACCAGTAGTAGCATTCAAATGAAAACTTCATTAATACCATTACATTGAAGAAGAATTTCTTTCACTGGAAGGAATTCTATAATGAAAGAAACCTGAGAGAGTTAAAAATGTTCTAAGGCTCAGGCATTTTAATCTCTAAGGAGGGATCAAAATATCTTTGTTTTCTAGAATAACTAAAGATTATTTTAAAGGCAATACCAGCTAGATAAAATGACTTTTATATTTCCAAGCATTCTATAGTATGTTTATCATTATTATCCTTATATACATTTATTATTTACACAAATTTTACTAGGTAGACACATTAAAATATTTTTAAAATATTATTTATTTAGAGAAGCAAAAAAAAATCATGGGAATAAATTTAAATCACAATGGAAGAAATGCCTTGCATTTGAAAAAGAAATATAGTAATTAGGTTACCTGAGGAAAAAGTGTTTGAAAAATGAATGTCTTTTATAAAGACTTACCATTTGCAATCTTGTTCAGAATTCTATGCATAATAGATGCAAAAGATGATAGTGAGTACATGAAAAGCTGATATTACAATTATGTTTTAAACTGTAACTTGCTCTTATACTATTAAGTGAAAAGTCAGCTTGGACAACCTGAACAGTTACAAAGGACCCTATGCTTAAAAGCACCCTGAACTTGGTTCAATGCTCTGCTGTTGCTATCAAAATTCTTCACAACTTTTGTACAAGAAGCATCATATTTTCATTTTGCATGGGCCTCGCAAATTATTTAACTGATCTTGATTTTTAAGAGAGTTATTATTGAACCCCGCTTCAACCAGCAATAAAGTCCGTCTTCCATAGCACCTGTCTCTTTCTCACAGTAATAGAACCACTGTTATTCAAAGAATATCCCCAAAGCCACAACCCTATGCTGCTTCTTAAAATAATTAAGGATTCAATTATTAAATTTTTATCATATATAGTATATCTAGAATATTAAAAGTCAATTAACAATATAAAATGAGTAGTCAAGTGAAGTAGCCGAACAAAGAGTAAATATGCAGAATTAGTGTTCTTCACTTAGACATAGTATAGCAATCTGTTAATGGATGAAATGAAATGAAAAAGTAATAAAAATGTAAATTAAATAGGAGTAAACATTAAAACATTTGTCAAACTTATAAGAAAACATTCAAAATCAAAAATATTTCAAATGTTGCTGATAGGTATAAAATATTAGCATAATTGAAAAAATTTAGCATATGCTTTGATAATAAGAGCGAATATCTTTAAAAATACAAATTTAGACACTTCACTGAAGAAAACACATGGTCATGTACACGTTGATATGAGGCGATAAGAAGGTACTTACCTCTGTGTATTATCCTCCAAAACCAAAAACCACACAGTCTAATCATGAAGAAACATCAATTGAAGGACATTGCACAAAATACCTGATAGTGTCCTGTGTGACTTCACCGGGAGAGGACTCTTGGAAGCTTTTGTCTGAATTCCTCTGGATTTCACACCATACACTTTTCCTTTCATTGATTTTGTTTTATATCCTCTCACTGTAATAAATCTTAGCTGTGAGTACAAAAACAAGAAAAACATTGTCAAGTTAATGCAAAAAGAAGGAAAGACTGAGAATTCTAACTCTGAATTCTCTCTATTGTTTCACTGATCCATCTGCCTTTACACCAATGACATACTTTTGTGATCATTCTGGCTCCATAAAAAGAACTGAGTGAAGTAATACATCTTTGAACTTTATTGTTTTATTTCAAAGTTGTTTTGGCTATTCTAGGTTTTTTAATTTTACACAGAAATTATTAATCAGCTTGTCAATTTTTACAAAACATCCTATTAATATTTTGATTAAGATTGCACTCAATCTATGGATCAGTTTGGAGATTTGACATCTTAATATATTGAAACTTCTGATTAATTGACATAACACAACACTCCACTATTCAGATCTTCTTTAACTTCAATCAGGACTTTCAGTGTTATGTCTTCTGTACCTATTCCTCAAATATGTCCCATAATATTTCATATTTTATGGTATTCTAAATGGTATTGATTTTATATTTTCAGTTTCCATCTTTTTGTTACTAGTATATAATAATACAATTTACTTTTGTGTATTGGTCTTAATTCTTTTCAACTTTGCTGAATACATTTATTAATTCTAGTGGTTTCACCACCACCTTTCCCCCCACCCCCATGCCCCAACCTGGTCTAAAATCTGCAAGACATTCTACATAGAAATCAAGTTATTTCTAAATAAAAGTTTTACTTCTTTCTTTCTAATCTTTATGCCATTTCCCCCCTTTCCCTTACTGTATTGACTACAACCTCAAGGACAACATAGAATCGAATTGTTAATAATGGATACCTTTGGCTTGTTCCTGATCTTAGTAGGAAAGAATTAGGTCATCAACGTTAAGTATGATGTTAGATGTAGGTTATTGGTAGATGTTTTTGATCAGATGAAGTTAATTCCTATAAAAAAGTGTGAAGGATCTGAGATTTTACTAGACTTTCAAACTAATGAGTTTGCCTAGCACAGTTTAATGGATGCTAGCAGAAGACATATGACTTCTGGTTTAAAGACAAAAGATTTTAAACTCATACTGATAGTTGCTGCTGAAGTGTCAACATTTTCTTGCAGTCGTCCTTTGAGCCCTAATTGATGTAAAGAGGGCCAAGTTATACCTGCTCATTCAGTGGGTTGTATTATTGAAGAACTCTGATCTCAGGGGACCCAAATATTCTATAATTTTTATATTCTATATTCTTTTTATATGTTGAATGACTAGTTTTCTATTTTTTTAAAAAAAATTTGCATCATGTCGATGAGGCATAGAGTGTAATTTTCTTTTCTTGTGATATATTGCTAATTTTATCAGTTTAATACTGGTCTCATAAATAAGCTAGGAGATTATCCCTTCTCCTCTATTTCTGAAGAAGTTTGCATAGGATTGGTATTATTACTTTCTTTATCTTGACAGAATTCATCTATGAGGTCATTTTTCCATTATTTTTTAAAAGAAGACATCATAAAAATTCAGTAACTGCTTGATGGAAATCTATTCCATTTCTCTATTTCAAAAAATTAATTTGACTGATTTGTGTTTTCTTTGGAATCTATTTCATTTAAGTTATTAATTATGTTAGCATAGTCATTTATAACATTCCCTTCAAATCTTTTAATTTTGACAGAGTTTATATAGATGTCCCCCCTTCATTTATGTTAATTTTTACATTCTCTCTATTTTCTCTTAGCCTAACTAGCTAAAGGATTATCAAATTTCATTGATCTTTTATAGAAATAATTTTTTTCACTCATTTTATTTAAACTTGTTTTCTATTTTGTTGATTAGTGTTCCGATCTTCTGAGGTTAATTTCTCCTTATTCTCCCTTGAATTTAATTTGTTTTTCTTTTTGTAGTTTCCTGAAGTTAAAACTTAGATTAATAACCTTTCTCTTTGTCTTTAACTAGTGTGGCTCTGATTTATCTGGATGTAGTTTCCTTTGTGTTTTTCCTACTAGAGATTCTTTCAGCACCTTGAATTAAATGTTCTTTTTTAAAAATCAAATTTAGGAAGTTTCAGCCATTTTTTTTTCTTCAAATATTTTTTACTGCACCATTTAATTACTTTTCTTGCACTAGGTCTACTTTTATATGTATGTTGGGATGCTTATGATAGGATTCTAAGATTCTATTTGTTTTCTTTTTCTACTTTTTAATTAAATTTATTAGGGTGATATTGTTTAATAAAATTATATAGGTTTCACGTGTACAATTCTATAATATGTCATATATATATAGATATAGATCTATATCTATATATATATATCGCATTGTGTTTACCACCCAAAGTTAAATGTCCTTCCAGGACAAATTGCTTTTCTATATTTTCTGGACTAGAAACTTTCTCATGTTGTCTTCAAGTTAATTATTTCTTATTACATGTAAATTTTTATGTTTAGTTCATCTACATTTTTCATTTTAGTTATTACAGTTTTCAACTATAGAATTTCCGCATTCTCCTTTTCTATAGTTTCAATTTTTCAATTAAGATCTCCTTTTCATTGTGTAGTTTTCATAAACTTCCATTTAATTCAGTCAGTTTCTATTTAGTTATTTTTTTTTTCTCAAGTATGGGTCATACCTTCCTATTTCTTTGCATGTCTAGTATTTTGTTGTTGTTATTGTTCTTGTAAACTAGACATTTTAGAGACTATCACAGTATAGCTACAATGGATTGTGTTTTATTTTTTCTGAAGTCTGTTGGTTTTGTTTTCATAACTGTCTAGACTTAACTTTGGAATCTATCACCCCCATGGTATGTGACCACTGGTATCTCTGCTCACTTTAAAAAATTCATACTTTTACTTTTTAACCAAACTTCTTAAGGATTACCATGTGTCTGCATAACTTAGTGATCAGCCAATAATTTGGGGTAAGATTGTGCTCAACTAACTGTAACCCTATAAAGCTTCCTCATTCTTCCAAGTGATCTGTGCATGTTGGGGAATAAGAGCTGCAACCAATTTTCATGTCTCCCTATGTTTTCCCTGTCATTGCCATCATTCGGTTCTTTCTTGGGTATGCACAGATATCTAGTCAGCCTAGCATGCTGAGAGCTTCTATCAGCCTTCCTATGGTTATATCATTAACAGGATCTCCCTGTTAAAAAAAAAAAAATCTAGTTTATCTGCTGCTCTGCTTAACAGGGATTGCAGCATTAGTACAGAAAAGATACAGGTTTTTACTATTTGTTCTCAATTTATTCCATCACTTTTGTCTTGCAAAATCATGTGTTTTGCCCTTTTCCTCCAGATTATAGCGTACTCTATTGGAAACACAGTTTCTGAATTTTATGGCAAACTACATGTTGGTAAAATTTCCATTCTTACCAACCAAACTTAGAGGTGGGTGGACATTGGTGAGCTAAAGAGAGCCAGGGTCAAATGAGAACAGCTTCAGTCAAAAGGCCACAGACTCTCATCATTCTAACTCAAAGCTCCTGAGATTTTCAAGAATAAACATTTTTCAATTTGTTGACTGCTTGTGTTCAATTTCCTGGGCCCTAGAATGATTGTTTTTGAGTGTTGTGTCAAACTTATTTTGGTGAGGGCAGTATGGCTGGCCTCTTACAACCATAACCAGAAGTCCTTCTCTCCACCAAACACTTTTGATTGACATTGACATTGAACTGTATTTATAAATTAATTTTGGAAGATTTCACATCTTTATAATATTAATATTTCATCTAAGAACACTTTTCCAAAACATATATAGTTTATAGATGTTCTGCATATTTCAAAGCCCTGATACATTCTTCTTTCTTCATCTGAGATGCTCTAGGGTGAGGTGAATTTGGAGACTACTTGGTGACTCCTTATGTAAGCCTGGCTTTCACTGCCCTATATCAATGTCTCGCTGATCCATTCTTTCTGCTCTTTAAACAAGTATCCCAAAACCTCTGGAGGTATAGATGAGGAGGATGGAAACCTGCTTGGTCTCAGTTCTGTCTACAATGTTAGCATGGCTGATGTCATGGGCAAAGAAAGAATATGTCAAGAGGGAGACCATCTCATGCCTGAAACCTAGCCTGTGCCCCAGATAACTCATTTGGCTTGATTTTGCCTCTCTGATTCTCACACACACACACACACACACACACACACACACACACACACACACTACCACCCACGCAAAGCCTTAAATCTCCTAAGCTTCTCACCCCTAAACCACCATCTATTGAGGAATCTCTTAAATTTTGGTACAACAGCCACTGTTCAATTCCTGGGCATTTGCATATGTGTAGCAGTTTTTTTAAAAAAGTGATTCTGGAGACAGAGAACTTGATCTAAGGCCCCATTCTGTCACTTTAAAATTATGTAACCTTACACAAACTACTTGATCTCTTTGGGGGTCAAATATGTGATGAGGAAAGGAAAGTTGACTTTGGGCTGTGAACACACAATGCAACATAGGATGATGTATTATAGAACTGCACACATGAAACCTATGTGATTTTATTAATGGTTGTCATTAATAAAATTTATTGTCCCAATAAATTTAATAAAAAAGATTTAGATAATCAAAAAACTTAATAAAATGAGGATAATAATAATACTGGGCTCACAGAATTCTTTTGAGGATTAAAGAGCTAGTTGTAAGCAAAGTACTTAGCATAATGCCTAGAAAAGAGCAAACATCTAAGGAGTGAGAACTTTTATTTCACTCTGTACATACAAATCTCCTGAACATGTTCCCAAGGTTCAGTTTGGGTGAGATTTTTCTGTTCTTACTAGAGGCTTTTTGATCAAGTGAAAACCATGTCCAACCAAATCTTGAGGGAGCAGTGAAAACCATACTTAGGGGACCACTGGGGAAAATGTGTTGTAGAAGGATATTTAACATATTAGCATGTGTATATTTTCCTAATATGCTTCTATTTTTGTTTCCTTTTCTTTTTTCAATACAATAGTCATGTAAGAAATGCCTTGCTTCAGAGATGTGGGTGTTTTACTGTTTGTTGACTTATTGCATAAAGCAAAAAGCAAAAGATGCTAAAAGAGGCAGTTTTGGTTTTTTGCTTTGTTTTGTAAAATCCTAAACAAGTTGAAGAGATTAATGTAGGTATCTGACTAGCATAGGAGAGTGACAGGAATGTCATTAAGCACAAAGAAAGAGTGAGGAAAAGGAGAGATCCTTGAAAGTTGGTGTATCAGGTACCGAGTGTCTTTTTGAGTTAAATAGAAAAGAACATATTTACCATGTTACATCATGGTATATATGCTGTATACCAAGGGCTGGGGAAGTTTTACCGACATTCTCAACTACAACAGATGCTATTCATACTCCACATTGTACCTCCTTACGTCCCTTTTCAGTTTCCTCACAGCTGTAGCCCCCGTGCACACTAAGGGCTTCTGAATTAAACACATGTGTCTCTCTACTTCTTGGTCTGAGTGTTTTTCCTAGGAACATAAGATCTTGTTCAGCCCAAGCACAGATCAGCCTCAAAATTCCAGAGACAAGGTCAACAAAGGCAAATCTCAACCAAGGTCACCAAAGGCAAATCTCAATCAATGATAAACACATCAGCTTCCCAATCCCCTGGTGGACGATTCTAAGTCATATGGTCCCTCAAAGGAATCCCAGGAGAATTGAGTTGTAGTTGCCCATAGCAGTACCCTCACCCAGTTATGCACAATAAAATGGTACAGTTCCCAATCTCACTTTCTCCATTCTTGTACTTAATGCTTCTTGACATCACCTCTCCTAAAAACTCTTGCCCCCAAGTCCTGTCTCAGATTCAGCTGTACAAGAACTCAAACCAAGACATCATATGATTACATTGAAGATTATCCATAGTCACTCCCCAAGATCTATATGGAATTTGCTTAGTCAAAGAGGAAATTTAAATAAAGGTATGACAAGAACAAACACCACTACAACTTTCAAGTCTTTGACAATGGTATTAATTTCCGCACTTCCTTGAAAAGTAATATTGCGTTTTAGCTTTAGTATCATGGCAACCAGTAGGCACCAGAAATGTGAATTTGGTCTTTCCTAGATAATAGCCCTTAGTTTGTGAATCAGGGAACCAGCTGAATTCTGGCAGTTACTAGATAAATAGGTAGGTAGATAGATAGCTAGATAGTGATAGATAGATAGATAGATAGATAGATAGATAGATAGATAGATAGATAGATAGATAGATGATAGATTTGTACCATACATATGTGAACTGGGGAAATAACCACAGATATTTCTGTAGTATCAATTAGACCTTCAATGAGTGGATTTTGGCCAAGACACTTTCTATTATCTAATAAGTCACACATTGTTCAGTGGTCACAGTGGTAAATAGGAAAGTGGAGTGGTTAGATACTAGCTTACATTTGAAGTCAGTACCTAACAACCTGAAAGTTTTCTTTTTTCCAGTGCACATACTTCAGTACATGGCCACAGAGCATAAAGGCTTGGAGAAAGAATCACACTGTACAGTTGTGTCCACATTGCAAAGCGACAAGGCTCCTCCTTAATCAAGTAACTCTGGATCTGAAAACTGGGTAAGGGATTGTGAATAACCACGATGGTGACTTGCCAGATTTATTCCCACTAATCTAGAATTTATTTGTTTATATAAGTCAAGGCTGCCCCTTTATTTCATTCATAGAGTTCTCCTCCCTTGATCAATTGATTACTCACTATTCTGGAAGACTGAGGGTCAAAACACTCCATGTTCCACTCAGTTAATCACTTGTGAAAACTGAACCCACCTGTGCCGAAGTGCTACCACCTGTCCTCTATTACTCTGTATCCAATTATTCCTTATTATAATAGAGCAACCCAATTACATATTGGCATCATCATGAGTATCTCTGGCCTTGAGTGGGGACAGGATCCAAAGACTTCATAGATGCTAAATTTTTGCTTTTTAATGTCTTCATGAAGAGAACGTTCTTTAGGCTTTCCTAGCGTTAGGAGATGGCTAACAGATTACACATTAAGAGTTCCACTCCAAAATTCCCATCTTGGGTTGTCGGAAACTTTCCTCTAGATTATGCTTGGAAGGTTCCAATATCTCGCATCCATGCAGGTCACCTTTAAAGCCAGGCCCACAATCACTTGCTTGAGCCAACAATATAAATCGCAAATTCCAGATGAGTACACTCACTAATAAAATAGACTTCAGCCAACTTTCCATTTTGTCATCGTTGGACCAACACCCTTAGAAACCATTTCCATACAGGCTCCCTCAGTTCTTATAGATTCAAATTGGCAAGCTTCTGCACTATTTCAGTTTTTATGCTATCTCTTCCTTGGGCTGACCATGTATTTCCCCAAGGCTTTGCTGGCATATAAATCTAATTATGGATCTGGAGACAATAAAAATATGAGTGTGGGTCCTGCAGGCAATCCAAATCTCATTATAAAGACAGTTCCTCTTTTGAAGTCCTTGAAAAACTTCTCTGCAAAGATTCTCCATCCTTGAGTTGGGAGTACAAGACCTTAAGCTTAGGGTTTTAATTTTGTGAGCTCTCCAAGTTAGCCACAGTCACCAACACTAACTCTTTATCATCACCATTGTCAATAGAGCAGGAAACTGAGAACTCCTAAGGAGGGCAGCTGCACCAAGTTCCCAAAAGCATCAAACAGCTCTTCATTGTCATACATGTGGCATCTGGAATCAACAAGATACCAGAATAAAGGAGTCTCTGGAAGCTCAGAAATTAGGATATCCATGGTGATCACTGTGAAGCAGAAATTCAAAGTCCTATCCTCATTTTAGAATTTTTCTCTCACTTTCTTCCTAGATACAATCTTAGGAGGAAGTGGAATCCCAATAATTGTAAGTTTGGGAGTCAAATTTTAATTCATGGGGGATACAGAATTATATATATATTTTATAGAGTCTATGGCCTTAAGTCAACATACAGAATATATCTAAGCATTTTATATTTTATAGTAAAAGATGTTAAATTCATTCACCTTTTCCTGATGTTTTAAAGTTTCAAAGGCATCCCCAAAGTCTGAAAATACTAGAAGACAATACAGGATGAGCTAAAAACTTGTGATATCAGTTTTTGACTCCTAGTTCAATTCCCATCCCACATTCGAGTTACAAAACTGGACTGCCCAGAGAAGAAATGTGATTACAGCAAAGGGAGTCAATGGGCCCCTTGTGGCATGAAGCCAGGAACTGAGGACAAGCTGATAAGGCTACACTACAGAGACACCACCCACTACTGAATGTGCTCCTGGGAGCCTTCTGTGTCTTCCGAGTGAAAAATTTTAAATGTTGGACATTCAGCATACAGAAGATTCCATTAACAATGCATTAGCACATAAGACTATGCTCACCCTTCCCTTAGCAAGCCCGAGGGGTAAAAACAGCAGGTAACAAGTAGAATAAGAGTTTATCCTGAAGAAACAAAGAAATCTAACATGCCCCTTTTCCCAACGGCAAGCTTCCATGCCAAAAATGCAGCTAAAGTAGTTTTGTTGCATTTCTTTTTCTTTGGGGAGGTGGCTATGGGGGTAGATGAAAAAAAAAATCTATGAATCAGTTGAAGAAATAAAGCTTTAATCATAGATAATTTTTATATTTGAATACTTCCAAATATACTTACTTGAGAGTAAACAGAAACCCTAATGCAATGTTTCACAAAGTGTGCCTCCCACTCCTGCATCAGAATCATCTGGAAATGTGTTAGAAACACAAAATCTCAGAACTACCCTGGACCTAATGAATGAGAGATACTGAGGTACAACCTAGAAATGTGGTTTTTATAAGCCCTCCAGCTGATTTGGATCAAGCTGGAGTCTGAGAACCACTGCCATACTGGGATTTGCTTGTGATTTCATTCATGTGTGCAGAAGAAACATCAGCAGAGCTTATATAATAGATAGTGATAGAAAAGAATTTTTTTGCATGAGATCTTCAGGGGTGAGCAGACTCAATAAACCAATTACATATAGCTGCCTGCTGATATTTCAATGTAGATTTACATATTTTTATAAAATTTTTAATCTTAGTTTTAATAGCTTTAAATGTTTTCTTTTACTATCAGTCCTATTTTGTTTGCTCTCCTTTCTTAAGTATCTGCCCTCTATTCTCACATTTTTCTGTATCTTTTGACAATTCTTCTTATTCTAATCATTTCTTCCTTGTATTAATGTCTGCCTTCTATTTTTCTAATACCACTTCTTAGCATCAATTCAACCACTATTTCATGACTCCAATCATTATAAGAATCATTTTGTGGTGATCAGCTTCTTTATTTCTGAATATTGAATCTTCTTTTGATTTGGGAACAGAAACTTACTTTGTTTACATATGTTAATTTTAGTAATAAATCTTTTGAGTTTTCTTGGGTTAGATTTATGTCAGAAATAAAGTTTTTATTCAGAAAATTTTCTCCCCTTTATTTACATTGTACAAACATTATGGCAAGACATAATTCCCTGCTTTCTCATATTTTGAATTGATTATTTTTAAAACCTTTGCAGTCAAAGTCTCTTTGAGGGTGGCTTTGAAACCATGCTTCATAACTCAACTAATGGCCAAGAGCAAGTCTGGAGTTAGATATGGCATGATAGTCTATTTGGTGTTACTGAAGGTCACAGTAGAGAAAAGCTGGAGAGAAATGTGCAAGATGTTATGCTTGAAGGAGGCTAGCAGCACGATGAAGCTGCCCACTACAGCTACGCTGTCAGGTGGGCTAAATAGATTTGGCAGGGGCACCAAAGTCACCTGCTATGCCTTGTAATAGCTGTCTCATATATAGCACGGTGACAGAGAAAACAACCAACCTTCCTGTAATCAAAAGAGAGGAACATTTTGGAGCAGAGCATGAGGAGAATCAATGTCTGTACAGCTGGCTCACTAACACCCCTGGTGCAATTTCAAGTTCAATCCACAAGCTAGAAGCAGCAGCCACAGCAGATTAAAGGCACCAGGTGCTGGTTCCAACAGTTTATTACATCATTCTAGAAGCTAGATTATGAGTTTTTGAAGTCAACTGCTTTTAATTCATCTTTATCTACTCTCCATCTAGCACTGGACTTGGTAATTGCTTTCAACAGTGCTCAAAGAACAACTTATGGCAGTCATCGTAAATTTCATATGTAAATTTGCCTATGACTTGGGAGGGTATTTTCTCACCTGCAAAATACCATACAAATATGAGGGTTTTTTCTATTCCAGTGAACATCAACAATATATTTTTAAAGTGTTTTAGAAGAACAATCATGTTACTGTTCTCTTTCACAAAATTAAAATTAATTACATGTCTGCTATTGGGCAACATCCCCCCCATCCAAAAGCACACGCACTAACACATCCTTTCTTATCTTTTTGGATGGCAGCAGATGTTGAATCTCTGAGTTCACATCTATGAAAACACCTAGCATGGTAATTAGCATAAAGTATACTTATAAATTTTTTCACTGGGAAGTATAAAGTCATTCGTTATTGGCACCTACCATATCCAATGACTCACACTTCTGCACTAGGAATCCCTGTTTAGCTTCACTTTTTAATCTATGATGTTGACTCTATTTTCTCACCTAAAAAATCACAGATAATCAGTTCATCTTTATTTTGTTATTATTTTCTGTTATTATGTTTCCTTATTTTCTTCCCTATTGACTTTTCCAGTTTTCTATTTTCTTTTTGAAATCATCATTGAGATAACCTCTTCTCTTGCCCTCTCTGCATTTTTATTCCTTTCTATCATACCACAGTGGCTTTTCTCTGCTTAAAAAAAAAAAAAAAAAGAACCTTCCGTACGTTTTTTCAATTTAATCTGGTTATCACCACCTCACAGATACCTGATTGAGGGGAATATTCCTTCTTCTGCCAGCTCAGATATCATCTCTCTTTTTTAAAAATTTTAATGCTTCATGGTATGCATCATGTTTTAACAATAACTTCATAGATTTCTAATGCAATGGTCAAAATACATAAAATACTATACTACAATTTACATTTTAACGCAGATAGTGTAAGCCCTCTGTCTAAAATACTTTTCTGCTTTTTTTTTGGTAATGCACAAATTCCTCCACCCTACCAAACATTCACTTATATAGCTTTCTCTATTGTTTTAGTATCTTCTTCTTGTTGCAACTGCTTAGGCAGATTTATTTTCAGGTGAAAGTGAACTGAACTCGAAGTGAAAGGGAGAACTTCTTGTCTAATTAAAAATGTTATGTAGTATTTCAGACATTCTATTTCAAATTCAGAAAATTTTCACTGCATTTTAAACAAGGATTGATTTTACAATGTTGATCACAACAACAAGATTGTAAAAATGGAAATAAAGAAGTATGCCATCTCCATCAAATAGCACATCAACTTTTATTTTCTATGGTTTTTTTATTTTTCTGTATTTTATTATTTTTTTCATACTGGCAATCTCAATGCAAATATCAATTTTTATTTTGTTTTCATGTCACATTTTTTCAAGAACATTTATGCATGTTACCACATAGCTTTTAAAATTGTCATTAAAGGACGGTATACTATTTCAGCAAGTAAATATATCATTATTTAATTAATAATTTAATCATTCTTAAAATTTTGTTATTTTCTATTATTTATTAATGTAAATATGCAATAATGATGCACTTAAGAAATCATAAGATAAATATATACACAGATAGCTTTTAAAGGCTTTTAAAATAAGGCATAACTAAATTCCATACCTGTGTGTTCTTTATATTTTTCAAAAATAGTGTTCCAGTACTAATAAAAATGCTATAAAGTGCGGCTTTAGGTAAGTGATGAATGTCCCCAAAGGGTAACCTCTTTTTTCCTGTGTACATTTAATCTGTGTTGTAATCTCTATTGAATCTACTTTCTGATTCTGGGGCCCTAACTCAAAAGTTGTCTTTATGTTTTTAACTCTGCCTAGCTCAGTTTGATAGTTGATTGCTTCTTTTCTTATTCATTTCTTTGAAGAGAAAAAAATAATGACAGAGCCCAATTCTTATCCAGATTAGCACCCAGTTTACTCTGAGCTCTCCTTTCCACATCTATCTGTACATTAAGTTGCCAAATGCCATTGGCCTTATGCCTAGTGTCAGTTATGCCCTTTGCTGGAGAAGTAAATGACATTTCCATGCCTCCTAAACTGACTGAAGACTTCATGACTATTCAGGAGACTGTAGAGTCTACTGGGAGTGTAGCAATAATGAAGTGGGGGGAAAAGTGGCTAATCTGGATCCCCAAACTCTCTAAGTTTCTTTTTTTATTATTTTTAAAATGGAGGGATCGATGACTAGTTTCCACAGCAAATTTACATGGACCTTGGAGAGCAATCACGGAACATTCTGGCAATAAAAAGAGCTGATCCAGAAATGCCTTGGGGAGAGATCACCTATTCACAACATCCAAGTTCAGGGCATACTGGCAAATTCCAGGCCAATGGCAGATGAGCCTCCTTATTGACAGCTATACCTTTCATATATAGCACCCTCCCACTCTCTCAGACTGCTGGCTTGTGCTAAGCACACTGCCTAAATGCAAACCTCCATGCCACTGTTTAGGCTGAGCACACAACCTGTCATGTTCCCTTCTCTTGCCCATGCAGAATGACATGCTATTTTTATTTCAAAACTTGGCTCAAATTCAGTAGTTTCCCTGAAGCCTTCCCTATTGTTGGAATCAAAATGTATTATACTTCCCTTTATGGTTCTCCAATGAGTTGTTTCTGTTCCTGTTAGAACTTATATCTTATCCTGACTTTAGAATGGTTTCCTGCTTCACTACTGATTTCCTCAGGCAAATAATGTTTCCTAGGTATGTCTTTCATCTCTAATTCTATACTATGAAATTAAGTATATAGAATTTTCTTTACTTTTTTTTTGATGAAAGTTGATGGACAGAAATGCAATAAACTCTTATTTATGTATATACAAAAAGATAGCACAAGGGTCTCGGTTCATGAGTTCTTGGAAAAGATAAAATGTTTTGCTTTCTCTAGAAAATTTAGTTTGTATAAATATAATTTTCAAGAAAGGTAATATTACCAACTTAATTTAAACCTTATTAAAACATTGCTACATTTGTATAGTTCTTGAGTGCTTTATATATAATGTATAAAACTAAAGAAAGCATTTCTTCCATTCCTAGAAAGCATTCTGTCTCACAAACAGTGCCTCAGACCATGAATTATGCTTACACTAATACCCATTTACATGTGTCAACAGAATGACACTTTCAAAGCACTTCCGACTCTCTCAGACATTCCCAAGGCATGGTCTGGAGTATGATTATATAACTCAAAATTTTAATAAAACTTACATTTATATGCAGAGCCTGCTGTTGTCCATGAATATCTACCTTACTAGGCTTAACCTAAGCTCTATCTGTCATAGAAAATAGCAAGGTTGTAGGCATGGCTAAAGTAAGAAAAGTAAGGAAAAACAAAAAGAAAACACCAATGATTACATTATAATAAATTTTTAGAAATAAAGTACTATTTCCACTGATAAACTAACAAATTAAATCATTGAAAAACACTTTTCTGACAGAAATATTTAATGATAAGATAGAATATTCATATTGTATTGAAAGACCAATAAATATTCAGCAGTTTATGTGCTGTCAAATTTTAAACTTAATTAATTTACTTACTATTAGTGTGATTACTGTTTTGTATCCTATTCAAAATACGAAATTTACATTTAACAAGTCATTATTCATTGCTAAACTGTGAGTTATTTTATCTCTTTTTATAGATAAAACATTAATAATATTTAGTTTTATTCTTCTAGGAATTATAGAGTTGACCAGTAATAATTCCCTCTTCCTTAAAACCTCAGCAGAACAAATATGTGAGTATCAAGAGTATATCAGTCAACTTCATCAAAGTAAAATATGAAGTATATTATGAACCTCAAGATCTTTCAGAAGTATTTTCTTAGGTATCCTATATTGAAAATTACATAGACTTTATTCATCTATTCATGCATCAATGTATTCATTAAACCATCAATCATTTGATAACTACTATGTGCTACAAATGGTTATGGTGCTGATAAAGCAAAGAAGGCATTGCTCCTCAAGGAGGATCACATGATGCTTGAGAATACATAAAATTAAACAATTTCTAGCAATAAGGCTGACTAGATGCTCAGAGAAAATGCTCCAAAACAGTAATCCTGAACAAAATGAATATCGTGTGTGTGTATTATACATATGGTTGAGATGGTGACAATCAATCGTGTGTGTGTATTATACATATGGTTGAGATGGTGACAATCAGAAAAATTAAACAGAAGTGGTAAGGATGCATGAACCCAAAATGAAGACCAGCACCTGAGGGACATCATTCATACTTCTGGACCACAGCTTCAATTTTAATGGCTACTGTCATAGACAGGAGGCAAAGTTTAAGCTTCAAGAAAGATGAGAGATCTGACTGGAGACCTCTATATGAAATCAAGATTCCTAAAGGATCACACTCTCAGCAGATAAAATAAAACATTTCCTAGACAGAGAAAACTGAGAATTGAACTGTGTTAGCTTTTGTTTTAGATAATATTCCCCTGGAAATGCTGATCATAAGTTCACAGTTATGTGGATTTAGGAAATAATTAACATAACCTCTGCATTCCAATAAAGCCCAAGGTGGAGATTTAGTTTTAAATGATCCCAAGTTGTGATTTAGTTTAGGTCCTTGGAAGGAGCAAATACAATTCCTCTCTTAAGCCACAAATAATTACAATAATGTTTTAAAGTACAAGCTCAAAATAAAAACACTAGGAATAGGATACAAGAACTATGAGCATGATTCAGTATAAAGAACAGGGCATTAAACCCTCTAAAATATTATTATATTATATATTATTATGATAGATATATTATATTATTATAATATGTTATATATTTTATTATATATTTATTAGTATTATATATTATTATATTATGTTATTTTATATTAGAATCATCAAATTCAAATTATAAAGAAATTTTAATATTCCTAACAAGATAATTAAAGAATAGCAGGAATGATGAAGGCACAAGGGACTTTCAAAGCTGACCCAACAGATTTGAAAACAAGAGTTAATAAAAGTAAATCATAGTGTCACAATTGGGTTAAGCACCAGATTCGATATATTTAAAGAGAATTTATGAACCAGAATATAGAGCTGAATAAATTTCTCTCAATACAACCCAGAGACATGAAAAGATAGCAAATATAAAAAAAGAGATAAGAAACATGGAGGAAAAGCTGAGATATTCCAACATATTAAGTCCAAATTGTTATAAGAGAGAAAATGGGCAATGAACAATATTTGAGGAGATATGGCTGAGAATTGAAAAAACAACGGTTCTTAAAATGAGGAAGCTAAAAGGAAAAAAAGTCAGTGTAGAAACATGATAGTGAAACTGCAGAAAACCAAAGAGGTCTTAAGAGTATTCATAAAAAAAAAAAAAAAAAAAAAAAAAAAAAAGAATCAGAATACCTACAAAGGAAAGACAATTTGGTTGATGTCAGATTATTTAATTTTCTTTATTGGACCTCTGGGATGCAGAGAGTGTTAATTCATGATTATGTTGAAATTTTATTATCATTTGTTTGCCAAAACACTTTTTAAAAAATTATTTGTTTTTATTTCTATTTACATTTTCATTCTCCTACACTATATTTTAGTATATACCATGTAAATAATCTCTTTCTTGATTGTGTGTTCTTGTAAAATCTACATCAAATACTAAGATGTTATCTATCTCATTCTGCTTCTTACTTTATTCACTTGGTTCTGCTGTGCATTGTTTTATTAACACAACAAAGACATATAGATTATTTTTTTAAAAAATAGAATGATCACTGAGAGACTCACATATATGGGTTTTAATATATCACATAGAGGGTATTACTAATCAACGGGGAAAAGACAGAGTAAAGGGTAGTGACATTGACTCATTAGAAGAAAAACATAAAATTTGATCTTTACCTACTACTAACTATACAGGTAATCTAAAATTAAATATATTTATGTGAAACATAAAATTAACAAAAGAACAAGTAATTATTGGTGACCTGGGAATCCCTCCTCTGCCTCCTTACTTCCCTCGAAGGTGCTGCTTACCAGTTTCTGCATGGCCATGACATTCCCTCCATATCTCCTTTCTCCTCCACTAAAGGTAAGTAATAGCCACTCTCTTAAGGAAAAAGAGCTGTCCAAAGGAAAGGAACCAACCATCAACCAAGTTATAACCAAATTCATTTTAATTTGGGAATACTATAGCAGTTATAACTTACAACTGTTTTGGTACACTTTGTAATAAAATTAATGAGAAAGAAATGTTTCCAAAACCTGGGCTGAGACAGAATATTTTTGCTTGACATAATTCATCATCTCCATCAAGGAAATAATTGTTATTTATGATAAAACATGAGTAATTTTTGATATACATAAGTGAGATAAGAAATTCAGGGAAGGTAAGGTTACCCACCAGCTGAGTAAAAATCATAAAAACATTTTAACAGATATATGTGTTTTAATCTATCCTAACAATAATTATCTAAGAATTTTTCTTTCCTCTAAAATGTCATTCGAGGACAGAAACCCTTGAATAAGTCTTTTTTACGGGGTCTCTTCTCTCATGAAAAGTTTGCAAAAACACTTCAACATATGCTTATAATCAATTTGTCTGAGAAGCTGAGTTAAAAGGAATAGAAAAACTAAGTAACAAAAATTATTTTTAAAGAAAATGATATCTATGGGGCCAGTGTAGCAATTCATGTTAAGGACAGATATACTGCTATCCATTCTATACCAGGAACAATTGTGTAAAACAGGAGGTCCAAAGATACATAAGCAATGTTTGTATTCAAGAATCTTATACATCAGTATGGTAGACAACATATCACCTGGATCTTTGGTATTATTTCTTCAGGTAGGAACAAGACATATAGAGGATACTAAGAAGTATATAAGCATGTCTGAAAGACTGACAGATTTTATGCCCTCATGTCCACTGCTGAGTAGGTGAATACATTATTTTTTATGACCTCAGTAGCAAGCCACATTTAAACATTTCTCTCTAGTTTTCATGCTCTTTGACCTCTCTTGGATACCCTGTTTCCAGCCACTGAGGAAAAGCCATAACATTTATATATAATCCCAATAGAAGAGTGAATTTAATTACCTGATGTCTTATTCTCAAAACATTCATCAAAATCGGTTGTCACCTCTTAATCGTTATTTTCTTTCTTGGTCACTTCAGAACCAAAGTACTAAATGGTGGTTAATTATTTGCTGATGCAGGAGCTAGGTATTACCACCACCACCCCCGCCCTCACCTGCCATGCATAATTTTTCAGCTGTATGCCAAAATGAAAAAAAAAAATGAGAGAGAGAGAGAGAGAGAGAGAGAGAGAGAGAGAGAGAGTGAGTGATAGAGAGACAGAGACAGACAGACAGACAGAAGTATGGATTCAATTCAAGGTGAGGAGGGTACCAATATGAAGCCAGCTAAGATGCGATCTATATGATTTCTCCCCAAATAAAGAAGAGCTTTTATTAAATTTATCTGCCATGCTACAATGGGTTATACCACCGCATTCACTATTATGCACCCCCCCCCAAATTCCTTATTTAGAAGGCTTAGATGCAATTTTTGGCTCTTCACAATTTTTCACAAACTCTCAAAGAGGCAGTATTTTTCCCGTGCTGCAGAAACTCATAATTTAAACTAGCTGGTCCTATCAAATTCGACTTGACAGAGTCACTATGAAAATAGTTTATATTTCACATAATATTTACAATACACCTACTTCAGGCATTACAATTATACAATCTAAACTATTTTACTTAAAAGAAAACCAATTCTGAGCACACAGACCTGTCCAATATCTCATATCATTAAACACAGGTGACTCTAAAATTTACTCAAGTTGTTCAAAGCTTTGTGAGAATAAAAAGAAGGCGTTCAGTAAGCTAAGTAAATATGTACTGTAACTTAAATACTTGATTTTATATATTTTAAAGGTCATTTAAATTTGTTGAACCATTACTCCAAAACTATTTGCTTTGTGCCCTATAAGAAAGCCTTATGCAGAATGTACATATACAGTAAGACTTTAATAGTCATTCTATTATTATAGTATTTAAAGTTATATCTTAATTATAGTGTATCTGCTTGAAAACTTGTTATATCATAAATAATATTAATATAACAATTGAAAATGTTTCAATGGAATAAGCAAAGTGTCCTCTTATTAAAACAAGACTGGACTTTTTTTTATCATGAATTCGCAGAGTAACATACCAAAACAATCTAAAGTGTACAGTATTCAATTCTATTTAATTTTTTTAAAAATTCACCATCAAATAATTAATATCAATCAAATATTTATCAAATATGAACAAAGAAAAAAAGACTAGGTCACAAACAAAATCTCGACTATTACCAAAGAATTTCAACCAAGCAGATTGTGTTCTCTGTTAAAAATTTATTTAAATTAGAAATCAATAACAAAACTGTAATTAACTCAAAATAATTCATTTATCCTTTAAGAGAAAATCATAATAGAAATTAGAAAATAATCAGTACTGGACAATTTTAAAAACATGATGTATCAAACTAATAAAATAGCTAATCAATACTTGCATTTAGAAAAGAACTAAAAATTAATGAGACAAGTATCTATGCCAAAAAGAAAATAAAAATAAAATTAACTGACAAAAGTAATACAAAGAGAGAAACAGAAAGTAATGGCCTAAAAAACAATGCAAGAATAGAGAAGATCAAAAAGCGAACCAAAAAAAAAAAAAAAGTCCCTTTGATGAAAGCATCCTAAAATCTACCCTCTTGGAAAATTCCAATATTCAATGAAGTATTATTAACTATAGTCAGTATGCTATATATTAGATCTCTGAACTTATTCATCCTACATAACTGCAAATTTGTACCAAGATCTCATTTCCCCACTTTTCCACTCCTATTAAAACTCTAGTTCTCTTCTCTGCTTCTATGTATAAAACTTTTAGAGATTTCACATATAAGTGAGATTATGCAATGTTTTTCTTTCTGTATCTGGCTTATTTCACTTAGCATAATGATATCCAGACTGCAGTAATCACTTCACTATGTATATGTATCATCAAATCACCTGAAATATATACAATTTTTATTTTACAATGAAATAAAAAGTGATTCTTTGGGAGGTTGTTTTAGACTAAGATAGAGTAATTCCCTCACAAAACTACAAAGTTAATTTAAAAAGATAGGCTAAAAGGAAAAAAAGGAAGAAGGAAAAAAAGTAATATTAAAAGTAAAGGATTGCAAGACTCTGGAAACAAATGAGGTGAGCCCAACAATTGTGATTGCTATAGCTTACTGCCGTGAGAGTTTCCAGGCTGCAACACAGGGAGGAAGAACATGGTAGAGCTGAAAAATTACCTGACTTGACAAAATGGAGCTGAGATTTTGGGGGGAGAACAAGAGGAAAGTAGTCACAAAACACAGTACCAGAAAGGAGAACACTACAAAGAGAGGAAACTCTGGAAATCTGCAGATAAGTGCCCTCAAGTTATCAGCAGTGTACTGATCAGCCCGTGTGTATAGGAATACTACCCAAGGCCAAAGAAAGAACCACATAATTAAGAATAAAGGTAACAGTGACTGGTCCCCACACAGGGCCAAGAATAGAACCTTATTCCCAGCAGCCATACTGGACAACATTGATGGGACAACGGGTAATACAAGCATAAGAGTCTTGCCTTAGGAGTGAGAAATAATTATCTGTCTGTCCTAAAAATATCACAGACTCAAACAAATAAAACTTTTCCCAAGGAACTTAACTGAATCCTAGAACAAAGCTCAAGAAGGTCTACAGGAATACAAAAATACTTAGAACCCAACAAGGTAAAATTCACTATGTCTGGCATCCAGTCAAAAGTTATTAATCACGCCAGAGAGGTAAACAAACATATTCAATAATAAAAATAATCAACAAATCAAAACTAATCTAGAACTTAGGCAGATATTGGAATTAATAGAAAGGAATATTTTAAAAGTTAATATAATTTCATTCTGTATGTTTAAAACTTAAGTGGAGAAATCAAAGAGGTGAAAACTACAATGTTTTAAATTAAAAAACATATCAGGTGGAATTAATGGCAGATTAGACATTGAGAAGTAAAAGTTAATAAACTTTAAAGCATAATATAGGAACTGTTCAACATGAAACACAAAGAAAAACCAACTAATAAAATGAAAAGAGTGTCAGTGAGTTAGCTGTACATTAACTTCAAACAATCTGATACACACTTAAGTGGAGTCCCCAAAGCTGAGGAGAGAGAGAAAAAGAAAAACTATTTGAAGAAATAGTGGCCACAATGTTTCCATATTTGATGAAAACTACATGTCCATAGTCCTGAGAAGCTCAACGAACTTCAGGCACAAGACCATAAAGAAAACTATAGAAAATCTAAACTCAAACTTCTCGGAAACAATTAGAAAGAGAAAATCTTAAGAGCAGTCTGGGAACAAAAGGACATATTATGTATGCAGAAACAAAGACAGAGATGACATCCGAATTTTCATAAAAAATAATCCAAGTAAGAAAACAGTGGAAGACATTTTAAAGTAGTAACAGAAAAAAAAAACTGTCATCTTAAAATTCTACATGCAGTATACATATCTTTCAAAAACAAGGCTAAATAAATAAATTTCAGCCACACACAAAAAAGCTGAAAAGATTTTTATAAGCAGCAAAACTATACTATAATAAATGATAACAGTAATCCTTGAGACAGAAGGAAAATGATACTAGATGGAAATACTGATGTACACAAATTAATGAAAAACACTGAGAGGAGTAATTTATAAGGGCAAATACATGTTTTTTTTTCTTATTGTTTTAATCTCTTTAAAATATTATTTAAAGAAAGGTAATATTATTGTATGGAATTTATAAATTATGTCAAAGTAAAATGTACACAAACAATAGCTTGTAATAGTATACCTCATAAGAGTATACTCTAATAGGAGAGAATTTAAAGTACCCTATTATAAGATTTTTATACCACACATGAAGTGGTATAGTATCACCTGAAAATAAACTATGATAAATTAATAAGATATACTATAAACTCCAAATCAACTTAAAATAACAAATCAAAGAGTTAGTTAATAAGTAAACAAAAAAGAGAAAATATAATTGTATAATTAATTAGATTCAATTAAATAATTGAATAATTAAATATTATTCAAAAGATTCAATTAATATAAAATATGTTCTTTAAACTATGATGGAATTAAAATTAGAAGAAATTAAGAAAATAATCCCATTATAAAAGTATAAGAAATAATAAAATATTTAGGCATAAACTTAACTAAGGGGGTGAAAAATATGTATGCTGAAAAGTATAAAACAATGATGAAAGAAATTGAACTCAAATAAATGAAAAGTTATCCTGTGTTTATGGATTTGAAAAAATAATATTGTTAAAATGTCCATACTACCCAAAATGGTCTACAAATTCCATGTAATCCCTATCAAAGTTTCAATGGTTTTTTTCACAGAAGAGGAAAAAATAATCCTAAAATTCATATGGAACTACAAAAAAATCGACTAGCTAAAGACATCTTCATCAAGAACTAAGAAGCATCACATTGTCTGACTTTAAATTATATTACAAAGCTATAATAATCAAAACAATATGGTACTGGCATTAAAAACAGAAACAAAGAGCAATGAAACATAATCAAGAGCCCCAAAATAAACTTATACATATGCAGACAAACAATCTTTGACAGAGGCACCTAATTTACACAATGGGGAATGAATCTCTTCAATAAATGGTGCTGGAAAAACAGTATGTCAACATGCAAAAGAATGAAATTGGACTCATTTTACACTATACACAAAAATTAACCCAAAATAGATTAAAGACAAACATAAGACTTGAAACTGTAAAAATTCCTAGAAGAAAACACAAGAGAAAAGCTTCTTGTCATCAATCTTGACAACAATTTTTTGCTTTTGATACCAAAACCAAAGGCAACAAAAGTAAAAATAAACAAGTTGGACTACATTAAACTAATTTCTGTATAGCAAAGAATCAGCAAAACAAAAAAAGCAAACTACAAAATGACAATATTTGTAAATCATAGCACTGGTTATAAGTTAATATCCAAAATATAAAAGGAACTCATAAAACTCAATAGCAAACACACAAATAACTTACTTTAAAAATCTGTTTTCTTTATTCAAATAAAGAAATACACCATATTCATGGATTAGGAAACTCAATATTGTTAAGATGTCTCATCCTCCTAATTTACATTATAGATCCAATGCAATGCCAATCACAATCCCAGGAAACGTTTTATAGATATTTACAAAATGGTTTAAAATATTGTGGAGAACGATACAGTAACTAAAATAGCCAAAAAAAAAATTATGAAAAAAAAAGAAAAACAAACTTAGAGGTCCCATACTATCCAATTTCAAGATTTACTAAATTTACAGTAATTAAGCAGAATAATGCTGAACACAAACACACAGATTAATTAAACAGAATAGAGAGCTCAAAAATACATCTAAACAAATATAGTGAACTAAATTTGTAAAATATAATTTAATGGACATAGTATAATATTTCTACCTAATGGTGCTAGAAATTTGGACATCATTTACAAAACAATAAATCTGGAGCTATGTCTCACACCTTATTAATATTAAGTCAATATGATTACAGTTCCCCATAAGTGTACAATGTAATACTAAAAACAACTCCTCTAGAAGAAAACAAGAGAAAATCTACATGACTTTGTGTTTGATTAGAAGTTTTTAGATATGATTTCAAAGGTGTGATTCATAAAGAACATAATAACAATTAGACTTTACCAAAGCTTTTGATCTGTGAAAGATATTTTGAAGAGTACAAAAAGACAAGACACAGACTTTGTGAAAATATTTGTAAATCTTATATCTGCTAAAAGATGCAAATATAGAAAACATAAATACTTAAAACTCAACACAAAAAACAACAATAAAAATTGTAAATCTGAATTGGCTCACCACCAAAAGATATACTATTGGAAATTAACATATGAAAAGATGCACTGATCATTATTATTACAAAATTGCAAATTAAAAACAAAATTATATATCTGTATATACCTACTACAATTGCTAAAATAAATAAATTGACAATTTTAAGTCACAGTTTGGAAATAGAGCAAATAGCATCCACAGCTATTCGGAACACAAAATATCACAACTTTTAAAAGGATTTGTCAGTTTCTTATAAAGTTAAATACACATTTACTATATTATTGAGAATTCTTACTCCTATAAATTCACCCACCTGAATCGAAACTTCATGTTGGCACAAAAACTTGTATACCAATGTTTCTAGCATCTTTATTCTTAATTGCCAAAAACTGAAAACTCAAATGTCCTCAACAAGGAAATTGATAAACAAGCTAATAGTAACTCCACCTAATACACTACCACTTAGAATAAAAAGGAACTGACTATTGATTCAGGCACCAAAATGAGTGAATCTTAAGTGCATTTTGCTTAGTGAAAGAAGCCAGAGATAAACACCTAAATTTTATATTATTCCATTTGTACGAAACTCCAGAAAAGGCAAAGCTATTAGAATGGCAAACAGATCCAGCAACTGTTGCCACGTTTGAGGGGTAGGTTGAATACCAGGGGTTCACAGAAAATTTTTTAGGATTATGGAACAGTTTCATGGTACTGTGGTGGTAGGTACATGACTCTGTAATTATCGAAATCAATAGAACTTCACATCACTAAGAGCAACTTTTACTGTATGCAATTAAAAAAAAAAAATCTTCTAAGGTGTGGGCAGAAGCCAGAATAGGATGCAGATTGTTAAAAGTGTCTGTTCTACAAATATATCACATCATATCACTGGAGGTGAATTGAAAGAAAGTGACCTAAAAATTTTTGGAAAATCTTGTTTTGCCCAGATATTGTAAGACAAAAAAAAAAGAAAAAAAAATGTCTGTAAAATACCTTTCTAGTATTCTTCAAAACTGCCAAGGTCATAAAAAAACAAAGAAAGACCCCAAAACTGTCAGAATGAAGGATATAAAGATACAGAATAACTAAATGCAATATTTAGTATCCTGAATTTGGATCCTGGAACACAAAAGAACATTAGGGAATAAACTGGGAAAATCTGTACTTTAGTTAACAATATTAGACAAAAGTTAATTTTTTAGTTATGATAAAGGTATCGTGATTATGTAAGATGCTAGATGAAGGGCATTTAGCAGTATGGAGAAGACTCTTGCACTGAGTTTGTGAGGTTTCTAATTATTTGTTATTATTACTTTTAATGACAAGCTAGCAAGGTTATTTTCTATCCTGGAAGCAAATAAGTGAAGTGGGCTTCAGCAGGAAAACAGTATGATGCTTTCTTTGCTTTTACATTTTTGTTTTCTTTTTAAGCAAAGATCACTCTAACTACAGTAGGGAAGACAGTGTTGGGAAGACAGGCAACAGTGAAACAAATTATAAAATAAAGCTATTATTGAGGATTTGCTTTGTCTTCAAATCTGAGTAATCACTAACCTTTTTAGCTGGTATTGATGAACATTATCCAATCTTAATAAAAATGACAATACAAAGAAGATTGTCTTTCATCTGGTCCTCCATGGGTTAATTTTGATTCCAGGATATAGGCATTACAAAGTTCCCAGGAATTAAAGCATATTAAGACTAGGACTTTAGAGATCCAGCTTCACAAACAGGGAGTTAAGGCCTAAAGAAGTACAGTCATGGCTTCAAGATGAGCAAGGACTAATAACCAGTTTTGGTGACTCCTGGTTCAGAGCTCTTTCACCAGCACCTGGTGATTTGGCAGAGATGACGATTAGGCTTGGCTGCAGTTCATGCTGATGCTCTAGGTTAGAACCCAAGAGAAGAGTGACTGGGAGCACTGTAGCAAGGGGTACAGTGGCACCAGACATACTGTCTTGACAGTAGCTCCTCTTGGTCTCTGGAGGAGTGACATGATATCATTACTGCTGACGCATGGTGAGTGATGCTATGAACATCTATTGTTTTGCCTGCTTGGCACACTTTATCTTTTCTCTTGGTAACAGTGATCCTCTCTTTCTTCCTTTTGGAGATTACTCCTAATTCATTCTCTGAGTTTATAATAGGGCTACTAGTCCCAGTAGACTGTCCCACATGTCTGGACTTGCCATTCAGGAGGGGAAAACAAAGCTCTGCACCTCCTTTGATATCTATTTCATGACTGACAAGAGTGCTTCCAAGACTTTTTGAAATTCAAGTTGAACAATGGCTCTCTTCTTCCCATGGATCATGACCTATACTTACATGATATCATTCTCAATGGTGGTTATGCCTCCCACCATGCAGAGCAATCTAAAAGATAGAGGCCAAGATGATTGGCAGAGAGATAGGGTAGCATGGTGACTATCATAGTTTGGGTTCCCGCAGGGGCAGATCCTGAGATAAGGATGCCAGGGAAACTAATTTGGAAAGTAAAAGGAAGATCAATAGAGGAATGTGATAGTGAGACAAGGAAGAAAAGGAAGGCAATGAAGGGAAAGCTACAGAACCACTTATTGCTGTGGATAATGCACAATCAAGATTGATATTTTAAAATTTTAAGCAGTGAAATAAATGCCTTCTAGACTGAGACACATGTGCTAACATTTGGAGAGCAGCATCTCCCTGGCTCTGAAGAACACCAAATCATAAACAGAAGATTGCTTAGTGAGAATGGAATCAAAACAAGAAGTTTCAGCCATTGTATTCCAATATGTAATGGCTTCAGGCTGGGCAAGCAGGAGGACCATCTCCAGAACAGAGAATATGTGTCCTGGGGCCATGACTCGCTGAGCTGGGAAGTCCAGTCAGACTTCCCCTGGGTAGCACTGAGTAGGCAGGCAAATTTCTCCTCTTGAACACCTTAAATTCCTGTTTTTCTCTTCTCTCTCCTCTCCTCTCCTCTCTTTTTCTCTTTCTTCTCCTCTCCTCTCCTCTCTTTTCCTTTCCCCTCCTTTCGCCTCCTATCTCTCTGCTTAAGAGTTCCCAATAATAGGTGATTCCTGTGTATCTGGCACTGTCCCAAGTGCTTAACATGCATTATGTCATTAATTTTCCAAGCAGCCTTATGACTTAGGCACAACTAGTACTGTCCTCTTACAGCAGGCAAATTGTTGCTTATGAGGCTATCATAGCATGTATTTATGTATTGATTAGTGTTTTAGGGTATTTTGCTTGGTATCAATGCACTCCTTATCATTCTCCTTCAATGTTAACTCTCCCTTTGACTTTTAATCCTATCTTTTTCTTTCTTTCCCAAATATAGTCTGCCCCATCTTCTCTTCTATTTCTGATATGCCCCATTTTACATAAAGTAGGTTGTAAAGAACAGATATAGAATCTGAAGGGGCTCAGTTTTGAGACAGGTCCATTTTACCAACAGCCTTTTAAACTAAGGCATTTAAAATAAGCCAAGTGACTTAAGCCCTGTTGAGCTTTTTTTCATCTCTAAGTTGGAGAAGCGCTCTGCGGAATTCACCTCACACATCAAATATAGTCACAAATGTGGAACCCCTTTGTGAATTGGCAACTGCTAAAAGATTAAAGTGTTAGGGAAGTAGGAAAGAGCATGTGTGGAAGTGCAGGTGGGGTAGAAGAGGCAGTAAGGTAGGGCTTAGATGGCCCCATTGCAGGCTTGGGAGGGCACACAAAACAACTTGTGGAATAGGTGCAGAGTATGCAAGCTCAAAAGGGGTTTACAATTGCCGAAGATTGAAAAAGATGAAGTGTTTTCAAAAATTTATTGACGAAGTAGTTAATCAGTCCTCATGTTATCAACCTGCGCACACATTTCATGCTTTACAACATCTCAGCAAAAGCTTTAGTTAATTACCCACTAATTATAACGTCATTGAATGGCTACACTGAGGCAATCATAGAATTATGGAGCAAAAAGCTCTGAGCAATTACAAGGTTGAGCATATTGGCTGATTACAATAAATCCCTAGCTCATTGTTGATATTTGTCACCTGCTTAATGTTCCTAATCTCCTGATGCGTGTGATAAACCATGTGCAACACAAGAAGCAGGGCCTTTGGAGAGAAAGCTCAATTTAAAAAAGAGAGAAGAACATACATGCAATGAACTAATGAATTGGATGATGTGTTCACTTCTGTTTGTCTAGTTATATATAGTTTTAGACAACTTTTCTAGCTGTTCTTGACTTCTAGGGCCTTCTAGTCCCTGCAGTGAGACAGTCTTGTATGCACAACTTAGTGAGTTAGCTTTGGTAGAGATGGATATGAAATGATATGGAAGCTTATTGGAACCAGTGACTCAAAGGAACAATGGAGAAAATTCCAGAAGATCTTCATAAAGGTGTTTGTTATTTGAGGTCTGTTTTTGGAAGAGAAAAATATTGCCAAGCGTACAAGGGAGAAAGGGAGTCTTTGAGAATATACAGTTTCCATAAAGGCTGTTAGTGAATCAGCAAAAACACACACAGAAAGAAAATTATAATCTTTTGTTGTATTTCCTGAAAATAACATTCTAGCTTCAAGTAAACAGAAGCAGTGATTTCGATGGTTACAAATGAAGCAAATATCTAGCAGGGGAAGCCACTGTAAAAGCCTATTTTTAAGCAGTTTGATTTTACCAACTCAGGTTCTTCAAGTAACCCTTTTGCATACCTGGAACAATCTTATGTAAGAGCTTTCCCAGGCAAACCCTATAATTGACCTTCATGCTTGGAACAACAAAGGAGCCTCAAATCAATCTGGGAAAAAAGTTATAAAATGTAATTTAGGTAATCGTAGAAAAGTTACTTTGCATTCTCACATTGCTTTGTTTTTAGTCCCCTATCTTTCCTTCTAATTCTAAAACTTCTTAAAATGCCTCAGGTATTTCCACTCTAATCATTTTCTTAGAGAAAGATTGTAAATATTTTAAAACATTGGATTGACATTTTCAGTATGTGGTATATGGATTTCTCTGGATATTTTTTTCCAGCTCCTGTAGGCCAAAATCAAAAATTCAGCTACTTTGTAATTAATATTTACCTTTAATACTTAAGATTGGCTAGTGACCATTTCTCTGAGGAAACTGAAAATTAGTAATTGAGTGTATTACATAGCTTAGAGCTATGTAAGTAGATTTTTCACACAGAACTGTTTCTTTCCCCGGGGGGGGGGGGGGAAATAAACACATGGCAAAGAAAAGTGACAGTCAATATCCTTTGAGACACCATGACAACAGTTATGTACTGTGTTCTGCATGTAGTGACATTCAGTAAATGTGTGTTGAATGACTTAGAAATTGGAGACATTACCTTGACACAAATGTGTCTGTGCTTGTAAGAGATTAGACTGGGGACAATGAAGGCAAACACTGTCTGAGAACTCTGCTTACAGCTAAGGACATTTTGTTTTGAAGATCATCCATTTTATCAAGCTTTTCTCTACATGGCATTGGAAAGTCAGCACTCTCTATTAAACTCCTGCCCAACCCAACTGCTCTGTGCTTGTGGCAAAAACCAATGTTCTAGTGGGAAGAGGGCATTTTGAGTTGAGCCTTCTAAACCATTCACTACTTTCAAGAAGTCACCAGTTTCTTTAAGCATTATTTTATTATTTCAGGAAAACCTCTTGTTGACATTTGTAGAGAAATGTCAATTTCATAAAATTACAAATAAAAGTGAAGAATAGATTACTGTTTTATCGCAACCTAGACCTCTTTAGAACCCTCTATGTCAATATCATGTCTGAGAGTACCCAGCAGACTGTAAGTACTCAACACATTTTTAAAAAATTTTGTCCATTTAACTCCCACTTTTATGAATGAGGTTTAAGTTATGATCATTATACTTTTCCTATATGTTAATATACTTTGAAAATTGGTAAACAATGTTTAGCCTAATAATTATTAAATATAACATAATATAACATATCCCATCCTCATACTAAATAACTGAATATTTACTGTAATTAGTCAACATAACCACTCATGACTCAGTTTCCCATTTACATAGTGAAAACAGAGATATTCACGTAGCCCTATAGTGTCAAGGACTTGACTTTAAAAGAACTTTGTGGATTATAAAGCTGCCTGAGCAAACAACTGTCATCTTTGTGAAAGACCTTCAGTGACTACAACAGAAATATGTGTACCATTACTTTATATTTGAGCCCCTCAAAACAGCTAAAACAATGCCCGAGTTTTAAGTGGAGACAGGGATGCTTAAGTCAAAAGTGACAGATCTTTCGTTACCTTCCTCAGTGTGGCGCGAGCTGCAGGCCGACCTACTGGCCATGCACAGCCTCTTGCGGAGGCCACTACATCATCTTTCCAACAAACACTGCACTCAAACATTATGTGATCTGGATCCTTGGCCTCAAAGACCAGTAATTACATTCATCTCTTTCTAAGCAGTACTGTCTCTGTCTCTGTCTCTGTCTCTGTCTCTGTCTCTCTCTGTCTCTCTGCCTCTCTCTTTCTCTCTCTCTCTCTCAATCTCTCTCTCTCTCTCTCTCTCTCTCTCTCTCTCTCTCACACACACACACACACACACACACACACATATACCGAAGATGTGATGTAAGCCATTTAAGGGAAGTGACTAGCATACAGTAAATACAAAATACATTTCGTTTTTAATAAATGAAGGAAAAAGCTTGCATGGCAAATGAAAAGACCAGAAATTGGACACTACTTAGAAAGCATTATGATAACAGGGATATTTGATCAACAACCTCATTCATTCATTCATTCATTCATTCATTGTACATTGTTTAGCAGATATGTGTTGGATGTTGGAGATACAATGATAATAAGTCACAATCAACACTGGTTCCTAGTCTAATCATCAGCATACTTCAATAGTGACTGAACAGAATATTACCAAAAACACCTAAAACTAACAGGCAAACAGGATGCATAAAGGCTCATACATCGTGAAATAATCCTAGATGATACTTTATAGAAAGGTCTCATCATGTAGCTATGCTTCAATAATTAAGCAGAGTGAAAATCTAAAAATCTGTAATAAGTATTCTCTATTCCAAAGGGTGCAGACAAAAATGATTTTGACAGAAACGATGGAAACGCATAATTAATTATGTGACATGAAACAAAATGCAATCCATGTCAGGAACAAGTAATAAAAATTCAAGCCTATATTAGAATCAGCAATATGCCCAGTATAATTCTGTGGCACGGAGTACTGATGGCAGATTCAGAGAACAGTTGTTCTTTGTGTATAGACACTATAAAAGCCTAAAAGCAGCTTAGGCCATGCCGCTTGTGGCAAATACTACCTTGTAAAAATGATATAAACTGATGAGAAAATCATGGGTGAACCCAGGATAAACTGAGCTTCCCAGTGCATGGCTAACCAAACGAGGTGGGGGGGGGGTGAGACTGACCTTTCTGTTCTCATTAAGACCAGGCTTTGCAGCAGGACTATGTCCTTCTACTACCCATGTTGTCCAACAGTTTGCAGCTAGAGTAGACAGCTTAATTACTGACATCCACAAACCCTATGGCCAACAATTCCCATGGGCATTTCTAAAACCACTCAGCTACATATAGAAGAAAAAATCTGCTGCAGGATGAAGAACCGCTTGGATTAGAAAAATCAAGGCAATCATGCAGGCTGTGAAAACCATACTGGCATACTGCTCCTGTCTGCAACTGCGAAAATGATAATTAATAGGGAGCCAGAAGGTAATTGCAGTCTCTGAGAATTGATTGTTAAAAGACTGAAAATTCAGGGCAGTGTTTGGTCCAGAGCCATCTTCAGAGTCAAAAAACCTGGGTTCCAATCACAGAGCTTTGTGCTTTTTATTAACTGATGTAAAATCTTAAAATTATTATCTTTTGATCAAAATAATTTCCCTCCTGTAACAGTAAACATATCCTTAAACTAGAATCTCTTTCTAGAACATTTTCATCCATTTGTAATGTACAACATAATAATGTGTTTTAACGCCTTTTTTTTCTTTCTTTTGCCTCTTTAGTCATTCTGTTCTCGTAGTCATTCCTTCAAATGCAAACAAAATACCTAGAAGAAATCTTGTGGACAAATGATTTAAAAAGCAATTGAATTCATATTCAGGAAATGATTATTAGAGA